>CM062293.1:225082494-226282494 GCA_031216915.1 Pictodentalium vernedei
AGTTTAACCCTTTACCCAACATAATGACCAAAACCAGCCAGCGCTATTCACAAAAATCGCTAATTAATTTTCATTATTTTTTCATTTTTTGTCTCAAAAACATAGGTTATGACCCCTCTTTGGAATGAGCTCATCGAGCTCGTTCCAATGAGGTGTCATAACCTATGTTTTTGAGACAAAAAATTAGTTTTTGAAGAATTTTGTTTGCAAGTGTCGTCTGCTTTTCATGTTAGCTAAAGGGTTAACTACACTGTCAAGAGCCAGGGGCACATTATGTAGGACACTTTTATTGTGGAAGAAGCAGGAGTATCCAGAGCAAACAACAGAGCAGTGGCCAGCAACTGTCAGGTTCGCCAGCTTAATAACTTTGTACAAGCAGGGTTAGTACTGGTTGAAGGCAAGTACACCATTGACGTGCAGTATGTCTTAGACCAGAGTGCCAATATGCTACCACCAGTCAAAATGAGCATCTTGCCAATGGATACAACTACTGGTCAGACTTGAACCGCAGACCTTCTGGCTTGAAATCCAATGTTCTAACTGCTGAGCCACTACACTCTCATATATTGTTAGTAGACAGAGTGCAATGTTGACAGTGTGTAATATTGAAGACCAGTCTGTGGAGGGCCGTCAATACATTGGTGCTGCTTTACAAATTTCCAGGTACTATTGATCTTTTAAGGTCCCTAAATTTATGATGTAATTTACCTGAACTTTACAGGTTTCTGGTGGATTCTCACTAAAAAACAAAGGCCCCTCCCCAATTTCTATGAATTAAACCCTGCCAAGAAATGTCGTTAGCAACCTGAATTTAAAGCCTTTTGCTGACTTTCCAATTGTCCTATTCTGTTTGATCAGTTTCATAAATTAACCCAACTCTGAATGCAAAGGGTAAAGTTAATTTTCCTGATTTTGAAGTAAATTTCCATCAAATGATTCAACATGTTTGTTTATTCATCCCCATTTCTGGTAATCAAGATTTAGTTCTCTGATCTCTTGTTAAGGTTTGACAGAGAGTCAAGAGTTATTATCTTCAGTTTTTTAGCTGGTCTCTGTGGGTTTGGTAGAAATTGATCTCTTCTAATTGCCAATTCCTATGGCTGTTTGTTTAACATCACTCTTTCACATTGTGAAGTTGTACTTTGGTTTACATTTGTGGCATGGATTTAATTGAATCATATCTCTCATGGCAGATATGAGGTTATCAACACTATTTTGCTTGCAAAAAATATATTTGTAATTATCCCAATTTCCACTGGTCATTAAATTTATACCCCCATAGATTAACTTTATTCCATGTAGTGGCCATAATTGTAATACGAACTGTAATTGATCCTGTATGGATAGTACTAAACCATCTGAACCAAATGTCATTTTAAGAATAACTCAAGATTCCTCTGTTTGGGGAGAAAATGGGTTTTTTGGATTAAAACTAATACAAAACAAAGTTTTTCACTGAAACAGTGTCAGCGAAATTATTGCAGTTAGAGTGGTAATACCCTACAGAGATGTTGTAGTGGTATCATGAGCAAATATTCATTTAATTTTCTGCTGTTGATATTTCAAGTCTTGAAGCCATTTCTTGGAAAGCTCCCCTTGAGAATTGTTGGTATTTTTGCCCTCCCCATTTCTTCTCAAAGGAATCCGACGGGTGTTCCAATATCAATTTATTTGTTATAAATATGTCTTCATTACATTTTATGGAAGATTGCCTTTAGGCTCTCTTTAATAAATTGTAACAAAACAAATGCATGCAGACTAAATACATAGTGTCTTCTCAGAATATAAAGCATGTCCACAGAATATCAAACTTGTTCCGTTTGAATGAGGGTCACAAGATGTTGATTTGGTGAAAGTTTTTGAAAAATAATTTTTTTTCAACTGCTTAATTTGTAAATTATTCAGACGGATGCTGCTGATTTGTTAGGTAAGGGTTATGTGGACAGTATGGATGTAAACTATTCGTCCCCGGAGTTCCAATGTGTTCTATGTGCCAGTAGGTACAATTATTTAGTTATTTAATATGGTTTAACGACACATTAACAGCCAGGGTCATATCATGTCAGTGACAGTTTTACGGGTGGAGGAAGCCGGAGTACCTGGATAGAACCACCAAGCAACGACGAGCAGCTGTCGGCTCTCCAACATCGTAACTCTGAACTCTGCACTGTGGCACAGGCAGGGTTAGATTGGTTGAAGACATGCGCACCATCGACATGCAATATGCCTTAGTACACAAAAAAATGAAAAAATAAAGAAAATTGAATGATTTTTATACCCCACTCTTGAAAAGAATGGGGGTATATTGGATAAAATGCATCTGCCCCTCCATGCATCCATCTGTGCAACCCTGTGTCCATCTGTCTGCAGTGATATCTTACCAGTGAAGGGATGGATTTCGATTAAGTTTGATGTGAGGGGCCCTCATGACAAGCTGCTCGTGCACATGCTATAAAAAATTTGCTTGCAATTTTTCAACAGAGTTACGACCCTTACAGTTTGTTTTTGTTTCATTTATGCCTCCTTAATCCTGCACTGCAGGGGGGTATAATTGCCTGCAGCAGTAACTCTTCTTATGAACAGCACTGGCCAGTTTTGGACATTACATTTGGTGAAGGGTTAACAGTGTGTGGTGTATTTTTTCTTACTTTCTTGGATTATGAAGGGTAAATATTTACACTGATGACTGGTGAAAGTAATTGCAATGGTATGATTACCCACTGTAACTGATGTATTGGTAACATGGTGGCAATATACTCACTTTATTGCTTGCAAGCTGTGAGATGTGAATCCTATCAATAGCGTCACTCTATTCTATATCCAAGATTCAATCAATCAGCATTGTCACCCCCTACCATTGGATCCATTTTCTTGTCATGAGATCCACTCACTTGCATCAATTTCAATTTATTTCTCTAAGAATTCATTCTCAGAGACAGAATGTTTCATCACGAAAATTGTCAATAATTGATTTTATTTGCTTAGTTGACAATACTGAATTAGTGTTATCCACTCAATTACTGATGTAATTGAGGGGGCTTCTCATAGTTTTCTTGAACGAAAAACAAATGCTTTACAAAGTGTTTTTGATTAAAATGCAGTATATGCTATGGCCTGAGGTATAAATTTTTTCCCTTCTCAGAGAATCAAAGAAAAGAGTTCATTGACCACCAAAAATACTAAAATGCTGACCCGACAATTTGTATTCAGAAGTTCCATACTGTTGTACACTGTGACTGGAATTTTGTCTGTATGTTATTGTCACAGCAGTTTTGATCTGTCAAAAATATTCTAGATTGTATTTGGTTTGTCTTCTATTAAATTTTACCTCTAAGAACCCCATGATAATTTGATGTTTTTTTTCTCAAGAGGTAATTCCACTGACGTTTATCCCAGGACATATCAAATGTAACCCGAAAGTAATATGCAGGTGCATTGTGAACTTTTTTAACAGAAGTTAGCTATCTTTGCTTTTACCACTCATGGATCTATATGATGCCTTGAAAAATGTGCTTTTAGCATTAAGTCAAAATATGTTCACACATCAATTTAGAACCAATTGAGGATACCTTATGAGTGATGAGAACTTTTCCAGTGAATTAACTGAATCTGCTCTTGTGGAAACCCTTCATCATAAAAAGAAACTTGACATGGGCTGGTTTAGAATTTCCATATCTTCAGAAACTGCTATATTTATGATTTTCCTCTTAGTTTAATAATTGACTTTGGTCAGAGTTGACAGAATAATGAACATTTGAAAAAAATACTGCTGCCAGCATGTGAATTGTTATTGGAGTATGCTTGAGTTAGATGGAAATTCTAAAACACAATTAATTGACATGTATCAACTGACACCAAGGAAGTGAATGACATTTTAGGAATAAACAGAATAAACATCCAATATATCACCATTTTGCTGACAGTTCTTTGACATTCTGTCAGATTGGGACTTGGACAATTTGCATAACATGCACATGCACTCACAGAAAAAGTATGCATTTCAAGAATTAACTGTGAAGGACTTCTTTACAATCTAACTGCATGAATTTCATACTGATCAGCAAGCCTGGAAATAGCAGACTATCAACTGCAGAAGGTGAATTTGTTTTTGCTACCCTGCACGGCAGGGTAGCACTACTAAATTTACCCTCGGTGAATCTGAATCTGAATCAAGGTCTCAGGCCTAAACAGAAAGAGGTACCCAGAGGATAGATAAATTGGGGGTTTCTAGCCCACTGTATGAGATAGCATCAGCAAATTCACCCACTGGGGACCTCATTCTGCAAATGACAGATTTCTTATTTCCAGGCTTGCTGATCAGTAACGTCGGAACAGTCCATGGAGAAAGGATTATTTTTAGCTCACCTGACTGAAAGTCAGGGTGAGCTTTTCTTATCACTCTTCGTCCGTCGTCCGTACGTCGTCAGTCGTCCATCGTCCTGCGTGAAGGTGGTGTTTGGGCCTCTTTCTCCTAAACCACTGGCTACATTTTAATTAAATTTCATGTAAGTAGTGGTTATATAGGGGCATTTTGATTTTTATCCAAATTAGGTTTCGGCTCATATTCAGCAGAGGTGTGGGGGAAAAAATGGCCAAATTTTTGAAAATCTTCTTCTAGTGAACCACCAGTAGCAGAGACTTGATATGTGGTATACAGAGTCCTTTTAAGGTTTAGAATCAAGTTTGTTCAAGAGAAGTTTGTCGGGCATTATTTGCCTTCGTTATGGGAGGGGCAAGAATTTTTGCCAGTCCCAAAATTTCTATTTTCCAAACCGAGAGGCAGATTTGAACCAAATTTGATATGAGTGCTTATTGGATCATAAGTACTTAATTTATGCCCAATTTTTTTCCCGTCACCCCATGGGAACAGCAGGAGCTAAAAATAGAAAAGAAATTAAAACGCCCATATCTCCAAAACTACACGGCACTGAGAATTCTTATTTGATGTGAAGCTTCCTTAGGACCAACAGAATGGAATGGTCAAAAAAATTGCTATCGGTTTTATCATGGGGTACTTTTTTGGGACTTTGAAAAAGTGCTGAGTCAGCATTTTTTAACACTGTGGGTAATGGGAAAAACGTGTAAGACTACTTTTCTCCCAAACCACTGCTCCAAAAGCTTTCAAATTCACATATAACATCTTTGGAAGATTGTTTCACATGTTTATTGAAATCAATTGCCTGGATCCATATTTGGGCTCTCTATGGGAGCCCAAATGTGTAAATTAGTACAGTATGAGGAATATTCTTTAAAAATCTTCTTCAGATCAAGCAATAAGAATGTTTTGATATTTGGTATGCAGCATCCTAAGGGGGTGAGATTCAAGTTTGTTCAAGCCAAGTCCCTGGGTTCATATTGAGGCTGAAAATTTGGTGCCCCGTTGCGGACTTAGAAATTTTGGACCAAAATCCTGAAAAATTTTGTTTGTTTTTTTTTTTGCGTTTCGGTCAATTTTAAGACAAAATTTTTTTTTTTTTACACTGAAAATTTGGGGTCCTGGTGGGACTTCGAAAATTTTGGACTAAAGTCCTGAAATTTTTTGTTTGTTTTTGTATGCGTTTCGGTCAATTTTAAGACAAAATTTTTTTTTTTTTTACACTGAAAATTTGGGGTATGGGTGGGACTTAGAAAATTTTGGACCAAAATCCGGTGTTACAGTTTATCTTCCCTCCTGTATATCTCCCCCCCCAGGGGGGGGGGGAGATAAACTAGTTTATCTCCCCTCCCCACCCCACACCCCACCCCCAACTGGTTTATCCCCCCCCCCCCCCCCCCCAACCTGAATTTTTTTTTTCTTTCAATTTAATCACAGAACTTTTTAAAGAATTTGCTTTAGTACCCCTCTGTTATATTAAAAAGCATGAGGGGCAATTTGAAAACATGTTAGTCTGGCCTTGAGAGTGCGGCAACAAACCCTATATTTTGATATGTTTTTTTATTTGAAAATATGAATAAAATTCTCATCAGTATCGTTGTATGAGCCAGAAAAATAATTTAAAAACTTTGAATGTCAGTTGGCGGGAAGGGGGAGTCATAACCTAACCATAGCCCCCCTCCCCTCCCCACCCCATCAGAATATTTGTCACTTTTTACAACTTAAGCACAGGAATCTTGAGAATGGAAAATATAGCAAAAAATCAGAAGAAAACTAATGTTTTGTGACTCAGGTGTGGGGTGGATAAGATAATTTCTGAGTAAATAAAGAAAAAACATCTTTCAGTTGAGAATTTTTATTATCATAACAATAAAAACTATGTAAACTACAGCATCAAATTCAAACAAAATATCTAGCACTTGATAGAGTCAACAAAGCCCTCAATGAATTTCTCTTCAAAATGATGATATGAGCAGTAAAACAAACTTACAAGTGGGAACTATGAATCTTAATCTTAATATAATATTAAATTCTCTACAGAATGGTGGTTTGCCCTAAAAAAAGACATTTGTCAATTTCAAGTGTCAGGTTGGGGGTTAGATAAACAGGTCACAACATCTCCCCCCCCCCCCCCCCCCCCTCACTCACAACAGCCTGAATTTTTTTCTCTTCCAACTCAACACATATGAATCAGAAAACAATAACCTGAATGTTTTTCTTTTTCAACAACTTAGACATACAAATCGTCATACTCATATGTTTAAGTGGTTAAAAGAGAAAAATATATTGTGACCAGTTTATCTTACCTCCCACTTGACACTAGAAATTGGAACAGAAATTTACAAGTGGGAATAAGGAATATTAATAGAGGATGAAATTCTCTACAAAGTGGTGGTTTGACCTAAACAATTTTTTTTTGGAAACAAGAATTGAAAATTAACATTTATAGTTCCAATGAGTAGGTCACAGATAGAAATGTGTTTCTGGTAAGATAGAGTTATGGTCACCAAGTGGGAAGGGTGTGAGATAACCCTTTTGAAAACAACTGGAAAGATGTTTCCTCACTTGCTTGGGTTCAAACCGAAAAGGACCAGCATTACCACTTAACACATGCAGACAGTTAGCAGTGGCATAAACCCCACAGTCATTTGTATTGTTCTGTCTTGCAGTCTCTGGGTATACAACCTTGAGTGATGGAAAGCCAGTCATAATGTCCTTCAGGAGTACTTGAAAATCTTTGCTGATATGACGATATAAACTATCAAAAACTTCAATTGTGCCTACTGAACAACCAACTGTGGAAAGTGCAACCCAGTGGTTGCCTTCAGTGTTCACTATTTGCACAAAATTCCTCTCTGGGAATGTCAAAGGATTTAGATTCAAAAACACAACAATTTTGAAGGCCAGAAACACTAGGGAACTTGCTTTTCAGCAAGAGTTGTCCATAGATTATATGATTGTCATTCAACCATTCACCACTCAGAATACTTTTTTTTCACCTGATGACAAGGAGAAATCTTGAATGATCCCTGACTGGCTCTGCCCGTTCAACTACTTTCAGTGGCAGCCATATACAAGATAAAATTTATTACTATTTATTTCTTTTTTGGTGCTTTGGTCACTTTTTGCAGGTATGGCTAATTGTTGTAAAGTCCAATTTAGCCAATTGCTTAAATTGTTTTTTATGTAACTTCAAGTTCCAGGTGGGGGTAAGATAAACTGGTCAGGATATCTCCCCAAACCCCACCCCATCCGATGAATTATTTGTTAACAATTTCTTCAAAAGAGTCTTAGAAATGGAAAACAATGATAAAATTTTCTTCATAATTATGGATTGAGGTAAAAAAATGAATTTTTATGTAACTTCAAGTTCAGGCGGGAGTAAGATAAACTGGTCAGGATATCTCCCCCCCACCCCCCATCCCAGCTGAAGAATTATCTCTTAACAATTTCTGCAAAAGAATCTTGAACATCTCTTTGTGTAATTACGTTGAGTGTTGGGTGGGTGGGTGGGTGGGGGGGGGGGGGGGGTGGGGGTGGGGGGGGGGGGTTAAGATAAACTGGTCATGATATCTCTCCCCACATGTCAAAATTTTTCCTTTCTAACAGCTTGAGCATATGAAACTTAAAAATAGAAAATACATATGAAATTCTCTTCAAAATGGTGGTTTGAGCTAAAAACAAATTTTTTGTAACTTTGTGTGTCGGGTGGGGGGTAAGATAAACTAGTCACGATATCTTCCCCCCCCCCCCCCCCCCCCCCCCAACAGGACCCACCTGAAAATTTTTCCTTCCCAACAGCTTAAGCATATGAATCTTAAAAATAGACAATACAGATGAAATTCTCTTTAAAATTGTGTTTTGAGCACACACAAAAATCATGACTTTGTCAAGAGTGTTGGTGAGGGGTAAGATAAACTGGTCACGATATCTTCCCCCACCTGAAAATTGTTCCCTTCTAACAGCTTAAGTATGTGAATCATAAAAATAAAAAATACAGATCAGATTCTCTTCAAAATAGTGGTTTGAGCTAAACACAAACTTTGTGTAACTTTGAGTGTTGGGTGGGGGAGTAAGATAAACTGGTCACGATATCTTCCCCCCACCCCCCCACCCACCAAAAATTTTTCCATTCTAACAGCTTGAGCACATGAATCTTAAAAATAGAAAATACAGATGAAATTCTCTTCAAAATAGTGTTTTGAGGTGAAAAAAAATTGGGGGTAACTTCGAGTGTCAGGTGGGGGAAAGATAAATTGGTCAGGATATCCCCCCCCCCCCCCCCCCCCATCTCAACCCTCTACAACAGAAATTATTCTCTTTGTCACATCTTTAGCAAATCAATTTTAAAATTGAAAAATACAGGTGAAATTCTCTTCAAAATAGTAGTTTGAGTGAAAATAAAATAAAATTAGCGACCTCGGGCGACATGTTTAAAAAATGTTTTTTGCATATATCCCAGGGGATATTTTGAGAAAAAAAACACAAGTTCTTCTTGTGCAATTTTCTTCTATTAACAACATATTCAAATGAGTCTTGAAAATGGAAATTTGTATAATATTCCACTCACAATGCTAACTTGGGCTAAAATGTTTTTTTTTTCTTTTGGGCATCTAGCTCTCTCGGATACTGACCAATGAGTTTTTCAATGCTCACTTGATGCTTTTTTAATATCACACACAAGTGAACAAGCAAATTCTAAAAAAAGATCTGGTAAAAATCTGAATGGTAAAAAAATTCAGGTGGGGGGGGGGAGATAAACCAGATGACGGGGGGGGAGGGGGAGATATCGTAGTACACCGGAAATTTTTTGTTTTGTTTTTTATGTGTTTCAGTAAATTTTAAGACAAAAAATTTTTTTTTTTTATACTGAAAATTTGGGGTCCGGGTGGGACTTGGAAAATTTTGGACCAAAATCCGGATTTTTTTTTTTTGTTTTTTATGCGTTTTGGTCAATTTTAAGACAAAATTTTTTTTTTTTTACACTGAAAATTTAGGGTCTGGGTGGGACTTAGAAAATTTTGGACCAAAATCCGGAAATTTCTTTTTGTTTTTTTTTGCATTTCTGTCAATTTTAAGACAAAAAAAATTTTTTTTTTTTTTTTGTTTTTTATGCGTTTCGGTCAATTTTAAGACCAAAAAATTTTTTTTTTTTTTACACTGAAAATTTGGTGTCCAGGTGGGACTTTTGGACCAAAATCCTGAAATTTTTTTTTGGTTTTTTATGCATTTCAGTAAATTTTAAGACAAAAATTTTTTTTGTTTTTTATACTGAAAATTTGGGGTCTGGGTGGGACTTGGAAAATTTTGGACCAAAATCTGGAAATTATTTTTTTTGTTTTTTATGCCTTTTAAGAAGAAGAAAAAAAATTTAGGCTGAAAATATTTTGTTTGGGATAAAAATCTGTTTTTTAGTCGTTTATCTCAATTTTGGGATGTAAAAGTGCAGGAACTGAAAATAAAAGGAAAATCCTGTGTATTGTGTGGGTACAATCGCTTCATCTAGTTGGTATATGCTTTTCTTAGGAGGGGCATATGCAGCTTATTCAAGTCCCTGGTTTGATATTTAGACTACCATGTCAGGTGAGCGCCCTCAGGCCCCCTGGGGCCTCTTGTTTAAAACACCTGCACATTGGAATTTCATCACAAAGTAGAGTATGGTGATAAAAAAAAGAGGAAGGATAATTTTGAGTAAACTCTTTAAACATGAGAGACCGCTTTTCCGGTCCAGCAACAAGATACGTCATAATTTCATTAAGTAGGATGGCTACTAAGGCTGCATGTTGAAAATATTAATTGCCCTACCCCAAATAATGGATATGGACTCTTCCAATTTCTGTCATTTAACTGGCATGGAAGATACCACCAGTGTTCAAAGGGTTAATCGAGACTATGTTGCAATTAGTTTGGAATTATCTTTCTGCTTTTCTGTCTAGGGCACTGTAGAATCTCATCCATCAGAAAAGAAATGCGAGAACCTTTAATCGGAGATGCTGTTTTCATTTGTTTTGCATAATTTGGTCTTGATTGGCAATATTTTATTTAGGAAATATTGACCCACTGGTGGTAAGTATGTAGCGATCAAATTGTGTCCTGATCAAGAAGTATATCACTTTTGTGATGACAATCCTGCAGGGCTTGTACTTCTACAAGAATTGATTCATACAAAGATTCACACAACAAAATTGGTGAGAATCCATGTAGATTTTTCTTGCACCTCCTCTAGGATTCGTGTGAAGAGAATCGAGTCAATTTAACCCTTTATCTAACATAGCAGCAACAAATTAACCAGTACAAGGCTAACATGACCTGAAATATCCTGTCACTTTGTCAGTAAAATTGTACAAATATGGCTGTCATTGGAGCCGGCTCAATGAGCTGGTTCCAATGACATCATTATTTGTAGGGTTTTTGGGGTAAATATAGTTTATCTTTTTAATTTTTTTTATCAAATTCAGTTTGTTTTGAAAATTAAAAAGCTGTGTTGGGTAAAGGGTTAACATATGTTATCAGTATACAACAGAGGTTCAACTACGGTGGCCTCATGGGATCTTGGGACACACATAGCCAGTATGGATTCTTGCAACCATTTTTGCGAGAATCCAAATGGATTCTCCCAAATTTAGATGAAATATAAGCCCTGGTCCTTTAACTCTTATATTTCTCTGATTGCAAGAGTGGTCTTTTTCTCGATTAGATTGTGATCTGGTCTTGCGACATTTATACAAGTTGGTCGATATTCCAAACTTAAATATTGCGAATCAAGACTGAATCATGTAAAACAAAAGAAAATAGCATTGTAGATTCCATTGGTACTGAAATGAAAGGGAGTTTTTGAGTTGACAAGTCACCCATTATTAGTCAACTTCGAGTTGAGTTATCCACCCCCCCCCCCCCCCTCCATTGGCTCAGTGGTTAGGGCATTGGACTTCAAATTGAAAGATCCACTGTTCAATGCCAGCCAGTGGTAACTGCATTGTGTCTTTAAGCAAGGCACTTAATCCTGATTGTCCATGTTGGGGAGGGGGCGTAGTGGTGCTGTACACTAAGACGTAATGTACCTCAATGGTGCTCTTGTCTTCTCCCTTGGGGAGTATGACAATTGCTCACCACTGCTCGGTTGTTCCCTCTGCGTACTCGGGCTTCCTCCAGCTGCAAAACTGTCTGCCACGAGGTGATCGTGGCCATCAAAAGTGTCTTTAAACCCCAATAAAGAAATAAATAAGTTTTCCCCCAGTGGAATAACATTTTATTTCTCCATACAAAGGAACAGCTTTTACCTTTCTTCCATGATTAGCTTAACTTGACAAAGTCAAGATAAGCTATTGCCATCAAGCATGCGTAAGTCTGTGAGTCTGTTCACATTTTCCTTCAGCACAGGCTACACCCCGTAGTTCTTATCCGATCATCACGGAATTTCATATATAGTAGCTTAACTTGACAAAGTCAAGATAAGCTATTGCCATCAAGCATGTGTAAGTCTGTGAGTCTGTTCACATTTTCCTTCAGCACAGGCTACACCCCGTAGTTCTTATCCGATCATCACGGAATTTCATATATAGGTTTGGGATCATGTCTAGATGAGAACGTCCCCTTTTGGTTGTGATCTGTCAACCGTGATGGCTGCCCGAGCCCAAAACCCGAAACCCTTTAGCACAGTCTACAGGTCGTATTTTTGAAGGGATTTCATTGTAACTTGGTAGGATGCCTCTGTATAATATCTAGATGAGAACTTCCCCATTGACTCCAGATAATGTCTAGATAAGAACGTCATTCAGCCGTGACAGCTGCCCAAGCCCCAAACCTGAAAACTCTTAGCACATTCTACAGATCGTATTTATGGAGGGATTTCATTGTAACTTGGTAGGTTGATTCCATATAATGTCAAGATGATGACATCCCCTTTTGGTCACGATTGGTCACCTGTGATGGCTACACGGGCCCGAAGCCCAAAAACCTTTAGAACAGTCTACAGGTCATATTTATGAAGGGATTTCATTGTACCATGGTAAGGTGACTCCAGATAATACCCAGATGAGAACATCCCCTTTTGGTCACGATCATTCAACCATGACAGCTGCCCGAGCCCAAAACCCCAAAAGCTTTTGCTCAGACTACAGATCATATTTATGAAGGGATTTCATTGTAACTTGGGAGGATGACTGAGGATGGCTCAGTATAATGTCTAGATGAGGCCTTCACCTTTTGGTTGCGATCGGTCAATGATGATGGCTACACAGGCCTGAAGCCCCAAAACCTTTAGCACAGTCTTCAGGCCGTATTTATGAAGGGATTTCATTGTAACTTGATAGGATGACTCGTTTTGGAATAATTTCACTCTGAATTGGTAACTTTGTTGACAAACATTAACTGTGAGGGCCACATACATTAACTGAGGGCCACATTAACCCACCCCTCAATTCTTTAGTACAGTCTACACCTCATATTATTGTCTCCCGCTTTTTGAAAAAAACGGGAGATATTAAATTCGGGGGTGTCCTTCCATCCTTCCGTGTTTTTCGTTTCCAGACTCTAACTTTCTTTACAGTGACCGGACTTCGATGAAATTTGGGTAGTAGATCACTTTCATCAATTGTGGGTCCAAGCTCGAATATGGGCATCTTCTGCACATATTTAATTAGGTTGCTGAAATTTGATTGGCTGACGGTTTCCAGACTCTAACTTTCCTAAAAATCAACCGATTTCGATGAAATTTCATATATGGATTACTTTTATCAAAATCTACGTCAAGTTCGAATGTGGGAAATTTTGTACTGAAAATCTGTCCGTCTGCCTGTCCGTCTGCCCTGTGCATCAATGCACCTCGGACTAAAAGCCATATTTATGAACCGATCTTCACGAAACTTCTTGTGTATCTTTGTTATCATTGTGAGACCAGAATATGTCTTCATCATTACTTCTTTTGCAACTCGACAAAGTCAGACTCTCCCAGTACCATATACAGACCACCATATCTGGACATCACTTCCAAGGTTTCATTAACTTCCAATCACAAGCTTTACAGGTTGGTTAACACTTTTCACCTCAGTTTAATGTAATATGTCTTATCATACAGCCTTAATTTTTAATGATTCTCATAGTTATACTCCACATCATTTTACTTGCTTTGACAGTGACCTCCGTGAAAATAAATCTGATAACCACTATCTGAAGCACTGTCTGTTCTGTCTCTTCCAAATAACTTCCAATTGCAACTCAGCTATATTCCACTGGATGCATTAATTCCCCTTGAAACTGCTGCCCAGCGGGAGACATGAATTCACTGAATTTGCTTGTTTTTTTGGAAAACATAGCATACAGGGAACAGAAATTAACATATTCTCAATTATCACAATTCTTGTCTTATTTCATAATCCTTTCATAAACATTGAACATTATCCTTTTCATCAAACATCACACACATAGACAAGTTAAGCTACAATGTCATTGACACTTTCATTTTTGAATGCCGACGCTGCCTTTGCGTAAGTCACAGACCTATTTTCACCCCAAATATCTCCTTTTTGACTGTTATTAGCAGAAATGGGAGTGTGGTGGCTGAGTGGTTAGAGCATTGGACTTTAAACAGAAAGTCATTGGTTTGATCTTGGCCATCTGTAACAGCATTGTATCCTTTGTCAAAACACTTAATCCTGATTGCTTATGTGGTGGCATGGTGGCACTGTGTACTAAAAACATTCTATTAATTGAAAATAGAATATACTTTTTCATTTTTGGAATTCACAAAAATCTCCAATGAGGGGTCTTAAGCTGAGTTTGAATAGTACTGGCATGTTTTGGCCATTACATCGGGTTAAGAATTGATTTAGATGAGATTTACACTAAGCCTGTTCAGTGTATGGGATTAGTTATTCAGTTAAAAATGAAATTATTTTTATAACCAGAAAGTGTAACTAACCCTGTGCATTGCACAGGGTTAGTCACACTTTCTGGTTATAAAAAATGGTGACTGCCATATCACACCACATGAAAATATCCACTGACTAAGACCGTAAAAATGCACAGGGTTAGTTGGTTACATGTCACATAGGATGCAGGATTCAAGGAACTGATGGAAATACTTATACTGGATCATGGAGATTTTTTCTTGCATTGAATTCCAAAAATGAAAGCGTGTTCTAGTTTCAATTAATAGCGTGTTTAAAGTGTACTGCACATCCATGATGCACTTGCCTTCTACCACTGCTAAGTCTTCTTGTCCAGATTTAGTGAGTTGGAGAGTTAGACAGTGGCTTGCCAATCTTTGGTAGTTCTCTCCAGGTAGTTAGGCTTTTTCTACCCCATAAAACTGTCCAAAATGATGTGGATTTGGCTATTAAAAGTGTCATTAAACCCCAATAAACAAACAAAAACCAGCTAGCAGGAATTCCTTATGTTGCATGGGGAGTAACAACTCTGAAATGAAGGGCATAAATGCTCAAATAACAACACCCAGTGTTATTCTGAAATACCAAGAATACATAGAAATAAATACTTGGTTTAGTGACACATTAACTTTGAGTAATCTGTTTTTATGGTTATATGATTTTCTGGAATTATGGGCCAAAATCAGTTTCTTGAATTTATGGCAGGAAGGGTGTATTCCGAAAGATTATCCAGAAAAAAGTTTAATAATTGGACAAACCGGGTTGGTGCTTCCTTCAGGCATGGAAAATATATTTGCAGCCCCTATCAGCAAGTCTCTGCAAACCTTATGAGAGGTTAACTAGTAGAGTGCTAAATTAGTTTTGGTCAGCATGGCCTTCTCCCATAAATTGTAACAAGGGAAACCCACACAGACTAAATAATTTCACTGCAAATAATAGGACGAACATCAACAGAGTATTAAGTCTTTTGGTTCTGGTACCTGTACTGCAGAATAGAGCCCAGATATGGACTTCCACCACACAACCAAATAAGTGTTGATTGGTGTGACTTTCATAGGTTTTCGTTTGAATTTCGCTGCTTAAAAAAATAAATAAAAAAAAAACACCATGCCTTTCTACTCATTTCATTAACCCTTTGAACCCTGGTGGTATCTTCCATGTCAGTTCAATGGCAGCAATTGGAAGAGTCCATATTTATATTTTGGGGTTAGACCAATTAATATTTTCAATGTGCAGCCTTAGGGCTGCACATTGAAAATATTGGTTGGTCTGTACCACGCATTTACCTTGTAGCCATCCCCCTTAATGATATTTTGACGTAGCTTATGACCCGGCCGGAAAAAGGGCCTCTGGTGTTCAAAGGGTTAATCTATTCATTTGTATTATTCTTCAATTCCCAAATCATGTTGAAGTCTACTGGAATATTGGAGACGCAAACCGATTAACTAGTTCAGTGCTTGCTTTATTTTGAAGTGTAGGTGCCCCAGCTTAAAGGCTTCATTTTCTGTTCTTCTTGAATGTATTATCTTGAAGTGAAATTGTTTAGTTATCAGGAATTGGCCTTGTTACATTTTCCCATAAATTGTAACAAGGCAAAGACCTGTGAATAAATTTTGACAACCAAAAAATAATCTCACTCTCTATATACCATTTAACTCCTTGCATGCTTCTAGCAGGTTCTTGCGTATATTCCTACCTTGGTCAGATTTCTCTTGCTGCTGAAATAAGTATAATTTGGGCACATTTAAGCAAAGTTTTCCTCTCTAAATTGTTTGGAGTTTTTCACCAATGATTCCTGGAGTTGAATTTAGATGAATTTTTCAGCAAATCTAGTCATGGCTGGTCTACAGCAGCCATGACTAGATCTGATGACAAATATTTAGAAAATACTCAGTGGGTTAAGAGTTGAAAGTAAGGTACACAGTAATTTGCCATTTGGTTCCACTCTTCTGATTCTTATCATCAGATAGAATCATCTATGTTGCAAAGAGCATGTAATTTACATTGTTGCTGTTAGGAACTTATGAATTCTGACTGAAATTTTATACACCAGGGAAGTATTCTTGAGCATTCACAACTGATTGTCTTCCAGTTATTCTCCACAAGAGTGAGATATTAATATTCGAATAAGACTAAAATCCTTGCCCTCTGATTTGATGAGAGGTTGCATAGTTTCTTTCTCTGTTTATGGCTCCAGTGGCATATGTTACCATTTGATGTCACCATGTGTATTATATAAATTTATTTCATTAATGAAGTGACTGACAAACCAATTCATTTTTCTAGAGTTTTTACACGTGCAGCAGACTATGTTCCGAATGAAGTGTTGTTTAAATTACAAATCAGTTTACGATTTGAACTAAGATGGAGAGACCTCAACCTTTATCTGATTTATTGATGATTTGTCCAGTGACGTCGCTGAGTACACAAGAGGTTTATTTACTACACTTGTTACCATTAAAAGTTGCCCTGTGAGTTTTGGGCTATGGGTAGGGTCTTATTGGAAGATATAATTATGTTATTGTGATGAATTCATGGGAATGTGGTCTGAAGTTTGAGGCTCAGAGCATATGGTCAACCTCGATACTTCACATCTCAGTTGAACATAAACTCCGAGCTGGAAACCTCAGATCATGTACCATCCCATTAATTCATCACAATAAAGGATAATGTTAACTACTAAATGATTGGCATTTTACTGCTCTACTGGTGAAATAGGACCAGCAGCCAATACCTGTGATGGAAGCCCTCTAAAGTGGGGTATAAACAGTTGGCTAAACTTGGCTATATACTTGTGTTGCAGTCATTATATATAGCCATAGATGCTGAAGGTTACCATAAACACCAATAAATTGATAATAAAGGCCTAAAGTTCTGGTACCCACTCAAAAACAGTAGGAATCCTCTGTATATCTTGTGTGTCAGAGTTTTACGAGCTGACTCAACAATATACAGAATAGATACTCAGTACAGTGTATATCAAAATACTAGGAATAGACTTGACTTTCTGTTGATTGAATCTCCCTGTTGATTGATTATTTTTCAATGGCTCTTCAACCTTGTTCCAGTCTACTCTGTTTATTTAATTGACCAGATCAGATTGGGCATTCTCTTACAGTCTTATAAAGTTATAGAATAGATCAAGTGGAGACTACTTAACACGGATATCTACTGACTCATAACCCTGTTGATTGCATGTAACTTCAAAACAAAACATTAAACAATTTATGCTTTAGTACAAATTTGACTTATTAATTGCATATAGGTTATTGTGTAAACTCCTGTTAAATGAATAACAATCTTGCAATCTAAAGAAGGATTACTGACAACCATTAAATTCTCTATGTCTGTGGACCTATTTGGTGACAGTGCATCTTAGAAAGGCATCTATTATACAATACATGGAGAGTGTATTACCACTAAATCACCCGAAGAGTGGAGATCCCACCCAACCAACAATTGCAAGTTTGTAGCAAAGCATAACAAGCACAAGCCGGGTTAAACCATCTAGGAACTTGCATAGAAATCAGTAGACTGTATGATTTTAATAATAAAATAAAAAATGAAATAAAAACTAAATTTTCCTCTTTTGAAGAGTGGATCCATTGACACTGCAATTTTTCACTTTGTATGAAAAATAATTTCTGCTTATTGAATTGCTCTCTACTTCTTTTTTTAGATGGAAAACTAGATGCATTCTCAAGATTACAGTACGGATGACGTGGGTTGGTCACTTTACACAGGGTGGACAGTTTGTCCACAGATTCAATAATATTATGTTGCAAACACTAATTATAGGAATAATCATCAACAATTTAATTAATGAAGCACCAGGTACAACTCTGTGCTTCATTAATTAAAATTTTGCTGCTGATGAATTTTTATTGCTTGGTAAATTCATAGGTGGCTATCACTGCCCACACGTGGATTATGACTGATCCACATCGACTGTACTGTATGTTTGGTAGAGAATTGAGATTTTGGGGTAAATATTTAGAGTATTGAACAGAGATATGAAACACCACAGTAGTACTTAATGAATTGTTATTTCTTCTATTTCAGTGCCTAATTGTACCTATGGGGATGAAAGAGGGGAGTATTATATGGGAACAATCAATCATGTGTATGAAAAAATGTGTATCAACTGGTCTGAAGTTAATGAAGGCTTCACAAAGGATAGCTTTCCAGACAAAAAATTCCCCTATAATTTCTGCCGAAATCCCAAAGGAACTTACAGTGCACCATGGTGTTTTGTGAAGACAAAAACTGAGCCTTATCATGAGTTTAACATATGCTCCATAAAGAAATGTAGTAAGTTATGACTTAATTACATTAAAACATGTACTATTTGTACAAATGTTTTTTTTAATAAGTGATTCAGTACTACTGTCTCAGTCAAAATAAGTTGTAAAACCAAGTATGAATCTAGACGCTGCACTCTGTCATATCACTAAAAGTACTTTAGGGGCGAGGATCATGCTTCCTCTGAAACTCTCTTTGAGAACCTCAGGGAGTGAGGCTGTGGGATCAGGTAACCAATACATCGGGTGAGTGGTCCATAAAATGGTCAGCATAATTGAATCAGATAAATAAATAAATACCGTGGAAAAGTTTGCCTTAACTTGCAGACCATCACCTAGATCTTAGATCCAACCTGTGTGCCAAATTTGCACTGGAACAGTTGTTCACATAACAAACAGCCAAACAAACATCACTGATTGCTAAAAGTGGCTTCCAATTTGTCTATCATTCATCCATTCATCGTCTACTGTTCATCATCTTTCTATCCATGCATTGCCAACATTTTTAGTTCAACTTGATGTCAAGTATAAGCTATTGGAAAGGGTTGTGATCTGTCTGTACATGTGGATATGCATACATCTGTCTGTCCACAACTCCTTTAGCACACCCTAGTGACCCTACAGGCCGCAGCTCTCACCCAATCAGTTCCAAATTACATATGTGGCTTTGGGGCAATGTCTAGATGGGAGCTGTCGATTTGTTTCGAACTTCATTGAAAAACATGGCTATCAGTAGCCATCTTGGATTTGGATTTAAATTGTCCAACAATTCCTTCAGCACACCATACAGATCGCAGCTCTCACCTGATCCGTCCCAAATTTCATGTGTGGCTTTGGGGCAGTGTCTAGATGGGAGCTATCAAACTTTTCCAAATAAATAAATCAATAAATAAATAAATAAAAAAAATTAATTTTGGCCTTCACAATTACCTCTGATGGGATGGGGGTGAGGGGGGAGGGGGGGTAAAATAAGTTTTGTTGGTAAACCAGACAATTATTTCGCTGTTTGCCTCATAAAATAGCTAATATTTTGTTTGTTCGCCTGGTATCTCTGGTTTGGGTTATCAGATCTCAATGAAATTTGGAACGAAGATTGTTTATGGGAAAGGCTTTCACAGCATCATGGTTTATTTCTTCTCTTGCCATTGTTTGGCGTTATGCTCCAGGGCGTGGCCCACCTCTTGTTTATGTCTGTAGATTGTGTTTTTACAGTTCTAGGGAAACTTCCTACAGAAATTGTGAAAAAAAGCAATTGACAAACAAAAACTGCATATCAAAATTAAGAAAGCAGTTGTAATTCATTTAAGAAATGATGTTGACTTGGAATTATCAGTAAATTAAAAGCAGAATAGAAGTTTCCCTTACTTTTCATGCTGGTGATGATCATAGAATTGGATAGAGAATTTTGACTGTATTATGACCCAGTCACGTTCCACTCAAAATTATCTTTCCTCTATTTGCCCCACAATGTCACATGTCTGAAGAGAAATGCAACAATATTGACTCTTGAGAGTTTTTCATGATTCGGTCTTGATTTCTCAATATTTTATTTATGAAGTCTTAACACACTGGTGTATTAGTGTGTCATGATGTGTATGTGATGTGATCCAGAAAAAGGCCACTTTTGTTATCACAGTATTGTACACCCAATTGGAGCTTGTGCTGTAAATTGCTATGAAAAAGGAGACTTGACCTTATAATGGAAGTGAAGTGATTCATTGATTTTTGCCTACCATTTGTACTTACACAGGATATGTTGACACAAAAATGTCAGTAGGTCTGATTTACAACCATCTTATTTTATTACACAAGTAATTGTATTGGATTGTCATATATAACTCTGTCAGACAGCACTCTCTGAACTTAAGTTTGTGTTGAATTTTAACTCCTTGCATGCTGCCAACGGATATTCCTGCCAAGGGCAGAATATCTCTAGCCACTGAAATATGTGTAATTTTATTTAATTCCCCACACCCCATGTAAATTGAATGGATTTTAACCCCAATGCTTTTTGGGGTTAAATTTGGGTGAATTTTTCATCAAATCTAGTCAAGGTTGCTTCACAGCAGCCATGATTAGATTTGACGAAAAATATCATGAAAATACTCAGCAGATTGAGGACAACCCTTTACCAAACATGAAAGACAGACACCACTTGCAGATAATAGGCAGCACACTCAAAGAAAATGAAGCCTTTAAGATGTTGTATCCTCATATCAGAAGAAAGCCCAAATATGGGCTTCCAGCATTGTACCAGTTAAGAACTGGGATTGTGATGGCTCGGTGGTTACAGAATTGGACTGCAAATCGAATGGTCCATGGCTTGATCCCCACCAGGGGTAACTGCATTGGGCACTTAATCCTGATTGCCCAAGTTGGGGACATGCTGGTGCTGTGTACTAATGCATAAAGTATGTCAATGGTGCACTTGTCTTCAACATGTGCTAACCCTGCTTGTACGTAGTTAGTGCAATGGGAGCGTGGTGACTCAGTGGTAGACTTGGACTTCTATGCTAGAGGTCCTGAGTTCGATCCTCATCCGGGACGACCCGTGTTGTGTTCTTGGGCAAGGCAGTTTATCCCGGTTGCCTACATGGGGGCACGAAGACGTCTTGTACTGCACGTCGACGGTGCACATGTCTTCAACCGTTGTAACCCTGCTTGAGCGGAGCTTGAACAGAGTTAGAATGTTGAGGAGATGACATTTGCTTGTCAATGCTCAGTGGTTCTCTCCGAGTATTCCGCTTTCCTTCACCCATAAAACTGTCGTGGTCACGATTAACCATTGTGCATAAGTATGTGACCTTAAGCACCAATATCCCAGCAGAAACCCCGGGAAGTGAAGGAGTTGCTGTTCACTGCGGTAAACAGGCTCTGTTTTACTGGTAAAATAGGACCCAGTCACCAATGCTTGGGAGGTGCAAACCCTCTATAAAATGGCAACATGGCTTATTAACACTCACCCCTGATCTTGAGTTGATTCTCATGTTGTGGTCATGATTAGCCATTGTGCAAAAATATGTGACCTTAAACACAAATAAATAAATAAATAAATAAATAAGCACCAATTAATAAATAAATAGTTAGAGCAATGGGGGGACTGACAATTGCTCTCCACTTCTCAGTGGTTCTCTCTGGGTACTCCAGCTTCCTTCATCTATAAAACTGTCCCTAGCTGCTGAAGGTGTCATTAAGCCCCAATAAAAAAAAAGAAGGAAAAAACTCTAAACTCGTTCCAGGTCATAACAGCAGTGAATTCCTTACAGAAATAGACTTGTGGCGTGAGAACTTGGTGGAAAGGGTTAAGGTACAGATGCACAGTGGATCTGTTGCCAAGCTACAATTAATCAAAATAACAGTTAATAATTTACCTAACAGAACTTAAAGGATGGCAACAAAATTTTCCCCAAATGACTGAAATTCTTATTTTTGCCTCAAGTTAACCCTCAGTTTATATTCCATCATTGGAAATAACTCGACAAACTCATCTGTTGTCATAAGCCATATTTTAGACAGGAAAAGGTAAAGAAATATTTAAATGGCAGTTTATGCGTTTAGTACTTGAGAATTTAACCATCTGTTTCTGTGAAGGCTTGACGGATATTTTAAAGCAATAAATTCTGCATGATATTTTTTTTAATAAGATGTATATTTTCCTTCACAGCTTGTGAGAAAGGCAGATGGGGAATAAATTGCATGAAAGAATGCCATTGTAAATCATCCATTGATTGTGATAAAGATGTTGGACATTGTCTCACAGGATGTGCTGCTGGATGGACAGGCTCTAATTGCCAGAAAGGTGGGTAATTACATATGTGTATGGACATGTATGCACTAAACATACAGGAGTGACTGTACAGTTCACACACACAATTTAATTTCGTGCTCACTCTCTCTTCAAATGATGTGAATGGGGCACAATGTTGTAAGTAACTGTATGTGTTTGCTAGCACTTTGCTCTAAGCTGGCTTTTTTATTCCCTCAACTTGTCAAAACTTTTCTCTTGCCAACCAAGATAAGAATTACAGTACAGCCTTTAACAAAGTGTACTGTTAGGCAATATTCTTTTGTTAACCCTTTGAACCCTAGTGGCCTTTTTTCCGGCCAGCCACATGATACGTCATAACGTCATTAAATAGGATGGCTGTTCAGTAAATTTGTGGGGTAGACCAATCAATAGTTTTAACGTGCAGCCTTGGGCTGCACGTTGAAAATATTGATTGGTCTACCCTCAATAATGAATATGGACTCTTCTAATTGCTGTCATTGAACTGGCACAGAAGATACCTCAAGAGTTCAAAGGGTTAATAGTGCCTTATTTGCACATTATTATGATGATATTCCAATAGCATTAGTGCAGTATATAACAAATGTTATGACATATATCATAAGATGAGCATGCTCATGACAAGCATTTTTAGCTTAACTTGACAAAGTCAAGATAAGCTATCGCCATCACGCATGCGGAAGTCTGTGAGTCTGTTCACATTTTCCTTTAGCACAGGCTACACCCTGCAGTTCTTGTCTGATCGTCACAAAATTTCACATGCAGGTTTGGGGTCATGTCCAAATGAGAACGTCCTCTTTTGGTCGCGATCGGTTAACTGGTTTGGCTGACCGAGCCCAAAACCCGAAAACCATTAGCACAGTCTACAGGTCATATTTATGAATGGATTTCATTGTAACTTGGTAGGATGCCTCTGTATAATGCCTAGATGAGAATGTCCCCTTTTGGGCATGATCTGTCAACCGTGATGGCTGCCCAAGCCCGAAACCCAAAAACTTTTAGCTCAATCTGCAGGTCATGTTTAATATGGAGGGATTTCATTGTAACTTGGTAGGGTGACTCCTTATGATGTCTAGATGAGAATTTCCTCATTTGGGCGTGATCTGCCAACCATGATGACTGCCCGAGCCCCAAACCCAAAAACCTTTAGCACAGTCTACAGGTCATATTTATTGAGGAATTTCATTGTAACTTGGTGGGTTGACTTCATATAATGTCTAGATGAGAAAGTCCCATTTTGGACATGATTGGGCAACTGTGACGGCCACATGAGCCCGAAGCCAGAAAACCTTTAGCACAGTCTACAGGTCATATTTATGAAGGGATTTCATTGTAACTTAGTAGGATGACTCCAAATAATGTCTAGATGAGAACGTCCCATTTTGATCGCAATCATTCAGCCTTGATGGCGGCCCGAGACCAAAGACCTTTAGCATAGTCTATACGTCGTATTTATGGAAGGATTTTATTGTAACTTGTTAGGTTGACTCCATATAATGCCTAGATGATGACATCCCCTTTTGGTCGTGATTGGTCATCTGTGATGGCTACAGGTGCCCGAAGCCCGAAAATCTTGAGCACAGTCTACAGGTCATATTTAAGAAGGGATTTCATTGTAACTTCAGAGGATCACTCCAGATGATGCCCAGATGAGAATGTCCCCTTTTGGTTGCGATCATTCAACCATTATGGCTGCCCAAGCCCGAAGCCCAAATACCTTTAGCACAGTCTACAGGTCATATTTATGAAGGGATTTCATTGTAACTTGGTAGGTTTGACTTCATATAATGTGTGCATTAGAATGTCCCCTTTTGGACACTATTGGGCAACTATGGCAGCTACAGGGGCATGAAGCCCAAAAACCATTAGAATAGTCTACAGGTCATAATCATGAAGGGATTTCATTGTAGCCTGGTAGGATGACTCCAAATAATGTCTAGATGAGAACGTCCTCTTTTGGTCGCGATCATTCAGCCTTGAAGGCTGCCCGAGCCCAAAAACCTTTAGCATAGTCTATAGGTCGTATTTATGGAAGGATTTCATTGTAACTTGTTAGGTTGACTCCATATAATGCATAGATGATGACATTCCCTTTTGGTTGTGATTGGTCAACTGTGATGGCTACAGGTGCCCGTAGTCCGAAAATCTTGAGCACAGTCTACAGGTCATATTTATGAAGGGATTTCATTGTAACTTAATAGGATCACTCCAGATGATGCCCAGATGAGAATGTCCTCTTTTGGTTGCGATCATTCAACCATGATGGCTGCCTGAGCCCAAAGCCCGAAAACCTTTAGCACAGTCTTCAGTTCATATTTATGAAGGGATTTCATTTTAACTTGGTAGGTTGACTTCATATAATGTCTAGATGAGAACAGCCCCTTTTGGACACCATTAGGCAACTGCGATGGCTACAGGGGCCTGAAGCCCGAAAACCTTTAGCACAGTCTACAGGTGATATTTATGAAGGGATTTCATTGTAACTTGGTAGGATGACTCCAAATACTGTCTAGATGAGAACGCCCCCTTTTGGCCGCGATCATTCAGCCTTGATGGCTGCCCGAGCCCAAAACCTTTAGCATAGTCTATAGGTCATATTTATGGAAGGATTTCATTGTAACCTGTTAGTTTGACTCCATATAATGCCTAGATGATGACGTCCCCTTTTGGTCGTGATTGGTCAACTGTGACGGCTTCAGGGGCCCGAAGCCCAAAAACCTTGAGCACAGTCTACAGGTCATATTTATGAAGGGATTTCATTGTAACTTCGTAGGATCACTCCAGATGATGCCCAGATGTGAATGTCCCCTGTTGGTTGCGATCATTCAACCATGATGGCTGCCCGAGCCCAAAGCCCAAAAACCTTTAGCACAATCTACAGGTCATATTTATGAAGGAATTTCATTGTAACTTGCTACGTTGACTTCATATAATGTCTAGATGAGAACATCCCCTTTGGATGCAATTAGGAAACTGACGACTACAGGGGCCCAAAGCCCAAAAACCTTTAGCACAGTCTACAGGCCATATTTATGAAGGGTTTTCAATGTAACTTGATAGGATGACTCGTTTTGGAATAATTTCACTGTAACTTGGTAACTTTTGTTGATATACATTAACTGTGAGGGCTACATACATTAACTGTGAGGTCATATTACCCCCCTCCCCCCTACACCCTCAGCTCTTTAGTACAGTGTTCTCCTCATATTATTTTTATCAAAAACATAGCATACAGGGAACAGAAATGAACATATTCCCAATTATCACAACTCTTGTCTTATTTCATAATCCTTTCATAAACATTGCACATTCTCCTTTTCATCAAACACAACACACAAGTTAAGCTACAGTGTCATTGACACTTTCATTACAATCATCGTTCATAAATTAAACGATGAAAGTCACTGGTGCACGTTTTCCATACATTTCAACTTCCAATGGTGGCTTGTAAGTTGTGTAACGTGACCGAATTTTGACCAATTGATGCAGTCAGTGAATGAAATTACTACCATTTAATGCATTGTTGCTCAAGAATATTGTAATATTCAAGTAGGTTTCCACATTATTGTAGGGTGTACTGTATATCTGGAAAAAGTCCTTTAACTGGTCCATTTTTAGCTTAACTTGACAAAGTCAAGATAAGCTATTGCCATCACGCGTGCGGAAGTCTGAGTCGGTAACATTTTCTTTAGCACAGGTTACACTCCATAATTCTTGTCCGATCATCACAAAATTTCATATGCAGGTTTGAGGTCATGTCTAGATGAGAACGCCACCTTTTGGTAGCGATCGGTCAAGTGTGATGGCTATGCGAGCCTGAAAATCTTCAGTACAGTCTACTGGTTGTATTTATGAAAGGATTTCATTGTAACTTGGTAGAATGACTCTGTATAATGTTTAGATGATTACGTTCCCTTTTGGTCGCGATCGGTCCGCCGTGATGGCTGTGCAGACCCAAAACCCGAAAACCTTTAGCACAGTCTACAGGTCGAATTTATGAAGGGATTTTATTGTAACTTTGTAGGATGACTCTGCATAATGTCTAGATGAGAACAACCTATTTTGGTCAGGTTTAATCAACTGTGATGGCCGCAGGGGCACGTTACCTAGATTCCTACAGTTCATATTCATGAAGTGATTTCATTGTAACTTGGAAGGAAAACTTGGTATGATGTCTAGATGAGACTATCCTATTTGGTCACAATCGACGAACCGTTACCACCGTCTTGTCACGTGACGTGACCTAGATTCCTTTAGCACTGTCTACATGTTGTTTTTATGGAGGAATTTTATTGTAACTTGGTAGGATACTTGGTACGATATCTAGATGAGACTCATTTTGGAATGATTTTATTGTAACTTGGAAGCTTAGGTTGACATACATTAACTGTGAGGGCCACGTTAACCCATGCTGCCTCAATTCTTTAGTACAGTCTACACCTCAGATTATTCATACAGAAAACAAAGCGTATAGGGAACCGAAATTAACATATTCTGAATTATCACAATTCTTGTCTTATTTCATAATCCTTTCATAAACATTCGATCTTATCCTTTTCATCAAACGCTACACACAGTCAAGTTAAGCTACAGTGTCATTAACACTTTCATTTTAATAGACTGTATACTTTTTATAAGAATTATTTAATTAACCTATTTTTTATCACAAAACTTCACAAAACATGTTCGGTATCTTTTTATAGTTAAACTCCAAACAAATTTACCTTTCACCTCATCACAATTGAAGAGGTGCCATGTGTGCAAGCCAGCATCCAATAGATGTCGAATGTAGACATTGAAAAAGGAGGGGTTCTCACCAGGCACAGGTGGGAAATGTAGAGTAAACCAGTTTTTAGCTTAACTTGACATAGTCAAGATAAGCTATTGCCATCACGCGTGCGGAAGTCTGTGAGTCTGTGACGTCTGTTCACATTTTCCTTTAGCACGGGCTACACCCCGCAGTTCTTGTCTGATCGTCACGAAATTTCATATGCAGGTTTGGGTTCATGTGTAGATGAGAACGTCTTCTTTTGGTCGCGATCGGGCAACCGGTATGGCTGCCCGAGCCCAAAACCCGAAAACCATTAGCACAGTCTACAGGTCGTATTTATGAAGGGATTTCATTGTAACTTGGTAGGATGCCTCTGTATAATGCCTGGATGAGAACGTCCCCTTTTGGGCATGATCTATCAACCGTGATGGCTGCCCAAGCCCGAAACCCAAAAACTTCTAGCACAGTCTGCAGGTCATGTTTAATGTGGAGGGATTTCATTGTAACTTGGTAGGATGACTCCTTATGATGTCTAGATGAGAATTTCCCCATTTGGGAATGATCTGCCAACCGTGCCGACTGCCCGAGCCCAAAACCCGAAAACCTTTACCACAGTCTACAGGTCATATTTATTGAGAAATTTCATTGTAACTTGGTGGGTTGACTTCATACAATGTCTAGATGAGAAAGTCACCTTTTGGGCATGATTGGGCAACTATGATGGCTACAGGGGCCCAAAGCCCGAAAACCTTTAGCACAGTCTAGAGGTCATATTTATGAAGGGATTTCATTGTAACTTGGTAGGATGACTCCAAATAATGTCTAGATGAGAACGTCCCATTTTGATCGCGATCATGCAGCCTTGATGGGTGCGCGAGCCCAAAAACCTTTAGCATAGGCAAAAGGTCATATTTATGGAAGGATTTCATTGTAACCTATTATGTTGACTCCATATAATGCCTAGATGATGACAAGGGATTTCAGTGTAACTTCGTAGGATCACTCCAGATGATGCCCAGATGAGATTGTCCCCTTTGGTTGCGATCATTCAACCATGATGGCTGCCCGAGCCCGAAGCCCGAAAACCTTTAGCACAGTCTACAGGTCATATTTATGAAGGGATTTCATTGTAACTTGGTGGGTTGACTTCATACAATGTCTAGATGAGAAAGTCACCTTTTGGGCGTGATTGGGCAACTGTGATGGCTACAGGGGCCCAAAGCCTGAAAACCTTTAGCACAGTCTAGAGGTCATATTTATGAAGGGATTTCATTGTAACTTGGTAGGATGACTCCAAATAATGTCTAGATGAGAACGTCCCATTTTGATCGCGATCATGCAGCCTTGATGGGTGCGCGAGCCCAAAAACCTTTAGCATAGGCAAAAGGTCATATTTATGGAAGGATTTCATTGTAACCTGTTAGGTTGACTCCATGTAATGCCTAGATGATGACATCCCTTTTGGTCATGATTGGTCACTTATGATGGCTACTAGTGCCCGAAGCCCGAAAACCTTGAGCACAGTCTACAGGTCATATTTATGAAGGGATTTCATTGTAACTTCTTAGGATCACTCCAGATGATGCCCAAATGAGATTGTCCCCTATGGTTGCAATCATTCAGCCATGATGGCTGCCCGAGCCCGAAGCCCGAAAACCTTGAGCACAGTCTACAGGTCATATTTATGAAGGGATTTCATTGTAACTTCGTAGGATCACTCCAGATGATGCCCAGATGAGATTATCCCCTTTGTTTGCGATCATTCAACCATGATGGCTGCCCAAACCCGAAGCCCGAAAACCTTTAGCACAGTCTATAGGTCATATTTATGAAGGGATTTCATTGTAACTTGGTAGGTTAACTTCATATAATGTCTAGATGAGAACATCCCCTTTTGGACATGATTGGGCTACTGTGACGGCTTAAGTTGCCCGAAACCCGAAAACCTTTAGCACAGTCTACAGGTCATATTTATGAGAGGATTTCATTGTAACTTGGTAAGATGACTCCAAATAATGTCTAGATGAGAACGCCCCATTTTGATCGCGATCGTTCAGCCTTGATGGGTGCCCGAGCCCAAAAACCTTTAGTATAGGTAAAAGGTCATATTTATGGAAGGATTTCATTGTAACCTATTAGGTTGACTCCATATAATGCCTAGATGATGACATCCCCTTTTGGTCATGATTGGTCAGCTGTGATGGCTACAAGTGCCCGAAGCCCAAAAACCTTGAGCACAGTCTACAGGTCATATTTATGAAGGGATTTCATTGTAACTTCGTAGGATCACTCCAGATGATGCCCAGATGAGATTGTCCCCTTTGGTTGCGATCATTCAACCATGATGGCTGCCCGAGCCCGAAGCCCAGAAACCTTAAGCACAGTCTACAGTTCATATTTATGAAGGGATTTCATTGTAACTTGGAAGGTTGACTTCATATAATGTCTAGATGAGAACGTCCCCTTTTGGATATGATTGGGCAACTTTGATGGCTAAAGATGCCCGAAGCCCAAAAACCTTTTGCACTGTCTACAGGTCATATTTATGAAGGGATTTCATTGTAACTTGGTAGGATGACTCCAAATAATGTCTAGATGAGGACGTCCCATTTTGGCCGTGATCATTCAGCCTTGATGGGTGCCCGAGCCCAAAAACCTTTAGCATAGGCAAATGGTTATATTTATAGAAGGATTTCATTATAACCTGTAAGGTTGACTCCATATAATGCATAGATGATGACATCCCCTTTTGGTCGTGATTGGTCAACTGTGATGGCTACAGGTGTCCAAAGCCCGAAAACCTTGAGTACAGTCTACAGGTCATATTTATGAAGGGATTTCATTGTAACTTTGTATGATCACTCCAGATGATGCCCAGATGAGATTGTCCCCTTTGGTTGCGATCATTCAACCATGATGGCTGCCCGAGTCCGAAGCCCGAAAACATTTAGCACAGTCTACAGGTCATATTTATGAAGGGATTTCATTGTAACTTGGTAGGTTGACTTCATATAATGTCTAGATGAGAACGTCCCCTTTTGGACATGATTGGGCAACTGTGACGGCTTCAGGGCCCAAAGCCCGAAAACCTTTAGAACAGCCTACAGGTCATAATTATGAAGGGATTTCATTGTAGCTTGGTAGGATGACTCCAAATAGTGTCCAGATGAGAATGCCCCCTTTTGGTTGCGATCATTCAACCATGATGGCTGCCAGGGCCCAAAGCCCAAAGACCTTTAGCACAGTCTACAGGTCATATTTATTAAGGGATTTCATTGTAACTTGGTAGATTGATTCATATAATGTCTAGATGAGAACGTCCCCTTTGGATGCAATTGGGAAACTGACGGCTACAGGGGCCCGAAGCCCGAAAACCTTTAGCACAGTCTACAGACCATATTTATGAGGGGATTTTAATGTAACTTGATAGGATGACTCGTTTTGGAATAATTTCACCATATTTTGGTAACTTTTGTTGATATACGTTAACTGTGAGGGCCACATACATTAACTGTGAGGTCATATTAACCCACCCCTCAGCTCTTTAGTACAGTGTACACCTCATGTTATTTTTATCATAAACATAGCACACAGGGAACAGAAATGAACATATTCCCAATTATCACAATTCTTGTCTTATTTCATAATCCTTTCATAAACATTGAACATTATCCTTTTCATCAAACACAACACACAAGTTAAGCTACAGTGTCATTGACACTTTCATTAGCTCACCCGACTGAAAATCCCTGTGAGCTGTAGTGATCATTTACCATCCATTGTATGTTGCCTGTCATCTGATATTTGATAATGAGCTTCCTTTTGAGGCATGGAATAAAGTTTGTTCAAACAAAGTTCGTAGGGCAATATTTGACTTTGTAATGGAATGGGCAAGATTTCTGAACAAAAGAGCCGATTGAATCAGCTTTGGTGTGTGGTTTTAGTGAGTCATAAGTATTTGATTCATGCAAAAGAGACTAACAGTTTTTTCTAACATCCCTATGGCAACCCCAGGAGCAAAAAATAGAAATATTTTTAAACGCCCATATTTCCCAAAACGCACAGAACAGAGAACGGTTATTTGGCATAAAGCATTCTTAAGACCAGTAGAATGGACTGGTAAAATGTCCTCGGTTGTATCATCTTTTCCAGAACTACCAGTCAGAATCTTTTGATATTTGGTATACAGCATCCAGGGCAGGGATAGAAAAAAGTTTGTTAAAATTAAACCCTTCGGATCATATTTGGGCTCTAGTGATGAGGTGATTAATTGGTATACAATCATCATCAGCCATTAAGCACCCATTGGTTGACAGTCGGTAGTCAAGTGAGTGGATCAGCCCTCGCTGATGATCACATGTAAAAAAATTGTCGAAATTTCCTCAATTCATTATCCAGATTTTGGACATTTTAATGAAATGACTCTTGAGTGATTTGTAATTCCCTTTGATCTTGTCAAATTTCACCGAGCACCGGCAGAAATGGAGAGACAACCATGTTCGCTCAAGTGACGAGTGTCAGCTTGATATCACAGAAATCTGAAAATGACAGCAAAAATTGCAGAAACTTGCATGCGAAGGGAATAGGTCCACCGGTACTGACTACTGGCTGTACGGTAATATTGAGCAAACAATATTGCGGTCACTGTTGCAGTCCTTATTTTTATTTTCTATGAATTTACTCATATTCAAAATTTATATGTTGTTTCTGTGTGTGTTTTATTTAACCAAAAACCTCACCCAAAACAGAGGAAAGAAATGAAAATGCTCCAGTGTTTATGTCAAAAAAACGTACACAAATAAATATTCAAACTAATTTACTGAGTTTGTGAGAGATCACATGTCTTTCTGACCCCAGCTAATTAATATTCTTGCTGTAAGGTCACGAATGAGAATTGTGGGATATTGTTGACATTACGCTTCAAAGAAAATAACCATGTGGTTCTTCATTTGTTTTGGATGTTAGACAAACAATAAAACCAAATTTGATTCCACAAATATTATTCAGTGTTTTATTGATTATAATTATGTAAGTCTCAACTATTTATTTGTAAAAAATCAGAAAATAAATTATTGAATTATTTGAACACTAATAACTGCAACAGAACCCCATTCATCTGCCACTTCGTTCTGTGTTGTTCCTCCTGGTAAAGTTTTTGAGTTTCATTTCGGGGGCATAAAGGTACAAAAATAAAAAAAAAAAATCAGTGCGGGCGGGGATGAAAATTTAGCATATTTTTGATTATGGCCTTACTTTTCATGTCTTTCTCATGACGGCTTCCCCAAAAGATAAAACTGTAGGATTTGGGTTTATGTTTGTTTCATTTAATTTTTTTTTACTGTGATTCCGGTATATCAAATATTATGTATGCAAGATGGATGGCAGCACCCATTAGTAAAATAAATATGCTCTTCGTCAATAATTAAATCATTAATTAAAGCCCTCAATATTGATAACAAACACATGAAAACCATTGTTGGGAATGGGTGTTTACATGGTGCATTGGCTGGTGATTACCATCAATTAAATATAAAACACAAGACCATCTGACATCGGCATCGACAATCGGCTGACTTTGTATCCAAAACACTGGCATTCGGATAACGGGTCAGTTATCTCATCACTATTGGGCTACATACAAGAGCCCAAATTTTAAATTAGTGCAGTATTAGAAATAGAATCTTCTTCAGAACTACCAGTCAGAATCTTTTTTGTATTTGGTATACAACTTCGTTTTGGGAGTCAGATTCAGGTTTGTTCAGTATAACTCCTTCTCCTAATATTTGGGCCTGAATTTTAACTCAGTGCAATGTGAGAAATAATCTTTAAAAATCTTCTTCAGATCCACTTCAGATCTTCTTCAGAATATTTTGATATTTGGTATGCAGCTTCCTTAGAAAGATCAGACCTAAGTTTGTTCACACCAAGTCCCTGGATTAATATTTGGGCTCCCTATTAGAGCCCAAATTTTAACTTTGTCCAATATGAGGAAATAATCTTTAAAACTCTTCTTTGCCAGAAGCACCAGTCAGAATCTTTTGATATATGATTTACAGCATCATTACGTGGATCGGATTCAAATTTCTTCAAAGCAAGTCCATCAGTTAATAATTGGGCTATCTATGGGATCCCAAATTTTAACTTGATGTAATATGGGGAATCTTCTTCAGATCCACCAGTCATAATCTTTTGATATTTGTGTACAACATCTTTATGGGGTCAAATTCAAATTTTTTTCAAATCAAGTCCCTAGGTTAATATTTGGGCTCCCTTTTGGAGCCTGAATTTTAACTTAATGCTATATGAGATGTATTCTTTAAAACTGTTCTTCTCATGAACCCCTACTCAGAACCTTTTGGTATATGGTATACACCATCCTCAACAGAGTCAGATTCAAGTTTCTTAAAATCAATTCTCTGGGTTAATATTTAGGCTCCCTATTGGGGCCTGAGGGGGCATGGGGACATTGCGGTAACCGGTTCTCGTTAGATCACCGAAGTTAAGCAATGTCGAGCTCAGTTAATCCTCGGATGGGTGTCCGTCTGAGCGATTGATTCGGACTCACGTGCTGTGTCCTTGGGCAAGGCACTTAACCCCCATTGTCCACATGGGGCCATGAAGATGCTATGTACTAAGGCGTACTGCACATCGATGGTGCGCATGTCTTCAACCAATCTAACCCTGCCTGTGCTGCAGTGCGGAGTTACGATGTTGGGGAGCTGGCAGATGCTCGTCGTTGCTCAGTGGTTCTCTCTGGGTACTCCGGCTTCCTCCACCCGTAAAACTGTCACGGTCATAATTAGCCATTTGTGCAGAAGTATGTGACCTTAAACATCAATAAATAAATAAATTGGAGCCTGAATTTTAAAGGTCAGATATGAAGAATAATCTTTAAAAAATTTGCTTCTTGAGATACACTGGTCAGAATCTTTGTATCTTTGGTTTTGCACATCCTTAATGGTTTGTTTGTTCAAATAAAGTCCATGGGTTAAGATTTATGTTCCCTATAAGGGCCCTAATTTTAACTTAGTGCTATATTAGGAATATTCTTTAAAAATCTTCCTCTTCAGAACCACCAGTCAGAATCTTTTGATGTTTGGTATACAACATCCACAGGGGAAACAATGTCAAATTTCTTCAAATTAATTACCTGGGTTAATATTTGAGCTCTCTTTAGGAGCCCAGATTTTAACTTAGTGCTTTATGATGAATAATCTTTAAAAATCTCCTTTTCAGATCCTTCATTCAGAATCGTCTGTTGATATTTAGTTTAAACAATATTTATTCTTAGACATCTATGTTCATTCATTTCATAGTTAACAAAAAAGATTTAATAATACAAATACCGACATACACAGTGTAACGATTAACAAGCTACTCTCAAGATGAGGGATTCAACAGGAAGCATCATTATACCACCCACTTAAAAAGTGGGTGGTATATAGTTTTCACTTGGTACATCCGTCCGTAACGCTTTAGGGGGGTACACATCTGCTATCCGCAACTCCTCCTAAACCAGTGAACAGATTTCATTGAAACTCTCAGACATTCTTTTACATACATTGAAGATGTGCACCTCCTATATTCTTTTCAGATATTTTCATTTTTCCAGTTTCCCATATTGAAAAATGAACTTTGTCAGATTCAATTAACATTCTGTACAGATCTGCTATCCGCAACTCCTCTTAAACCATTGAAAAGATTTCATTGAAACTTTCAGACATTCTTTTACATACATTGAAGATGTGCACCTCCTATTTTCTTTTCAGATATTTTCATTTTTACAGTTTCCCAAACTGAAAAATGAACTTTGTCAAATTCAATTGACATTCTGTACAGATCTGCTATCCGCAACTCCTCCTAAACCATTGAACAGATTTCATCGAAACTTTCAGACATTCTTTTACATACATTGCAGATGTGCACCTCCTATTTTCTTTTCAAATATTTTCATATTTACAGTTCCCCATATTCAAAAATGTTCTTTGTCAATTCAGGTTTTAGTAGGAAGGGGTATAGATCTGCTATCCGCTACTCCTCTTAAACCATTGAACAAACTCCATTGAAACTTGCAGACCTTCTTTTACATACATTGAAGATGAGCACCTCCTATTTATCTTTTAGATGTTTTCATATTTCGATGTCTGTCCTGCCATCCGTTACGCTTTAGGGATGTACACATCTGCTATCCGCAACTCATCTTAAACAATTGAATGGATTCCATTGAAACTCGAAGACATTCTTTTACATACATTGAAGATGTGCACCTCCTATTTTCTATTCAGATATTTTCATATTTACAGTTCCCCATGTTCAAAAATGGTCTTTGTCAATTCAGGTTTTAGTAGGGAGGGGTATAGATCTGCTATCCGCTACTCCTCTTAAACCATTGAACAAACTCCATTGGAACTCTCAGACATTTTTTTTATATACACTGAAGATGTGCACCTCCTATTTTTCTTTCAGATATTTTCATATTCCGACATACGGCCGGCCGTCCATTATGCTATAGGGGTATTACGTTTTGAGGGGTGGGGGGTGTACACATCTGCTATCTGCAACTCCTCTTAAACCAGTGAACGGATTTGATTGAAACTCAGACATTCTTTTACATACATTGAAGATGTGCACCTCCTTTTTTGTTTTCAGATATTTTCTTTTTTGCAATTTCTCATATTGAAAAATGAACTTTGTCAAATTCAATTGACATTTTGTACAGATTTGCTATCCGCAACTCCTCTTAAACCATTGAACAGATTTCATTGAAACTTTCAGACATTCTTTTACATATATTGAAGATGTGCACCTCCTGTTTTGTTTTCAGATATTTTAATTTTTAGGGTTTCTCATATTTAAAAATGGGCTTTGTCAATTCAAGCTTGTGAGGGGGGGGGGGGGGGGGGCAGGGGGAGGGAGTTGTTGACATTTGCTATCCACAACCTCTTTTAAACTAGTGAATGGATTTCAATGAAACCTTCAAACATTGGTGTCAGTGATTGTGCTCTCTTCATTAAACACACTTTTACTGTTGTAAAATGTTTCTTGGTGGGAGTGGGTGGTATCATTTAGTGAGCAGTGCTCACAGTTTTTCTAGTTTGATATTTGGTATAGGGCTTCTGGAGGTGGGAGGAGGGGATCAAGGGTGTTTCAAGTTAAGTCCCTAGGTTGATATTTGGGCTCCCTGGTTTTGCATTACTGGAAATCTGGGCATTATTTCTGGGGTAGCATTCCAAAACTGAAAAGGAACATGTAACATGGACAATAGAGTTATAAATAATTAAATGACTTCATTTCTCTGTAAATTTAACTGGCCATAGATGCTAATTAAATCCTTCTTTCAACAAGTCTGCCAGGTGTGCACCTCAGTCCCCTGGAGGCCTTTTGTTTGTTTTACTGTTATAGCTCCTCCCCTTGTAGGTGTCGTACTTGAAAGAACATCTCTGATCCTTAGTGTAGCAATTATGAGGACCGCCCTTTGCAAAAGTGTTATCGTTGTTTGAGATTGCAATCATTTGTTTTTAATTACAATTTTTAATTAGTTTTTACATCAAGTTTGTAATAGGACTATTTTTTTTCAAAGATTTCATGCTTCCAGCAAGAAAAACCTTTGTTTAGCAAGATTTTGTTCATAAATAATTTTGTAACAAAGCTTCATAATTTTTTCTATTGCTTAGCAAACAAGCTAGTGCCCACAGTGTAAAGTCCAAGTGGCTTCCAGCATTTTTCAGTAGAGACATGATTGTGGCTTCTAGCACTCAATCAGTTACAAACCCATTTATCACAATAATCATTTTGGCAATGTGAGCACAAAATCTTTAACACGCTTTGTATGTAAAAACACTTTAAAATCTTTTTATCATCCTGCCATTTGACGTAAAGTGGGCACATAGTTGCAAATCACCATACGTACTTGCTAATGCTTTGTACTGAGCTTACCTTTCTTATTCCCTTGTCTCGTCAAAAGTTTCCCTTGTATAAAAATAATCTAACTGACCAGGGTAAGAATAACATCTGGAAAGGTCCAGTAATGGGCATTTTATTCAACATACTTTATACTATATATGAGAATTACCTAATAGATTGCATGGGTATCATCAGCATGTTGGAAATCTTTGTACAGTTAAACTCGAACCAAATTTTTTATCAATATGTCATATTTGGTAGAAGTGGGAGAATGAATGCCATGCCACCGTGTCTCACATGACCTTTGCTCGACCTCGACCTTCCTCACTGAATGTGACAAAAACTGAGGGAAAACCCTGTTCTTTTGTGTAAGAAGACCTGTCCGGCATCATTGTCAGTTGATCCATCCCTAAAATACCAGTGGTCTAATCCAGTCCTGTATACCATACAAAGTTTTTGGATTGCTATTCATACATTTTCTCAGAAATTGTAAGTGTTTGTTTGCTATGAAATTTACTCCTTGCTGTTTTATTTGTGTTGCACTAGTCCTGTACTTTAATAATGTTGTATGGATAATGGGCTGCTCAGCATGATGGCGAAATTGCATGTACTTACATGTATCTATGATAGCTGTATTGAAAAATCGGTGTCTCATTGACTTATTGGTCTCTGTATCAATAGAAATTCCGTTTTGACATGATATAACTTTTATCACTGAAAGTACTAAGAAGTGAGGTGAACAGACCTATTATATTGAATAAAAATTTGGAATGTAGATGACACTCTCTAAGACTTTCATTTGGTGGTGACAGATATTAAATTCAGTGTAACTCAGTGTAACTCAATTGTGTGTGTAATCAAATCAAAGATGAATATTATTGAAAAGCCAAGTTCACTATATACAGAAGTACATGTTGCGGTTCTGACATGAAATGTGTCAGTCCTATATTGGGACTGACACATTTCATGTAGTAACAGATGCAGTATATTAACCCTTAAGTACACTGCTTCAGATGCCTTAACAGTGTTTCAACATTTTTGTTGGCTAAGTAATTCCTACCAGTAGAGTTATCAAGGAAGAATACACTTGGGACATTTTCAGAGCAATGTAAAAAGCAGTTGTTTGTGACTGTGTGGGGACCTAAGGGTTATTCTTTAACTTAACCCTTTACCCAAAACAGCTTTTTTAAAAATAAATTAAATTTGGTTTTAAAAAAAATCTCACTATTTCTCAATAAAACCATACAAATATGGATATCGTTAGAACCGGTTCAACAAGCCGGTTCTGATGCTATCCATATTTGTATTGCTTTATCAAGACATTTGTAAGATATTTTAGGCTGTGGTGGGCTTGCTTTGGTAAATTACCTGGCCGTTTTTGGCAGCTACGTTAGGTAAAGGGTTAAGGCAATATTCAGAAAAAAATACCAAAATCTATTTTATTTTTAGCTTAACTTGACATAGTCAAGATAAGCTATTGCCATCACGCATGCGGAAGTCTGTTAGTCTGTTAGGCTGTGAGTCTGTTAGTCTGTTAGTCTGTGAGTCTGTTCACATTTTCCTTTAGCACGAGCTACACTCCGCAGTTCTTGTCTGATCATCACGAAATTTCATATGCAGGTTTGGGGTCATGTCTAGATGAGAACGTCCCCTTTTGGTTGCGATCGGGCAACCGGTATGGCTACCCGAGCACAAAACCCAAAAACCATTAGCACGGTCTACAGGCCGTATTTATAAAGGGATTTCATTGTAACTTGGTAGGATGCCTCTGTATAATGCCTAGATGAGAACGTCACCTTTTGGGTATGATCTATCAACCGTGATGGCTGCCCAAGCCCGAAACCCAAAAACTTTTAGCACAGTCTGCAGGTCATGTTTAATATGGAGGGATTTCATTGTAACTTGGTAGGATGACGCCTTATGATCTCTAGATGAGAATTGCCCCATTTGGGTGTGATCTGCCAACCGTGACGACTGCCCGAGCCCAAAACCCGAAAACCTTTAGCGCAGTCTACGAGTCATATTTATTGAGGAATTTCATTGTAACTTGGTGGGTTGACTTCATACATTGTCTAGATGAGAAAGTCACCTTTTGGTCCTGATTGGGCAACTGTGATGGCTACAGGGGCCGAAAACCTTTAGCACAGTCTACAGGTAATATTTATGAAGGGATTTCATTGTAACTTGGTAGGATGACTCCAAATGATGTCTATATGAGAACGTCCCATTTTGATCGCGATCATTCAGCCTTGATGGGTGCCCGAGCCCAAAAACCTTTAGCATAGGCAAAAGGTCATATTTATGGAAGGATTTCATTGTAACCTATTATGTTGACTCCATATAATGCCTAGATGATGACAAGGGATTTCAGTGTAACTTCGTAGGATCACTCCAGATGATGCCCAGATGAGATTGTCCCCTTTGGTTGCGATCATTCAACCATGATGGCTGCCCGAGCCCGAAGCCCGAAAACCTTTAGCACAGTCTACAGGTCATATTTATGAAGGGATTTCATTGTAACTTGGTATGTTGACTTCATATAATGTCTAGATGAGAACGTCCCTTTTGGACACGATTGGGCAACTGTGACAGCTACAGGGGCCCGAAGCTCGAAAACCTTTAGAACAGTCTACAGGTCATAATTATGAAGGGATTTCATTGTAGCTTGGTAGGATGACTCCAAATAATGTCTAGATGAGAACGTCCCTTTTTGGTCGCGATCATTCAGCCTTGATGGCTGCCCAAGGCCAAAAACCTTTAGCATAGTCTATAAGTTGTATTTATGGAAGGATTTCATTATAACTTGTTAGGTTGACTTCATTTAATGCCTAGATGATGACATCCCCTTTTGGTCATGATTGGTCAACTGTGATGGCTACAGGTGCCCGAAAATCTTGAGCATAGTCTACAGGTCATATTTATGAAGGGATTTCATTGTAACTTCGTAGGATCACTCCAGATGATGCCCAGATGAGAATGTCCCCTTTTGCTTGCGATCATTGAACCATGATGGCTTCCCGAGCCCAAAGCCCGAAAACCTTTAGCACAGTCTTCAGTTCATATTTATGAAGGGATTTCATTGTAACTTGGTAGGTTGACTTCATATAATGTCTAGATGAGAACAGCCTCTTTTGGACACCATTAGGCAACTGTGACGACTACAGTGGCCTGAAGCCCAAAAACCTTTAGCACAGTCTGCAGGTTATATTTTTATACTGTACCAATGACCTATACTTAGCTGGTGCTAACTCTAAAATATTTAGGGCCAAACGCAAATTTTACACCCCAATCCTCAAAATCTGCATCTAAAACCGAAAGTTACATGTCCTATATGGTCCTCCATACTTATACTCCACTGCGCATGCGCAGTGTCAAGGAGGTCTCGAAATTGGCGCCAAATGTCATTCTTTGTTTGAACCTCAATACAGATACACTTCACTGTTATTTGTGCTTGTAAACCTCAGTTTTAATGATGCCAGACACATAATTATGAGAGAAATGGTGGATATAAGGAGGAAATAGAAGGAGGAGAGAAAAAAACAGTGGAAGGAAATGTTCAGGGCTGTAACTTATAATTATTTTACGAAATTATTTCATGTTACCTATTTTCGAGGCATGAGCTTGTTGTGGTCATTCTTGCTATGAATGTTCCATTGATTAATCAGTGTTTCCTCTCTCCCTTTCCTTTATTCTCCCCTAGATATTCTCCCATGCTTTTGGCTTATTTTTTGTAATGTTTATTACTAAAATTTCTTGGGAGTTTTGGCTTGGAAACAGAATTATTTTCTGTTTTTTCCTCATGTTTACGTCCTCACCCCGGGGCGCGGTGGCTCAGTTGGTAGAGGTGCAGGCTGCAAGCCAAGAGGTCCTCTGTTCGAATCCCACCTGCGGCAACCGCGTTGTGTCCTTGGGCAAGACACTTCACCCCGATTGCCTACATGGGGGCACGATGACGCTGTGTACTGAGGCGTACTGCACGTCGATGGTGCGCATGTCTTCAACCAATCTAACCCTGCTTGTGCTGCGGTGCAGAGTTCAGAGTTACGATATTGGGGAGCTGACAGCTGCTCGGTGGTTCTCTCCGGGTACTCCGGCTTCCTCCACCCGTAAAACTGTCACGGTCACGATTAGCCATTGTGCATCAGTATGTGACCTTAAACACCAATAAATAAATACGTCCTCACCCTTGGGTGGTTAGGCGTTTTGGTCTGCATCTACCATCTGATGTTCTGCAGTTTCTTCTCTGGAAGTCTCTGTTTTGCATTAGATAGTGTGTAAATTGGTAACTGATTTCGGGCCATGTTTATCAGTGCCTGGAGTCATGTTTCTGGTTTGTTTACACTTTTTGTTTATGTTTACAACGGTTACTTCTTATAGTGATTACTTGTCCTCTGTTTAGTTCAGTTCATAGCAAGATACATTAATATTGTCCGTAAGTGTTACATTAATTTTTTGAAATTATTTTAAAATTTTTGTCCTCACTTAGGCTTTTTTGGGATCCATTTGGGCTCATTGTTCCCATTGGGAACTTGGACTCTTTTGAAAATTTTTTCAAAAAAAAATTTTTTTTTTTTGAAATTATTTTCTTTTGAAATGTTATAATGGATTATAATATATTATGTATATTTATTTCAAGGGTTAGTGCGAATAATATGTCTGTGTATATTTTTTCATGTTTTCATATCTTCCTCGAAATTCTCAGGTTCGTTGTGTTTCTTATATTCAATGTATTCGCACTAATTCTTGCTCTGTGTGTGTTGATTGATATGACAACATTGGAGACGTGTGCCACGGTATTTTGTTAGCGGTGAGGGGTCCATTACGGTCCTCTCTCCGTAGGGTCACTCTATATTATCAGTTTCTTTTTCAGAATTCAGAGTGATGTTTCCGTGATGTCTTCAACAAGAGAGTCTCCGTCGTTGTAATATTAGGGCTAGCGGGAAGTGCTCAAGGTATTACGACAGTTACCGGAAGTTCCCTAGTTGGATCGAAGGCTTGATCGCCCGCTAGTCCGCCCTGTGTCACGACCATTCACCGAATGGCACAGCACCCGGGTTTGTCCTTCGCAGTCCAGGGCAGCAGATTGGGTGATGCGAGCACTATAAAACATGGGATGTGCACACCCAGCAACGACGGATCCGAGGATAGTATGGAGGAAGCCTGTCAGTCCGACAGCTAGCTCGTCCAGGTCCACCCGGACCGCGAGCGAGAGAGGCCCCCTCTCTCTTGCATAAACATCTGCGCCGCGATGTTGTTGTATGTTTGTTCGCTTAGTCGGAGCTTACGTCCACTCCTCCTGCTCGGGGCGCTCTGTCGCATGACAGTCCGACGCAGCTGATATATTGGCTTCCTCATCCTCGTCAACACACATGACCGCACCTTGGCTATGTGACCACAGATTTCCAGGGGACGTTTGCATATTATATAAATGCAGGATTGAACGTCCCTGGTGTTCCTGCTTCGCCGACCAAGGAATACACGTCGACCAGGCCACTCCATCTGCTAGCCAGGGATACGGGATCTTTCCAGTTGGGACATTCGCATATTATATAAATGCAGGAATGAACGTCCCTGGAGCTTCCAGTGGATAATTTATGTAGGACCGCGGCTCCACAGGTCTCATAGAGTAACATGAACAAGGTGTTGTTGCCCTGATGTCTTCGTAAAGTGTGCTTCCGTCATCACAGTCAAATGAAAAGTTAGCGGCAAAAGTGCTCATGTAGATGCGTCAATTGCCTGGAGTTCCCTAGTAGGATCGATGGCTTTGTCGTCCGCTAGCTCGCCCGGTGTCGCGTCCATTCACCGAATGGCTCAGCACCCGGGTTCATCCTTTGCTGTCCAGGAAGGAGATTTGGGTGATGCGAGCACTATAAAATACAATGTGCACACCCAGTAACAATGGATACGAGGATGGTACAGAAGAAGCCTATTAGACCGGTTCCTAGCTCGTCCAGGTCCATCCGGGCTGCGAGCGAGAGAGGTCCCTCTCTCGTACAACAACATCTGGGCACAGATGTTGTACAAAACGGTCCTCAGCCGGAGCATACGTCCACCGCTCGGGGCTCTCCGTTATATAGACAGTACGGAGAGACTGCTCTTTCGGCTTCCACATCCTCAAGGCAGCACACGCGACCGCTCCTTGGCTACGTGACCAGTCATATTCAACCAATATCGCCGACCAGGGATTCTACGGCGATGAGGTCATGCCATCCGGTAGCCAAGGATATGAGGCCTTCATACTCCGGACGTTCGCATATAGGAAATATGCAGGAGTCAACGTCCAAGGAGCTTCCAGCGGCTAAATCCCAGAAGACCACAGCTCCACAGGCCTCTGTTACGGTCGTACTATCGCAGATAGCACAAATTATCGCAGCATTCCAGCACCCGACAGTAACTCGGTCGGATCAAGAATTATCCGAGGAAGCTGGGTTGGTACATTCCACTGCAGGTTCAGGCACGGACGACCAAGAATTACAAGTGGTTCGACAGGATGGTGAAAGGGATACGGATGAGTTGTATTTTCCCTTTCGGAACAACATAATTGCCGTTGAGTGCATCAGGCATTATCTTCTGATGTTGTTCCTCCGGACCAAATTGCTGCGTTGCCGGATAAGAGACTGATAGCGCCACTGGACTCAGAATTCTTATCGGTTTAGGGATATCATCACTCAGTTTCCGACATAGTCCAGAAATGTCTCACAGACATTTGAACTGTTGAATGACGCTATATATATATATATATATAACTTGCTACCTAAACGGGCAAGTCAGGTTCCTTATCGGCAAATGCTCTACATCTGCCTTTCATCAATTCGAGGAATAATTTGAAACGGCTGGACAGAGCATTCCGAGAGTATTTCTGCGTCTAGATGACCAGGCCAAGACCTAGTATTGTCTATACCGTCGTCAATGTCAATTCCAACCACCATGTTGGAAACGACAATATCGTCTAGCAGGGTTAGCTTAGATGCATCATCGTACACAGATCACCTTACCAGAGCGTTATCACTACGTCTCAAAGGAAAAAGAATTCCAGGATGTACAACCTCCTTAAGAGTTCTTTCAAGGGCCTCAGGTAGAACTCCGCCCTTTTAGTGGCGATATGGAGTTGGTTAGTCGTGACGCGGCCCTGGCTACATCTACGCGTGTGGATAGTCAGGTGAAAAACTCTCTCAGAGTCGCTCCCATCTCCGGAGAGTTTCTCTTCGACGGCAAGCTTTCCGCAGTCTATGATCAGATAACTAAGAAAGCCTCAGACTCTCTGCTATTCAAATCCGCTTCCATATAGTCGGATTCAGTGGAGAAAAGTAGGACGGACACTTCTGGGGCGAATACGTCCAAGGGAAGTTCCTATAGAGGTTCCTATGCATCCTCTAGGTCTTACTCTAGAGACCGTCAGAGTAGCGACTCAGGTAGGGGCCGTAATACTGGCCGAGACGCCAGATGTCAGACGCCCCCAGGTCGACGGGGTGAGGTGCGGGCCGTGGAGGACATGGTTTCTCCTTCCGCAAGCCTTGCAGGACCAGGAGGTAATGGTATTATCCTCTATCGTGTACCAGTGGGCGGAAGACTGTCGAGTTTCTCAATCAGTTGGGAGTAGATTACGGAAGTCCCTGGGATTCGAGGGGTGATTTCGGAAGGACTAAATTGTCCTTCAAACAAAACCTCCGTTAACTCGAAGTCCAAGATGGACTCAGCTTCCGTCAAGTCTGCAGGAAGAGGCTCGCTTCCATCAGAAGTCCAGTCTCTTCTGGAATGATCGCGATAGAGATCGTAGAAATCCAGGATTTTCCAGGTTTCTACAACCATCCTTTTCTTGTTCCAAAACCAGATGGCTTGTTCCGTCCACTCATAAATCTGAGCTGGATAAACAAGCTGATCGTGGCTGTAAGTTTCTATATGGAGTCCATCCGATTGGTCAGAGCGAGTTTTCGGGTGTACAACTATGCTACATGCATAGATCTCAAGATGTGTACTTTCACGTCATGGTACATCAAGCATTCAGAAAGTATCTTCGCTTCTTCATCATAGGAGTTGTGTATCAGCTCCGAGCAATGTGCTTCGGTCTGAATCTAGCCTCCTGGGCTTTCGCACGAATAACGAACTCAGTAATGACTCATTTCCAAGCTCATTCGTCTGCGATAACGTCGGCCTACCTGGACGACATTCTTCAGAGGTACGGCAATGAGTTAATGCTTCAGAGCGATGTGCAGAATCTGCTACTATTGCTCTGACGTCTCGGTTTCATAAGTAAACGAGGAGAAGTCGGATCTGGTATCGTCCAACTCATTCACCCACTGGGGGATGAGCTTTGAGACGCACAACATTTTCGTTCATCTGCCGTTAACCAGAGCGAAATTAATCAGTTGTTATGCTCGCTATTGTCTTCGCTCAGACAAGGTCTCAGCGAGAGATCTCATGAGACTGATAACGTTTGTGCGGAGCTGTCGCGATTTTATTCTGATGGGGCAGTTACGCACTTGTCCTCTCCAATTTCTTCTGATCCAAAATTGGAGGGTGAAGATTCTTTCGCTCGATACGGACATCTTCTTGTCAATCAAGTGAATAAGAGATTCAGACTTGGGCAGGTTTTCAGTGGTTAACTCGGGGAGTTCCACTGCAATTTCCGGATCCGAGTTTTACAGTTTTGACGGATGCCACTCAAACAGGTTGGGTTGTATCATTGAGCCCAACGGATTTGAGGTGCCAGGGTCTTTGGGATCCGTAGTTCCTAATCAAGCACATAAACATCAAGAATGATGTCATTTTGGCTTGCGCTACCTTATTGGATGAACGTTATTCAGAATGCTCACGTGCTAATTCTGTCCGACAGTTCAATGGTATTAGCGTATTTTCGGAACTAGGGAGGCACTCTTTCCATTCTGTTATTCATGTTAATGGAAGGAATCTTTCTGTTTGTACTAGAACATCAAGTTCTCCTATCGGGCGTCATATTCCGGGTCGTCTGAACGTATTAGCGGACTCCCTTCACGGAGGGGGCCACTTGTTGCCGCCAGAATGGACCTTCAGCAAACAAGTATTCAATTAGATTTGCTACCAAGGAGAGCGGCCAATGATCGACTTGTTTGTGACGCATCTCAACAATCAGTTGCAGGCGTATATGTGTCACTATGTTCGGATCTTCGAGCGATTGCAGTAGGCGCTCTATCGATCTCGTGAGACGGAATAATAGGATATGCGTATCTTCCAGTGCCGTTGATTCAGCAGATATTGCTCAAGTTAAATATCTCATTGCAAAATTCTGTTGGTAGCATTTCTAGCTCCACAAAGACTGTGGATTAATCTACTCAGGCGTCTGTTGTGGGACATGCCCTGGAAGCTTCCTCCCTATTTTGGTCCATTCTATGGTCAGATGGATTCAATTTACTATCAGTACTGCTTATGATAATATCTTCAAACAGCAGTCTGTGCTTTAGTTTTAAGCCCATGAAGTAAGTGTACTTTCTACATCATGGGCTTACGCTAATAATGTTGCTATTGCAGATCTAATGAGGGCTGCATATTGGTCTTAGCCCTCCACTTTCACGAATTTGTATCTGAGAAATTTTGAGTCCATTTCTGCAGATCTGCATTGTTTAAGTCCGTTATTTTTCACTCAGAATGTCGTCCAATAAACAGTGGTAACTATATATGTGTAGGCTTTCGGTTTCGGCAGTGACTCGGTCCTGCTGCCCTCTTCACTCTGGAGTATTTGATCCAGGGCAAGGGGAAGGGGGGGGGGGGTGGCAGGTGTTCCCTTGGGTCACCTGCTTTATAGTGTAAACCAAGGGAATACCTCCCTTGTAGTCAGTAATTCTGAATCGGTACCGGGATGGTTTTAAAGTGTAAAGCTAATGTTTACTCATCTATGTAATATTTTTTAAGTGTTGCTCGGTGTGAGACATTTGTATATGCCACATGTTAATCGCGCGTTAATATGCAATCCTCGGACACTTTTAAATGCGTATATAGAGTCTCATTTCACTGGACGTCCTTATTTATTGGCTTTCCTTTAAAAAATATTAGTATAAAGGGTTATACTGGCTGTTAATAGAGATCATTGATGTTATTGCGCTCAATTACAGAATGGTGTTGTGTCTTTCTTTTTGATATAAATAAGAAAGATACATGTAAAGCCTATCTCTCCTTTTCTCCTTGAGGGGATAGTTCTGTTATATGTAATTGAGTCTATTGGATTTTCCTTTATGTCCTAGGCCCTCCAACCTTTTTACTATTCAGCTATTTAGAGTCATTGGTACAGTATAAAAATGTTAAAAAATTTATAGTAATTTATATATTTTTTATACTTACCAATGACCCAGATGGGGATGGCCCTCCCATGAGTTGAGAACTCATACCTCCCCGCTGAGTACATAACGCTTACCAGGCACTGGTTGTAAGAATGACATTTGGCGCCAATTTCGAGACCTCCTTGACACTGCGCATGTGCAGTGGAGTAAAAGTATGAGGGACCATATAGGACATGTAATTTTCAGTTTTAGATGCAAATTTTGGGGATTGGGGGGTAAAATTTGCGTTTGGCCCTAAATATTTTAGAGTTAGCACCAGCTAAGTCTGGGTCGTTGGTAAGTATAAAAAATATATAAATTACTATAAATTTTTTAACATTTATGAAGGGATTTCATTGTACCTTCGTAGGATGACTCCAAATAATGTCTAGATGAGCACATCCCCTTTGGGTCACGATCATTCAGCCTTGATGGCTGCCTGAGCCCAAAACCCCAAAACCTTTAGCATAGTCTATAGGTCATATTTATGGAAGGATTTCATTGTAACCTGTTAGTTTGACTCCATATAATGCCTAGATGATGACATCCCCTTTTGGTTGTGATTGGTCAACTGTGATGGCTTCAGGGGCCCGGAGCCCGAAAACCTTGAGCACTGTCTACAGGTCATATTTATGAAGGGATTTCATTGTAACTTCGTAGGATCACTCCAGATGATGCCCAGATGAGAATGTCCCCTTTGGTTGCAATCATTCAACCATGATGGCTGCCCAAGCCCAAAGCCCAAAAACCTTTAGCTCAGTCTACAGGTCATATTTATGAAGGGATTTCATTGTAACTTGGTAGGTTGACTTCATACAATGTCTAGATGAGAACATCCCCTTTGGACGCAATTAGGAAACTGACGGCTCCAGGGGCCTGAAGCCCGAAAACCTTTAGCACAGTCTACAGGCCATATTTATGAAGGGATTTCAATGTAACTTGATACCTCCACCTATATATATTTATATATAGGATGACTCGTTTTGGAATAATTTCACCGTAACTTGGTAACTTTCGTTGATATATGTTAACTGTGAGGGCCACATACATTAACTGTAAGGTCATATTAACCCACCTCTCAGCTCTTTAGTACAGTGTACACCTCATATTATTTTTTATCAAAAACATAATAATAATAATAATATAATAACACTTTGGCCAGCCGCTGATTTGTCGCAGTCCTCGGACGAGAAGGCCATTGTTACCCCTGTACTCCCAACTGCCTCCCTATTCCCACACTTCTCCTCTCCTCCCAACACTCGGAGACGAACTGCTTGATGACATCCCTTGTCCCATTCTTCCCAATCTCTCCGATTAGCATATTAACCCTCTCCTTTGAGTCTCCCCCAAACCACATGTCCGTCATTCTCCCATCCCACTTCCCCATTATACTCCCAGTGAATCACATTCTTTTAGACTGATACTTTGGGCATTCTAGAAGAAAGTGTTCCAGGGTTTCCACCATGTCCAAGTTACACATCTGGCACTCCCTTTCACCATCTTTCCCAATTTTTCCCCTCAGCTCCAGGGATCGCGACCTCAGCTTGAACAACAGTGACCCCCCCAAAGGTGCCATCAAGGTGCTCTTCAAAACCTGGCTTCTCTTTATCACGCAGGCTACCCAAAGACCTCTTTGATTTGACCCCCTCTTGCCAATTACGGTTACAATCCTCCATGACCCTTTCTCTGACGATTTTTTACCCTGGTTTGCCCCAACGTCCAGGTCCGAGATCTCCAATGAGTAGTTCTCTACTAGCTCCCTCACTTGGACCATCCACCCTGTTTTGATATTTGAGTTGAAAATTCTCAGGAACATTACTTTACACCATCGGCTGTCGGGTAGATTAACCAAATAATTAAGGTAACCGAGTTTCAACAGGTCTATCCTGTCCTTGATCCTCATCCACCCAAGCTCACCCCTGATTGCTTCTAGCGCTGCGGCATTACTCGATCCCATTATCCATCAGCCTGCATCGTTCTGCAGGATTTCCAAGCTCTTTACGGCCGTCTTGTTTAGGGGTACAACTTCCGTACTGTATGTTATACTTGGCAGCCCCACCATTTCCCAAATGGTTTTCCCCACGAAAACCGTATTGAAACTGTTTCTCCCTATAAGTTTCATTTGGTTAAGGATTCGCTTCCCCTTCAGAATCAATTTATTTGTGTGGTTTCGGTAGATGCCTCTTCCTGTAATGTTTATATTTACCCCCAAATACTCGTAATCACCTGTCTCTCCTGCACTGCTGCTCCCTTCCGGAATGCAGAACTCACCCACTCTCCACCTTCGAGTGGGGTCCACTTTGCAGCCCACAGGTATAACTTTGCTCTTGCTTTCATTAAGTTCGAGTCTCCATTTGCTCCCATATTTCCCAACAATTCCCAGCATTTTCTTTAGCCCCTCTTCGCTTTCTGACACTAGAACCATATCGTCTGCAAAAAATAGCCCTGGAATCTTCAAGTCCCCAACTGCTACCCCCTCCTCGCTACGCAGGAGTTCATCTCCTAAACCTTTGATGTACAATGCAAACAGGATTGGCGAAAGGATACACCCCTGTTTTTGGCCTACCTCCATAGGCACATGTTTTGTTGTGATGTTTCCCAGGCTAAGTGCACTCTGTACATCTTTATATAATGCTTTCGTAATTCCAAAAAACTTGCCTCCTAAGCCCATAGCCCCCAGCTTGTGCCACATACCTTCCCTCCATACTCTATCGTATGCCTTTTTGATATCCAAAAAGGCCATAAACATCTTTTTCTTTTTTGCTTTCGCGGATTCTATCATTTGGGATAGTGTGAAAAGATGGTCAGTAACTCTCCTTCCCTTCCTGAAGCCATTCTGGATTTCTCCCAAAAAACCCTTCTCTTCAATCACCTCCTCTAGTCTCCCATACAGGACTTTACAGAAAACCTTTCCAATGTTGCTACTGACAGATCCCTCGATAGTTATCCAAAACGTCTTTTCCCCCCTTTTTGTGAATAAATGTCACTTTGCTTTCTCCACTCCTTTGGGACCTCTTCATTTTCTATGGCTAGATTGAATAGGGCAGTTAGGCTTTCACGAGTTCCTCTCCCCCTTTTTTGATAAACTTGTTAGGAATTTCATCCACTCCTCCCGCTTTTCCATCCCTTAATTTTGATATCACCTTTCGCACCTCCTCCGTTTTAATTTTGCTACACATGAAGTTCGATAGGTTTTCCCCGACCTAATTCGGACACTCTGGTGGGCTCCCAATGCCCCATCGCTTATTGTTTACCTTTTCCCAGTGCTTGACTAGTTCTGATGCAACTTGATCTTGCTCTTCTGTAACTCTGCCATCTACTTTGATACTCTGTGGGTTACTTCCTTTGTTACGTTTATTCACCCATTTCATTCACCCATTTCCAAAATACGTTCGAACTCGACCCCCCTGTCGTTCTTATCGTCCTGATAAGACTGCTATTTCGTACTCTCCGATTATCGTCTTTAATCATATTTACTTTATTTTGTGCTTGGTGGTGTTCTTCCTTAGCAACTTTGGCCTCATTGCTTTCCGCCCCCTTAAGTTTTCTACTTCTCCTGTATGCAGCACATTTAGCTTTTCCTCCCTTTATGGCCCTTTTCAGTTCTTCATTCACTCTGTACCCAAGTTCCCGTGTTGGCACCCTGACCATTCCTACACTTTCCTTTCCTGCCTCCACCAGGCAAACAGGAAACAGAAATGAACATATTCCCAATTATCACAATTTCATAATCCTTTCATAAACATTGAACATTATCGTTTTCATCAAACACAACACACAAGTTAAGCTACAGTGTCATTGACACTTTCATTAAAATAAGTAATAAATGGAGGATTCACATTTCCCCAGTTTATTATGAACTTTGTAAATTAGGTCTTGTTTACTGTGGTAAACAAGCTCTGTTTTGCTGGTAAAATTGGACCCAGTCACCAATGCTTAGGGTGGAAGTCCTCAAAAATGGGCAACATGTGTATGAACGATTGAGTAAACTTGACTTTATCTCCATGTAGCTCAAATGATTAGCCATTGTGCAGAAATAAGGGACCTAAAGCGCTAATAAATAAATAAATCTGTAAATTAGGTAAGATTAAGGCTTTTGGGAAGCTGTGTGAGTTGAAATTTCAGAATATTTTTCTCTAAATTGGGGCTGAGTTGAACATCCTGTTTGTCACTTGATCCAAAATGGATCAAGAAATTAAAACCTCTTCCTACAAAACCTCAAATTGTGTTGTTAACCCTTTACCCAGTACAAATGAAGGATGCATTATTTTAGATGGTCATCCTCTGTTTTATTTCAGCTGGTAGCATACTTTTACCCTGATGTTGTAATTAATATATTAAAGATCCTTGATTTAGGTGCTATATGGTCCTTGACCAAGCCTGAAAATCTGCAAAATGAGGCCCCCAGAGGGTGAATTTGGTGATGCTACCCTGCACAGCAGGGTAGCATCACAAAATTTAACCTCTGTGAACCTCAGTCTAAATCAAGGTCTCAAGCCAAAACAGAAAGATGTACCTAGAGGATAAATTGGCCCACTGTATGGGACAGCATCAGCAAATTCACCCTCTGGGGACCTCATTTTGCAAATGACAGGTTGCTTATATTCAGGCTTGTCTTTGACACTCCTTCAGTTGAACCACAAAAAGTCCTTGAATTTGGTTCCTATTATTATGGAGGTACCCTGTAAAGGAGGACAAACAAGAATCATCCATAACTAAAAATTGTTTGTTTTTTCTCATCAGAAACATAGCTCATTCCCCTCATTGGGACAAGGTCAATGTGGTGTCACAAGGTATGCTGTTCAATTGAAATATTGGAAAAAATGATTATATCTTGTTTGACAGAGCTCCATGAAATCTGCCAAACAAGATATAATAGATTAAAGTCCCTTATTGGATGTACTGAGGCCAAATAGGTCTAGAAACAAAGGAAAACTGGGGAGAGTCGGGGTAATTTCTCGACAGGTTACAAGATTTTTTATTCAATTGACAGGAGTTTATTCTATAACCTATATTCAATTAACAGGTTAAATTTGTACTGGAGGTATGGTAAATGGTTTGTGTTGGGAAACCAGATTCAATTAACAGGGTTATTCAGTTAACAGATATCCAATTAAGTGGGCTTCACTCTATTTTGTCTCCAGACTTTTTTATATGAGGGTTCGAAGCCTTGCTATTTAGACAATAGAACATCTGTGTAATTAAATTTCAAAAACAGAATCATTTCTATTTTGTTTATTTAGTGTATTGTCAGTTTTATTGAGAAAATTTCTTTCGTATTATATGGTAGCTTTTATTGATCAACATAGATTGAGACATACAGAAAAATAAGAAGTGTCCATTATTTTTAAAGACTGAGAAAAGATGATGCTTCATGCTGAGTCTTTCATGTTATTGTTGCAAAGATAAGTTTAGTGGGACGTCATTCAAACTATAAGGAAGTGTTTTCATTAGGAAAAGAATGTCTAAGTGGCTTTTATGGATTGGGTCAGGTCCATGCTTGTATATGTATCATGGGAGGATAGTACATTGGAGCCCACTTAATACTGAATACAGTACTGTGATCACAAAAGAGGACAGAAAATTTTGACGGGATCGTGACTAGATCGGAATCCAGTCAAAATTCTCTATCCGCATTCCTCCGCACAATACTGTTTGTTTGTTTTTTTTTATTGGGGTTTATTGACACTTTATACAGCCATGTCACATTTAGTTGGATAGATTTATGTGTTGGGGGTGCCTCAGAAAACCTGTCTGGCTCTAAAAAATTATGCCAACCTGAAAAATGTTATCGAGTGAAAGTCGCTCATTCAGTTCATTGTAATCCTAAATTTCCATTGATTTCAATGGTGATTCTGAAGCCGGTTTTGACGTTCAAACTTTCAAAATTACATGTAGAAATAAAATATATTTGACATAATAAGCGTGCAACAAGTGGCAAGTGCCAGTTCTGCAGAGGAAACTGCATATGATAAACAGATGAACATTGAAAACACGATGCGTAAGAAGTAATATTTGTCACCTGTTTTCACTGTAAATGCCATGCTCGAACACAATGCCAATTAGTGCAGCTGTTCTGGCAAAAGGGGTATCGCGACTCTAAAGTTTGAAAACAAAGTTAACTTTAAGTTGTTTCTCTCTTTATTCTGAGAAGTGAAGACCTGATCAGAGTTTTTCAACATTGAAGTTGGAAACTGACTCCAGGTTTTCTGTAATTGTTTCAGTTTCGGTTTTGATAACAAAACCAAAACTGAACTGAACTTTCGGTCAGCTGCACATCTCTTGTATTATGTAATCTATTCTCACCTTTTCCAGTTCCATGAACTGGAAAAGGTGAGAATGAATTACATAATAAGGTCACATCGTTTTGAACTTCACACACTCCCATGCCCTCACCCATCTTGCAGTACAGTTTGTGGATCTTCTGGCATTGCAGGGGCTGCTTTTGTAATTTTTCCCTATGGGAACTCGGGGTAATAGAGCAGTGCTTGTTTGTTATGACTGACAAGTTCTGCTTTACTGGTATAATAGGTAACCGGTATGTGGGGTGCAAGTCATCTGAAGTTGTCAGCATTCACTAAAAACGATTCGCCAAACTTTACAAGTTGTTTATGTTGTCTTATTTAGCCATTGATGTGGAAAATGACTTTTAACTCTTAACCCGCTAAGTATTTTCAAAATATTTTTCACCAAATCTAGTCGTGGTTGCTTTAAAGGAGCTATGACCAGATTTGAAGAAAAATGAATCAAAATTTAACTCCAGAAATCATTGGTCAAAAAGTCCTTCCTCTTTATGGGGGTAAATTTGATTAAATGTGCCCAGGTTATACTGATTTCAGTGGCAAGAGATTTTATGGCCTGGGCAGGAATATCCGCCACAGCATGCAAGGAGTTAAACACTATTAAACATTAAATACATTTAGGTTCTTTGATAATGCTTTCATTGTACTTTTGGAAAAAAATATTTTTTGTCTAGTTGTTAAAAAATTGTGGTGTTTACACTTTTCAGTAGTGCTGAAACGGTTGGGCCATTTTATCCGTTAATTTTAACCACTGGTATTATTGCATTGTGTACGATGCAAAATCAGTAAGGTTAGGCAAGAAAACAGTTCAAAACACTGCCACCTGACTTCCGCAAAACGTATACAAACGAACACCATAGAGTGCCAGCGGGAATCACCAATGTGCAAATGATCGTTAACAATTTATATGACTGCAATGGTCCCACACAATAGTGATGATACATCGTAACTGTTGTCACCCTGCATTGCCCGGTCACAAAAATAGGCCTTGCCGTTTGAAAGTCACAGGCACACAACATGTGAAAATCTCAGGTGCACGGCATGCAGCACACCTGAAACAAAAAAAGTAAAATTTGTCTGTAAAAGACAATGTTACACTCAGGACAGGCACATGCTCACTGCTGCCCACGCAGAAAACAACACAGTCAACTTATCTGCGACTTGACATCCCAAGCAAGCGAAATAACTGTTCATTCAACATTCCAACACCTTAACCCATTCATGTTACATCAACTACACATCATTGTAAATCGACAAATGTTTGGTAGCTTTGACAATGCTTGTGTCGGGAAAAGAATTCTAATTCTTGCGGTCAAATACTGGTTATTTTTCTGACACTATCCTGTAAACTGTAGGTATATCGGTTATCTGGTTGACAGCTTTTTCAACTGGTTACACTGATAACCAGTTGCAAATCGGTTATCCAGCTAACCGTTACAGCACTACTTTTCAGTGAGAGTGTAAAACTTTACCTCTACTGAATTTTCAAAGAAAGTATTCACTGTCACTAGATGTTGATGACTACAACAGTTTTACATTTTTAGCTTAACTTAACAAAGTCAAGATAAGCTATTGCCATCACGCGTTTGGAAGTCTGTTAGTCTGTGAGTCTGTTAGTCTGTTAGTCTGTGAGCCTGTGAGTCTGTTCACATTTTCCTTTAGCACAGACTACACACCGTAATTCTTGTCTGATCATCGCAAAATTTCATATGCAGGTTTGGGGTCATGTCTAGATGAGAACGTCCCCTTTTGGTTTCGGGCAGTCAACCAGTATGGCTGACCGAGCCCAAAACCCGAAAACTATTAGCACAGTCTACAGGTTGTATTTATGAAGGGATTTCATTGTAACTTGGTAGGATGCCTCTGTATAATGCCTAGATGAGAACGTCCCCTTTTGGTCATGATCTGTCAACCGTGATGGCTGCCCAAGCCTGAAACCCAAAAACTTTTAACACAGTCTGCAGGTCATATTTAATACGGAGGGATTTCATTGTAACTTGGTAGGATGACTCCGGATGATGTCTAGATGAGAACTTCCCCATTTGGTCGCCATCTGTCAACCGTGACGACTGCCTGAGCCCAAAACCCGAAAACCTTTAGCACAGACTACAGGTCTTATTTGTGAAGGGATTTCATTGTAACTTGGTAGGTTGACTCCATATTATGTCTAGATGAGAACATCCCCTTTTGGACGTGATAGAGCATCTGTGACGGCTACAGGTGCACAAAGCCCGAAAACCTGTAGCACAGTCTACAGGTCATATTTATGAAGGGATTTCATTGTAACTTCGTAGGATGACTCCAAATAATGTCTAGATGAGAACGTCCCCTTTTGGTCACAATTATTCAGCCTTGATGGGTGCCCGAGCCCAAAAACCTTTAGCATAGTCTATAGGTTGTATTTATGTAAGTATTTCATTGTAATGTGTTAGGTTGACTCCATATAATGCCTAGATGATGACATCTCCTTTTGATCGTGATTGATCAACTGCGACGGCTACAGTGTCATTGACACTTTCATTCTATAAAACTGTACTAAATTGTTGTTTGTATAAATTGTTTCGTTTATACCACATATACTAGGACACCATAAATTTGACAATGTTCATTTTTCATGTTTAAGCTGAAATGAAGTGATAAGAGTGCTGAACTTTACTCTTGACCTTCTTAGTATTTTTTTGAATTTCCCATGATATCAAGTAATGGCTGCTACATTGACTCTAACATCAAAACATCATTGCCAGACCAATCTAGTTTCTGTGTTTTCTGGGTTATGATTCGCTTTACTCTTTCATAATTTATTTTTGCAGACTGTTGTAATTCTTTTCATTTTTAGCTCACCTGGCCTAAAAGGCCATGTGAGCTTTTCACATCACTTGGCATCCGTCGTCATCTGTAAACTTTTCACATTTTCATCTTCTCTGTAACCACTGAGCCGGTATGAACCAAACTTGGCAGGAATGGTCTATGGGAGGACCTCTCCAAACGACCGTCATTTTGTTCTCTTTGAATGAAAAATGTGGCTTCCAGAGGCATTCTTCAATTCTGGTTCGTGGATTTTCAAAAATCTTCTCCTCTGAAACCGCCAGGCCAAATGTTTTGATTCATATAAATGATGACTGGGACCCCCTCTACCAATCATCCTCATTTAATGTTGATCGGGTTACAAACATGGCCACAATTGCAGTTTATAGTTACTATAGAAACCCAATGGGAAATCACAGTTTCATCTTCTTCTCTGGAACTACTGAGCCGACGTGAACCAAACTTTGCAGGAATGGTCTATAGGAGGCCCTCTACAAACAATCTTCTTTTTGTTCCCATTGATTGGAAAATATGGCCACCAGGGAATTCTCTGATTCTGATTGATAGATTTTGCAAAAATCTTTCCCTCTGAAACTACAAAGTCAAATGTTTTGAAGCTTCACATGATTGAGGACCGGGACGCCTACCTATGATCCTCATGGCTTACAGTTACTATAGAAACCCTATGGGAAATCACATTTTCATCTTCTTCTCTGGAACTACCGAGCTGACGTGAACCAGTCCTGGAAGGGTTAATCCTTGGGAGGTACCCTTCAAACAATCCTCATTTTGTTCCCATGGGTTTGAAAACATGGCCGCCAGAGGCATTCTTTGATTCTGATTGGTGGATTTTGAAAAATCTTCTCCTCTGAAACTACAGGGCCAAATGTTTTGAAACTTTGCATGATTGATGACTGGGACCCCTCTACCAATGATCCTCATTTAATGTTGATCAGGTTGCAAACATGGCTTTAGTTGCGGCTTATAGTTACTGTAGATACCCTATGGGAAATCACATTTTCATCGTCTTCTCTGGAACTACTGAGCCGACGTGAACCAAATTTGGCAATAATGGTCTATGGGAGGTCCTCTACGAACGGTCCTCATTTTGTTCCCATGGGTTGAAAAACATGGCTGCCAGAGGCATTCTTTGATTCTGGTTGGTGGATTTTCAAAAATCTTCTCTGAAACTGCAGGACCAAATGTTTTGATACTTCACATAAATGATGACTGGGACCCCCTCTACCAACGGTCCTCATTTAATGTTGATCTGGATGTAAACATGGCCGCAATTGCAGCTTATAGTTACTATAGAAACCCTATGGGAAATCATATTTTCATCTTCTTCTCTGGAACTACTGAGCCCACGTGAACCAAACCTGGCAGGGATATTCTATGGGAGGTCTCCCACAAATGCTCCTCATTTTTGTTACCGTGCGTCAAAAAACATGGCTGACAGAAGCATTTTCTGATTCTGATTGGTGGATTTTGAAAAATCTTCTCCTCTGAAACCACAGGCCAAATGTTTTGAAACTTATCATGGTTGATGACTGGGATACCCTCTACCAATGATCCTCATTTAATGTTGACCGTGGTGCAAACATGGCCACAATTACGGCTTATAGTTATGGGAAATCACATTTTCATCTTCTCTGGAACTACTAAGCCAATGTGAACCAAACTTCGTATGAATGGTCTATAGGAGGCCCTCTACAAACAGTCATCTTTTTGTTCCCATTGGTTGGAAAATGTGGTCACCAGAGACATTCTCTGATTCTGATTGATCGATTTTGCAAAAATCTTTCCCTCTGAAACTGCAAAGTCAAATGTTTTGAAGCTTCACATGATTGAGGACTGGGACACCTACTAATGATCCTCATGTAATGTTGCAAACATGGCTACAATTGCAGCTCAAAGTTACCATGGAAAGCCTATGGGAAATCACATTTTTAGCTCACCTGACTGCAAGTCAGTGGGAGCTATTGGCATCACGTTTGTCCGACGTCCGTCGACCGTTAACTTTTTGCAAACTTTACATCTTCTTTACAACCATTAGGCCAAATTCAAACATATATTGCACAGACCATCTATGGAGTATACCCTTTCTATTTTGTTTAAATGAAGCAGCTGCCATATTTGGGCTCTGGTTTATGCCCCAAAAGCTTAAAAACCTTTAAAAAACTTTTTCTCATGAACCACCAGAGGGAATGCCTTGATATTTGGTATGGAACATCCTTTGGTGTAGAAGATTAAAGTTTGTTCAAGGGAAGTTGATAGGTCAATATCTGGGCTCTCTGTGGGGACATCTCTATTTTGGGCTCTGCTCAAAATTTCTATTTCAAGAACCGGTGGGCCAATTTCAACCAAATTTGGCTTGTTGTATAAGTGGATCCTAAGTAATTGATTGATCCCCCCCCCAAATTTTCACAGCCAGGTGGCAACCCCAGGAGCTAAAAACAGAAAAATTCAAAAGCACATATATCCCAAACCACAAGGAACAGTTATTTGGTATGAAGCATCCTTAGGACCGTTAGAAGGGATTGGTTAAAAAAAATTGCCACCGATTCAATCAGGGCGCCCAGTAGAGGGTACAGTAGAGCCCACTTAATTGGATATCTCATAATTGTATATCCCTGTTAATTGAATATAATTTTCAAACAAAACCATTTACCATACCTTCAGTACAAATTTGATCTGTTAATTGCATATAGGCTGTGGAGTAAACTCCTGTTAATTGTATATAATTTTTTGTAATATGTCGAAATCATTTCTGTGTCACGCACCAAATTCCCCTTATTCCCCTTATTTATCAACCTTTGGCCTCACTACATCCAATACAGGCATTTATTCTATTATATCTTGTTTGACAGAGCTCTATAAGTAGAATAAATGCTCAGTTTACCTCCAGAACACAAGAAACTGACCAGATCCCTGTTAATTGTATACTCCTGTTAATTGAATAATTTTCACTGGCAAAATGGATATTCAATTAAGAGGATTCTACTGTGTTAAAAAAATGATGAATCAGCATTTTTGCAGTAGTTTATCCTGGATAAAAATGTTCACTCACTGAGAACCTTCATTGACAGCTGGAATAACATATTGTTCTTAAAATAACAAATTGCACATTGTAATCTGTCATTTTAATCAGGAAATTGTTCAGAAAATTTCTGACTCCAGTGTGTTTTCCAAAGATTTTATTTCATGCTGAACCCTTTCAGTTCTGGAAACGTATCTGATTCCTGTTTGCATGTCTTTAATTTAACCCTCTCAAGTCTGCAATGTGGGTTTCAAAGATTTTATTGATGCCATGAACAAAGCTTTTCAATGCTGCAATAATGCTTACCTTTCTTGTTTGGAACTTACTTTAGTGATGCAGATTCACTTTTTTTTCAAAGAAACTCAGTAAGTCAAAATTTGGGCTCCCAAATTTTGGGCTACAGTCAATATTTCAATTTTTCAGATTCAATGGGCATATGTGAACCATATTTGTCATGTAGTATATAACTGGGTCATAAGTATTTCATTTATGCTGGATTTTTTTTTTGGGGGGGGGGGGGGGGGGGGTAGAGAGAACCACATTAGTGAAAACAAAAATTTACAGAACAGAGCTTGCTAGAAAGCTTTCCTAGGTCCAGCAGGAATGAATGGCCAAAAAAGTTGCCTTTTGGTTGTGTCATAGCAAATAAAGAAAATTGCTCTTGCTGCTGCTGGTCATTTACTGATACACTCATCTCTTTTGACAACTTGAGCCAGGTGAGCGTTTTAGGCTCACTTGAGCCTCTGGTTATATGTAGTTCCAGGTAAACCAAACACTGATCAGACATAGCACATTTACATTTTGGAGGGTTCAACATCAAATGCAAGCTTAATTAATACCACTTACTCTTTGTGAAGAGAGCTGTTGCTGTTGCCGAGATACATGGAATGTATAAAATATCTGAAACTATGTGCACAAAGAAATGCTTGGCAGGATTAAAATTGCGCAAGTGGTAGGCACACAAAAAAATTACCTACCTCAGATATCCTTCACTGACACAGAATCTATAAACCATGTATAGCCACATAAAATAGAAAGAATCCAAGATCCTTTTCATCACAAGGATTTTGTTTTTATAATTTCAACAGAACCACTTCATGAGATCCTTCATTGAAGCAAGCTTGTTCCAATGAGGGATCACATGATATGGTTTCGTTGAAGATTTTTGAAAAATTAAAAAAATAATAATTAAAATAACGAATATTGATATTGTGTGAGGGGTAAACAGTTCACATGGTTGATATTTTGATAAAAGATTTTTGTAGAGACATTGACCTTGAATAATGTGATAAATGCTATCATTGCACACTGTGATATTACTACCATCATGTATTCTGATTATAATGTACAGGAATAAGTGGCGGTCAAGTGATAAAATGTAACCTTAATTTCCAGTTGTTATGCCCAGAATAGGGAGGCATCTTAAATCTTGGTTGTCCATCCTAAAGTCTGTCTGTCCAGCCATCCATCATCCATCCATATATCCATTTGTCCATCCATCCATCCAGGCTTAGCAGAGGTACATTATGGGGTTTACAATTTAGGGTCAGTTGTAGTTGTGGGGTTGGATTAGTACAGTGGCCACTTGTGGGGTTATTTTTTTGCACTGTGGGGTTAATTTTTTGACCTTGTGACCCTTGTGGGGTTAGGGTTTAACATGGGGAAAAAACCCACACAAGTGAGAACGTCAAATATCATTGTCAAAAGAACTTGCACATTCCAGTACAATTTGAAATAAGTTGTAAGTTAACTACAATAAACTAAGTACTGTACAAGTCAAAATAAGTTGTAGGATAACCACTATACACTATGTATCTTTCTCTTCCTGCACTGATAAAACCAGAAGCTGAATCATTTTCATTTGCAATAAACTAAGTATACTGCTGCTTGTGCAGTGATAAGACCCGAATCTCTCTGTGAAAACATTCCAGAAAATGATGTTAGTTTCTGGTCTTATCAGCTTAGGAAGAGAAAGATACATAGTTCATTGCAGTTATCGTACAACTTTATTTTGGCTTGTACTGTAAGCCAATTCAGGTGACATCCATATGTGTTTGGTTCTATTGAGAAAGTTCCAACATGTTAGTGGGCTGTATTGACCTCATGGAAATGAGATCAATCCAGCTTTTGGCTGCTTGTTCAGATGTATTTTATTAAATTTGAAACCTTATAAATGGGCTATCGTTAGCACCAAATTCAAACTTTTCATTTGAAGATTATAGGCCATTTGGCCATAGTTTGGGGCATCCATGGTCTGGCGGTCACTGTTAGTCTTGTTTTTAATGATATATTGGTTCAGTCTGTTGGCTTTATTATGCCCCATCCACCGAAGGAGGAGTCAGAGGTATCTAGTGAAGCCCTCCGTCCATCCATCCAACTGTCCATCCATATGTCCATCTGCCTGTCTGTCTGTCTCTGTCTGTCTGTCTGTCTGTCTGTCTGTCCATCTGTCCATCCATCTGTCCATACAAACGTTTTGCATTGTAATTTCAAAGCCATTGCCCAGATTTGGACCTCCTTTGGTATGCTGAGAGACCTGCATGGGGGAATTGTTATGCACAAGGAACAGGTTCAATTGAATAATTCCGCCCAGAGTTATGGCACTTTCTTTCCACTTAGAAATTTTTTTCTCGCCCACAATACATTAGGGCTACTTCGAATTTGCATATGAGTTGGGGGCAGTGGCTCACACTTTGTGTTGCCCTTTGTGTTGTTTTAGTGACACATTCAGTGACCAGGGACATATTGTGTTCGACACTTTTATGGGTGGCTGAAGCGGGAGTGCCCAAGAGAGAATCACCCAACAGTGGCAAGTAACTGTTGGATTTTCAAACTTAATAACTCATTACAAGCTAGGTTAGCATTATTTGAGGGCAAGTGTACCATCAACATGCTGTATTTTTTAGTACATGGCACTGCTATGCATCACTTTGGCAAATGGGATAAAGTGTCTCGCCAACGAACACAACTCATAAAAAGTGTTTTCTTAAAAAATTAATTTCGAGTAGTGACATGTAATTTGCAATAAATTATTAGAAACCATTCTTCATCATGTTCAGCTTAATGAATACCATGAAAATAAATAATGTATTAAAATCAAAACATGGTCTTTCACCACTTTCACCAGATGAGAAATTGTAAATATTCTGATTTCTGCTGATTATTGCTCAAAATTCTGAAATTTTATTTTCTATAAGTTTACATGAAAATGCTATCGCAGACCACTTTCGTTTAAATTTATTGAAAGAAACTATCTGCCAATTATTGTTCAATTAACAATTTAATGTGTAACTTTTAAGTTTTTTTTAGCACACCTTGACAAAGTCAAGCTTAGCTTATCTAATCGCTCTCCGTCCGTCGGCCGTCAACACCATGTTTTAGTCTTCTCCTCCAGATCCACTGGGCCAATTCAAGTGAAAGTTTGTGTGAGTGATGGTCGCAAAGGGGAATTGCATTTTTGTTCAACTCAAAATAGGGACGGGTGGGGGGGGGGGGGGGGGGGGGGGGGGGGGGGGGAAATGCTCCAAAATATTTTTAAAATCTTTTCATGAACCAGTGGGTACAATGCCTTGATATTTGTTATGGAGCTTCCTTTTGAGGTGTAGAATCAAGTTTGTTCAAACGAAGTTCATGGTCCAATATTTGGCTTTGTAATGGGAGGGGTAAGATTTTTGGCCCCACCCAAAATTTCTATTTTCTGATTTGAACCAAATTTGGTACGTGGCATTATTGGGTCATAAGTACTTGTCTCATGCAAAGAAAAAAATCCCTGTGGGAACCTTCAGGAGCTAAAAATAGAAATATTTTAAAATGCCCATATTTCCCAAATCACACGGAACAGACGGAACAGAGAACTGTTATTTGGTATGAAGTATCCTTACGACCACTAGAACTGAATGGTAAAAAAAAATTGCCATCGGTTTTGTTAGGATGTCCTGTTGAGGGCATCAAAAAAAATTAGCGTCAGCAGCATATTTGCAACAATTTAAAAAAATCTTTTCTCCAGAACCACTGGTCAGAAGCTTTTGGTATACAGCATCTATAGAGTAAAATATGAGAATTTCAGCTAAATTTAGATGCAGATTCTTCTCAGTCCTGTTTTCAACTAAGCCCATATATAGGCAGTAAAAGAACTGATAATTTAACATAATTTAAGTTACCTCAGAAATTTTTCAAATAAATTGAAAAAAAATGAAATCTCTTCCAGTTCAGTATTCTCTGTATCACTTTTATTTCATAAAGGTAATAATAATAGGTTTCTCTGAAATAGTTTCTGCACATTTAGCTTCATAACAATCACATTCCTGAACTATGATGAATATTTTGGAGAGTGTATTTGTAAATTTTTACAACATTTTATCTTTCAAATTCAAGTGTGCCAGCCTGGTAAATATGGCCACTACTGTCGAGAAACTTGTGGACACTGCAAAGAAGGTTCATGTAATCCAGAAACAGGAAGGTGCAAGAAATGTCAGCTTGGCTGGAGAGGTGATTTCTGTAAAGAAGGTATGTCAGCCTTTTCTAATCCTTTGCTTAGCAGATTAATGGTTAGGCCTCATTTGATTGTAGCTAGTCCATCAGTTCTATTTGTTTATACCGCAGGTATTGTGTGTAATCCGTAAAATAAAATAAAGATATTGAGAAATGTGCTTGGTAAACCATGCAGGCAATCCAGCCTACATCTTAGAATGTCATGTAAGATTGCATCTGATTGGTTGTTATGTATTTGAGTGACGTTATGGCATGAATGAAATGCTTCGAACCAAAACATTGTCAGACAAGATTGGAAATTTCCTGCCAAAGATGATATTTTTCTTTAAAAAATATCAGCTTCATTCACTCCAATCAAATTTAACCCTTTGAACCCGAGAGGCTGCTTTTTCAGCCCAGGAATATATTACGTCATAATTTCATTAACACCTTAATTACTGCTGGCAGATATTCCTGCCCGGACCAGCTCGGACAGGATTTCTATTGCCACTGAAATAAGTATAATTTGGGTGCATTCAATAAAATTTTCCCCCTGTAAATTGCATGGATTTTTAGACCAATGGTTTATTGATTTAAATTTACGTTAATTTTCCATCAAACCTGGTCATGTCTGCTTCAGACCAGCATGACTGGATTTGATAAAAAATGTCTTGAAAATACCCAGTGGGTTAAGAGTTAAGTATGCTGTCTTCTAAGTGAATGTGTGTGGTAGAACAATCAATAGTTTCAATGTGCAGCCTTAGGGCTGCACGTTAAAAATATTAATTTGTTAATCCACAAATAATAAATATGGACCTGTCTAACTGCTGCCATTGAACTGACATGAAAGATACCACCAGGGTTGAAAGGGTTAATTGTGGTATTAATTCAGAACACAACTTGGGTAGACTATGAGGGAGGGAGGAGGAAATCACTGACTCTTGTTGGAATTTTTTCTGTTTTTCATGTGCACCTTTGGCACTTGTGAAATACAGGAAAAACTCCAACTTCGGTCATTGATTCCTGTACCGCATACTCCAACCTCATTCCATTCTGTCTTACTGTTCTGATATTGCCCTCTTTTTTTCTGTCCTCCATGAAAACTAATCCAGTGAGATTTGTTTCCAAATACAGTGTAGCCCACTTCTTCTTTGAATAACCCTGTTAATTGAATATAACTCCCCATGTACAAAGCCATATCAAATTGATCTGTTAACTGCACATAGTTTATAGAGTAAACTCCTGTTAATGTAATAACAGATCTTGTAATATGTTGAGAAATTTCCTTGACCATCACCAAATTTCATTTGTTTGTAGACCTATACATTCAATACAGGCATTTAATCTTTTATGTCCTGTTTGACAGAGCTTCATGAGCTCTGCCAAACAAGACATAAAAGAACAGATGCTATTAATTAAATACTTCTGTTGATTGAATAATTTTTACTGATAAAGTGGCTAGTCAATTAACATGGTTCCATTGTAATGAGCTCTTTATTGAGTTATTATTGAACAAAAGATTTTTCTGTCACTGACAAGTGTTTGGGTTATAATAGTTATATAGTTGCCATTTCGATTGCCATATAGTAACTGTCCATCATATGCTTTCAGCTTACTGTCAAATTCATACATATTTTATTGTTGAATGTAGTACAGTGGAGTCCATTAATTGGATATCTCTTAACTGAATAACCCCATTAATTGAATATAATTTCCCAACACAAAACCATTTACCATATCTCCAGTACAAATTTGACCTGTTAATTGAATATAGGTTATAGAGTAAACTCCTGTTAATTGAATAAAAGGGGGCACGGTTGCATTGTAGTAACCGGTTCTCATCAGATCACCAAAGCTAAGCAACATCGAGCCTGGTTAATCCTTGGATGGGTGACCGTCTGAGCAATTGATTCAGACTCCTGTGTTGTGTCCTTGGGCAAGGCACTTAACCCCAGTTGTCCACATAGGGGCACAATGACGCCATGTATTAAGGCGTACTGCACATTGATGGTGCGTGTGTCTTCAACCAATCTAACCCTGCCTGTGCTGCAGTGCAGAGTTATGATGTTGGGGAGATGACAGCTGCTTGTTGTTGCTCGGTGGTTCTCTCTGGGTACTCCGGCTTCCTCCACCCGTAAAACTGTCACTGACATGATATGACCTTGGCTGTTAAAGTGTTGTTACACCTTAATAAATAAATAAATAAATTGAATAAAAAATCTTGTAATCTGTCGAGAAAATACCCTGACTCTCCTCAGTTTTCCTTTGTTTATAGACCTACTTGGCCTCAGTACATCCAATACATGCATTTAATCTATTATATCTTGTTTAACAGAGCTCGTGGAGCTGTCAAACAAGTTATAATAGAATAAATGCTAAGTTTATCTCCAGAGTACAGGAAAGTAAAACAATCCCTGTTAATTGAAAACTTGTGTTAATTGAATAATTTTCATTGGCAAAGTGGCTATTCAATTAACAGGGTTCCACTGTATCTTTGAAGTTGGAAATAAATTATGTTTAAACTAGATTAATCAGATCTGCCAAAATTATTTGTTAAACTTTGTCCTATAGTTCTTTAACCCTTTACAAAACACAACTAGATGATGACACTTGTAAAAATAATTTTTGAATAACTAAAAAAATGTTCTTTAGAATGGGTTCATTGAGTCATTCCAATTAGGGTCCATAATTTTTTGCTTTCACTTATGGAGATGGTTCCAGTAAATGATATTTTGTTTAAACAATTCTTACAAATGGAATGGAATGGGAGGTATTCTGAAAACCTGCCATTACCCATTTTTCCGAATGTATTCAAGGACTCTGTCCAGAGCAGATATTTTCCTGATGGCGTGATTGGCAGAAGGAAAACAATTAATTTCGTTTTCTATTTTTTTTAGCTCAACTTTGGCGAAGCCAAATTTGAGTTTATGCCATGGCCAGCCATCCGTCTGTCCATCTGTCCGTCAACAATTCAATATGGCTCAGGCTAGAGGCTGTATTTACAATCTTTACGAAACTTCTTGGGTACCTTTGTTATGACCGTGGGACGAGAATGAGTGTTTTGGGGTTCGATCCGAAATTCAAGTTGGCCGCTGACGGCCATTTTGTACAGACTTGGGTGAAATCAGATTTTTGTGCAGAACTTCCATATGACAGTGCTGATTTGAATAATTTTTTGTATGAATGTTTAGTACCATGGGATACATCGCATATATTACAGGTTTTTTTCTCGTACGTAAATTATGCAAATTAGACTAACTTTGATGTATTTAGTGTTATTTTCAGCACTGTAAGTGCAAATGCGAATACGGCTCAGGCTAGAGGCCGTATTTATAAACCAATCTTTACGAAACTTCTTGGGTACCTTTGGTATCACTGTGGGATGAGAACAAGTGTTTTTGGGTGTGGTCCGAAATTCAAGATGGCCGATGGCAGCCATTTTGTACAAAATTAAGTGCAATCAGATTTTTGCACAGAACTTCCATATGAAAGCGCTGATTTGTAAAAATTTTTGTGTGAATGTTTAGTACCATGGGATACATCACATATAATACGGGTTTTTTTCTCAGGCAGAAATTATGCAAATTAGATGAACTTTGATTTTTTCAGTGCTACTTACACACAGTAAGTACACATGTCAATACTGCTCGGGCTGGAGACTGTATTTATCAACCGATCTTCACAAAACTTCTTGACTACCTCTGTTATCATCTTGGGACGAGAACGAGTGTTTCTGTGTGCGGTCCAAAATTCAAGATGGCTGCCAGTGGCCATTTTGTACCGAAATTAGGTCTAATCAGTTTTTTGTACACAACTTCTATACGGCTCAGGCTAGAGGCCATATTTATGAATCGATCTTTACGAAACTTCTTGGGTACCTTTGTTATCACTGTGGGATGAGATCGAGTGTTTTTGGGTGTGGTCCGAAATTCAAGATGGCCACCAGCAGCCATTTTGTACCAAAATTGGTGCAATCAGTCTTTGTACAGAACTTCTGTATGAAAGCTCTGATTTGAATAAATTTTTGTATGAATGTTTAGTAAAATGGAATACATCACATACAGTACAGGTTTTTTTCTCGTGCAGAAATTATGTAAATTAGATGAATTTTGATTTATTTAGTGCTACTTGTACACTGTAAGTGCACATGTCAATACGGCTTGGGCTAGAGGCTGTATTTATCAACCGATCTTCACAAAACTTCTTGGGTACCTTTGTTATCACCTTGGGATGAGAACGAGTGTTTCTGAGTGCGGTCCAAAATTCAAGATGGCTGCCAGTGGCCATTTTGTACCGAAATTAGGTCCAATCAGTTTTTTGTCACAACTTCTATACAGCTCGTATTTATGAACTGATCTTCATGAAACTTCTTGGGTACCTTTGTTTTCATCTTGGGACAGGAAAGAGGGTGTTTTGGGGTGCCTTTGTTATCACTGTGGTATGAGATCAAATATTTTGGGGTTCAGTCTGACCCACTCTGGGACTCAAAGATTTCTTTTCTAGTTTAGCATCTAACTGTCACCCACCTTTACAATACTTTACCTATACATTTGTTACAGGCTACGGTCAGTATTTATGTACAGACCGTTACAATACTTTATATGTACTTTTGTTATCAGGTCATTACCTAGATGTTTGTCATTACTGTGTCACATACTATACATGTACATGTCTTGACAAGTTGAGCTACAGTGTCATTGACACTTTCATTTTTCGATGTATTTAAAAACAGATGAAGAATTTTGTTGTGTTTTTTGTTCTGATTTTGGGGCAAAATATTATCCATGGGAAAATGTCTGGAAATTGAAAAAAAAGGAAATAATAACCTCCCTTCAGCAACAGTTTTTAAGCTGTCAGGGTCTGAGAAAAAAGTATTTTAGCTGCGACGAGCATCTCTATATGTGGCAATGTCGGTCTCTGCCTGTCTGTCTGTCACCAACGAGTTTAAAAAACACCATAACTCCTAAAATACTTGATGGAATGACACCGTACTTGGTATGCATGTGTATCTTCAGGATGTCTACACCCTCTCAATAGTGCATGTCATTCGGATAATTTCTGTCACATTTATGGACTTGTTACCAATGAGTTTTCTGTCGGTCTGTCTGTCACCAACGAGTTTAAAAAACACCATAACTCCTAAAATACTTGATGGAATGACACCATACTTGGTATGCAAGTGTATCTTCAGGATGTCTACACCCTCTCAATAGTGCCTGTCATTCGGATGATTTCTGTCACATCTATGGACTTCTCACCAATGAGTTTTCTGTTGGTCTGTCTGTCACCAACGAGTTTAAAAAACACCATAACTCCTAAAATACTTGATGGAATGACACCATACTTGGTATGCAAGTGTATCTTCAGGATGTCTGCACCCTCTCTATAGTGCATGTCATTCGGATAATTTCTGTCACATTTATGGACTTGTCACCAACGAGTTTTTTTGTCACCAACGAGTTTTAAAACATCATTGGCGTTGCACGAATCATCGCAGCTTCAGCACTGTGACAGTGCTTCTAGTTGTTATATGGACTTAGTTAAACTTAAAGACTGGAAGAAATTCAAATTTCCTGTTACATGGTGATCATATTCTAACTTCTGTTCAAAGTTTTGGTTTTATAAATAGTGTTCATTTTGCAAGCACTGAGTCACAAGATTTCCTGTCACTTCTTTTAACACTTCCATTCTCTTTTCAGAATGTCCTGATGGATTGTTTGGAGAAAACTGTACTTATAAATGCGGGCAATGCATAGAAAATATGCCCTGCGAGAAAGACAGTGGAGAATGTCGATTTGGATGTGCAACTGGATATCAAGGAAAGACCTGTCACCACAGTAAGTATGGGATTTTCTTGGTGACAAAGCTTCATTGGTTCTTTGAAAACCTGTATTTCCTCCAATTTGTCCAAGATCCTGTTATTATTTGTTGCAAAATTCTTTATATGAAATTATGCATGTTCATCTCCTTTAGTACCAACAACAATCCTATCAACTTGAAATATCCCAAATCATTCTTGTGAGGCAGTATTATTTTAGGCCTAAAAAAGTTAGAAAAAATTCTTTTTGTCGCGCCCTCCTGCATGGTCCTTTTGGCTGCTGCATTCTCTCCTTTTATAGCCGATGTAAACTAAAAATAAGAATTGAATTGTTTATGTCTGATATTTTACCCAAGTTAATAAAATTGATAAATTTGTCCCTTGAGTGCAGCAAGACTTTGCAAAGCCTTCTTAAACTCAAGGGATGAAATACGCCACCACCCATGCTATTCTGTAGATTATGAAGCTGATACATAAAACAAACCAAGAACATGGACTTTTGAGGGCAAAGAAATATTTCCAAAAATAAAAAAACACCTGCCCACATGCAATTTTACAAAACATGTCCTGAGACACATCGATGTTGTGGAACCTTAGCATCAAACATTTGGACCGTACTAGTTCTTTTTCAAGATCATAATAGATACAAAACATAACTACATTACTAATACTTTCAGTGTCACTTTAAAATGTCACTTGAAATTCTGCTGTGTGGATGATGCCATAGCATGACATTGCTTGGGATGACATTACAAGAGCAAAAAGGTTCAGTTTGGCATTTTGTTGGCTATCATAGCTTTAACCCTTTACCCAATGTAATGACCAAAACCGGCCAGCGCCATTCACAAAAATCGCCAATTAATTTTCATTATTTTTTTCATTTTTTGTCTCAAAAACATAGGTTATGACCCCTCATTGGAACGAGCTCAATGAGGGGTCCAATTAGGGGTCATAACCTATGTTTTTTGAGACAAAAAATTAGTTATTCAAGAATTCTTTTTTGCAAGTGTCGTCTGCTTTTCATGTTAGGTAAAGGGTTAAAACCTTTTCCATGTTGAGAAGCAACATTTTAATCCACATATCCTCCATTTATTTCTTATCAACCTACCTCTATTGTTTACTACAGGCTTGCACTACAGTGGAAAAACCTAACTCGGATAAAATACTCTCTATTTTAATCTTTCCCAAGATTGGGAAAAAAAAGTGGTATAAAAATACCACGAAAAAATAAGCCAAAACTGGGTCGAGCGCCATCGGCGCACACCAAGTGTGGGGTGCTCTTTCATAGTACAAATCCACGACTACCGTAAAACAGTGCGCAATGTGTCAATTTGTCATTCTTTTTTTTATCCGAGACGCATGGACGATGTAGAAGATGTGTCTCCGCCATATGCGTTATGAAACAGTGATAATTCAACTCATTGATAATGGTTTTCCTGTGACTGGAATTATGGATCTGAAGATCGTATAATAACAGGACTGTGTTTTATATATTCTTGTTAATATTTTCAACAACCACATTCTCATTGTATATTATTTACTATTCCATTTTCGCGAATGTTTTGTTTTTGACTTCGTGTCTTCGCTATTCGACAATGAATTTTTCGGTTGATAAAAATTTAATTGTTATTGGAGTTAGGTGTCAATCAGGGACTGTCTGGACAGGATTTCTTCACTCTGTTGAGGGCTGAATTTCTGTTTCTTTTTCGATCCCTGTCAGCCGTCTGGGTTCTGTTGTGTACCTACCGTTTTTTTTCTGCCACCTTCTCTTGTAGTTGAGGGTGTTCTTCTACTTTCTGTTTCTGTTGAGTTCACCTTTTTCTTCCACTGCTCTCACCTCTGTTATTTCCAGTTCGGTTCCTTTAGGGCAATTCCTTTTTGCCCTCGCCTTGGTGCGTTCTCGTGTCCATTTCGTCCGCACCCGCGGGTGGTGTGGAACGCTGTCGTTTCGGGAGCCTCCCGACTCGACCACGTCTGGTGTGAGTTATACCCCCTCCGTGGGGGATGTGCAGCTCCTCCCGCACCCACAGAGGGGGGGGGGGGGGACACTGTCATTTCGGGGCCCCCCGACTCGACAACGTCTGGTGTGCGTTACACCCCCCTCTGGGGGATGTGCAGCTCCTCCCACTCCCACAGGGGGGGGGAGGGGGGAATGCTGTTGTTTCGGGCCGCCCAACTTGACCACGTCTGGTGGGGGATGTGTAGCTCCTCCCGCACAGGCGGGGGTGGGGAATGCTGTCGTTTTGGGGCTTCCCGACTCGACCGGCTGGTGAGAGTTATTCGCCTTCCGTGGGGAATGTGCAGTCTTTTTTACCGTGGTGGATACTGCGGGAGCTGTTGGATTTCTAGTGAAGAGATGCCTGGTTTCGGGACTATGTGCCCTCTCCAGTTGACATCTGAGGCTGTCACTAGGGTTGTGACTCCTCCTTTGGAGGCCGAGCTAGGTGGCTCTCTCCGCTTTTCCCCAGTTCCAACAGCTCCTGTCGTATCTGCTGCTACTGCTCTTCCATCTACAACGTCATTGGGCACTGTTTTTAGCCGGCCTCGGCTTATCCCTGCAAGGGTCTGCAGGGATGTCTGTAGTGTGGTTGTGGGGTATCGGCCTCGGCCATCCCCGACTTCAACCCGGCGAAGTCGGAAGTGGCTGCCGAATGAACCCCCTACTATGTCCTCTCAGCCGTTGAGCACAGTAGTTTTTTACCTGCAGTGGTCTGCTGCGGTGTCTGGGAGTGTAGACGTGGGGGTATCGGCCTCAGCCTTCCTTGACTTCAAATCATCGAAGTTGGAAGTGGCTGCCGGCCAGACCCTCTACTGTGGTCTCTGCGCCATCGAGCACCACAGTTGTCATTGGATTTGGATGTTCTTAGTGGGACACTATGACCTCCGTGGCGTTTCCTTCCACTCATTCTGGCCACACGACCAGTTTTGGGGGACCAACGTCTTTTGTGCAGCCTGGACCTTCTTCCCCGCAGAGGTCTGTGGTGACTCTCATGAGTTCCCGCTATGTTGATCCTCGGGATGTGTCACACCCCCTATACACGTCTGCCTTCAGACGTTTCGGCTGCTGCCCGTCATCCCACGTCGGGTGTTTTGGAGGATCGTGACCCTTCGCTGGTTAAAAGGGTCAGAGGTGACGCCACTTTGCCGGTTCGTTCCCCTGTTGAACCGGCCAGTACGGGCAGTGAGCTTAGGGAAGCCCTCTCCTTACTCACTCAGGTTCTGTCAAAGAGCCTTCCCGTTGCTTCCAGTGAGTCAGCAAGTGGTTTCCAGGCGCCCCATATGGCTCCGCCTCCCGGGATTGGAAACAGGCCGCTTTCTGATCCCCCTGGTGTTGGGGCTGGTTTGCCCACGATGGGCTATGTGTCTTCCGACTCAGGGGAAGAGTCAGACATGCTTGATGTCGAGAGCCAGCAGTCTTCGGACTTGGGAGCAGCTCTTGATTTCGTGTTTGGGTTCCTTCCGGATCTCAAACCATCTAACCGGTCGACTGTGTCAGCTGGGCCGCAATCATCGGTCGCGCGCCAACAGCCTATGGAGCAACCTGATTCTGGGCGTCTTCGACCGTGCCAGTCGGTACAGTTGGTTGAAGCATTTTAAGCCTTGGACTCTAAGCTAAGTTCCAAGGCTATGAAGGCTCCGCTCCGTTCTTCGTCAGGGTTGACACCTTTTTGCCTCCGGCGCATTATTGTTCCTACGATTCCGCCAATCCGTCGGTCTACCAGACTTTGACGGTTTTGGATCAGGACTCCAATTCCCTCGGACTTTCCAAGTCCAAGTCTGCCGTCATTCCGATGACGACTCTGGACGACTATATAGAGATGCTTGGTATGCTTTCTCTCTCCGATCACGTTGCCTCAGCTTTAGCTGCTTATCTGCCTCCAGATAAGTTTGATGAGGTACAGGCTCCTTTGCGTGTGCTGTCCAAGGCACTCATGCATCTTACTCACACGCATGCCTGTAACACGGCTAATCTGGAATTCGTTCGAAGGGACTCTGTGCTGGACACAGGCCGATCCCTTCCTGAGGAGCAGTGCGCTACTCTTCGATCTGCTTCTTTGGCAGGTCCGCAACTTTTCCATGGTTCTGTGTTGATGGTCCAGGATGACGTCCTACGTCATTTCAAAGATCAGCTGCTGTTTCTTCAGCTTGATCAGCCTTCTAGGGTAGGCAGGGGCCGTTCCAAGCCTAACAAGTACCCTCTGCTTCCTCTGCAAAGCAAAGGGGCTGATCCTTCTGCCACCGCTTCTACTCCTTACTCAAGGGGTAAGGGTAAGCGTCGGCAGTCTTGAGGGAAGTCCCAGGATTCTTCATTCAGTAGAGGAGGTGGTTTCTCCTCTCGCGAGCCTCGTCGGGGTTCGAAATGAAGGTCCTCACCTCGACTCGTCCCAGGTTGGGGAAGGATGGCAGAGTTTGCAGACCGTTGGGCCACCATCACATCCGCTCCTTGGGTGTTAGATGTTGTTCGCTCCGGGCTGCGAATATCCTTCCAGAGGCACCCCACTCTGTCCAGGGTGCCTCTTCCAACCATAGTTCCTTCAGACGTTTTACGTCGGGAACTTTTGTCCACGGAGATAGACAATCTCCTGACAAAGGGGGCGATTGAGGTGATCAAGAACATTAGGGCAGTGGGTTTCTATTCCCGTCTGTTCTTGGTGCCGAAGAAGGACGGCCGACTCCGTCCGGTTATCGATCTGAGTTTCCTGAACCAGTCTATCATTGCTCCCAAGTTCAGCATGGAGACTTTCAGGTCGGTCGTCCGTTCAATTCACCAGGGAGATTTCGCTTCCAGCATCGACCTGCGAGACGCTTACTTTCACGTTCCGATTCATTGGGCGTTACGGAAGTATCTCAGGTTCGCTTTACTGGGGCGAGTTTACCAGTTCAAGGCCATGCCTTTCGGTCTCAACCTGGCTCCTTGGGCCTTCACCAGACTGATGTCGCATGTGATAGCTTTCCGTCGCACACAGTCCAGGGTGACTACTTCAGCATACCTGGACGATATCCTCCAGGGGCATTCCAATGATGCCTTACTGGAGTCGGATGTCGCCACTCTGTTCAGCTTGCTCACGTCCCTAGGTTTCAGAGTCAACGAGGAGAAGTCGGACCTGGTCCCTTCTCAGTCGTTTTATCATCTGGGGATGGCTTTCCGCACCCATTTCAATTTGGTGGCGGTTCCCCAGGCCAAGGCTGTGATTCTCTCAGCTTTTGCTCTGACTCTGTCCCAGTCCACATCCGCGACGGCTCGGGAGTATTCTCCGGCTAATCGGTCTCTGCTGTTCGGTGACGGATCTCATTCCTCTAGGTCGGCTGCGTGTCAGACCTCTCCAACACTTTCTGCTCAGTCGTTGGAGGCCGAATGTAGATTTTCTGGATCTGGGCTTCAGTTTCCAGAATATCTTGATCCTCACCTTCTCCTCTGGGTGGATGTCCAGTGGCTTTCGCAGGGTGTTCCGTTGGACTTACCCATGTCCGATCACGTTCTGACGGCAGATGCCAGCGATCTCGGATGGGGTGCGACTTTGGATCCTCCAGGTCTTTCCATGCACGGGATGTGGGATCAGGATCATGCAGCTCTACACATCAACCAGAAGGAGATTCTTGCTCTTCTTCTGAGTTTCAGGCAGTGGATCCCTCACCTGTCGAATCGCCAGGTCCTTCTGTTGTCCGACCATTCGACGGTTGCTCACATTTGGAACCATGGCAGCACGCACTCTGTTCCAATGTACGAATTAGCTCGGGATCTTCTACTGCTCGCTCAGGATGTCCACGCTGGGGTGGCTGTTCGTCACATTCCCGGTCGTCTGAATGTCCTAGCCGACTCCCTGTTCCGTCGGGGCAGGGTCATTTCCACCAGATGGATGCTCCACATGGCGGGTTCCATCGATCTCTTGCGACTCGTTGGAACCATCCGGTGGACACTTTCGTGTCCCCGTGTGCAGATGGTCTGGCTTTCGCCGTAGATGCTCTGGCCCTCCTTTGGGATGGTCGTGTCGGCTACACCTACCTGTCGGTTCCGATTCAGCCTCAGGTTCTCGCCCGATATGAACCTGCAGTCGTTGAATCCTTTCGATCACACCCGTCGCCTCGGTGGGTGTGGATCAATCTGCTCCACTCTCTGTTAGCGACGGTTCCGGCATGTCTCCCTCTACCTCGCGACTTTCTTTGCCAAAGTCGCCCGAGGAGGTTTCACGTTGACCCGACTTCATTGTGCCCTCGCACATATCTTTTATCGGGTCCTGTCTCCTCTGTAGTGGTTTTTCGAGACACCCAGTGGAGTTGCTTTTCTTCTTCAAGGAGGCACTCACTCCACTGGTTTAGCCTCTGTGGCTAAGTGGAAGGTTCTTCTGTCGATGGTGTGCAATCACTCTGTTGCTTTTGTCACTCCTTTGATCACACCGCTTGCAGAGTTTCTGGTATATGTTTGTTTCTGGGGGTCTCCAGCAATGGGTACAAGTCCATGCTTCGGAGACTTTTTTTCATAATGTGATACCGCATTGTTTCGACACTCATCCTTGCCTTTCCAAGCTTGTTCAGCTCTTTTCCTTGAAAAGGCCTCGGACTTTGCAGTTTACTCCAAGATGGTCACTTTCTTGGGTGCTGCTCTGCTTGGGGGTGGGAGGCATTCGCGCCTTTATCCTGGATGAATATGCGTTTTCTCACATGCCAGATCTCTCCTGCATCCATTTATTGATGGATTTGTCTTGCTATTCGTGCAGCTTCCACTCGTCTAGCTACTGGTGATTGTATTACCAATTGTTTTTTCTGCCACGAGGTGCGTGCATTGTCTTCCTCTTTTAATCACTCTGTCTTGTTGTCGGATGACGGATGTTATACTGGCAGCCTACTGGAGAAATGCTACATTCTCCTTTTATCTGCGACAGTTGCAGGAGCCGATAGAGGACCTTGGTCCCTGGGGCCCTCTTTCTTTGGCTCAGGCTGTTGGCTATCCCAGCTTTCAGTTTTTTTTCAGGGTCAGTTCCAGCTCTGTGCTGTTACTGACCTATCTGTCAGTGCGTCGCACTTCACATACGCCTCATCTTTCATTGTCTTTTCTAATGTTTGTTATGCTATGGTTTGATAGGCCTAGGGATCTCTTCCTCTGTCCACGGTTCCAGTGCTATTGAATTATGTGTGGGTTGGTTATGTGATTCCCTCCATCCTTTTGTCTATTCAGCCTGTAGTAAACAATTGAGGTAGGTTGATAAGAAGTATAAATTTTATAGTAAATTTCCTTTCTTATTATACCTACCGAAATTGTTTACATGGAGGCCCTCCCGTCTTCTTATTCGGGTAAGAATCCTTCCTCCCCGCTGATCACATAACTCCTGTGTTGTTCGGAAATCAAAAGAATGACGAATTGCGCACTGTTTTACGGTAGTCAGGGATTTGTACTATGGAAGAGCGTCCCATACTGGGTGTGCGCCGATGGTGCTCGACCCTGTTTTGGCTTATTTTTTCTTGGTGTTTTTACACCACTTTTCTTTCCCAAATCTTGGGAAAGATTAAAATAGAGAGTATTTTATCCGAGTTAGGTTCTTCCACTGTAGTGCAAGCCTGTAGTAAACAATTGAGGTAGGTATAATAAGAAAGGAAATTTACTATAAAATTTATACATCTCTCCATCCAATTTTCGCTCAACACTTCTATATCACAGCAACTTTCATGTCCAGCAAACCATCGTGCCTTGCTGAGTTTAAACAGGGTGAATGTGGGCATGTCTTAGTGTAACCTGATGTCTTGCCTATGTTCTTTTATCCCGTCACCCAAGCACCTTTCAGCCTCACCTACATAAACCATCATATTACCGAGTATGCATAATATACAGTACACAACAGTTTGTGTGCTGCAGTTTACATTCTTTGTACACATGAAAGTAGCAGACTGATACGTATTCCTCACACTCAGGAACTACATATATCACTCCCATTTTCATATAACTTCTTTGGATCAATGACTGCTTTTACTGTTTTATGAGGAAGGAGGATAGCACACAGGTTGTTGTCCCACTTTGGTTATGACCCCTCATTGGAACGAGCTCGATGAGGGGTCCAATGAGGGATCATAACCTATGTTTTTGAGACAAAAAATGAAAAAAATGAGTTATTCAAGAATTTTTTTTGCAAGTGTCATCTTCTTTTAATGTAAGGTAAAGGATTAAAACCTTTACCATGTTGAGAAGCAACATTTTAATCCACATGTCCACCATTTATGTCTCTCCATCCAATTTTCGCTCAACACTTCTATATCACAGCAACTTTCATGTCCAGCAAACCATCGTGCCTTGCTGAGTTTAAACAGGGCGAATATGGGCATGTCTTAGTGTAACCTGATGTCTTGCCTATGTTCTTTTATCCCATCACCCAAGCACCTTTCAGCCTCACCTACATAAACCGTCATATTACCAAGTATACATAATATACAGTACACAGCATTTTGTGTGCTGTAGTTTACATTCTTTGTACACATGAAAGTAGCAGACTGATATTATTCCTCACACTCTGGAACTACATATATCACTTCCATTTTCACATAACTTCTTTGGAAGCAATGACTGATTTTACTGTTTTATGAGGAAGTAGGGTAGTACACAGGTTGTTGTCCACTTTGCTGAACTTGACATTATGATTCTGTTATGTCCACGCTCTGACCATAGGTACTGTAAGTGACCTTAAACACGAACAAATATAAACACTCTTACTCTTATTTCACTGCAGAAGAAAAATATTGTCTAAAGTCATAACCTGAGAGTTTGGTTTTGATTTCTTCTTTGCATCCCAGCATGTGAATTTTTGCTATTGGACCACAGGGCATATCGGGTACAAAGCAGTGGTGCAGTATAAATGGTCATTTCCCGAAGTGTTGATAGGTCCTAACGAAATGATACAGAAAATATGGATGGTATTATGAATAAAAAACATTAAAATAGGATTACTGTGGAGCCCACTTAATTGGATATTTCTTATTGAATAACTCAGTTGAATATAACTTCCAAACACAAAATCATTTACCATACCTTCAGTACAGATTTGCCCTGTTAATTGAATATGGGTATAGAGTAAACACCTGTTAATTGAATAAAAAAAATATTGTAATATGTTGAGAAATTACCCTGACAGTCACCAGATTCCCCTTGTTTATAGACCTATTTGGCCTCAGTACTTCCAGTACAGGCATTTAATCTATTATGTCGGGTTTGACAAGCTCTTTCAAACAAGATATAATATAGTAAATGCTCAATCTCTAGAAAACAAGAAAGTAACCAAATCCTTGTTAATTGAATACTACTGTTTAGTGAATAATTTTCAAAGTTTTCAATAATTTTTCAAAGTGGATACTGGTGTAACCGTTTATTAGGTAACCTTGTTTATCTTCCCGTACCCTGATTATCTGCCCCCTACCAACCTATTATTCTTATACAATATTGCTTTTCAGATGCAATATCTAGGTTATGCAGGTCACAATATCTCCCTTCCTCCCTCCCACCTCCCCACACACACCTGACTAAATATTTCTCTGCCCAGGTTCGGCATATGGGAGTCCTGAAAAAGTTATATATGGAAAGTTAATGCACTGTGGTTGGTTACAACAGTGTGGTAGTTAAAAGCTCTGTAGCATGTGAAAGTGCTGTTGTTGATAGCACTGTAGTTGGTTATAATGTTTGTGAATAGTAATGGTCATGTGGTTGAAGAAAGTGAAGTTCTTGTGACAAGACAAAGTAAAGGTGGTAAACAATTGTGATGGCAATCATTGGGTAACTTTATCTGCTGTTGGGGGGGCACGGTAGCATTGTGGTAACTGGTTCTTGTCAGATCACCGAAGTTAAGCAACATCAAGCCTGGTTAATCCTTGGATGTTTGACGATCTTAGCGATTGATTTGGACTCCCATGTTGTGTCCTTGAGCAAGGCACTTAACCCCGATTGTCCACATGGGGGCATGATGACACCGTGTACTAAGGCATACTGCATGTCGAAGGTGCGCATGTCGTCAACCAATCTAACCCTGCCTGTGCTGCAGTGCGGAGTTACGATGTTGGGGAGCTGGCAGCTGCTCGTCGTTGCTCGGTGTTTCTCTCCGGGTACTCCGGCTTCCTCCACCCGTAAAACTGTCACAGTCATGATTAGCCATTTGTGCATAAGTATATGACCTTAAACACCAATAAATAAATAAATAAATAAATAAATAAATAAATAAATAAATAAATAATATCTCCTGTTGACTGCTCATCAGGTACAGTTGAATTGTGTATGACAGTCTGTACTGCAACATTAAAAAAAAACTTTATTAAGCTTTTAAAGGATATGATGTATCCAAACAAAGTCGTCAAAGTTTTATATCCTGAAACCAGTAGACAGCAGAACACAAGTGATTGTGGTGTTTTCTTTTGTAATTGCACATGCTTTTCAAGTGTTACATGCTAACATTGACAAGATGAAATTTAATACTCATCAAATGAAAAAGAATATTGTTTGGTGCTTTACTAAAGGCATTTTGATGCCTTTTCCAACCTCATCTGATGCATCAGTTTTATCTGAAACCCACTTCTTTGTATAGATTGACCAAGTTGTGAACATTGAGTCTTGAAAATGGTGAATATAAATGAAATTCTCTCCCAAATAATGAATCTTGAAAGTGATGAATATGTATGAAATTCTCTATCAAATAATGATTTGTGCCCCAAACATTTTCATGACTTGGAAGTTTCAGGTTGGAGGGAAGATACACAGGTCACAAAATCTTGTGTTCTAACAAACAGATTTTTATATTTTTTATGACCGGAGTGTTAATATTTTTTCATTATTTCAGCTTGTAAAAATAATCGTTATGGAATGAACTGTCGATCAGACTGTGGTCAGTGCCACAACAGATTACCATGTGACTCTATTTCTGGATTGTGTCGAAATGGCTGTGATTCTGGATGGATGGGAGAGTACTGTGACATGTGTATGTATATACTAATATTGCTTTTTAGCTCACCTAACTGAAAGTCAGGGTGAGCTATTCTGATCACTTTTTGTCCATCGTCCGTCATGAAGATGGTATCTGGGTCTTTTTCTCCCATACCACTGGCCACATTTTAAAGAAATTTCGCATGTGTAGTGGTTACATAGGGGCATTTGGGTTTTTCTTCAAGTTGGGTTTCTGCTCATATTGAGGAGGGGTGGGGCCAAAATGTCCCAATTTTTTAGCTTAACTTGACAAAGTCAAGATAAGCTGTTGCCATCACACATGCGGGAGTCTGTTAGTCTGTTCACATTTTCCTTTAGCACAGGCTGCACCCCATAGTTCTTGTCCGATTGGCACAAAATTTCATATGAAGTTTTGCGGTCATGTCTAGATGAAAACATCCCCTTTTGGTCACGATTGGTCAACTGTGATGGCTGCCTGAACCCAAAACCCAAAAACCTTTAGCATGGTCTACAGGTTGTATCTATGAAGGGATATCATTGTAACATGGTAGGATGACTCTGTCTCAATGAGAACGTTTCCTTTTGGTCATGATATGTTAACTGTGATGGCTGCCCAAGCCCAAAACCCAAAACCTTTTACCACAGTCTATAGGTCATATTTAATATGGAGGGATTTCATTGTAATTTGGTAGAATGACTCCGTATGATGCCTAGATGGCTGCGATCTATCAACCATGATGGCTGCCCAAAACCAAAAAACCTTTAGCACAGTCAACAGTTCGTATTTATGGAGGGATTTCATTGTAACTTGGTAGGATGACTCCATATAATGTCCAGATGAGAACATCCCCTTTTGGTCTCGATTGGTCAACTGTAATGGTACAGGGGCCTGAAGCCCGTAAACCTTTAGAACAGTCTACAGATCGTATTTATGAAGGGATTTCATTGTAACTTGGTAGGATGACTCCAGATAGTGTCCAGATGAGAACATCCCCTTTTGATTGCGATTATTCAACCGTGATGGCTCCCCAAGCCCAAAACCTGAAAACCTTTAGCACAGACTACAGGTCATATTTATGAAGGGATTTCATTGTAACTTGGTAGGATGACTCAGTATAATGTCTAAATGAGGATGTCCCCTTTTGGTTGCTATCGGTCAACCGTGATGACTTCACAGGCCCCAAGCCCAAAAACATTTAGCACAGTCTACAGGCTGTATTTATGAAGGAATTTCATTGTAACTTGATAGGATGCCTCATTTTGGAAAAAATTCTCGATAACTTGATAACTTTGGTTGACATACATTAACTGTGAGGGTCATATTAACCCACCCCTCAATTCTTTAGTACAGTCCACACCTCAAATTATTTTTATTGAAAATATAGCATACAGGGAACAGAAATTAACATATTCTCAATTAACACAATTCTTGTCATATTTCATAATCCTTTCATAAACATTGAACATTATCCTTTTCATCAAACACAAGACACAGTCAAGTTAAGCTACAGTGCCATTGATACTTTCATTTAAAAATCTTCTTATGAACCAGCAGTAGCAGAGACTTGATGTGTGGTATACAGCTTCCTTTTAGGGTCGAGACTCAAGTTTGTTCGAGAGAAGTTCGAGGGGCAATATTTGTCGTCGTTACCTGAGAGGCAAGAATTTTTGCCCTGCCCAAAATTTCTATTTTCCACGAAAGAGAGGCCGATTTAAACCAAATTTGATATGAAGTATTAATGGATCATAAGTACTTGATTTATGCCAATTTTTTTTTTCAAAATGCCCCGTGGGAACCCCAGGATCTAAAAATAGAAAAAATGTCAAACGCCCATATTTTCAAAACTGAATGGCACTTAGAATTCTTATTTGGTGTGAAGCTTCCTTAGAAGCAACAGAATGGAATGGTCCAAAAAAATTGCTATCTGTTTTATAATAGGGTACTTTTTCGGGACTTTGAAAAGCTTAGTCAGCATTTTTTAACACTGTGGGTAATGAGGAAAACATTTAAGACTCTTCTTCTCCCAAACGACTGCTCTGAAAGCTTTCAAATTACACATATAACATTTTTGGAAGAATGTTTCACATGTTTGTTGAAATCAAATCCCTGGGTCCATATTTGGGCTCTCTATGGAAGCTCAAATGTTTAAATTAGTGCAGTATGAGGAATATTCTTTAAAAATCTTCTTCTTCATATCCACTAATCAGAATCTTTTGATATTTGGTATGCAACAGCCTGAGGGGGTGAGATTCAAGAAATTTTCTTTAAAAAATCTTGTTCAGACCCAGCAGTTGGAATGTTTTGATATTGGGTATACAGCATCCTTTGGGAGGTATGATTCAAGTTGGTTCAAGCCAAGTCTCTGAGCTCATATTTGGGCTCCCTGTGGGAGACCGAACTATAACTTAGTTCAATATGAGGAACATTCTTTAAAAAATCTTCTTCACATCCACCACTCAGAATCTTTTGACATTTGGTATACAGTATCCTTAGGGAGGTGAGATTCAAATTTATTAAAGCCAAGTCCGTGGGTTCATATTTAGGCTCCCTGTGGGAGCCTGAATTATAACTTAGTTCAGTATGAGGAACATTCTTTAAAAATCTTCTTCTTCACATCCACCAGTCAGAATCTGTTGATATTTAGTATACAGTATCCTTAAGGAGGTGAAATTCCAATTTGTTAAAGCCAAGGCCCTGGGTTCATATTTGGGCTCCCTGTGGGAGCCCAAATTATAGCTTAGTTCAATATGAGGAATATTCTTTAAAATATTTTTCTTTAGATCCAGTAGTCAGAATAATCTTTTGGTATTTGGTATACAGCATCCTTGGTGAGGTGAGATTCAAGGTTGTTCAAGCCAAGTCCCTGGGTTCATATTTCAGCTCCCTGTGGGAGCCCAAATTATACCTTAGTTCAATATGAGGAATATGTTTAGAAAATCTTTTTTTTCTCAGATCCACTGGTCAGAATGTTTTAATATTTGGTGTATGTTTTTTGCTCATCTTGACAAAGTCAGGCTCAGCTAATCTCATCGCTCTCCATCCGTCGTCTGTCAACACCATGTTTTGGTTTTCTCCTCCAAAGCCACTGGGCCAATTCAAGTGAAAGTTTGTCTGAGTGATGGTCACAAAGGAGCATTTCATTTTTGTTCAACCCCACATGCCCAGTCCCATTGGGAGGGAGTGGGGGAAAATGCTACAAAATATTTTTAAAATCTTCTCAAGAACCAGTATGTACAATGACTTGATATTTGCTATGGAGCTTACATATGAGGTGTAGAATCAAGTTTGTTCAAACGAAGTTCGTGAAGTAATATTTGGCTTTGTAATAGGAGGGGTAAGATTTTTGGCCCCACCCAAATTTTGTATTTTCTGAATCGATGGTCCGGTATGAACCAAATTTGGTTTGTGGTATTATTATTGGGTTATAAGTACTTGACCCATGCAAAAAAAAAAAAAAAAAAATCCCGCGTCCCCTGGGAACCCTGGGAGCTAAAAATAGAAATATTTTCTGACGCCCATATTTCACAAACCACATGGAACAGAGAGCTGTTATTTGGTATTAGGACCAGTAAAATTGAATGGTAAAAAAAATTGCCATCGGTTATGTTAGGGACTTCTGTAATGGGCATCGAAAAAATGCTGAGTCAGCATATTTGCAAAAATTTTAAAAAATCTTTTCTCCAGAACCAATCATCAGAATCTTTTGATATTTGGTATACAGCATTCATAGGGGGGTCAGATAAAAGTTTGTTGAAATAAAGCTCATTGGTTCATAGTTGGGCTCTCTACAGGAGCCCAAAGTTTTAACATAGGGTAATATGGGGAATATTCTTTAAAAATCTTCTTCTTCAGAACCACCAGTCAGAATCTTTTAATGTTTGGTATACATCATTGTTATGAGGGTCAGATTCAAGATTGTTCAAACCATGTCCCTAGGTTAATATTTGGGCTTCCTACGGATGCCCAAATGTTATCTTTGTTAAATATGGAGGGTAATTTAAAAAATCTTCTTCTTCAGATCCATCAGTCAGAATTCTTTGATATTTGGTATACAACATCTCTAATGGGGTCAGATTCAAGTTTGTTCAAACCAGATCCCTAGGTACATATTTGGGCTCACTATGGTAGCCCAAATTTTTACTTAGTGCAATATGAGGAAATTTCTTTAAAAATCTTCTTCAGATCCACCAGTCGGAATGCTTTCATTTTGATATACAACATCTCTAGGTGGGTCAGATTCCAGGTTGTTCAATTCGAGTGCCTAGGTTAATATTTGGGCTCCATATGGGAACATGAAATTTAACTTAGTACAATATGAGAGAATTTCTTCAAAAATCTTCTTCTTCAGATCCACTCGTCAGAATGCTTTCACACTTGGTATACAACATCTCTAGGGAGGTCAGATTCAACTGTGTTCAAATCAAGAGCCTGGGTTAATATTTGGGCTCTCTATGGGAGCCGGAATTGGCCATTTTGCTGAAGAATTAAAAATTTAAGATTAATCCACATACGTTGTATCAAGGGGCTTCATAGGGGAGCTCTACATTTTACTTTATGATCAACTGAAGAAAAGGCATGGTGCCCAGATTATTTTTGTCACACCTGAGGGACTCAAGGATTGACAGTGTCGCCAATGGAGATGGCTTGCTTAATGTAGACTCATTCTTGGACTCTGTTTAAAATGTGTTCTGTTCAAGATGAGCGCTTCAGGCCCTGTGGGGCCTCTTGTTTTTAATGGGGCAGATGCAAGTTTGTTTAAATCAGGACTCTTGTTTCATAGTTATCAGTGTCAGGTGAGCACTCTCAGGCCTCTTGGGCATCTTGTTTAGTTCACCTGACTGAAAGTCAAAATTCAAACATACTTGCCACAGACCATCTTTGGAGTATACCCATTCTACTTTGTTCAAATGAAGCTGTTGCCGTCTTTGGTCAAGGAATAATGCCCTAAAAGCCTGAAAATCTTTAAAAATATTCTTCTCATGAACAACCAGAGAGAATACCTTGATATTTGATATGAAACCCCCTTTGGTGGTGAAGATTACTGTTCAAGACAATTTGGTAGGTTAATGTTTGTGCTCCCTGTGGAAGGATGCCCATTTTGGGCAAATTTCTACTTCCAGAACCAATTGGCTGATTTGAACCAAATTTGTCATATGGTATAATTGGGGCATAAGTACTTGATATATACCCAAAATGTTTTTTACGCAGCCCCATGGGAACCACATTAGTTGAAAAACAAAAACAAAAAATCACACAACAGAGCTTGCTAGAAAGCTTTCTTAGAAATGAATGGCCAAAAAAGTTGCCTTTGTTGTGACATAGCAAATCAAAAAATTGCTCTTGCTGTTGATCACATACTGATGCACTCATCTCTTTTGACAATTTGAGCCAGGTGAGCGTTTAGGCTCACTTGAGCCTCTGGTTTGGAATTAGTGGCTCTCTGAAATTCGGAATGAAGATAGTTTATGGGAATAGCTTTCACATTATCATGGTTCATTTCTTCTCTTGTCATTGTTTGGCAGTATGCAATGTTGGGGGTTTTCCCTGGGGTGCCCCCCCCCCCCCTCTTGTTTAACCCTTAAGTCCTCAAATTAATTTTATGTTAATAACTACCATATGTACAAGTGTGCAGTGCAGATGACTTCACAGTTTTTCTACTTTACTGTTGGCTGTCTGTACAGGCAACCAATAGTGATGTAAAAACACTGTCAAGATAACTGCATCCTACCAGTAGAGTTGTCATGGAAGAACACACTTGGGACAACATTCTCAGAACAGTATAAAAGTGTTCGTTTGTGGTTGTATGGGGGCTAAAGGGTTAGTCTGTGGAAAATTCCACTAAAAATTTACATTTTTTTATTTTTTGACAAACTATTCCCAACAACTCTTTATGAGTTCAAGATAACTGGAAAAAGCACACTTTCAGTGATTTTTCTGCACACCAAGGGATAAAATTTAAAAACATTCTACACAAAGATTTTACAATTTCTGCCAGTGAGAACACCACTGGATTAAAATAGTAAAGATATGAACCATATGAACAGCTAGACACTTGAAAAAAAGCAACACAAACTTGCTTTCTGCCAATCCCGAATGGATTGAATATAACCCTAGATAAATGTTCATTGATTGTCACATGTTCAGTTATGTACTTAACTCTTTACCTAACGAATCTGCTGCATCTGCCAGCATAAGTTACACACTGGGCAGTTTAAAAACATTATTTTCAAAAAATGTCAACAAAACCATATCATGTGGCTCCCTCATTGGGACGAGCCTGACATTGTTGACATTTTTAGCTGAACTTGACAAAGTCAAGATAAGCTATTGTCATCACGCAGGCAGAAGTCTATGAATCTGTAAGTCTGTGAGTCTGTTCACATTTTCTTTAACACAGGCTACACCCCGCAGTTCTTGTCTGATCATCACTAAATTTCATATGCAGGTTCGAGGTCATGTCTAGATGAGATTGTCCCATTTTGGTTGCAATTGGTTGCATGGGTTTAGCACAGTGTACAGGTCAAATTTATGAATGGATTTCATTGTAACTTGGTAGGATGTCTCTGTATAATGTCTGGATGAGAACATCCTATGAAGCAATTTCATTGTAACTTGGTAGGATGACTCGGTAGGATGCCAAGATGAGACTATCCTATTTTGGTCACGATCTGTCAACCGTTACTGCCGCTAGGGCATGTGACCAAGTTTTGGAATGATTTAACTGTAACTGGGTAACTTTGGTTGACATACGTTAACTATGAGGGCCACATGAACCCTGGCCTCGGATCTTTATTACAGTCTCCACCTCAAATTATTCTTGTTGAAAACATTGCATGTAGAGTATTGAACTTAATATATCAATTATCATAATTCTTGTCTTATTTCATAATCCTTTCATAAACATTGAACATTATCCTTTTCATCAAACACTACACAAGTCAAGTTAAGCTGCAGTGTCATTGACAGTTTCATTTGAGTTTGTTGACATTTTTGGAAAACATTGAAAAAGTTATATTTAAAATAATATAATTTGAAGCCGTCTGTGTTGGGTAAAGTGTTAGTAGTAATTTGTAGGAATTACCAAAGCTAAAAATTCTTCAGCAAAAATTATTATTGAAAATATATTTTAAATGGTGTTTATAATAAATGATACATGAAAAAATGGCCCTATTTCAATTACATTGCAGTGTTCTGTACTGAGAAGCGAAATAGCACAAATTGAATCATGATAAAATAACTATATTTTATATCATGTTTATATTATTACTTATTGCCCCTTTCTGTTAAACCCAGTACGAATAAAAAAGATGACACTTGCAAAAAACTTCTTGCATGACTAAAATTTTCATTCATTTCCTCAAAACAGACCTTATAATCCCTCATTGGAATGAGCTCAATGACCTCATTCAAATGAGGGGTCATAAGCAATATTTTTGACAAAAAAATATGAAAAAAATAAAACAATTTGAATGGTAATTTTTGTGAATAGTGTTGGCTGGTTTTGGCCTTACATTAGGTAAAAGTGTTACTGTTCAGGTACCACGATTCATCAAATTGGTCCAGAATATCACAACTCATTTATGGAAGTCCGAGGCATGCGGATCAGGCAAATCAAGTGTGGATGGTGTATGCCCCAGTGACCAGGGAAGTGGGCGATATTTTTGCCTTGACCCTGCTTACTTTGCCTAATTTCTGTATTTTGCTAAAACGAAAGTTGCTTTGTGATTTTGAGCAGCTGCCGTAAGAAAAGTGGTTTATCTTCAGTCATTTCAATGCAACCCTTATATTTACTGTTAGGTGACAGAACAAAGGACATAAAACTATTTGATACGCAAGACTTATAATTATGTTTGTCTTTAAAAGAACAGATTATAAACATAAAGAAATAAAACTGAAAAATTTATTCTGTGAAAAACGAACCTCTGCAGTCAAAATTAGGAGAGATATTGGTGAAAACATTGGAGTGAGAAACCAGCAAAAGTGATTCGTAAATCATGACTTTCTTCAGTAAAAGTTATCAGAATCACAAGAAATATGATTTGTGTTGTGTTTCTTTTGTTTCACTGGCATTTGAAGCGGGAACCATAAAGATACTGTGCAGTTTTTAGTGGATCTTGAAGCGATGTCAATTTACCAAAATAATAGAACAAGGCAGATCCCACCTTAGCAGAGCAATGGTCCTGAAATCAGGGTGACCATGCTAGTGAAGGGGGGGAATCTCTGGAAAAATGCTTGTACTGAGGGCAGAAAATCAGAAAAAATTATTTTCAAATTGGGGGCTGAAGGAGCAAGTGGTATTTTTTAAGGGGGGAGGGGGAGGGGGGTGGGGCTGGACTCTCTAGGCTCCCCATGGCTCCACCACTGGACCCGAATAAATTGATTTTTAGGGCTTGACAGGTCTGTTGAATCTACGAATCTTTAAATATTAAATTAAATTCTCGTCTTAGCATTTCTTTCTTTAGAAATTTCACTTCTCCTTGAAGAGCCTTGACTTCTCCCTATTTTTCTGAGAGGGAGAAGTGACTTGTCCCTAAAATTCAGCCCTAGGCTGGTCACTGGCATGCGCCCATAAAACTTTGGGTGACTGAATTTTTTGGATCATTTCTTCAAAAATTTTGGGCAGGAACTGAGAAGAAGATTGGACAGAGCATGAAGGGCTTCTAGTTATTTTGAATTGACAGCTGTATATATTGAAAACTGTATTGCCAAGAAATACTTCAACTTCAGAGGGCATCATAATTCAAATATCTCTCAAGAAAAACACTGATTAAGAATATGGGCATTGTGCTTTTGTCATGTCAGGTTCTGCACACTTGAAGCTATGATAGTAAGGCTGTAAGTTAATTTTGTGTATGGTGCATCCATAAGAATGTACCACACTAAAAATTATCTTACAGCTTTAATTTTAGATGTTTTATGCTCCTATCATTTTCTCCACATGAACATTAAACACCAATAAATAAAGCATTAATTTACAGCCCTACCATCCAAGTTAGGACTATGTACGGCAAACCACAAGAATTTTCATGCAGATGATTTTTACAATCCAGAATTTTTCAAGCCTCTACACTGGAAATTTCTTATATTAAGCCAGTAAAATGCTGTCAGATGGCACTGTTGAGATATCATAGATAAAATATTGTGAAACTAAGAATGATCCATTTGTAAACTGGTAAGAATTTGCGTTGGGTTTTGGAATCACAGTACTGTTGAAGAATAGACCAATTCATGAAAAGACCTTGGCACTTGAACAGTTAGTTTTCAGAAAACTGGTCTTGAAGTATTGTATTATTTTCTTGCAGTATGCCAGCCTGGTCATTATGGAGAAAACTGTAGTTTACCATGTGGCAAGTGTCTCAAAGGTGTGCCCTGTGATGGTTTTACTGGACAATGCATTGATGGCTGTAAAAAAGGATATATTGGAGATAATTGTGTTCAAGGTAGGTGAATTGACATTGTTTAAATTCTGCCTTGTAGAACAAGTTCTTATGAGACTTGTGTTTACCCTTTACCCAAAGCTCATCAGAATTAATTATTTTAACAGATTGAGTGCTAGAAGCCACTTTATGAAATCACCATTTACATCAACACAACACCATGCAGAAAATGAAAATCTGTTTCGCACACATGTGGAACGGAAATCGTTGATGAACTATTTTTAAATAGAAGCAAAATTTCACTGGAATTTTCTACAAATCATGCACCACAATTACAATTAACATTATATGTGTTAGCTTGATGTTTGCTCAGAAAGTTGAAGAAAACAAATTTATATAAAACGATTTGGTTGCAAAAAATAATTTAGCACTCGACCAGTTAAATATTAATTTTTCAAATGTTTCAAAATATTTCTACGAAACCAGATAATGTGATCGCTCATTAGCACGACATGGATGAGCTCATTCAAATAATGGGGGTTTGGGGGGGGGGGGGGGCTGAGTGCAGAGGGGTGTCCACATGATATGATTTTGTTGAAGTTTTTTAAAAAACAATTTTTTTTTAACTGCTCAATTTGTAAATTATTCATGAGAATACGACCGCTCATTAGGTGAAGGGTTAAAGTACAAAATCTGGCTTGATTCCCAAAGTTTAAGAGCAGATCCTTTAGGTTGAATTTACACATTGTAATGTTTGCAATAACCACTGGAAACATGAGGGTATACAAATTAATGATCTTATTAGTCCCCACGGGTTACCATGAAGGGACTTATGGATTGCACTCTGTCCATCTGTCTGTCCTGTCCTGTTACCACCTGTATCTCTGAGATGGTTGAATGTTTGTGTTTCAAATTTTTAACATTAATCAGACATTATGAAAATATGATGCACATCGAATGTTGTAGAAAAAAAAATTAAAGATGGCTGAATGGCAGCCATTTTTGTTGTAATTTTTTCATATATTTATACGTTACCACCTGTGTATCCAAGATGCTTGGGTGTTGTTGTTTCAAATTTTTAACATTAATCATTCATTATGAAAATATGATGCACGTCAAATTTTGCAGAAAAAAATTAAAGATGGCTGAATGGCGGCCATTTTCATTGCAATTTTTTCGTATTCTTTCATACTTTTATATCCTACCACCTCTATCTCCAAGAAACATATTCAGTTAACCCTTTACCCAATGAATTGGCCGCAACTGCCCGTGTAATATGCAAATTCAGCAGCTGAAAAAATACTATTTCTCAAAAAATGTCAACAAAACCATATCATGTGATCCCTCTTTGGAACAAGCTCATCGAGTTCATTCCAATGATATGATTTTGTTGATATTTTTTGGAAAAAAATTTAAAAAATGATATTTAAAATACTAAATTTTGATATCCTCTGCGTTGGGTAAAGGGTTAAAAAGAGTTTTCAGTTAACAGGAATGTGATCATTCACCTCTATTCCAGTGATAAATTAAGCATTTATTCTATTATTTCTTCAACTCTATTATATCTTGAGCTGTTATATCCATGAGCTCTGTGAAACAAGATACAATAGATTAAATGCCAATATTGGAAGTACCAAGGCCAAATACATCTATAAACATTTGGAATTCAGTGGTTGTCAGAGTAATTCTTTGATAGCTTTTTTATTCAGTTAGCAGGAGTTTACTCCCCGACCCCTTATGCATGTAACAGATCAAATTAGCACTGAAGGTATGGTGAATGGCTTGGTGTTTGAAAATTATATTCAATTAACAAGGTTATTTGAGTAAGAGACATCCAATTAACCCTTGAGGCCTATTGTCAACAGTTATGACCTCAGAACAGGTGCCCTTAACATGTTATCATGAGGAGGTCCTGCTGACAAAGAACAAATTACCTTGGCAGTGATTTCCAGTCTAGTTTTGGCTGGCTTAATAGGCAGCAAGGTTTTAACTATAAAATTAAATGCTTAGCCACTGAACATGTACAAACTGTGGTCAGGTGTAAATTCAGGACTGTACTCCAAACTGACACTACAAACCCATTGGCGTGGTGCACGCCAATGGCACAGTAATGCATCTACTCTTACCTCAGTCCACGTGTGCTATCTCTATCAGTCCACAGAAGTAATTTCCATGCCCGAATGAATTTAGAGTTATTTCCCTTTAGTTGCTTGGCTACAGTTTAGTGCCAATTGCACCAGAATCATAGTGATTCCACGGACAAATATGACTCAAATGATAGTGATGTGGTACAGGATTCTGCGGTACAGTCTGGTTCAAATCAAGCTGACACACATTGACACTACTATGAGTGCTGGACATTCAGATGATGTTGCCAGTAATAATCCAGATGATGGAGAGAGTCCTTCAAAGTCTGGAATAGGACTGGCTAGTGGGAGGGGACGCGGCAGAAAAAGAAGTGCTGGTCAGGGACATGGACAATACAAGGGAGTGGGCGTGGTTGAGGAATTGGTCCAATTTTTCAGTGGAAAAAATGCACAGATTTTGTTCCACTAGATATCCCATTTTCTGAAGCTGGGAAGATAAATCTTGACTTCCCGGACAGTCCAAATGAATGAGACTTTTTACACCTTTATCTAACGGACGAGATGATCCCGAAATTAACCCCAATATTCCAAGTCGGGGGGGGGGGGGGGGGGGCTGCTTTGGCAGAGTCACGAAAGGGTTAACGGTAAAGTAGGATCCTCTGTAGAAATTTAGTTTTGGTGGTAAAGCCATATATTTGGGGTGTCAAAATCAAATGGTTAACCATATAAAGAAGGCAAGTGGCTATGTTTGATCACTTGTTCATTCACATTTCGCTAAAAATTATTCTTGTTTAAAGAGCAGAGCCAAATCTGGAAAAACAAAACAATGTTTTGGCTATGAACAATGATATGGAGTAATGTAAACTTTTCTAATATTACAGCTTTGATTCATCAGTCAGATGAGACAAAAATTGGTGGTGCTGTTGCAGCTGTTGTTACATTTCTTCTCATCATAATAGTTGTGTCATTGATTATATGGAGGTAAGATTCAGTTATTTATCAGGAATCTAGCAAAGTGAGTGTGTTTATCACATAATTGTGATCAAAGAACCCACTATTGAAATATTGTCTTTAACACGTCTTATAAACATGGGACATCAGAAGTCAACATGATGCCATAATATTGTGAGTGAATTGGTTCTGGGAAGTAGAAGTGAATTAATCTTATCTGTTTTTGAAGTCATTTATTTCATTAACTCGTAGAGTGCTAAATTATTTTTGGTCATCTAACTTTGTTCATGTCTTTGCCTTGTTATAATTATGGAGAGAGTGCCTCCAGGCACTCTCCCCTAAATTATAACAAGGCAAACCCTCACACACTAAACAATTTCACTTAAAGATAATACGATGCATATCCACAGAAGCCTATAAATCTTGGTACCTGTACTTGTGAACAAAAGACCAAATATGGGTTTTCAGCATTCTATCAGTTACTGTTTACTAATGTTACTGGCAACTTTGTAAAAATATTTACTAAATAGCAAAATGGGTGCCTCAAAAACATAGCTTATGAGTCCTCATTAGAACAGGCTTAGTGAGCTCATTCTTATGTGGGCTCATAACATGTGTTTGAGTTCATTCCAATAGGGGCCATAAACTATATTTTTGAGGCAAAAAGTGAAAAAGTTATAAATATTGATTGAGTATTTTTGTTAAAAATTGAATTCATAAGCAGACATCTATCAAAGCGTCCATTTTTTTCAATAGAAAGAGGAACAGACAGAAGAAGTTTCGCTTGAATGAAGAAGCAGAGAGTCCTGCTGTTGTGTCATGTAATATGATGTCAAATTCAGATTCAAAAGAAACTGACAAACTGCTGAAAGCTGTACATGCAGGTAAGAGATTCTCTCTGACAGCCTTTATACAAGTACTTGAAGTCCTTTAACCCCCAGCACTGATGTTAAAATATCTAAATTTCATGGAGCAAATATTTTCCGTAATACAAGTGAAATTTCAAGGTGAGCTGTATGGTATTATCTTATTAACCAGTATGTGATTTAGTGACTCCCATTGTACCAGCAAGCTATTTCCAATTCTTGGAGTCTTGCTTTTGACTACCAAATTAAACAGCATTGGGACAGTAGGCTTGTCTGTTTATGGTCTTCAGTCTGGCTTCTTGATGAAAGTTCTGTTTATTTTGTTAGGCTTTCTAGCCAACTCTCAGCTGTGCATGTTTGCTCAGCTAGGAGTGGAATAGAAATCTTGAGTTGGTTTTGTGACTTTACAAAAATACAACAATAATTTTCCAGATCTTTATAATTATAGATAAAAAACAGAAATCATGTGTTCCACGGGTTTGAGTCCCACTTTAGCTGCCTAGGACTAAACTTAACTTGAACTGTCCTCAAGTTCTTTATACAGCGTTATATTAAGGAGACTTGGATTTGTACCATAATTCTCCTGAACAACATACCACATATGTCCGTGTATACGTCTCCCCCGTGTATAAGTTGCACCCTCAACTCACACTTGGAATTCCTCCCATTTGCCTAAAGCCCATATATAAGTTGCACACCCATTTTCAAGTTTATGCAGTCAACAAGAATTAGTTGCAAGTTACGTTTTGCCAATTTGGGATGCAACGGAAATAGGTAAGTTTTCACGAGTTATCACATGTTGAATAAGATAAAATAATAAAGGAAAATTATTATTAAAGATTTAAAGAATACTCGCATTTATTTGTTTTTCGTTGTTTGTTTATCACCCCAATGTCTTCATCCCTGTCAAGAAAATCCAACACTCGTTTTGACTGAAACTTCATAATTTCAGAATCAGAGCACCATTTGCGCTGTAACCTGCGCAGTTGTTGTGTTTATGTTGGTTATTCCTCAGCGTTCTCATGTTCAGGAAAAACCAATATAAATACAACAACTGCGCAGGTTACAGCGCAAATTGTTTTCAGATTGTTGTCCTACATAAGCATTGTTGGTGCTATTGAAACAAACTTTACCTGGTACACGTGTATGTAATTTATAACCAGACATTACACATCAGTGAATTGGAGTTCATGGAATCAATAAATACTTCTCTCCAGGTAACGTTGGCATACATTTAATGTGTTTTTATTTATTTTTTCATTGTTATTTTGATGATTTTGTATTTTTTATGGTTTCATCCATATTGGCCCCACAAACCTGTTGATTTCTGGTGCATGCACTGATGTAAACACATGGGCTGATTGAACAAAAACAACTAAATAGAATACTTCTTTATTAGCTCACCGAAGGGAGCTTAACTTATCACTTGCCGTCCGCCGCCCATCGTGAACTTTACATTATCGACTACTCCTCCCAAACTACTGGATCAAATTGAACCAAATTTGGTGTGCATGTTCCCTATCATATGTCAATTCAAACTTTTACAAATAAAATTGCCGCACCCACAGGGGGCACCACAAGGGGCATAACTCTGATAGCACCCATGAATTTCTTTCCAAAATGAAAAAAAATCTTCTTCTTCAGATCCACCAGGCGGAATTCTTTCCTATTTGGTATACATCATCTCTGGGGGGGGGGGGGGAAGATTCAAGTTTGTTCAAATTGGCTCCCTAGGTTCATATTTGGGCTCACTATGGAAGCCCGAATTTGAACTTGTGCATTTCAGGCAAATTTCTTTAAAAAATCTTCTTCTCCAGATTCAGCAGGCAGAATCTTTTGATATTTGGTATCCAACATTGTGGGGTGGATCTGATTAAAGTTTGTACAAATCGACCCCCTGGGTTCATATTTGAGCTCAGTATAGGAGCCCTAATTCGAACTTAGTGCATTTCAGGCAAATTTCTTTAAAAATCTTCTTCTCCAGATCCAGCAGGCAGAATCTTTTGATATTGGTATGCTGCATGCTTAGGGAGGCAAGTTTGTTCAAGTCAGGTCCCTGGGTTTATATTTGGGCTCACTCTGGTTGCCCGAATTATAACTTAGTTCAAAATGAGGAATTTTCCTTATTTAAAAATCTTCTTCTTCAGATCCAGCAGTCGGGATGTTTTGATATTTGGTATGCAGCATCCTTAGGGGGAGGGGGGGGGGGGGTGATATTCAAGTTTGTTCAAGCCATGTCCCTAGGTCCATATTTGGGCTCACTGTGGGAGCCTGAATGATAACTTAGTTCAAAATGAGGAATTTTCTTTAAAAATCTTCTTCTTCAGATCTAGCAGTCGGAATGTTTTGGTATTTAGAATGCAGCATCCTTAGGGGGGTGAGATTCAAGTTTGTTCAAGCCATGTCCCTAGGTCCATATTTGGGCTCACTGTTGGAGCTTGAATTGTAACTTAGTTCGATATGAGGAATTTTCTTAAAAAATCTTCTTCTTCAGATCCAGCAGTCAGAATGTTTTGATATGTGGTGTGTAGCGTCCTTAGTGGGGTGAGATTCTAGTTTGTTCAAGCCAAGTCCCTGGGTTAATATTTGGGCTCAATGTGGGAGCCTGGATGATAACTTAGTTCAAAATGAGGAATTTTCTTTAAAAATCTTCTTCTTCAGATCCAGCAGGTGAATGCTTTTGATATTTTATGCTTTTGATATTTGGAATGCAGCATCCTTAGGGGGGGTAAGATTCAAGTTTGTTCAAGCCATGTCCCTAGTTCCATAAAATTTGTCTCTCATGACTTCATTCCTCTGTAGTGTTGATGAACCATGTCTAACTGAATGACCCCAGATACTTCTTTGAACCACTTTGGCCGGTGAGCGATTAAGGCTCCTTGGGGCCTCTTGTTATCATTTATGGATAAAAGTAACAGAAAACACACATAATATTTTATTGTCATTTTATTTTCTGAAGAATTTGAACTGAAATAAAATGAAAAGAAAATAATTTTGGTGAATCTGCACTCAGTCAAAACCGCACGATTGTACTGTTATACAATTGACAAACAGCAGGAACAACGTTTGTCCGAAGAAGTCAGTGCCCTGAAAATTCTCTGAAACAAGTCATACCCATGTATAAGACGCACCCCCGATTTTAACATCACTTTTCCAGGTAAAAAAGTGTGACTTATACATGGACATATACGGTAACTGTCATCTATCACCCTTCCATATTCCTGTGGCAATAGGGAGAAACTCTTGATAGTCTGGATTTCAATCTTAATTTCAGATGGCCCACTCAAAGACTGTGATGAGGAGGAGGAAAATGTAGCAAATGAAGGATTGATACAAGAGCCAATTTACGTCAATGTTAACCTGAATAATAAAAAACTCACCTCTCCGATAAAAGTTGAGGATTTATATGATTACATCCAAGGATTAAAACGGGATGATAATGTGGGTTTTAGACAGGAACACCAGGTAAAGACATTTTACATTCATTTATCTCACAATCAGGGCGTTTCTGCACTGTTACGCAAGTAAAGTTTAATGTATCTGGGCCCTTGTTCCGAATCCGTATCAAGGGCCCCTGATACAAGCGCGTGATTCTGTTGATGCCAAAACAACGGCATTAATATCATTTTTTGATCGCTTCGCATTTTTCCCTTCAGAGAAAACAATATTAGGTGAGGCGAAGTCGAACCTAATATTGTTTTCTCTGAGCCATATATGACACTTTATCTGCCAACTAAACGCCCTGTAACGTATTTATTATGCACGGCATGCTAAAATGTCATTGGGGAAGATAACTCAACAAATAGTTAAATTATGTGCACTTTTCGGCATCTTGGGCTGGTTTGTAGCCTATTATTGGGATTTTCCTGAACACTCGAGTCGAGGCTTCTCTGTTGAAGTTAAAGAATTAGCTTTCGCTATGAAATGTGGAAAACTCCACCTCAATGAACGATGAACGGCATATTTTAAAATATAATAAACCTTTACACCAAGAGGGATATTTAATTCACCAGTAATTGTTTCAAAAGTTACAACCAAATTCACGTTGACGAAACTCACAGTTGCTCCACTTCACAAGACAGTATTCAGTAAAGTGAATCCCAGTGACGTAATTTTCTCTGAAGTGTAACGTCATCACTGACCTCAATATGGAGATCGATGAATGCTATTCTATTTTTCAATTTGCATCTTTTCCATCGATAAGGCAAATGAAAAAGTTCCTCTTAAAATAGTTTTATAACACATTTTGTGGTCAATATTGTGAGATAAATTTATCATCACCAGAGTCTCTGGAAATTCTGATCAAGTCTCGTTGTAGGCACAGAATCGCATTTCGACTCGCCCTAACGGGCTCGTCGAAATACTATTCTGTTCCTACAACTCGACTTGATCTGAATTCCCAGATACACACACTGTAGTGATAATCTGTATGTATTGATAATTAACAATCCTTCTGTTGGATCCTCTTGGACCAGGTGAAAAATTACAGTACAGCTCCCTTGACTGGTCACTTTTCACGGGTGGGCAATATTTCCACTGACCCAATAATATTTTATCCCAAACACTAATTAAAAACAAAAACCCTTTTCTACCATTTCTTCCCATTTTCTTCCTATCTTCATTATTTAGTTAACAACATATACAATTATCTCTTATTTCCCCCTTTACCAAACCTACTATCAAATCATAACTATAACTTGAAAGTTTAATGAATAATTCACCATTATAGGGTTTGGACAGTAATCTTGATTGTATGTGTACCTGTCTTCTCGACTGTATTATGTTCAAGTGTTCTACTGGTGGAAACAACCTTGTATAAGCTTACGGCTTACTGTTGGATCAACACTTACTATAACTGATATAATTGTATATATTTGAGAACTGGAAATAAATATTGTTTAAACTAAACACTAATTATAGGTTTAAGCATCAAAAATTTAATTAATGAAGCACCGGGTACAACCCTGTGCTTCATTAATTAAAGTTTTTCTGTTGATGATTTTTATTACCTGGTAAATGTATGCTTGGACATCACTGCCCATACGTGGATTACGACCAGTCCGCGGCGACTGTACTGTTTTATGCAATCAACTCAATTGATATTGGTTGCCAACAGTAAGTGATATATTTCCATTAATGCTTTATTTTTTCCATCACTAATCTATTTTCTACACCAGTCAGAAGATATTTGAAATTTATCTGTATATTGGTTATAAAAAAAAATCTGGGTTATTTCAATATAATTTTTCCACCCATAAATTTGTGGTGTAATTACCACATTTCCCTTGGCTTAACTACAAAATTTGAGAGTTAAAATTAATCATTTACCAAATGGCATATGCTAAATCTCTCATCACATTCAGCTTTAACGTAAATAGTCACAAAAATATTTTTAAATGTCATTAGTCAGGTAAAAGGTTGATAAAAAAGGCACCTGATTTATTTTTTATTAGCTCACCTGACTTTCAGTCAGGAGAGCTATAGTGATCACTCGCCGTCCGTCGTCCGTCGTCTGGCGTCCGTCGTCCGGCGTCCGTCGTCCGTGAACATGGTGTTTGCGTCTTCTCCTCCCAAACCGCTGAACCAATTTAATTGATATTTGAGATAATAGTTTGTTATGACATCGCAATTTGATTTTGTTCAAATCAAGTTGCCCCACCCGTGGGTAGGGCCACACACAAAAAGTGAGCTGAAATCTTAAAAAATCTTCTTCTCATGAACCAGCAGTAGCAGAGACTTGATATTTGGTGTGCAGCTTCCTTTTGAGGTGTAGACTCAGATTTGTTCAAGAGAAGTTTGTGGGGCTATACTTGGCGTCGTTATGGGAGGGGCAAAATTTTTGGCCCCGCCCGAAATTTCTATATTTTTATACTGTACCAATGACCCAGACATAGCTGGTGCTAACTCTTAAAATATAGGGCCAAACACAAATTTTGCCCCCCAATCCCCAAAATTTGCATCTAAAACTAAAGAAAACATGTCCTGAAAGGCCCTCCACACTTTGCCCCTACTGCGCATGCGCAGTGTCAAGGACGTTCCGAAATTGGCGCCATTTATCATTCTAAGTTTGGCCCTTCATCAGTTAACGTCTGACTGATCTTTGTGCTTTTAAATCTCAGTTTAAATGATGCCAGACACATAAATATTAGTGAAATGGTGATTCTAAGGAGGATAGAAAAGGAGGAGAGGAAAAGAATGTGTGACAGAATATTATCAGGGCTGTAACTTAAAATTTTTTAATGAAATTATGTTAAGTTACCTATTTTCAAGGCAGCAGCCATTTTGTTGTCATTCTGATTATTTAGTTACACTGTTTTTCAAGTGTTTTTCCTCTCTCCCTGTCCTTTAAGTTCCCCCTTGCTATTCTCCCATGCTTTTGGCATAGTTTCTGTAATTATTATTACTAAAATTTCTTGGGAGTTTTAGCTGAATAACAGAATGAATTCTGTTCTTTCCCCATGTTTACGTCTTCACCTACGGGTGGTTAGGCGTTGTGTTCTGCATCTACCATCTGATGTTCTGCAGTTTCTTCCCTGGAAGTCTCTGTTTTGCATCAGATGGTGTATTTTTGGTAACTGATTTCGGGCCTGGGTGCCTGGAGTCTTATTTTAGTGTTTTTACACTCATTGTTTACATTTACAACAGCCCTCTGTGTGAGGGGGGGATTTCTAAATAATAATATCTTTATGTTATTTTAATCATAACTAGATACATTATTATTGTTCGTAAGTGTTGAATAAATTGTTTAAAATATTTTTAAAATTTTTTTCCACACTTAGGCTTGGGATCCATTGGGGCTCAACGTTACTTTTCAGAAACTTGGGCTGTTCTGAAAAAATATTTTTTCAAAATATTTTGATTTCAGTTATTTTTTCTATATTAATGGATCATATTATTATTATGTATTTTGATTGCCAGGGGTTAGTGCGAGTACCAGGACTTGTTTTCTTTTCACATTGAAAGGATATTGATCAATTGTTTTAAGAGGAAGTCTTCCTCTGACCTTATTATCATTCTATATGTGGTCAGTGTACTCGCATTAACTCCTGTTCTGTATCGTATGATTTCGATGACAATATGGGAAGCGTATGTCACGGTATGTTGTTGGGGATTTGGACACTCCGGTCCTTTCCCCGCAGGGTCACTCTACTTTATCAATTTCTATTTCAGACGATCAAGATTAGGGTGATGTATCTGTGATGTCTTCCAACAGTGTGCCTCCGTCGTCACAATTAATGAAGGGCTAGCGGAAAAGTGCTCATGTAATACGCCAATTGCCTAAGAGGACCCTAGTAGGTTCGACGGCCTTTGACGTCCGCTAGCTCGCCCGGTGTAGCGTCCATTCACCGAATGGTTCGGCAGCCGGGTTCGTCCGTTGCGGTCTAGAAGGAATTTTGGGGTGATGCGAGCACTATAAAATTAACTTAATGCACACCCAGTGACGGCGGATCGGAGGGAGAACGGAGGAAGCCTTTTAGTCCGGTTCATAGCTCGTTCCGGTCCATCCGGACGGCAAGCGAGAGAGGCCCCTCTCTCGTTCAACAACATCTGGCCCCAGATGTTGTGGTACAAATGTTTCGCTAGCGGAGCATACGTCCGTCGCTCGGGACGCTCCGTTGTATAGGCAGTCCGCTGAGACTGCTAAGGCTTCCTCTTCTCGTCAGCGCACACGACCGCACCTTGGCTGCGTGACCGCCGATATATTACCAGCTTCGCCGATCAAGGATTCTTCGGCGACCAGGTCACACCATCCGGCAGCCAGGGATTCGAGACCGATGGACTCCGGACGTTCGCATAGGAAAAGTATGCGGGAGCCATCTGATGCGGAGCTGCCCTCGGCGAAGCAGCGATAGACTGCGCCTCCGCAGGTCTCGACGCCGGACATTCTTGTGCACATAGCACAGCTTATCGCAGCATCCCAGCAGCCGACAGAAACGGTGTCGGATCGAGAATTATCCGACAGCGCTGGGTCGGTAGCCGGGGACTCGAGGCCTGCAGACTCCGGACGTTCGCATAGGAAGTGTGCGGGAGTCAACGTACACGGAGCTTCCAGCGGCAATGCATCGTAAGTCCGCTACTGCACAGGCCTCGGGAACGGACGTGCTTTCCTTAATAGCACAGTTTATCGCAGCATCCCAGCATCAACTGAATCTGTCGCATATATTTTATCCGACGATGCTGGGTCGGGACGCTCCGCGGAAGCGGGTACGGACGTCCGAAAGTTTCATCCGGTCCGACGGGATACCGAAAGGGATTCGGAGGATTTCAAGCTTTCCCTTTCGGAACAACATATGCTGCGATGCCGGATAAGAAACTGATAGCGTCGGTGGACTTAGAAATTTTTGGTTCGGTTCAGGGACATCGTCCCTCAGTTCCGACATAGTCCAATAATGTCACACAAACTTTCGAATTATTGACTGACGCTATATATATTATTATTTTATGCTTGCTATCCAAGCATTTCTGGTTTCTTGTTCGAAGAGTTATGGAGATGTCTTTCAAAAGTGTGCCTCTGTCGTCATAGTTAATGAAGAGTTAGCGGCAATAAGTGCTCATGGAATATGTCTATCGCTTACGGAGTGACATTCGCTAGCTCACCCGGTGTAGCGTACATTCATCGAATGGTTCGGCTGCCGGGTTCGTCCGTTGCGGTCTAGGAAGGAGATTTGGGTGATGCGAGCACTTTAATTACTTTAGTACTCACCCAGTGACGGCAGATTGAGGACAGATCGGAGGAAGCCAACAACATAGGGGACCGCATGTTGTGGTTCAGATATTTTACATTCGGAGCATATGTCCGTTGCTCGGGACGCTCCGTTATATTGACAGTCCGAGAGACTGTCTTTAATGCTTCCTCATCCTCACAGCAGGGCACACGACCGCACATTGGCTATGTGACCTCGAGTATCCGATCAGTTTCGGCATTCAGTGATTCCACAGCGAATAGGTCGCGCCATCCGGTAGCCAAGGGACACGAGGCCTATACACTCCGTTCGCTCGCATATTGGAAGTATGCACGGGGTAACGATCTCGGAGCTTCCTGCGGCAATGCATCGTAAGACCGCTGCTCCTCAGGCCTCAGTGACGGACGTGCTATCCGAGTTAGCACAGTTGTTTCGCAGCATCCCAGCAATTGACAGTTTCTCGGTCGAATCAGGAATTATCCGACGGCGCTGGGTCGGTGCGGTCCGCGGTTGCATCAAGCTACGGACGACCGAACGCTTTATAGGGTCCGACAGGATGGCGAAAGGGATTCGAAAGATTTCGAGTTTTCCCTTTAGTAGTATCGGAAGATGCCTTTCATATCTTCTGGCATTTCTTCCAGTGATTATTTTTCGGACTTCATTGCTGCGATCTTGGATAAGAGACTTATAGCGTCATTGGACTCGGTTTTTTCGATCAGTACAGGGACTTTGTCCCTGACTTACCGACGCAGTCCAATATTGTCATTACAACATGTGTTTTATTTTTCGACGCTATATATTTATATATATATACAAGCCTGCTACTAAGCATGATAGTTTAGTTTCTTGTCCGCGTGGCTCATTTCTGCCATTTTATCTTTTTTACATATAGTTTATTTTGGCAGAGCAGGGCATACCGAGAGTTCATACGCGTCTAGACGGTGTGACTAAAGACTGCATATATTCTTTTTCGCCGTTTATGTCTTTTCCAATTTCAATGTTGGGAACGACATTATGTATAGTAGACTTAACTTAGACGCTTTATTATACGTAATCCGCCTTAATGAGGCGTTATCATTACGTCTTCAAGAAAAGATTTACGGGATATTATTCTCAATGTAATTTCTTTTGAGGGCAGTAGTTTGTTCACGTATAACTCCGCCTTTCAGTGGCTGATTGGAGTTGGTTAGACGTGATGCAGCCCTAGCTACATCCACGCGTGGATAGTAGGTTAAGAACTCTCTCAGAGTCGCTTCGTTCTCGGAGGAGCTTCTCTTCGACGGCAACTTTCCGGCAATCCATGAATTGCTTGATTTATACATTCTCTTGTCTATCTAGTGTTACAAGAGATTCAGACTGGGGCAAACATTCGGTGGTTGACTCAGAGAGTGCCGCCGCAGTTGCCGGACCCGAGTGTGGCTGTTATGACGGTTGCCAGTCAAACAGATTGGGATATATACTGATCCCTACGGATTCGAAGTGCCTGGGTCTTTGGGTTCCGCAGTCTTTTAGCTATCAGTTTAACTTCCGCGGAATAATGTTTTTTAGGCTTGCTTTATGTCATTGCATGAACATTATTCAGAAACGCATGCCCAAATTCCTGTCCTTTAATTCGACAGTAGTGGCGTATCTCTGGAACCAGGGAGGCACTCTTTCGTTTCCGTTATTCAATTTAATGGAAAGAATCCGTCTGTTGGTTATAGTACACCAAGTTCAGTTTTGATCCGTCATATTCTGGGTCGTCTGATTGTTTTATCGCACTCCCGTTCTCTTACGGGTCGCTTGTTGCTGTCAGAATGGACTCTCAACAAACAAGTATTCAATCAGATTTGCTATCTATGGGAGCGCCCAATGATGTTTTATTTATGACACAGCTTGCTAATAAATTGCAGACGTATGTGTTGGCTTGTCCAGATCTCTGAGCTAATACTGTTAACGCTCTATTGATCTATAGGACGGAATGATAGGATACGCGTATCCTCCGGCGCTGTTGTTTTAACAGGTATTGCCAAGATTAACAACCACAATACATTTCTGTTGATAGCATCTCTATCTTCACAGAGATCATGAGTAATTTACTCTCTTGTCTACTGTGGATCTTAACGTGAAATCTTCCTCTATGTGAGGATCCTTTTTCACTGGGTAAATCGTATCATCTTTATCACAACCAGCAAGGTCGCAACCTTCATGTATTCCGTTGTGTGGTCCGTATTGCATTGTAAGCACTGTACTGGACGAGCTTTGGACGCGATTTCTTACTATAGGAGATCCTCTTCTTCGCTATTCTATGCGACTAAAGTGGAGGCTCTTCCGTCGTGGTGTAGGGATCATTATGTTCATATGGTTGATCCCTCCATACTACTCATTGCTATTTTTTAGTATACTTGTTTCACAAGATCTACTGCAGCCTGTTGTTATTTAGGTTATAGGTTTATGTTACCTCATACCTATGCACTCTACGATAGTTTACAATTGAGTCTTTTGTCTCTTTATCTAAGTCGGTTAGTAACTTTTTGATAAATAGACTTAGAATCTTTAGATTAAATTCCTATACGGATTTTAACTTCGGTTCTTATTTAGCTAAGTAATCATTTGAGCCTGACCTTTTAGACAGTAATTCTGTTGGTTTCTCTTTTACTGTAGAGTCAGTGAGTTTCATGCACTATCGATGGATGATTTTCACTTTCATAGTTTCGGAATCAATACTTCCGTTACTATTTAGGTTGGATTGTTGCATAAGAGTTAGGCTCCTATTATCCGGAACCTATTATTTTAAGGTCCTTCCGTCTTCGTATGGGCATAGGCCTTTACTCTTTCCGGGTACAGTTTATGTATTTATAAACAGATATCTGTTTATTATAAGGGCGTAAGCTTCTTCTGTCTTTGATGTCTAGTAGAAGGACGTTACGCTCCATTTTATTGTTAATGGATTCTATTAACTATCGTACTGCTTATGGTATATCATTGGCTTAGCAGTTGTGCTTAAGATTTCGGCTCATGAAGTAAGAGTTCTTCTACTTCTTGGGCTTACATTAATAGTGTTGCTATTATAGATTTTTGAAGGCTGCTCATTGCGCTCAGCCATCCATTCATGAATTTTATCTCAGAAATATCGAGTCCATTTCTGGAGGCCTCTATTGTTAGGTCTATTATCTACTGCTCAGAATGTCATTCACTTAACAGTTGCTACTATAGCTAGGTAGGCTGTCTGTTTCGGCAGTGTCTCCGTTCGGCTGCCCTCTTCGCTCTGGGCTATTTGACCCAGGGCAAGAAAAAGGGGGGGGGGGGGGAGGGTGTTCCCTTGGGTCACCTGTTTTTACTATGAAAACAAGGGGATACCTCCTCCGGAGTTAGTAATTCTGAGCTGTTATTGGGATGGTTGTTTAGTGAGAAGTTTAAGTTTATAAAATTCATTCAAGTCTTAGTTTTTAAAGTATAGCTTTTGAATATTGCATATGTCAACGGACATGATTATGCAATTCTCACACACTTTTAGGAGTATAAGAGTCTCTATTCTCTAGACTTACTTTATTATTGGCTTACTTTAAAAATTATTAGTATAAGGATTATTGGATATTAATAGAGTACATGGATGTATGAAGCTCAATTTTTGGAAGGTGTTGTATCTTTCTAATTTATCATAAATAAGAAAGATACATGTAAGGCCTATTACTTCTTTTCCCTACAGGGGATGACTCTATTTTATTTTATTGAGTGTATTCCATTTTGCTCTATGTCCTTGGCCCTCCAGCCTTTTTACTATTCAGCTATGTCTGGGTCATTGGTACAGTATAAAAATGTTAAAAAATTTATAGTAATTTATATATTTTTTATACTTACCAATGACCCAGACGGGGATGGCCCTCCCAGGAGTTGGGAACTCTTGCCTCCCTGCTGAGTACATAGCGCTTACCAGGCACTGGTTATTAGAATGATAAATGGCGCCAATTTCGGAACGTCCTTGACACTGCGCATGCGCAGTAGGGGCGAAGTGTGGAGGGCCTTTCAGGACATGTTTTCTTTAGTTTTAGATGCAAATTTTGGGGATTGGGGGGCAAAATTTGTGTTTGGCTCTATATTTTAAGAGTTAGCACCAGCTATGTCTGGGTCATTGGTAAGTATAAAAAATATATAAATTACTATAAATTTTTTAACTTTCCAAACCGAGAGGCTGATTTGAACCAAATTTTATGTGAGGGCTTAATGCGTCATAAGTACCTAATTTATGCTGATTTTTTTTTTCCCGTAGCCCCATGGAAACTGCAGGAGCTAAAAATAGAAAAAAATTAAAACGCCCATATCTCCAAAACTGCACGGCACCGAGAATTTTTATTTGGTGTGAAGCTTCCTTAGGACCAACAAAAAGAATTGGTAAAAAAAAATTGCCATCGGTTTTATCATAGGGTACAGTTTCGGGACTTTGAAAAAGTGCTGAGTCAGCACTTTTTAACACTGTAGGCAATGGGAAAAACATTAAAAAATCTTCTTCTCCTGATCCAGCAGGCAGAATCTTTTGATATTTGGTATGCAACATTGGAGGGTGGATCTGATTCAAGTTTGTTCAAATCGGCCCCCTGGGTTCATATTTGGGCTCAGTATAGGAGCCCGATTTCGAACTTAGTGCATTTCAGGCAAATTTCTTAAAAAATCTTCTTCTCCAGATCCAGCAGGCAGAATCTTTTGATATTTGGTATGCAACATTGTGGGGTGGATCTGATTCAAGTTTGTTCAAATCGGCCCCCTGGGTTTATATTTGGGCTCAGTATAGGAGCCCAAATTTGAACTTACTACATTTCAGGCAAATTTCTTTGAAAATCTTCTTCTCCAGATCCAGCAGGCAGAATCTTTTGATATTTGGTATGCAACATTGTGGGGTGGATCTGATTCAAGTTTGTTCAAATCGGCCCCTTGGGTTTATATTTGGGCTCAGTATAGGAGCCCAAATTTGAACTTAGTGCATTTCAGGCAAATTTCTTTGAAAATCTTCTTCTCAAGATCCAGCAGGCAGAATCTTTTGATATTGGGTATGCAACATTGTGGGGTGGATCTGATTCAAGTTTGTTCAAATCGGCTCCCTGGGTTTATATTTGGGCTCAGTATAGGCGCCCAAATTTGAACTTAGTGCTTTTCAGGCAAATTTCTTAAAAAATCTTCTTCTCCAGATCCAGCAGGCAGAATCTTTTGATATTTGGTATGCAACATTGTGGGGTGGATCTAATTCTATTTTGTTCAAATCGGCTCCCTAGATTCATATTTGGGCTCACTATAGAAGCTCGAATTTGAACTTAGTGCATTTCAGGCAAATTTCTTCAAAAATCTTCTTCTCCAGATCCTGCAGGCAGAATCTTTCGATATTTGGTATGCAACATTGTGGGGTGGATCTGATTCCAGTTTGTTCAAATCAGCCATCTGGATTCATATTTGGGCTCACCATAGAAGCCCAAATTCGAACTTAGTGCATTTCAGGCAAATTTCTTTGAAAATCTTCTTCTCAAGATCCAGCAGGCAGAATCTTGTGATATTTGGTATGCAGCATCCTTAGGGGGGTGAGATTCAAGTTTGTTCAAGCCATGTCCCTAGGTCCATATTTGGCCTCACTGTGGGAGCTTGAATTGTAACTTTGTTTGAAATGAGGAATTTTCTTAAAAAATCTTCTTCTTCAGATCCAGCAGTCCGAATGGTTTGATATATGGTGAGTAGCATCCTTGGGGGGGAGGGGGGGGGGGGGGATTCAAGTGTGTTAAAGCCAAGTCCATGGGTCCATATGTGGGCTCCCTGTGGGAGCCCAAATTATAACTTAGTCAATATGAGGAATTTTTCTTTAAAAATCTTCTTCTTCAGATTCAGCAGTTGGAATGTTTTGATATTTGGCATGGAGCAACCTTGGGGGCTGAGATTCAAGTTTGTTCAAGCCAAGTCCCTTGGTTCATATTTGGGCTCACTATGGGAGCCTGAATGACAACTTAGTTCAAAATGAGGAATTTTCTTTAAAAATCTTCAGATCCAGCAGATGAATGCTTTTGATATTTTTTATGCAGCATCCTTAGGGAGGGTAAGATTCAAGTTTGTTCAAGCCATGTCCCTAGGTCCATATTTGGGCTGATTGTGGGAGCTCGAATTGTAACTTGGTTCAAAATGAGGAATTTTCTTTAAAAATCTTCTTCAGATCCAGCAGTCGGAATGTTTTGATATTTGGTGTGCAGAATCCTTAGGGGTGTGAGATTCAGGTTTGTTAAAGCCAAGTCCCTGGGTTCATATATGGGCTCCCTGTGGGAGCCCGAATTATGACTTAGTTCAGTATGAGGAATATTCTTTAAAAATCTTTTTTTAGATCCACTGGTCAGAATATTTGGATATTTGGTTTCAGCTTTTCTTAGGAGGAGCAGATGCAACTTGTGGAAATCAATTCTCTGGGTTGATATTTAGGCTACCATGTCAGGTGAGCGCCCTCAGGCCACCTGGGGCCTCTTGTTTTATTTATATTTGACAAAGCTCTACAAATTCTTGTCAGACAAAAGGTAATCAATTAAATTCTTCAATACTCGCCAGAAAGCAGATAGTTAACTGAATTCTGGATTAAGGAATGTTTGAAAAATTGTCAGCTAAATACTTTACCTTACGAATCAGCCACATCCACCCAGTAATATACAAATTGAGCAGTTTAAAACATTTTTTGTTTTTAAAACATTTTAACAAGACTATATCATGCGACCCCTCATTGAAACAAGCTCATTGAGCTTTTTCAAATGAGGGGGGGGGGGGGGTCATATGATACTTTTTTTGTCAAAATTTATTGAAAAAAAAATTAAAAAAAGAAGAATTAAAATAAATTTGTATATTGGGTAATGAGTTTATTAGCTTCCATGTATTAGTCCATGATTTCTAAAAATCACTTGTCATGTGAAATACCATCCTGTTAACTCTCTACTTAACATAGTAATCATAATCAGTTAGAACTATTCACAAAAATCACCATTCAAAATTTTATTATTAGCTCATCTTGACAAAGTCAAGCTGAGCTAATCTCATCGCTTCCCGTCCGTCATCCATCCGTCGTCTGTCGTCTGTCGTCCGGCGTCCGTCAACACCATGTTTTGGTCTTCTCCTCCAAAGCCACTGGGCCAATTCAAGTGAAAGTTTGTGTGAGTGATGGTCCCAAAGGGGCATTTCATTTTTGTTCAACTCAGCATGCCCAGCCCCATAGGGAGGGAGTGGGGGAAAATGTTCCAAAATATTTTTAAAATCTCCTTCTCAAGAACCAGTGTGTATAATGACTTGATATTTGCTATGGAGCTTCCATATGAGGTGTAGAATCAAGTTTGTTCAAACGAAGTTCGTAAAGTAATATTTGGCTTTGTAATAGGAGGGGTAAGATTTTTGGCCCCGCCAAAAATTTCTATTTTCTGAACCGATGGTCCGGTATGAACCAAATTTGGTTTGTGGTAGTATTGGGTCATAAGTACTTGACCATGCAAAAAAAAAAAATTCACGCATCCCCATGGGAACCCTGGGAGCTAAAAATAGAAATATTTTCAAACGCCCATATTTCCCAAACCCCACGGAACAGAGAGCTTTTATTTGGTATGAAGTATCCTTATGACCAGTAGAATTGAATGGTAAAAAAAAATTGCCATCGGTTATGTTAGGGTGTTCTGTAATGGGCATCGAAAAAATGCTGAGTCAGCATATTTGCAAAAATTTTTAAAAATCTTTTCTCCAGAACCAATTATCAGAATCTTTTGATATTTGGTGTACAGCATTCATAGGGGGGTCAGATAAAAGTTTGTTGAAATAAAGCTCATTGGTTCATATTTGGGCTCTCTACAGGAGCCCGAAGTTTTAACATAGGGTAATATGGGGAATATTCTTTAAAAATCTTCTTCTTCAGAACATCCAGTCAGAATCTTTTAATATTTGGTATACATCATTGTTATGAGGGTCAGATTCTAGATTGTTCAAACCAAGTCCCTAGGTTAATATTTGGGCTTCCTACGGAAGCCCAAATTTTATCTTTGTTCAATATGGAGGGTAATTTAAAAAAATCTTCTTCTTCAGATCCATCAGTCAGAATGCTTTGATATTTGGTATGCTACATCTCTATGGGGGTCAGATTCAAGTTTGTTCAAATCAAATCCCTAGGTATATATTTGGGCTCACTATGGTAGCCCAAATTTTTACTTAGTGCAATATGAGAAAATTTCTTTAAAAATCTTCTTCAGATCCACCAGTCGGAATGCTTTTATATTTGGTATACAACATCTCTAGGGGGGTCAGATTCCAGGTTGTTCAATTCGAGTGCCTAGGTTAATATTTGGGCTCCATATGGGAACATGAAATTTAACTTAGTACAATATGAGGGAATTTCTTCAAAAATCTTCTTCTTCAGATTCACTTGTCAGAATGCTTTCACATTTGGTATACAACATCTCTAGGGGGGTCAGATTCAAGTTTGTTCAAATCGGATCCATAGGTCAATATTTGGGCTCGCTATGGTAGCCCAAATTTGAACTTAGTGCAATTCGAAGAAATTTCTTTACAATTTCTTTTCTTCAGATCCAACAGTGAGAATGCTTTCATATTCGGTACACAACATCTCTAGGGAAGTCAGATTTAATTGTGTTCAAATCAAGAGCCTAGGTTAATATTTGGGCTCTCTATGGGAGCCGGAATTGGCCATTTTGCTGAAGAATTAAAAATTTTGTATTCAGTACCCTCTAGAGGTACTAAGATTAATCCACATAGGTTGTATCAAGGGGCTTCATAGGGGAGCTCTACATTTTACTTACGATCAACTGAAGAAAAGGCATGATGCCCAGATTATTTTTGTCACTCCTGAGGGACTCAAGGATTGACAGTGTAGCCTATGGAGATGGCTTGCTTAATGTAGACTCATTCTTGGACTCTGTTTAAATTGTGTTCTGTACAAGATGAGCACTTCAGGCCCCGTGGGGCCTCTTGTTTTTTAAATTCTTGGATCATAAGCATAGTTTAAGATGCCTCATTGGAACAATCTCTTTTGAACATCTCTAAATTAGGAATCATAAGTTATGTGTTCTTAGAGGGCAACAGGAAATCTCTTAAAAACTTTTCAAATAACCTGTTATCCACACTTTTATGGGATTATGTACTTTCTTATAAAAAATTAAGAATTAACAATTTTTTAAATTAATTTTGATACGGCTTATGTAGAGGACATTGAGGTTGAAAGTGAGAACAGAAAGATTGAGTTTCAGGATCATGTGGACCACAAAAGATGACCACATATAATGCAAAATATTTATTGTTGATTAAATATAATGAACATAGTGTCCATTCCATCAGTAACACATTTAATTAATGCCATCCAGTTTGTTCTACTTTCTTAATGTAAGTAAGGAAATACAATGGGGTGATGGGGAACTGTTAATTAATTCTCTGTAGACTTCATCAAAGGTTATGACTTATTGTTCATTTCACTTTAGTAAGGCAGGTTAATTAATAGATCACTTAATTATTTGGCAATAAACAAACTGAACATATGTTACACATTATTTACATTTAAAATTGCATATCTAATCAATAATAAAAGCACAAAAATACCAAAGTAAAAAAAAAATGAACAAAATTTACATTAAAAATAGCTCATCTAATATGATAGAGGAAATATTGATAATGACAAATACAAATATATACAAAATGCCACAGCCTATTTACAAATTGTCCCTTGTGTGCATCTGCTTTAGCATTGCCGATGGGACCTTGATGCACTCAGGAGCCGAAATATAGATATAATGCAGTCAATATTTCTCTCCTTTATCTTTTCCATGGTGGAATACCATCTGCTTCAAGAGGACTCTGAAGAAACCACACCATAACTGTGGTTTGTGAGCAGTCTGGTAGGGCATGTTTGTTTATGTCACATTATTTAAAAGATGACATGACAATCAAATTAAAGTTAAAAGGATAGACCTAAAGTTTGATAAGACACTCATGTTTACTAGCATTTATAATCTAAAATGCAGACAATATGATAACAATACTTGTGCTAACTAATTGAATCACGGTAGTGTCCAAATTATGTAAGTAACTGGAACGTGTTTTCTTAACCATTTGAACCCAAGCACCTGCTCTCCCGGCCAGGAACATGATACGTTATAACATCATTAAATAGGATGGCTGTTCAGTAAATGTGTGGGGAAGACCAATAAATATTTTCAATGTGCAGCCCCGAGGCTGCACGTTGAAGATATTGATTGGTATACCCCAAATAATGAGTATTGTCTCTTCTAATTGCTGCCATTGAACTTGCATGGAAGATACCACCAGACTTCAAAGGGTAAAGGAAAGTGGGAGAACTGGGAAGAGCAATCAGAAGGTGTTCAATTAGAAAGCAGGACAAACTGGAATAAACCATTTAACCATCAAATGCTTGGTTTACTACCTCAAACTTTCTTTTTTATCCCACCACAGTAATATGGTGGTATTATGTGGTAACAGTTACTACCTCATTGCAATGCAGTTGACACCTCATAACAGCTTCACATACAGTCAGTTGATCCTTTTATAAAGACTTTGTCAAAGTCTTTATAAATGGATCAGTTGACTATATATAATGATCAAGGATGTATAAACATGCTTCATTTTATACCATTTCTCCCTAAAAGTGGGTCAAAGCATGGAGTTGCAGTACAGTACTGGGGAACAGCTGTAATAGCATGGGATTTGTGTAGTCAAGCATTATCTCCCCATTCTGCAACAAGTAGGTGGTTATCACAGTTGGCTACAGTGACTGGATCATAACCATTTGGGTGTGCTGTTAACTTTTAGCCTCACAACAATTGAAATTTCTTCCCATGTAGGATCCTTGTGCTTCATTATTTGAGTGTGCAGTGTTGAGGGTGGAGGGGTTAGCGGCAAGGTTCTTGACTTGTCTCCAGGTGAATATTTTCCCTTTTTCCACATCGCAATAGAATTAGAAATTTAATATTCAGTATTTAAAAACTTCAGTGAGCAATTGTAAGTTATGTTTTATGATGCAAAATTAGTGCATGGAGTTTTTTTTCCAGGTACAGTTTTGGTTTTATTTTTTTTAAAACCTTGGTTTCGGTTCGGTTTTTCGGTATTATTTCCAGGCCCTTAAAATTAATCTAAATCACTTGTCTCCAGGTGTATATTTTCCCTTCTTCCACATCGCAATAGAACTAGAAATTTAATATGCAGTATTTAAAAACTTCAGTGAGCACTTGTAAGATATGTTTTATGATGCAAAATTAGTGCATGGAGGGTTTTTTTCCAGGTACAGTTTCGGTTTTATTTTTTCTAAAAACTTGGTTTCGGTTCTGTTTTTCGGTATTATTTCCAGGCCCTTCAATTAATCTAAATCACTATCGTCTTACTAGAAAAGCCCATAGAAATGTCACCTGAGAGCTAATTAAAATGTGCTATGTCCTACTGGCAGTACTGGGACATAGCACCCTTTACTAGCACTCAGTTGACAAAGTATTAATACAAATTTGGGGTAGATTGTATATCTTTTGTTTGTGTTCTTGTTGCATATGTCCAATTTGGTAAATACTATACATCAGTGGCAGTGCCAAAGGGGGCTAGCCCCCCTCCCCCCCTCCCCCACACACACACACACACCACTTTTCCCTTGGGCCTCCCAAAACCAAACTTCAAATTGCTATCTGATACAATCTGAACACCTGTGAAGACCACATTAGGCATTGTAGAAACGCTCAGATATTGCCCCCATGGCGTCCAAATTATTCAGATATGAATTTTTTTTCCTGGGTGGGGCCCACAGATCTCAAACCAATGGGTGGCAGACACACCTTCCCATACCCACACCCCTGGCTCAGGCCTACGACCTTCGGGAGATGCCAAAGTCATCTCGACCTTGGACCCACACATCTTACTCATCCCCCATCTCCCTGAATTGAAATCCTGGCGCTGCCACTGATATACATTATATACATGTTTTGTTCTTTTGTGTTCAGTTTTAATTTTGATAAAATAAATTATTTGGACTTGTAACTTTTCAGTTATGTTTAACATTGCCATAATACAGTGTCTCCATTCACTGTCCTATTCCTCGATCCCTCACTGGACCTCTCGTCTCCTTTCGAAGTACTGAGTATGATTTCTCCCTCATGTTGTTATGTGCAAAATAAAATGGATTGACGGCATCAACAAGTATCACATGGGAAATAAATGGTCAAATAACATTATTTATATTTATCGATGTTTAAGGGCGCATATTTATGCACAATGGCTAATCATGACCGTGACATTTTTACGGGTGGAGGAAGCCGGAGTACCCAGAGAGAACCACCAAGCAATGACGAGCAGCTGCCAGCGCCCCAACATCGTAACTCCACACTGCAGCACAGGCAGGGTTAGATTGGTTGAAGACATGCGTACCATCGACGTGCAGTACGCCTTAGTACACGGCGTCATCGTGCCCCCATGCGACGTGCAGTACGCCTGTGGGCAATGGAGATGAAGTGTCTTGCCCAAGGACACAACGTGGTTGCCGCAGGTGGGATTCAAACCGAGGACCTCTCAGCTTGCAGCCTGCACCTCTGCCTACTGAGCCACCGTGCTCCCCTCAAATAACATTATATAATTTTTATTATTTCATTTCATGCATTCAATATGAGATATGACTGAAAAGAAAAAAACAAACAAAAAAAAAATGTTCACGTGTCCCGATGCTAACCTAATTTCATGCAGTAAAAGCCCACACTCACTGGCCATAGTCATTGTTGTGTATAGGCCCCACCGGATATTCTCACAGTCGGGGTGCAACTTATACAAAGGTAATAGTCGCAGGGGAGGTATTTTGGCTGAAAATATTGGGTGTGATGTATACGTGGTAGTGACTTAAACACTGACATATATGGAAATAATCACTTTTGGATTTGCCTGTTCTACTGACGTTTGCCTTTTCAAAATGAGATTATGGTGGAGGTGGGGAGGTGGTGGGGTTGTTGTAAATTTCAAAGTTTAACATCAAAGTATGCAAGAACCATATGGCCGTTTTTTTTGCACCTGTCCGTTTGTTTTTTTTTGGTTTGCTGGCTCTATTTTGAACTTTTCTGAGAATCTTGTGTGGTAAAATTTATTTATTGGTGTTCAAGGTCAAATATTTCTTTTCTGCGCAATGGCTAATCATGACTGCAGATTCCAGTCATATGTTTCCAAAAAAGTTGCATTAAAGAAGCTGCCTAGCAAACATTTTGAATAAAAAAGGATGTTGTGCATGGTTCAATTTGAATTATCAATTTTTGTTACATTATGCATTTCCCAGTGGGAACCCAGGGAAGAGAAGCAGTGCTTGTTTGCTGTGGTAGGATCCAGTCACCAATGCTCGGGGGTGAATATCCTCTAAAATGGACAGCATGGATTTAAACGATTGGCTGGACTTGGCTTTATATCCATGTTGCTATCAGGATTAGCCATTGTGCAGAATTATGTAAACATAAAACACCAATAAATAAATAAATAAATAAATACTTTAACACCAATAAATAAATAAATAAATAAATTGTGCAAGGTAAATTTAGCAACCTTAAAACACCAGACTCAGTTCAGCCAATTTACGATCACCAACTTTGTAGGTATTCTCAATTGGTTGATTGAGTCAAGGCGTCAACAGAATATGCATACTTGAAAGAATCAATTTCTTATTTGGATTACTCAGTACTTGATTAGGAGATGTGAATTATTAAAACATCATTTCTTAAATTTGCAGGAATTGCCAAGAGGTTTACTTGCAATGTGTGATGTAGCCAGAAAAAATGCTAACAAAAGTAAAAACAGATATGCAAATATTATGGCATGTAAGTATTAAAACTATTCTGTTTCAATAAGACTAAAACCCTCACCCTCTGACTGGATGAGAGCTTGAAAAGATTTTCATTGTTTATGGCTCCAGTAGCCTTATGTTACCATTCAAAGTGACCACGCAAAGTATTCGAAATGTGGTCACCCATTTTGCAATTATTTCATCAATGAAGTGATTTGAAAACTGCTTCATTTTTCTAGATTTTTGACATGTGAAGCAGACTATGTTCCAAATGAAGTGTTTAACCCTTTACCTGTTGAATCAGTCACGTCTGCCTTCGTCCACACTAGTAATTTTTAAATTAAGCAGAAGAAAAGATATATTTTTCCGAAAATGTCAACAAAACCATATCATGTGACCCCACATTGGAACGAGCTCGTGAAGTCATTCCAATGAGGGGTCACATGATATAGTTTGGTTGAATGTTTTTGAAACAATTTAAAAATCAATAACAAAAATTGTGATTAGCTTAACTTGACATAGTCAAGATAAGCTATTGCCATCACGCGTGTGGAAGTCTGTGAGTCTGTTAGTCTGTGAGTCTGTGACGTCTGTTCACATTTTCCTTTAGCACGGGCTACACCTCGCAGTTCTTGTCTGATCATCACGAAATTTCATATGCAGGTTTGGGGTCATGTCTAGATGAGAACGTCCCCTTTTGGTCGCGATCAGGCAACCGGTATGGCTGCCCGAGCCCCAAACCCGAAAACCATTAGCACAGTCTACAGGTCGTATTTATGAAGGGATTTCATTGTAACTTGGTAGGATGCCTCTGTATAATGCCTAGATGAGAACGTCCCCTTTTGGGCATGATCTATCAACCGTGATGGCTGCCCAAGCCCGAAACCCAAAAACTTTTAGCACAGTCTGCAAGTCATGTTTAATGTGGAGGGATTTCATTGTAACTTGGTAGGATGACTCCTTATGATGTCTAGATGAGAATTTCCCCATTTGGGCATGATCTGCCAACCGTAACGACTGCCCGAGCCCAAAACCCGAAAACCTTTAGCACAGTCTACAGGTCATATTTATTGAGGAATTTCATTGTAACTTGGTGGGTTGACTTCATACAGTGTCTAGATGAGAAAGTCCCCTTTTGGACGTGATTGGGCAACTGTGATGGCTACAGGAGCCCGAAGCCCGAAAACCTTTGGCACAGTCTAGAGGTCATATTTATGAAGGGATTTCATTGTAACTTGGTAGGATGACTCCAAATAATATATAGATGAGAACGTCCCATTTTGATCGAAATCATGCTTCCTTGATAGGTGCCCGAGCCCAAAAACCTTTAGCATAGGCAAAAGGTCATATTTATGGAAGAATTTCATTGTAACCTGTTAGGTTGACTCCATATAATGCCTTGATGATGACATCCCCTTTTGGTCGTGATTGGCCAGTTGTGATGGCTCAAGTGCCCGAAGCCTGAAAACCTTGAGCACAGTCTACAGGTCATATTTATGAAGGGATTTCATTGTAACTTCTTAGGATCACTCCAGATAATGCCCAGATGAGATTGTCCCCTATGGTTGTGATCATTGAGCCATGATGGCTGCCCGAGCCCGAGCCCGAGCCCAAAAACTTTTAGCCCAGTCTACAGGTCATATTTATGACAGGATTTCATTGTAACTTCTTAGGATCACTCCAGATGATGCCCAGATGAGATTGTCCCCTATGGTTGCGATCATTCAGCCATGATGGCTGCCCGAGCCCGAAGCCCGAAAACGTTTAGCCCAGTCTACAGGTCATATTTATGAAGGGATTTCACTGTAACTTGGTAGGTTAACTTCATATAATGTCTAGATGAGAACGTCCCCTTTTGGACATGATTGGGCAACTGTGACGGCTTAAGGTGCCCAAAGCCAGAAAACCTTTAGCACAGTCTACAGGTCATATTTTTGAGGGGATTTTTTTGTAACTTGGTAGGATGACTCCAAATAATGTCTAGATGAGAACGTCCCATTTTGATCGCGATCATTCAGCCTTGATGGGTGCCCGAGCCCAAAAACCTTTAGCATAGGCAAAAGGTCATATTTATGGAAGGATTTCATTTTAACCTATTAGGTTGACTCCATATAATGCCTAGATGATGACATCCCCTTTTGTTCATGATTGGTCAGCTGTGATGGCTACAAGTGCCCGAAGCCCCAAAACCTTGAGCACAGTCTACAGGTCATATTTATGAAGGGATTTCATTGTAACTTCGCAGGATCACTCCAGATGATGCCCAGATGAGATTGTCCCCTTTGGTTGCGATCATTCAACCATGATGGCTGCCCGAGCCCGAAGCCCGAAAACCTTTAGAACAGTCTACAGGTCATATTTATGAAGGGATTTCATTGTAACTTGGTAGGTTGACTTCATATAATGTCTAGATGAGAACGTCCCCTTTTGGGCACGATTGGGCAACTGTGACGGCTTCAGGGGCCCAAAGCCTGAAAACCTTTAGAACAGTCTACAGGTCATAATTCTGAAGGGATTTCACTGTAGCTTGGTAGGATGACTCCAAATAGTGTCCAGATGAGAACGTCCCCTTTTGGTCACGCGCATTCAGCCTCGATGGCTGCCCAAGCCCAAAAACGTTTAGCATGTCTGTAGGTCGTATTTATGGAAGGATTTCATTGTAACTTGTTAGGTTGACTCCATATAATGCCTAGATGATGACATCCCCTTTTGGTCGTGGTTGGTCAACTGTGATGGCTACAGGTGCCTGAAGCCCGAAAATCTTGAGCACAGTCTACAGGTCATATTGATGAAGGAATTTCATTGTAACTTTATAGGATCACTCCAGATGATGTCCAGATGAGAATGCCCCCTTTTGGTTGCGATCATTCCATCATGATGGCTGCCCGAGCCTAAAGCCCTAAAACCTTTAGCACAGTCTTCAGATCATATTTATGAAGGGATTTCATTGTAACTTGGTAGGTTGACTTCATGTAATGTCTAGATGAGAACAGCCCCTTTTGGACACCATTAGGCAACTGTGTTGGCTATAGGGGCCCAAAGCCTGAAAATCTTTATCACAGTCTACAGGTGATATTTATGAAGGGATTTCATTGTACCTTGGTAGGATGACTCTAAATAATGTCTAGAAGAGAACGTCCCCTTTTGGTCGCAATCATTCAGCCTTGATGGCTGCCCGAACCCAAAACCCCAAAACCTTTAGCATAGTCTATTGGTCATATTTATGGAAGGACTTCATTGTAACCCATAAGTTTGACTCCACATAATGCCTAGATGATGTCATCCCCTTTTGGTAGTGATTGGTCAACTGTGACGGCTTCAGGGGCCCGAAGCCCAAAAACCTTGAGCACAGTCTACAGGTCATATTTATGAAGGGATTTCATTGTAACTTTGTAGGATCACTCCAGATGATGCCCAGATGAGATTGTCCCCTTTTGGTTGCGATCATTCAACCATGATGGCTGCCAGAGCCCAAAGCCCCAAAACCTTTAGCACTGTCTACAGGTCATATTTATTAAGCGATTTCATTGTAACTTGGTAGATTGACTTCATATAATGTCTAGATGAGAATGTCCCCTTTGGACGCAATTGGGAAACTGATTACTACAAGGGCCCGAAGCCTGAAAACCTTTAGCACAGTCTACAGGCCATATTTATGAAGGGATTTTAATGTAACTTGATAGGATGACTCATTTTGGAATAATTTCACTGTAACTTGGTAACTTTTGTTGATATACGTTAACTGTGAGGGCCACATACATTAACTGTGAGGTCATATTAACCCACCCCTCAGCTCTTTAGTACAGTATATTATTTTTATCATAAACATAGCATACAGGTAACAGAGATGAACATATTCCCAATTATCACAATTCTTGTCTTATTAGTCGAGTTGTGACGAAGTCAAACTCGACTTATAGTTTGGTGAATGGCGGGCGGGCGGGCGGGCGGGCGGGCGGGAGGGCGGGCGGGCGGGCGGGGCGGGCGTAAACAATTGGTTTCCGGATGATAACTTGATAGTGGTTCAACTCACATTCATTAAACTTCATACATAGGTTGGTCTTGGTGGGAGGAAGAACCCTATTGATTTTGGACATGCTACGTCGAAGGTCAAGGTCACAGTGACCTTGAACATAGTAAATCTTAAACAATTGGTTTCCGGATGATAACTTGATAATGGTTCAACTCACATTCATGAAACTTCATAGGTAGATTGGCCTTGGTGAGGGGAAGAACCCTATTGATTTTGGACTCTCTACGTCAAAGGTCAAGGTCACAGTGACCTTTAACATAGTATATCGCAACAATTGGTTTCCGGATGATAACTTGATAGTGGTTCAACCTAGAGTCATGAAACTTCATAGGTGTGTTGGCCTTGGTGCGAGGAAGAACCCTATTGATCTTGGACTCACCAGGTCAAAGGTCAAGGTCACAGTGACCTTGAACATAGTATATCGCAACAATTGGTTTCCGGATGATAACTTGATAGTGGTTCAACCTAGAGTCATGAAACTTTATAGGTGTGTTGTCCTTGGTGCGAGGAAGAACCCTATTGATCTTGGACCCACCAGGTCAAAGGTCAAGGTCACAGTGACCTTGAACATAGTATATTGCAACAATTGGTTTCCGGATGATAACTTGATAGTGGTTCAACCTAGAGTCATGAAACTTTATAGGTGTGTTGGCCTTGGTGCGAGGAAGAACCCTATTGATCTTGGACTCACCAGGTCAAAGGTCAAGGTCACAGTGACCTTGAACATAGTATATCGCAACAATTGGTTTCCGGATGATAACTTGATAGTGGTTCAACTCACATTCATTAAACTTCATACATAGGTTGGTCTTGGTGGGAGGAAGAACCCTATTGATTTTGGACATGCTATGTCAAAGGTCAAGGTCACAGTGACCTTGAACATAGTATATCACAACAATTGGTTTCCGGATGATAACTTGATAGTGGTTCAACCTAGAGTCATGAAACTTTACAGACGTGTTGGCCTTGGTGCGAGGAAGAACCCTATTGATGTTGGACTCACCTGGTCAAAGGTCAAGGTCACAGTGACCTTGAACATAGTATATCGCAACAATTGATTTCCGGATGAGAACTTGATAGTGGTTCAACCTAGAGTCATGAAACTTCATAGGTGTGTTGGCCTTGGTGCGAGGAAGAACCCTATTGACCTTAGACTCGCCAGGTCAAAGGCCAAGGTCACAACTCGACATTGGATCGGTGATCCTGAGCGGCATTTTTTTATTATCCTTTCATAAACATTGAACATTAACCTTTTCATCAAACACAACACACAAGTTAAGCTACAGTGTCATTGACACTTTCATTTTTGATATCCTGTGCGTTGGGTAAAGGGTTAAACTACAAATCAGTTTACTATGATTTAAACTAAGATGGAGTGACTTTGACATTTATCTGATTTATTGATTATTTGTCCAGTGACATCATAGGGTACATGAGAGGTTTATTTACTAAACTTGTTAATGCTAAAAGTTGAATGTTTCATTTCACGTTGTGGGTTTTGGGCTTTGGGTAGAGTCTTATTGGAGCATACACATTATTCTGATGAATTGTTGGTAATATGGTCTGAGGTTTGTGGCTCAGAGCATATGTTTATCCTCGATGCTTTGCATCTTGGTTGAACATAAGTTCCATGCCACAAACCTCAGAACTTTTTACCATCGCCTCATCACATTAACTTATATTTATTCACTGATATGTCTATGTTGTTTGCTTGTTTTGGAACAATTATTTACATTTTCAGATCCTAGGTCATATAATTTCAGACAATTTTATCATGTGGAAAGCTAAAAGCGAAAAATCACAAGCATCAATGATAACTAACCATGTTTCTCACTTTCAAGGTCCAAGGAAAGCTTGAAAGTTGAATACACTGGTCATAATGGCATTCTGTTTAAAATGTCACTGAATGTAGTGTGCAGTAAACAGCATTAACTCTTAACCCACTGAGTATTTTCAAGATATTTTTCATCAAATTGATGAAAAATTTGTTTAAATTTAAATCAAGTAACCATTATTGAAAAATCCATTCAGTTTACAAGGATGAAATTGGATTAAATGCGCCCAATTTATACTTATTTCAGGGGCAAGAAAAATTGTGTCCTGGGCAGGAATATCTGCCAACAGAATGCAAGGAGTTAAACATGGAGAGTCATTAGAAGTTGAATATTTCATATCAGATTTAAGGGACTGGAACCCTATTCCCTGGGAGGGCATTTCTACCACCTGCCCTTGGTCTGCAGATGCAATTGTGGGCAGAGAATACCCCTTTTGATAAGAGAAAAAGGCAATGTCTCTTCATCAGGCCTGATCAAACAGTTATTATGCCCCCATCTTGAAAAGTCGATGGGGTATCTAGTGGAGAGCTCTGTCCATACATCCGTGCACCTGTATGTCCGTTTGTCTGTCCATGCATTAGTTTTTCCATCCATACCAACATTTTCCCTTGTATCTCAGCCACTGCTACTCCAATTTGAATGATATTAGGTGTTGTGATAGAGCATCACGGGGGAACGATACCTGTATATCGTGAGTTTCTTCCACATAATTTCTCCAGAGTTATGGCCCTTTTTCACTCTTTCGACTTAGAAAAGTTTTTGTGGTCGGGGGCATTAGCAGTGCTTTGCAATGCAGGCCTCTTGTTATCATATAAAAAAACCTGTCATGCATACTGCATAGGCCTGTTACCCTACAGTAACCATTTCAAATCCCAAGTTCCTGGATGAGACTGCCAGGTGTAATTTGTATGAAAGAACCAAAATGTAAAAAGTAAAATTCTCCACACCAATAGTTAAGGAGAATCTGTAATAATTTAATCTTACAACCTTTTGGGCTGTAGGATTAAATTATTACTGATCCTCATTAACTATTTGTTATTCATTGAATTGTTTGCTTTTCAATCACCAAGGAAAAACAGTCTCAAATATTTTCAGAGGAGATAGAGCTTCATTTTAAGTCTCAGTTTCAAAATGTTCTGGAAGAGACACCCAAGCCCAGTTCTCTTTATCTTACATACCCTCATTACACGCATTTGTTTCTGCTGCCCCTGGTGAGAATGGGAAGCTATAATTGTTTATTATACCCCTACTTTTTTTTTAAAGGTTACTGGATTGCGCCTGTCCTCACATTCCTTCGTCCACCCTCTGATGTCTGTTCGAGTTGTAACATGAACATTACTGCTCAGATTTCAATGAAATTTCGTACAGATGTTCACTATTATGAGATCTTTCAGGAGAATCAGCTGTTTTGCTTTTGGAATATTTTTTCTGTGAGTTAAGCCCCTTTGAATATACAAAATAGCCAATTTTTTATCTGTTTGCCTTGTATCTCAGGTTTGGGTTTTTGGATCTCAGTGAAATTTGGAATGAAGATTGTTTATGGGAAAAGCTTTCAAATGAGTCTGTAATAATATTTCTTTCATTTCACTTTCTAGACTTATCCCCATTTTTAACCCTTAAGCCCCCATATAGCCCCAAACTGCCACTTTTATATTGCATTGAAACAGGTGCTCCCTTGTGTAATCTTTTTTATTACTCTTGTGTGTAGACTGAATTGTCCCTGGCAGTGGTTCTACATCACTGCTGGCTGCCTGTACAGGCAGCCAGCAGTGATGTAGAACCACTGCCAAGTCATCAATAACTATGTAAGCAGAAACAGGCCATAAATACTTTAAAATTAATCTGAGGACTTAAGGGTTAACTTGGAAAATTCACTGTTTGTCTCGTAAAATAGCCAATTTTCTGTCTTTTCACCTCATATCTCAGGTTTGAGTTATCGGATCTCAATGAAATTTGGAATGAAGATTGTTTATGGGAAAGGAATTTAACAGTATCATGGTTTATTTCTTCTCTTGCCATTGTTTGGTGGTATGCACCATGGGGGTATGCACCGGGCGTGGCCCACTTCTTGTTTCTCTTGGTGAGAATGGCAAGCTATAATTATTTATTTCTCTTACTATTGTTGACAACTCATGAAAGAAAAAGATCATTAAAAGTTTATGAAACATAGCTTGTATTAACATTACATAATTGTATACTTTATAGATGATCATTCAAGAGTGAAACTGGAGCCATTTCAAAGTGATCCACACTCGGACTACATTAATGCTAATTATATTGATGTGAGTATAGAAAAGAGGCTTTTGTATATCACAAGGAAAAAGAGTATAGTAGTGACTACTAGGCTAATTTCTAACCTTGGCAAATTTATGACCTTGCACCAATTGCTGTAAGATATAGTCAGCATTGGTTTATTCCCACAAGGTGAATCCCAATACGATGAATGTTTAAGAGGGTCATCCCAACAAGACAATTTTAATTAAAATGACTATATAACCCTTTTTTGAGGTTTTGTACAAAAATGTATATGAGAATGATATTTGGAAGGGTAATTTTTACATTTTTCAAGTCCAAAAAATAATGTAGTTGAAATATCTAAATTATTATGAATGAATTTAAAAAAAACTACCTAACAGTACACCCTGAATACCACAAATAAAGGGGATGGTATATGTACCATCTAAAATAGCTATTTTTATACCCCTGTTAAAAAACGGAACATGTTATGTGATTAGTCTGTTTGTCCATCCCTATGTTCATAAACATTTTTTGTCTGGGAAGTTTTCTCAGTCATCTTACAACCGATCTTTTCCAAACTTGGCATGAGTGATAACCACAATAGGAACCTGTGCACCCCATGATTTTGAGGGTGATCGGATTAACCCTTCCGAAGTTATGGCCCTATGGACTTCAAATATTTTTATACTATAAACCAATGACCCAGACTAGTTGGTGCAAACTCAATATTATCAAGGGCCAAACACAAATTTTGAACCCCCCCCAATCCCCTAAATTTTCTTGCAAAATCGAAAATTAAAAGTCCTATCTGGCCCTCCATACTTTTACTCTCCGACATGCACAGTCATCAGAAAGTGACCGGAATTGGTGCAAACATCATTCTTTGTTTGGCCCTAAAGTCAGCAACAATGAACTGACATCTGTGCTTTAAAATCTCCTTTTTTGAGGATGCCAGACACAAATCAATGCAAGAATTGGTGGATCCAAGGCTGCTGTTGGATGTTGTGTGTTCAATAGTGGTTTTAGACTTTCAGGGCTGTAACTTTATAATAATTAAAAAATTATTTTATGTTTTCCAATTTCCGGACATACGCCTGACGTCATCATTTTTGATAATGATTATTCCTGTTAAACTCTTAAGCTTTTTGGCTATTTTTTATTGAAATTTTTTATTAAATTTCTTGGGAGTTTAACGTGTATTACAGAATATTTATTCTGTCTTTCCACATGGTTATGTCCTCACCCTAGGGGTGTTAGGTCGTTTTGTCTTGCCTCTTCTATCTGATGTATCGTTTTTTCTTTGTATGAAGATCTAGCTTTGCATCTGGTAGCATTTAAATTGGTTTCTGACTTTGGGCCTTTTTTGTGTGCCTGATGTCTTGTTTCCGGTTTTTTCATTGACATTGTTTACATTGACAACGTCCTCATATATAGGTAGTATTTTATATTCTATTACTGTAGAATTACTGTAGGATACATTGATTATTATTCCGGTAGTGTAGCTCAATAAATTTGGATTTTGTCCACACTTTGGCTCTATCGGGATGCCCTTGGGCTCTTAATGTTCCCTTTGGGAACTTAGGCGTTTTTTCAAAAAAAAATTTTCCAAAAAATATTTTGAATTTAATTTTGATTGCTATTATTCATGTATCTTAATTATTATATATATTATTGTGGAGTTTGGAGGACTGATATCGACTTTAGTCAATGCACTCCTGCGGACTCTTGTCATTCTTGTGTTCACTGGAATGACTAAAGTTGGAGACGGGTGTCGCAGTACGTTGTTGGCGTTGAGGTTCTGATTCATTTTTCAGTTTCTATTTCAGAGGAACATGAACATGGTGATGATATTCTGACACCCATCCAAGTGTGATACCGTTGTTGTGCTCCATTGAGCAAATAGAGCTAGCTGCACTACTCATGATATGCAAGGGATAAGGCCTCTAGTTAGTGTTCCTAATCTCTTGCAAGCAGCTAGCTCGACCGGTGAAGCGGTTATTCCATCCATGGGAGCCGTGACACCGGGTAAGTCCGTTGCGGTTGAAGGATGTGTAGATGTGGGTAGAGCAAGCACTTAAATATGAATAAGCTCACCCAGCGATGACGGAAATAGGGAGGAAGTCGGTAAGTTTCTTGTACTCGGTGAGGTCTAATAGACTGCAAGCGGGAGAAGCCCCTCTCTAACCAAACCACATTTGGGGCCAAATGTTATGAGAAACTTGCACGAGCCAGAGCATATGTCCGCCCACCGCTCGGGACGCTCTGTGTAGTCTGCAGCCAGGATCGGCTTCAGTCACGGTTTCCTCCGCTACGTTTCACAAGCCGAAATGAAGTTTTCTTGTTGGAAACTTACATGAGACGGAGCATATGTCCGCCCACCGCTTGGGACGCTCCGTCTAGTCTGCAGCCGGGATTGGCTTCAGTCACGGCTTCCTCCACTACGTTATTAAAGCACACACGACCGCAGGCTAGCTACCCGACTTCAGATAACCAGTCAGCTGCGCGAAGACAGAGCCATTCTTCACCCTTGATGTCGGACCATCCGATAGCTAGCGATCCGAGGCATCGATCAACGGAACGCTCAGAGAAGAGATCTATCTCCGGATCTTCATTCCAGGAGCAGCAAGCGGTGGAAAAAACAGAAGACTGCTGCTCCTCAAGCCTCGGGAACAGACTTGCTGTCGCAGTTGTGCAGCTATTAGCAGCAACCCAGCTAATGCAGGAGCAGCCTCCCGCAGACTCCAGTGTTGAGCTGTCGGACGGTGCTGGGTCGGTCTGGTCAATTGTGCATGTAGTAGAAGCCAGAAGTTTCTCTACGGGCCGCTAGGCTAGATCTGGGGTCAGATCTCTGTTAGGAGAACCCTCTCCATCCCGTTAACAGTTGGGGCTGACTGTGTCTGTTGTGAGAAACCTTACTGAGTCGGAACACTCATCAAAACGTTCCTTCCACACTGCAGCCGGGGCCGGCGGCAGTTATGGCTTCTTCTACTTACATGTGCACGAAAGAGGATTAAGCCTAGAAGTTTCTAAGCGGGATACTCTACGAGATCTGAGGACAGATCGACAGTGCAGAGCATTTTTCGTCCCACTAACAGACGGGGACGACTGTTTTGTGTTGTAAGAAACTTCAGTGAGGAGGAGCATCCGTCCTATGTGACGAGTCGGGATGCTTCTCCCATACTTCAGCCGGGGTCGGCTGTGGTTATGGCTTCCTCTTCTCCCATGGATATGCACGATAAGAGATAGATGCCTAAAAGTTTCTAACGGAATGCTCAGCAAGGTCTGGAGCAGACTGCAAGCTGGAGAACCTTCTCCTTTCCGTCAGCAGTCGGGGTCGACTGTTTTTGGTGCGAGAAACTTTAGTGAGTTGAGACACCCATTCACTCTTGCGGTTTGGGACACTTCTTCCACACTGCAGCTGGATTCGTTGGCAGCTATGGCATCTTTCCTTGCTTCATTAATGAAGCGCATTGACCACAGACTAGCTATCTGACTTCGCAAGTTTGGGTTGATAGCTTGTCATTTGAGACTAGTACTACCATTTAAGAGACTCCGACGGTGAGCTGTCAGTCAGTGCTGCATTGGTCCAGTCATCCGTTCAGTCGGATGGAGTTGACTATATTTGCAGATGGAACATTTGGATGGTGAGAGGGATATGGAGTGTGAGTCTCCATCTCTCATAGAAGGGCACTTTAAGACTATGAAAAGTCTTAAGCTCTTAAGAATATTGTTCCATCTGAATAAGTCTGCGTTTGTTCCTACCTGCATCATTTAATATATGCTCGGAAATAATGGAATGTGCTATTTCATTGAAAAGAGCAAATCTGGGTGCAATGTCCTAAGCAGATAACCTTACCAGAGCTATGTCGCAACACCTCAATAGAAAGAAATATGAGGACGTGGTTCCTCCCTAAGAGTTCTTTCCTTGGCAGTCATGTATGCCACGTACAACTCCACACAGACAGTGAATTTGGAGTTGGTAAGACGTATACTGCCTTTGCGTCGTCATCACTAAAAGATGACAAGGTGAATTGAGTTGCTCCAGTTACCGGAAGTATACTATTTGACGACAAGCTTGCATTGATGTATGTGCAGGCTACAAGAAGCTTCAGTGTTCTGCTATTGAAGTTGCTGTCTCATCAACACACTTCAGCAGACCGGGGTAAGAGAGGCCGTTCTACTTCTAAGAAAGCATCATGAGAATGTCTCGCTAGGGTACAATAACCCTCTTATATTTACTCTGGAAGTCACTATTACAGCTACTCGGGAAAGGGGTATAGGTCTGATCAAGGCTATCGATCAGACACCCCTAGGCCGAGGATTAATGGAAGGTTATCATCTTCACGAGAAACTGGACGTTAATCACGGAAGTTCCTTTCAAAGAGAGTCGCTTCTAGTGGAGGTAAAGGCTTTCTTATTGAAGGGAACAATTGAGGTCGACGAGACGAGCTTCTTCGCAGGGAGGACGTAGTTTCTCCTCCCCATAAGCATCGTAAGTTGTACAGGTGATGGACATGACCTCTATTGCTTGCCAGTTGACGGAGGATTATCAACTTCATGAGAAACTGGACATTAAGCACGGAAGTTCCTTTCAAAGATAGTCGTTCCTAGTGGAGGTAAAGGCTCTCTTATTGAAGGGATGAATTGAGGTCGTCGAGAATAGATTTCGGTTGCTTGTCACTTGGCGGTAAGTTACAAACCTCGCAAAAGTGGATAAATTGCGGAAGATTAGTGGATGAGAATGTAGTCTCTGCAGGCCTGCAGCTATCAGCCTGAGCAAGCTCCACTTACAAGAATACTTGTTAGACAAATCTTCCAAAAGAGGCTTTCCTTCAGGAGGTATGACCTTCCAATTGAAGAACTGCATTAGACGTCGTCAAAATTATTCTCCAGTTTTTTATTATCACCTGTTTCTCGTCCTGAATCCAGATGGATAGTGCATAGATAGGCTGAGATATGTCTTGGCATCAAGACAATTATGTCACTGTGGACGCCATAGTAGCCTTCTGTACGGTTACAGTGGTCTCTTTGGTTAGGCTTTGTCCGCTGTCTTTAGGGATTACAACCAAAAAAGATACTGTGCTTTTTGGTTTGTTTTTCCTAAGTGTCATAGACTTGAGTCTTATTGTTGCACCATAGTAGCCTAGCTAAATTCTTGAGTGAGATTTATTCAGTATTGTGCATTTATTTATTAGTCGAGTTGTGACGAAGTCAAACTCGACTTATAGTTTGGTGAATGGCGGGCGGGCGGGCGGGCGGGCGGGCGTAAACAATTGGTTTCCGGATGATAACTTGATAGTGGTTCAACTCACATTCATTAAACTTCATACATAGGTTGGTCTTGGTGGGAGGAAGAACCCTATTGATTTTGGACATGCTATGTCGAAGGTCAAGGTCACAGTGACCTTGAACATAGTAAATCTTAAACAATTGGTTTCCGGATGATAACTTGATAATGGTTCAACTCACATTCATGAAACTTCATAGGTAGATTGGCCTTGGTGAGGGGAAGAACCCTATTGATTTTGGACTCGCTACGTCAAAGGTCAAGGTCACAGTGACCTTTAACATAGTATATCGCAACAATTGGTTTCCGGATGATAACTTGATAGTGGTTCAACCTAGAGTCATGAAACTTTATAGGTGTGTTGGCCTTGGTGCGAGGAAGAACCCTATTGATCTTGGACTCACCAGGTCAAAGGTCAAGGTCACAGTGACCTTGAACATAGTATATCGCAACAATTGGTTTCCGGATGATAACTTGATAGTGGTTCAACCTAGAGTCATGAAACTTTATAGGTGTGTTGGCCTTGGTGCGAGGAAGAACCCTATTGATCTTGGACTCACCAGGTCAAAGGTCAAGGTCACAGTGACCTTGAACATAGTATATCGCAACAATTGGTTTCCGGATGATAACTTGATAGTGGTTCAACCTAGAGTCATGAAACTTTATAGGTGTGTTGGCCTTGGTGCGAGGAAGAACCCTATTGATCTTGGACTCACCAGATCAAAGGTCAAGGTCACAGTGACCTTGAACATAGTATATCGCAACAATTGGTTTCCGGATGATAACTTGATAGTGGTTCAACTCACATTCATTAAACTTCATACATAGGTTGGTCTTGGTGGGAGGAAGAACCCTATTGATTTTGGACATGCTACGTCAAAGGTCAAGGTCACAGTGACCTTGAACATAGTATATCACAACAATTGGTTTCCAGATGATAACTTGATAGTGGTTCAACCTAGAGTCATGAAACTTTACAGACGTGTTGGCCTTGGTGCGAGGAAGAACCCTATTGATGTTGGACTCACCTGGTCAAAGGTCAAGGTCACAGTGACCTTGAACATAGTATATCGCAACAATTGGTTTCCGGATGATATCTTGATAGTGGTTCAACCTAGAGCCATGAAACTTTACAGGCGTGTTGGCCTTGGTGCGAGGAAGAACCCTATTTATGTTGGACTCACCAGGTCAAAGGTCAAGGTCACAGTGACCTTGAACATAGTATATCGCAACAATTGGTTTCCGGATGAGAACTTGATAGTGGTTCAACCTAGAGTCATGAAACTTCATAGGTGTGTTGGCCTTGGTGCGAGGAAGAACCCTATTGACCTTGGACTCGCCTGGTCAAAGGTCAAGGTCACAACTCGACATTGGATCTGTGATCCTGAGCGGCATTTTTATCTCTTGGGACTGCGGTCTCTTTGGGAATTCAAGGCTGTTTATATAGCGGCTCTTCATTCCCTACCTTGCGCGACGATAACTGTAAGTCTCCATTAAGTGAGCCTTCAGGGTTGCAACTTACACCGATATATCTGTCTTCGCATAGATGAAGACTTATAAACTAGGGCTAGCATTGTAAGTCTCCTTAGTGAGCTTCTTGGGCCTCAGTTATCCGCTTTTAATCGTCTTCACGTTCAGGAAGACCTTTAGCTGCCTCATCTAGGCTGAGTTAGTTGTCATATCAGACATGATACCATTGGTTAGAGGAGGTTATTCTCTTCAAACCGCTATGGTTGGTGTGAGTTATTACGTAAATACGGTGTATTTGTTCATCACGTTCTTCTCTGCCCTTAGTGGCATTATGGAGTCGGTCAGACGTGAGGGAGCCTTGCAGTTCCTATACTATTTTATGACTAACACAAGAACGATTCAAGTAATGTGGGTGAGGGGGGTTCGATGTGAATTTGAATCCACCCCTCCCCACTGCCAATGTGTTAAGAGGCGATTACTGGGCAAGACATAGTTTTCTTCCTGTAAGCCTCATATGCATTTAAGTATATACATGCATTTCATGACTTCTCAATTGGCAGCTGGGTTGTGTTCTATGGCGACATCATGGCACATCCACTTTTTAGGTGGTTGGTTTCCTGTGGTTGTTCATCTGTATGTCATACACGAGCATATGATTCATCATCAATAAATTGCTAGCCTTTGGGTACCTGTAAGGCTGTCTAATCAACTGGTATTCAGATGATTACATGCAGGATTTCAATGCTTTTGCGCATAATAAATGCATTATTAGACAGACGCATTATTGTATATTATGGACCTTAGAAACAATGAATTATTTCGGGGGCGGTCCGTGATAAATTTGTTAATCATAGCTCATTCCATTTCTAAATCCAGGTTTCTCTTAATTTTGGTACCCAATCGATACAACTTGTCATTACACTCTCGTATATATTCGCACGTTTCTTGGAGCATAGATATCAGATAGAACACGTCTTGGAGTGATATTTATTGGAATTTATTGTACATCTGAATGGGGTTGCCTGTGGGTTACCTCGGAAGTGTGTTTACTTTCCAGAGATTGTGTATGTTATATATTATATCATCGCTTTTCGACCTATCTACGTATGCCGACTCCGGTATACGTTACAAGCGGGCAATATTAATTACTGGGATCGCCATGATAGCCTTAGCTTCTGAAGTGGCATTAAGCACCAATTTATTAATAATAAATTAATACCTGGGTGCTTGTTCAACGAATATATATTGTTATTTGGTACTGCTTTTACTGATTCCAGAGCGCTCCCCCTCTTTGTCTTTGAAGAAGATTCCTTCAAAAAAAAGGGTGGGGGTGATTTTTTACCTCTCCTCTGGCTTGATAAGTGTGTTACTATGAGTGAAGCTGTTTTGTCTGTAGATTATATCCTGGATATAGCTTGTGTATTATTGTAGATGGCGTATGTTTGTGGGGGATAACCTCTCATTCTCAAATACGTTATTCTAATTTTTGGGTCTTAGTCCAGACTAGCCTTAAAAATTGGGAACTTGTTACATCCAGTTGGCATAGTCTTCATGCTAAGAATACGGAATTACTTGAATTTGGCTCCTTATTATGATATGTCTTCTCTATTACTGTATAGAGAGACATACATGTAATTCCTTTTAAATTTAATTTCCTTTCACCTTGGTTTACAGGCTTGGAACTATGTTGGTCTACTAATTCTGAAGTCCTAGGCCCTCCGCCTTTTTACGATTCAGCTAGTCTGGGCCATTTTTTTTTTTTTTTTTTTTTTTTATTAGGGTTTAACGAAACATTAACAGCCAGGGTCATATCACGTCGGTGACAGTTTTACGGGTGGAGGAAGCCAGAGTACCCGGAGAGAACCACAGAGCAACGACGGGCAGCTGTCAGCTCTCCAACATCGTAACTCTGAACACTGCACCGCAGGACAGGCAGGGTTAGATTGGTTGAAGACATGCGCACCATCGACGTGCAGTATGCCTTAGTACACAACGTCATCGTGCCCCCATGTAGGCAATCGGGGTTAAGTGCCTTGCCCAAGCACACAACGCGGGAGCACGAATCAGTCGCTGAAATGGTCACCCATCCAACTACTAACCACACTCAACGTTGCTTAACTTCGGTGATCTGACGAGAACAGGTTACCGCGATGCCACCACACCCCATCTGGGCCATTGGTTTACAGTAGAAAAATATGATAAATTTAAAGTAATTTGTATATTTTTTATACTTACCAATGGCCCAGACGGGTGTGGCCCTCCTATGAGTGGGCACTCATACCTCCCTGCTGAGTTATTATGTAGTACTCTTTTCTACAAAGAATGATGTTGGCGCCAATTCCGGTCACTTCCTGACAACTGCGTATGCATGGAGAGTAAAAGTATGGAGGGCCAGGGCCAGATAGGACTATTAATTTTCGGTTTTGCAAGCAAATTTTGGGAATTGGGGGGGTTCAAAATTTGTGTTTGGCCCTTGATAACTTTGAGTTTGCACCAGCTAGTCTGGGCCATTGGTAAGTATAAAAAGTATACAAATTACTTTAAATTTATCATTTTCACTGCTGAACATTTTGTTTTGTCCAGTGGATTTCTCAGTAAATGTTTTAACTGATCATCTCCAAACTTGACATGAATAATAACCACAATAGGAACCTGTGCTTTGGAGGCTCATCCGATTAACCATTTCTAAGTTATGGCCAGGTGAACTCAAATTGCTCAATGGGCATATTTATCCACGCCGGGCATTGCTCTTGTTATCCATTTTTATGGGAATATTTCCATTTGTACATTACTTACATTTTATAAAAGCTTAGAAGCAAATATGCAGTTCATAGATGAAAGGGTATGTGAGGGGCTTGTCATGTAACTGTGAATTTGCTTTTGAATGTTAGTTAATCAGTTGTACAGTTCAGAGACAGAAGGTTGTATGGGGGCTCACTATTGAACTTAATCTAATAATTGTGAACCACATGTTCCACTGCTTCACCACTGAGACGAAGGGTGGACAGGTATTGTAAGTTCTTTGTTTTAGGGATTATTGCTTTATAAACAATGAACATGGCTTACTGTCAGACAAATAGGTTTGATTTAGAAGCGTTGCCATGCATTGTTATGACACTCTGTTTGCTAAAATATAGATATTTTATAATTTTCAAACTTGGAAAAAAAATGAATAAAATAATATTAAAATTAACAATAAAAACATCCTAAACACATAACTATAGAAATAAACTCTTGCTCTAGTTAGATTGGTTTAATGTAAAAATTATTAGGAGCAATCTCAAGAGATGAAAAAAATGTAGTTACTGCTTAGCAACTGTCAAAGAAAAGGTGAAAATACCCCCCCAAAGAGCATAAACGTATATACACATTTTATTTCTTATTTCTAATTTTTGTTGATGATAAACTATTTTGTCTGGTTGGGATCATCTTTTGGGGATATTTTACTCATTCATCTTGTTGGAATTTGCCTCATGGGATTACACCTCCATATATGCTTGAAACTGAAATATTGTTTGAACTATTCTTTGCAGTGGTTTTAGTCTGGCTGCTTAGGCTGTAAACACCATAATTATATTTGAGGTATGTTCTGATGTTGCCATACAAAGTTGGGATAAGTATACAAGCCCTGGGATTTATAATCAGTTCTACAAAACAGAAAATGAATGAAGGAATGAATGGACGGATCAGTCGACCAGCCAACTGATGGATGGATCAATGGATCGATTGATTGATTACTTGATTACTTGATCGATCGATCAATCACTCGACCAACCAATCAATCAGTTAATTAATTATTAATTAATTTAGCTGGCTATAATATAGGCACCTATTTTAGTACATGAGTAAAATTACTATTGTTTTTATCTCAGCTTGACAACGTCAAGTATTTAGCTCAACTTGACAATGTCAAGTATGGGCTATTGGGATGGATTGCGATTCATTGTCCATCCATTCATACATAGATCTGTACATTCGTACATTCTGCTTTGCATCCACATTTCCTTTAGCACACCCTACAGGCTGCAGCACTCAACTAATAAGTTCCAAATTTCATACATAGCTTTGGGGCAATGTCTAGATGGATGCTATTCAATTTTTCTGAATTTTGTTTAAAAAAAAATGTCTGCCAGCAGCCATCTTAGATTTGCCATATAAATTGTCAACAATTCCATTGGCACATCCTGCAGGCCGCATCTCTCACCCAAACTTTTTCAAATTTCATATGTAGCTTTGGTGCAATGGCTAGATGGGAGCTATCAAATTTTTCTGAATTTGAAAAAAATGTTTGCCAGCGGCCATCTTAGATTTGCCATATAAATTGTCAACAATTCCATTGGCGCACCCCGCAGACTGCATCTCTCAACCAATCTTTTTCAAATTTCATATGAAGCATTGGTGCAATGTCTAGATAGGAGCTAGCTATCAATTTTTTCTGAATTTTGTTGAAAAACATGACCACCAGCAGCCATCTTAGATTTGGCATATAAATTGTCAGCAATTTCATTGGCACACCCTACAGGCCACATCTCTCATCCGATCTTTTTCAAGTTTCATATATAGCTTTGGTGTGATGTGTAGATGGGAGCTATCAAATACTTCTGAATTTTGTTAAAAAACATGCGTGCCAGTGGCCATCTTGGATTTGGCATATAAATTGTCAACAATTCTATTGGTACACCCTACCGGCAGCATCTCTCACCTAATCTTTTTCATATTTCATATGTAGCTTTGGTGCAATGTCTTTTCTGTAGAAACTTGAGTGAATGTCTTGGCATTACTGGAACTTTCTGTTTAGTTCTTTCTTGGACAAGTTGAGCTGCTGTATCATTGACACTTTCATTAATTATTTCAGGGTTATAACAGAACAAATGCTTATATAGCCTCCCAAGGTAAGATTGTAACATAATTTAATGTACCTTTGTAACTGTTGTGCTATATGAAGTAATGTTGATACAGAATTCTGGAGAGTGCTTGAAGGCTCTTCCCTACAAACTGTTATAAACTAATTTAGATGAAGAGTTTGCTTTTACCTATTAAAATGTGGACTATGTGGAAAGAAGAGGAAACATTCTTATAAGGGCATCCCAGATTGTATTTCTTCAAATTCAAATAACCCTTTTAATTGCATATAACTTTCGAACACAAATTTATGTACCTTCACTTTTTGTACAAACTTGACCTGTTAATTACATGTAGGGTAAAAAGTTAATTCCTGTTAACTGAATAAAAAATTTTGTGATTTTCTGAAAAATTATTATGACCTTCTGAAAACTCCCCAATCTGATGTTGGTCTGTGTTCTCTGTAGAGGTATGTAAATGACTGCATGGAATCAATTGATTTCTGGTATGCATTTAAAACTAAACGGTGAGTTCATATTTGATTTTCAACAACTTCCAACTTTTTCAGATTTTTGCGCTTAAATGGATTGAGAACTATGGAGAAACTTTTATTCCAATCTTATAACTTTTGAACAACTATTCAGAATCAGTTTATTTTTTGCATTTATAACTAACCAGTATCTAGCTCAAAGTCAATTTTGAACAACCTCTGACCTTCTTTTTACAGACTTTTTGATAGAAAATACTAAGAAAGTTTAACCCTTTGAAGCCGAGTGGCCGTTTTTCTGGCCGGAATATGATACGTCATAACGTCATTATATAGGATGGCTGTTCAGTAAATGTGATGGTAGACCTATCAATATTTTCAACGTGGAGCCCGAGGCTGCACGTTGAAAATATTGATTGGTCTACCCCAAATAATGAATATAGACTCTCCTAATTGCTGCCATTGAACTGGCACGGAAGATACCACTAGAGTTCAAAGGGTTAATCTTTACCAATAACTTTTGAACAACTATTCAAAATTAATTTAGTTTAGCATACATTTTTAACAAAACTGCATCTAGGCCAAGTCCGATTTCAAACAACTTCCAAGCTTTATTCAGATTATTAAGCTGAAAAGTACATACAAATTTTCATTTCCACTCTCTAACTTTTGAATAACTATTCAGAATGAGTTCATTTCTGGCATGCATTTATAAATAGTTTCCAGGTCAATTTCACAGCAAACTTTCCTATTGGGTGGGGAGGTAAAATGGCTCTGCCCTGAGAGTAGAAAGATACACTCCATATAGACTAAAATTCCTTCATAGTATTTGAGAAGAGCAATGACACAAAGTTGTTACAATGGAACTTATCCCACATTCCTGCACCTTTGAGTCAAGAAGAGACATTAATATAATTCTCTCACCAATCCTTGTAAAATTAAAAAAATTAAAACAAAACTCCAAAAAATATAAACAGGGATATATCAATATCTGATAGCAATAGAAATGGGCAATATACCAAAAAAACGAACCGATACCGATATCATGAGAATTACGAAAAAGCGTACCAAATGCATCATTGAATACCAAAATTGTCTGATTTTTAGCTTAACTTGACAAAGTGAAGATAAGCTATTGCCATCATGCGTGTGGAAGTCTGTTAGTCTGTGAGTCTGTTCACATTTTCCTTTAGCACAGGCTACACCCCGTAGTTCTTGTCCGATTGTCACAAAATTTCATATGCAGGTTTGGGGTCATGTCTAGATGAGAACGTCCCCTTTTGGTTCGCGATCGGTCAACCGTGATGGCTGCCCGAGCCCGAAAACCTTTAGCACAGTCTACAGATTGTATTTATGAAGGGATTTCATTGTAACTTGCTAGGATGCCTCTGTATAATATCTAGATGAGAACATCCCCTTTTGGTCCTGATCTGTCAACCATGATGGCTGCCCAAGCCCGAAACCCAAAAACTTTTAGCACAGTCTGTAGGTCATATTTAATATGGAGGGATTTCATTGCAACTTGGTAGGATGACTCTGTATGATGTCTGAATGAGAACTACCCCATTAGGTCGTGATCTGTCAACCGTGATGACTGCCCAAGCCCAAAACCCAAAAACTTTTAGCACAGTCTACATGTCGTATTTATGGAGGGATTTCATTGTAACTTGGTAGGTTGACCTCATATAATGTCTAGATGAGAATGTTCCCTTTTGGTCATGATTGGTCAACTGTGATGGCTGCAGGGGCCCGAAGTCCGAAAACCTTTAGCACAGTCTCTGGGCATATTTTTGAAGGGATTTCATTGTAACTTGATAGGATGACTCCAGATAATGTCTAGATGAGAACATCCCCTTTTTGTCACAATCATTCAGCCATGATGGCTGCCCATGCCCAAAAACCTTTATAACAGTCTGTAGGTAATATTTATGGAGGGATTTTCATTGTAACTTGGTAGGTTGACTCCATATAATGTCTAGATGATAACATCCCCTTTTGGTTGTGATTGGTGAACTGTGACGCCTACAGGGGCCCGAAGCCCGAAAACCTTTAACACAGTCTACAGGTCATATTTATGTAGGGATTTCATTGTAACTTGATAGGATGACTCCAGATAATGCCCAGATGAAAACGTCACCATTTGGCCGCGATCATTCACCCATGATGACTGCCCGATCCCAAAACCCGAAAAACTTTAGCACACTGCTGTAGAATTATACAAGAACAACTTATAGAACTGATAGTGTGGTATACCCACCTAAAAATTCTGAAACCAATACCGAACACAAAATTTTAATACTGCCCATTTCTAAATAGCAACAAAATATAAGTCTAGTAACAAATGCCACTTAGAGAACTCATGTGCAGGCAATATGTACCACACATATGTTGGTTGATGTAAAATGGTACATTAAGCCACAATGTAAGATGTTACTTTGCCTTATTTGTCTTTTATTTTTTGTTTTTTTTGTTTCTGTTTGCTAGGTCCCAATAAAGCAATGCTGAAGGACTTTTGGCGGATGATATGGCAGCATAAAATATGTAAACTTGTTATGTTAACAAATTTAGTTGAAGCCTGTTCAGTAAGTAATCAGTATTATCTAGTCCATTGTTAACCCTTTGAACCCTAGCGGCTGTTTTTCCGGCCAGCAACATAATACGTCATAATACGAGGCTGCGCGTTGAAAGTATTGATTGGTCTACCCCAAATAATGAATATGGACTCTTCTAATTGCTGCCATTGAACTGGCATGGAAGATACCACTAGAATTCAAAGGGTTAAGTGTTGAGGATTATTTTGAACGTGTGCTTGATTTAAAAAAAGAAAATTGTATAATTGCATTCCATGACAAGCGTAGTGATTAACAGCATCATTTTCTGAACATTTTTTCTTCTTCCAAAACATGGAAAATCATGCATCAGTAGAACTAAGTCAGGATGCTAAAACTTGCTCTCTTTTTATAACCAATGCAAAAAAATAAAAATTCAGTAGTTTATGTCTGATATTTTACCATTGTTAATAACATTGCAAAGCCTTCTTGCACTCAAGAGATGAAATACACCACCACCCATGCTATTTTGTAAGTTATGAGGCCTGAAGCATAAAACAAACCAAGAACACAAACATTTGATGTCAGAGAAGTAATTACAAAAATAAAAAATAAAATACAAAGATACCTGCCCACGTGCAATTTTACAAAAAATGGTCTACTTTTTTGGGGCCTTAAGTGCATGTTAAAAATGTTAAAAATGAAAATTTCAGATTATTTAGAAATGTAATTGGTACTGTCATCTTATACATGTTTACTTTGATGTCTTCCCCTGAAATGCCTCAAGTCCACCCTTGATCAATTTTATGATCTAAGACCAGCTTCTCCACCAACCAGTCATTAGGACGTTTTCCAGACAAATGTTAAATTATCCTACCAATGTTTTAGTCAAATCTTGACTGCTAACAGATGCAAAAAAGACTTGACAAGCCATCACCCTGAATTTCATACAAGTCCTTGAAAGTACTTGAAAATGCTTGAATTTTAAAACTGAAACTTCAGTCCCTTGAAAATCAGACTTTAGACTTGTCTTGAATATTTGATTTGCTGATTAGAGAATGTTTGCAGCTTTGTCGATTGGTATTTTCCAGAGTTAAATAACTGGTAAATTTGTGTTCCCTTTGATGTTAAGGAATTGAACACACCTCCACATTGAGAAAAAGGTGCATTTTCGGCTACATATTTAACAAATTCCCCATTATGGGGAAAGTTTTTAAATGTGGAGCAAATAATATGCATTACTCTTGACTTTAAAGGCTCTAGAAGAGACAAACCAAACAAGGTAATCTTCAATCACATTATATAATTAAGAGTGAAGAGTCTATGCATCCCCTTCCTGCTAATTCCCAATAGCATTGCAATGACTGGCTGGTAAAGATAATGCTGTTCTCTACACTCTTTCTCTCTCCCTCTCTCTCCAGAGAAAGTTGAGGGATACATGCCCCTTGTGCCTCCAGGTTCCTACATCTCTGTAAGTAATAGCTAAACAGTCAGAAATATGGTGCAAACAGCACAATGAGCCATTTCAACAATCAATTTTTTCCAAATCCAATGTTGTCCATTCTAGATGCTCATTTGTGTTTGGGGTATGTTTGTTTTCTCATTACTCTTGAGGGGTCACTTGGATATGATTGGTCAATTACAGTTAATTATCTCGCTGATTAATCGATTAAAAAAAATAAAAAAAATTGTGACTCTCCTATGAGACTTTCTGGGAAAGTCCTTGAAGAATACCTTAATGTATTTGCTTGTTTCAGGGAGTGCAGTGGCTCAGTGGTTTTGGCATTGGACTTCAAACCAAAAGGTCCATGATTCGATCCCTGCCAGGGGTAACTGCATTGTGTCCTTGGGCAAGGCACTTAATCCCAATTGCCCATGTGGGGGCACAGTGGCACTGTGTACTAAGGTGTCCTACATGTCGTCGATGCTCCTGTCTTCAACCAATGTTAACCCTGCATGAGTGGAGTTAGTACGTTTGCAGAGTCTGACAGTTGCTCACCACTGCTTGGTGGTTCTCTTCAGGTACTCTGGCTTCTCCCACCCATAAACTGTCTGACATGAGGTGACCCTGGATGTAGAAAGGGTCATTAAAACCCCAATAGAAATTTTAAAAAATAAAATAAAATAAATAAAATTTGCTTGTTTTATTGGGTAAAATTCTGTGATTATGAATGGCAGTATTGTGACATAAATTTTTCATTCAGGTAATGGCCCAGACGAGTGATAAAACTATGTCTGATGACCATAATATGAGTAAAGCAATGAATAACAAACAACTCACCCACTGGTAGAAAATCCAAAATCCGAAAACTGACACTTCCGCCTTGACAGTTATCTTTAAAGAGAATGATTCTGTCCTGGACTGGACAACGCGAAAGCTGCGTGCTGGTGTCCTATGCAACAAAATATAGTTCAACACTTGTTACCCAGTGATACTTGTGATGGACGAAAGAAAAGTTATCCTGTATTGCTACACTGAACGGTGCCATCTATCAAGTAATAATACCTGGACAACACAGAAACAGACAAAACTAAGTGATAGCTGGCAACTCTCCATGTGGTACCTTTGAACTGAGCGACTGTGTTGTGACACAAGTATATTCTTGTATTTTACTCAAAATGACTCAGAGCTGGTGCTGATGGATTAAGTACAGTGAGTAACAAAAATATTGCTGTCATAAATGAGGCAGGCATTAACCATCCCTGCCTCCTATCTATCCACTGTAATAGTACCTTCATCAGATATTGATCAGTGAGAAGCTATCAAAGAGAGCTTTCTAAGGAATGGTATCAAGTGCATGTATTATTGATCTGGGATACATGTATGAGAATTGTTAACAGGTATGTATACAAAGATCCATGATTAACCCTTAAGTCGACCATACAACTGCCTACAGCCCCTCTTATATTGCTCTGAAAACATTTTCCCAAATGTATTAGTCCTTGCATACTTTACTGGTAGAGTGCATTTATCTTTGCAGTGTTTTACGTCATTGTTGGATGTTTTCATTAATGATTACATCTGTCCTTGAGGGTGTAAGGACACAACAAGAAAGCCACAATTTGTCCACAAAAAAAGAAAACTCCTGTCTCCGTCGTGTCTTTGACTGCCATTTTTACTCCATTTCTTCACACAACTGATGGCTTTCAGAAAAACTGAATATTTCAAAACATTTTAATCTCCAATTTTACCCAACCCAGGTGGTCTTTTCAGAGGGAAACCTCCACTTTTTTAACATAATCTCAAGCCCAACATAGGGTGTGTGCTTGGAGTAGGTAGTTGAAAAATAATTTTTTAGAGCCTTTTTGGTGACACTGGTTTCTGTTTTTTTTCTAAAACATATTTATTTATTTATTTATTTATTTATTTATTTATTTATTGGTGTTCAAGGTCACATTTCTGCACAATGGCTAATCATGACCAATCCAAAACATAACTGATGACCCCTCAGTAGAACAAGCTCATTGAGCAGGTTTCAGTGATTGGGTATAAGTTTTGTTTTTGAGGCAGAAGCTTGAAATTGTTTAGTTATTTAAAAAGTTTTGTTCAAGTGTCATCTTCTGGTGAGGTCAGGTAAAGACTTTAGTTAATGAAGAACTTCATCACTGTTAGCCGAAACAAACTAAACAGCAACATAGAATTTCATTTAGCCTTTTGATCACTGTTTATAATTTAGTTAGCTGGCATTAACTGCTGAGTGTAGAGAGTTGAAAATTAAATAGAAACCTTTTTTTTCAGGTTAAGTGTGAACAGTATTGGCCTGAAGAAGGTTGCACCAAGTATGGAGACATCAAAGTAGAAATGATTGACTCCACAAAATACACAGATTATAATATTAGGACATTCCAGATTTCTAAGGTATGTTATGTTCCCATATTGACATCTGTATGAGTAGAATTCTTTTCCACTTCATGTATTCGGAATGCAAACCTGGTCATTCCTCTGTAAAGCTCTTACACCTCAAATCCTAAAGGTTGAATTTTCCCACTTTGAATCATTAGATAAGACAACTTTTTTCAAGGTCAGAGAGAAGCTTGCAAACTTGAAAAATGGTCATTGCAGGTGCAGTGTCCATGAATATCAGGAAAACTCAGGGAAAACGATTGTTCCATTACATGATTTGCTTCCAAGCTGCATTTTCTCACCATACATCACAAATTACTATCCTTGGAGGAAATTTGAGGAGATGCCACTTCTCCCTTTTCATATTTCAGAGAGAGTTAATACTTCAGGGCAAAATCAATTGAAAACATGTGATTGTTAGAGTGGGCAACAAAGGTTAAAACATTTGGCCAATCTTGACTTCATAATTGTGTTGCAGTCATGCCATAGATCCTTAAAATGAACTCCACTTTTTGTTATAATAGTCATATGAATATGTCTTTTAGATATATACTCATATTATGAGCTCTGAATATCTTGTATGCACAAAGTTTTATTCAAATTACTGAACTGGGTCATTTATTATCCCCCTGTAACGTAGAGCTCCATTTGTCTGTCCGTCTGTCTGTCTGCACATCCGTCCGACCTTTGTTTATGGAATAACTTGAACAATAGTTAACAGATTTCAATTCTTTTTGGGATATGTCTTTGTAGCAACAATGTCTACTTCAAGTTCAATGACCACCGACATCTCTTGAAAATTGTGGGAGTTATTGCCCTTTGTTATAAAATTATTTTGTAAATATTGTTTATGGCAAAACTTGAACAATAGTTAATGGATTTAAATTCTTTTTGGTATATATGTCTCTATTACAACAATGTCTACGCCAAGCGCGATGACCAGCAATATCCGATGAAAATTATTGGAGTTACTGCCATTTGTTTAATAAAAAATATTGTGTAATGTTTTCTATGGTATAACTTGAACAATAGTTAACAAATTTCAATTCTTGTTGGTAAATGTCTCTACAGCAACAATGTCTATGTCAAGTTCGATGACCAGCAATATACAATGAAAATTATTGGAGTTATTGCCCTTTGTTAAAAAATATTGTGTAATACTTGTTTATGGAATAACTTAAACATTAGTAATCAAACATCAATTTTTTTTTGTTATATAACTCTTTGGAACACTGTCTACCTCAAACTGATGACAACCATTATCCATTGAAATTGGAGTTATTGCAACAGAAATGGGTTTCATTAAAAAAAACATGTTATTTTTTACAGGATGAGAGAAGTAGAGTTGTAAAACAATTCCATTTTTCTGCTTGGTCAGATCATGGTGCCCCATTACATTCCACAACTCTTCTAGCATTGCGACGGAAAGTATTATTACATAGTCCTGATAGTATCTCTCCAGCTTTAGTCCACTGCAGGTAAGTAAATAACTATATTATTATTTAGCATTCACTCACGGTTTTGTAAAGTTATAATATTTATAATCATTACCACTGCCCCAGACTAGCAAGCTAGCTATATTCTAAGAATCAGGCCAAACGCTTAATTTTGTAACCTCCCAAACTCCCCCAAATTAAGCCAAATAACAAAAAAGAGAGTCCTGTGTGGTGGTGATTCATTGATGACGTGCAGAAGTCCATGAAGTGCCTTCCAACCCTGCCAATAACCATACTTTTGTTTGGCCTGTGTTGTGTGTTGACAGTTTTCTGTTACACTACTCCTAAAAAATTTAAAATTATGAAGGCTCAGACATCAGATCAACAGGGATGTTTGTTGGAGAAGGTCAACAAAGTTTATAGGAAGGATGGCAGATAGAAAAATAAAATATCAGGGCTGTGTTTTCTATCAAAAATATTTTACACAAAAATTTTGAGTAATCATGTTTCACCCTCATTTGGATCTTTCCCTGATGTATAACTATTCGTTTATGAATATTTATAATCTGTCTACTCGATGTTTCCTTCCCTTTCCTTTGTGACGTTTTGAACATTTCTAACATTTTGGCATTTTATATTATTACAAAAATAATTTTTCTGTTTTTGTTTACATTATAAATGACTACCCAAGGACACCAGTTCTGGAGTACTCCCTAAATTAGGCCCTGTCCCAACTGATTTGTATATTTTTGCCTTCATTTATTATTATCTTATTCTGTGCATTTGATAAGCTTGGCAATTCGTCAGGCTTATAAATAGCTTTACCAGATTCTTTGTTTACATTTAGGTGAACTTCCGGTAGTCAATTCCGGTAGTTTACTGACGTATATTTGTAAGTATTGAAACTCTTTGTAAATGTTTTTGTGTAGTGATTGTGACCATTCTGGGCATTATAAATACATTTTATGTAGTTTTTATGCTGTTATATTACATATTATACAATTTATAATGTTTTGCCCACTACCAGCAATTTTTAATTTATAGCTTAAAACTTGTTGGGACTTAGTGCCACTTAGTAGCTTTTAATTCTGATTTTGATTGTTTTTTAAATTTTTGCATTAACCCTTTGAACCCCAGAGACCCTTTTTCCAGCCCAGTAACATGATACTTCATAATTTCATTAAGTAGGTTGACTTTTGAGTGAAGGTGTGGTGTACACCAATCAATATTTTCAAAGTGCAGCCCTCAGGCTGCATGTTGAAAATATTAATTGGTCTACCCCCAAATAAAGAATATGAACGCCTCCTGTTGCTGTCATTGAACTGATATGGAAGATGCCACTAGGGTTCAAAGGGTTAATATTAGGAGAACAAGAATACATGTTTTTTTCTGATTTTAGTCATAACATTGAAGTTTTTACTGAAATTAAAGTTCTTGTCTCCTAACAATTCATCTAAGCTTTTAGGTATTATATATTTTAACATTCAGTCATTCTTCTGTAAACTTATAAGGTACGGTCACATCAGATCACAGTTATTTAATCTTTTGTGTTTTGAAGAAATATCAATTAAGATAATTCCACTGATTTGTTTTCAGTGGGATTGCTGGAACATCTGTCCCCTCAAGATGGTGTCAAGTCATTTGATATGCTAACTCTTCCTATCAATGATGTTTGTTGAAGTGAAAGCTGTTATGCTGTGACTGCGGTCCCAGCATAACAGCTTTCACATCAAACAAAAGCCTAACACGAAAACTAGTAACATGGGTCCACTTTCCATTCCCTGCAATTAGTTTTTGTGAATGATAACTAAAATATGTTGTAAATATTCAATTTGTGTTGCCGCAAAAAATGTACACATCATCATCATCATATTCCTTTTTGCAGACAGTATATTCTTTAAAAAGCAATCATCGATTAGAAGGCATCGAAAATTGAAAAGCTTTGAGAAATATTTAGCTTAACTTGACAAAATCAAGATAAGCTATTGCCATCACGCGTGCGGAAGTCTGTTCACATTTTCCTTTAGCACAGGCTACACCCCATAGTCCTTTCTGATCGTCACGAAAATTCATATGCAGGTTTGGGGTCATGTCTAGATGAGAACCTCACCTTTTGGTCGCGATCGGTCAACCGGTATGGCTGTCCGAGCCCAAAACCCGAAAACCATTAGCACAGTCTGCAGGTCGTATTTATGAAGGGATTTCATTGTAACTTGGTAGGATGCCTCTGTATAATGCCTAGATGAGAACGTCCCCTTTTGGTCATGATCTGTCAACCATGATGGCTACCCAAGCCCGAAACCCAAAAAAAGCACAGTCTGCAGGTCATATTTAATATGGAGGGATTTCATTGTAACTTGGTAGGATAACTCTGTATGATGTCTAGATGAGAACTTCCCCATTTGGTCGCGATCTGTCAACCGTGATGACTGCTTGAGCCCAAAACCCAAAAACCTTTAGCACAGTCTACAGGTCATATTTATGGAGGGATTTCATTGTAACTTGATAGATTGACTTCATATAATGTCTAGATGAGAACGTCCCCTTTTGGACGTGATTGGGCAACTGTGATGGCTACAGGGGCCTGAAGCCTGAAAACTTTAGCACAGTCTACAGGTCATATTTATGAATAGATTTCATTGTAACTTGGTAGGATGACTCCAACTAATGTCTAGATGAGAACGTCCCCTTTTGGTCGTGATCATTCAGCCTTGATGGCTGCTCGAGCCCAAAAACCTTTAGCATAGTCTATAGGTCGTATTTTATTGTAACTTGTTAGGTTGACTCCATATAATGCCTAGATGATGACATCCCCTTTTGGTTGTGACAGGGGCCTGAAGCCCGCAAACCTTGAGCACAGTCTACAGGTCATATTTATGAAGGGATTTCATTGTAACTTCGTAGGATCACTCCAGATGATGCCCAGAGGAGTATGTCCCCTTTTGGTCGCGATCATTCAACCACGATGGCTGCCCGAGCCCGAAAACCTTTAGCACAGTCTACATGTCATATTTATGAAGGGATTTGGTAGGTTGACTTCATGTAATGTCGAGATGAGAACGTCCCCTTTTGGACACGATTGGGCAACTGTGACAGCTACAGGGGCCCAAAGCCTGAAAACCTTTAGCACAGTCCACAGGTCAAGAGATTTCATTGTAACTTGGTAGGATGACTCCAAATAATGTCTAGATGGGAACATCCCCTTTTGGTCGTGGTCATTCAGCCTTGATGGCTGTCCGAGCCCAAAAACCTTTAGCATAGTCTATAGGTCGTATTTATGGAAGGATTTCATTGTAACTTGTTAGGTTGACTCCCTATAATGCCTAGATGATGACATCCCCTTTTGGTCGTGATAGGTCAACTGTGACGGCTACAGGTGCCCGAAGCCTAAAACCTTGAGCACAGTCTACAGGTCATATTTATTGATTGATGAAGAGATTTCATTGTAGCTTGGTAGGATGACTCCAAATAATGTCTAGATGAGAACGTCCTATTTTGGTCGCGATCATTCAGCCTTGATGGCTGCACAAGCCCAAAAACCGTTAGCATAGTCTAAAGGTCGTATTTATGGAAAGATTTCATTGTAACTTGTTAGGTTGACTCAATATAATGCCTAGATGATGACATCCCCTTTTGGTCATGATTGGTCAACTGTGACGGCTACAGGGGCCCGAAGCACAGTCTACAGGTCATATTTATGAAGGGATTTCATTGTAACTTGGTAGGTTGACTTCATATAATGTCGAGATGAGAACGTCCCCTTTTGGACGCGATTGGGCAACTATGATGGCTACAGGGGCCACGAAGCCCAAAAACCTTTAGCACAGTCTACAGGTCATATTTATGAAGGGATTTCATTGTAATTTGGTAGGATGACTCCAAATAATGTCTAGATGAGAACGACCCCTTTTGGTCGCGTTCACTCAGCCTTGATGGCTGCCCGAGCCCAAAACCCAAAAACCTTTAGCATAGTCTATAGGTCGTATTTATGGAAGGATTTCATTTTAACTTGTTAGGTTGACTCCGTATAATGTCTAGATGATGACATCCCCTTTGGTCGGGATTGGTTAACTGTGACGGCTTCAGGGGCCCGAAGCCCGAAAACCTTGAGCACGGTCTACAGGTCATATTTATGAAGGGATTTCATTGTAACTTCGTAGGATCACTCCAGGTGATGCCCAGATGAGAATGTCCCCTTTTGGTTGCGATCATTCAACCATGATGACTTCCCGAGCCCAAAACAAAAAAAACTTTAGTACAGACTACAGGTTGTATTTGTGAAGGGATTTCATTGTAACTTAGTAGAATGACTCAGTTTTATGTCGAGATGAGGACGTCCCCTTTTAGTTGCAATCGGTCAACCGTCATGGCTACACAGGCCTGAAGCCCAAAAACCTTTAGCACAGTCTACAGGCCATATTTATGAAGGGATTTCAATGTAACTTGATAGGATGACTCATTTTACAGGGAACAGAAATTAACATATTCCCAATTATCACAATTCTTGTCTTATTTCATAATCCTTTCATAAACGTTGGACATTATCCTTTTCATCGAACACAACACACAGACAAGTTAAGCTGCAGTGTCATTTACACTTTCATTATAAAAAGTTTCAATACACACAAATATTATAAAAAGTTTCAATGCACACAAATTATTTACTTATAGCAACACACATGTTTTTGTAATAATCCACTCTACTCATACTATAACTAACAAGAAGTTGTCATACCCATAACACCTGTGCTGGGGGCACGGTGGCATTGCTGTAGCTGGTTCTCGTCAGATCACCAAAGTTAAGCAATGTCCAGCCCGGTTATTCCTCGGATGAGGGACCGTCTGAGCGATCGATTCAGACTCCTGCGTTGTGTCCTTGGGCAAGGCACTTCACCCTGATTGTCCACACAGGGGCACGATGACTCTGTGCTAAGACGTACTGCATGTCGATGGTGTGCATGTTCTCAACCAATCTAACCCTGCCTGTGCTGCAGTTCGGAGTTACGTTGTTGGGGAGCTGACAGATGCTCTTCATTGCTCGGTGGTTCTTTCCTGGTACTCAGGCTTCCTCCACCCCTAAAACTGTCACCGACATGATATGACCTTTGCTGTTAATGTGTCGTTAAACCCTAATAAATAAATAAATAAATAAATAAATAAATAAATAAATAAATAACACCTGTATTCTCATTTCTAGAATGACTAATATCCCTAATTAGTGTAGGGACAATGAGTATGCTCAATTGCTGTACCAGGTTTTGAATGCCTGTGGGCTAGAATGGAGTCTTCCAAGTAATGAGCCTTAATTTCAATTTATTTATTTTGCAGTACATGTTTTTACATTTATAAAAAAAAAATACAGTATAACATAAACTTCAAGTATACATAGATTAGCATATACATCGTGTGGTTAGAGGTACTGCAGGGAAATGACGTGGCCTCAAGGACCGTCTTCCCGTCATTCCCTATGTATTTACAGTGCAACCTTGTTAATTGAAAAACCTGTTTGCCAGCGAAAATTCTTTAGTAAATAGGAGTATTTATTTAACCCTTTACCCAATGTAACGACTGGCCAAAACCGCCCAGCACTATTCACAAAAATCGGCAATTAATTTTCATTATTTTTTTCATTTTTTGTCTCAAAAACATAGGTTATGACCCCTCTTTGGAATGAGATCGTTCCAATGAGGGGTCATAATCTATGTTTTTGAGACAAAAATGAAAAAAAGTTAGTTATTCAAGAATTTTGTTTGCTCCTTCTGCTTTTCATGTTAGGTAAAGGGTTAACAGAGATTTGATCAATTTTTTATATTCTAGAGATTACTGAGCATTTATTCTATTATATCTTATTTGACAGAGCTCATGGAGCTTTGTCAAAGAAGATATAATAGATTAAATGTCTATTGGATGTAGTATGGCTAAGTAGATCTACAAATATGTGGACTCCAGTAATTATTAAGTAATGTATAAGGGTTTTTTTTCATTCAATTAACATGAGTTTTCTCTGTAACCCATATGCACTTAACAGGTCAGTTTGTTCTGTCCACTTGCGAACCATGGGAATTGGAGCAGTGCTTGTTTACTGCAGTAAACAAATTCTGCTTTACTGCTAAAAAATAAGAGGAATGCCTACAGTGGAAGTCCTCTAAAGTGGCCAGCAGAAGTATAAATGTTTTGCTAAAGTTGATGTCATAAATATGTTGCATTTGTGAGCTAGCCAAAGATGTTGAAAATGACCATAAACACCAATAGATAAACAGATAATAAATAAATTTGGTTATATTCAATTAATAGGGTTATTCAGTCAAGAGATATACATTTAAGTGGACTCCACTGTATTAACATAGTGTCAAATGTTTGCAGAGAATATTAGTTTTAGTGTTTATAAAGTAATCTTTTATTTTCCATACGCACTTCATCCCAATTTGTTGGGGGCATGGTGGTGCTGTGTACTAAGGCGTACTACATGTCAATGATGCACTTGTCTTCAACCAGTGCTAACCCTGCTTGTGTGGAGTTAGTACATTGGGGAGTCTGGCAGTTGCTCCCCATTGCCTGGTGGTTCTCTACAGGTACTACGGCTTCCTCCACCTGTAAAACTATCCAACAAGAGGTGACCCTGTCGAAAATGTCGTTAAAACTCCAATAAATAAAGAAATTTATTATTATTTACACTCAGAATACAATTCATTTAAGCATGATTTAACAATCTCTGACTGTATTAAGTTTTTGGTAGGTAAAAAATATTTGGGTGCAAATGAGATTGAATGTGCATATTTATCAAGCTTAAAAAAATTCTTCACATAAACAAATGAAGAAGACATACATACAGCTTGTTCAGCAACACAACCTCAGGCCATTAAAGGCCATTAAAGAAGACATGCCAAGAAATATTGTCTCAAAAAAGCACTGGGCAGTTTCCTCATTGAAAAGATGCTTGACCAGAACAAGCCTTGTTAACTGAGGTCCTAATAAAAATTGATGGCCACAAGAGGTGGAACCAATTGCACTCCCAGCATTTTGAACAACAAATTGGCGAATTTGATTGTCTTGAAAGATATAGATGTGTAGTTGTAATCACAATCCCATGCCACCAACAGAAAAATCATAAAACTGGTTTTGAAAGTGAAATTTTCACACAATAGTTTGAGTACAAAAATCCTCCTCCTTTTTGTCTAGAAAAATTATTATTTTGACCAATGTCTGTTGATTGGTTAATTGATCTCTATTTTCAGTGCTGGCATAGGGAGGTCAGGAACATATATAGCCTTAGATTATTTAATACAGCAAGCAAAGCGAGAGGGTGTTGTTGATGTTTTGGGATTTGCTCAGTTAATGAGAGCTAATCGTGTCGACATGATTCAAACAGTTGTAAGTATGCTAAAGTTGGTTTATTTTTTCTGGTACATGAAGGCACCAGTATCTCATAATGTCATCCCATGATTACTTGCCCTTGTAGGAGAATTTGAACAGATTTATCTTTACTTTACAATCTCTTGCCCCCCCCCCCCCCCCCCCAACACACACACACGCCTTCCATTTTTATGCGCTCCTGTTTTGAAAAAAAAACAGGACGTATTATGTGATTGGTCTTTCCATCCATCTGTCTGTCCATCCATCCATCTGCCCATACTTCCATCTGTCCATCCATCCATTCGTAAACTTTTCCATTTCCGGATGATGACTTGAGTTTGGATTTATAGATCAGGACCAAACTTGGTTTGTGCCTCAGTTATAGCAAAATAAAGGTTGAGTTCGAATTGGGACTTGGTCCGATGATTTTTCAGGGCTTATGGGCCTTTTTGACTTAGAACTTGACTACCAGGCATATTATGCAATGCCAGGTGTAGCTTTTGTTATTGTCTTTGATCCTTTGATTTTTTTTTCAATTCTTCACAAATATGCTCCACTGAGTAGAGCTTTTTATTTAATTTGACATTGAAAAAAGTCCTTTTCCATCATGGGTGTAAAATGATCTGTGGTAGAAAAAAACCATCTTGCCACCAAGTTTTCTCTTTGGTGCAGTCCATCATCTGATAGATAATACCTGTTAAATGTATTCTTAATATTCATATTGCTATTCACAAAAATTGGGTAACTCAGTGGTTATGGAATTGGACTTCAAACTGAAAGGTCTATGGTTTGATCCCCACCAAGGTTAACTGCGTTGTGTCCTTGGGCAAGGCACTTAATCCTGATTGCCGGCATGGTGGTGCTATGTACTAATGTGTACTGCACGTCAGTGGTGCATTTGTCTTCAACCAATGTCAACTCTGCTTGAACGTTGGGGAGTCTGACCATTACTCACAGCTGCTCAATGGTTTTCTCCAGGTACTCCAACTTCCTCCACCCCAAATCTGTCAACTCGAGGTAACCTTGGCTGTCAAAAGTGTCATTAAACCCCAATAAATAATAAAATAAATTCACAAAAATTAACATTCAAATATTATTTCTTCAACTTGTTGCTCCAAACACACATGATCCCCTCTTTGGAACAAGCTTGTTGAGCTAGTTCTGATGAGTTGTCATAAGCTATGTTTGGAGGCAAAAAATGAAAGTTCAAGTTATTCAAGAAAATTGTTTGCGATTGTCATTTGCTGTTCATGTTTCATAAAGAGTTAATTGTACAGTAGAACACAGCAATTGAATAGCGACTTTGCTAGTGGAAGTTATTCAGTTAACAGGCATATTCGATTAACAGAAATTTGGTCACTTTCCCATATTGTAGAGATAACTGGGTATTTATTCTATTATATATTGATTGACAGAGCTCATAGAGCTCTGTCAAACAAGATATAATACATTAAATGCTTGTAGTGGATGTGCTGAGGTCAAACACTTCTTTTAACAAGGGAAATTTGGTGATTGTCAGAATAATTCCTCAACACATTACAAGACTTTTTATTCAGTTAACCAGAGTTTATTTTATAATCTGTGTGCAGGTCAAATTTCTGCTGAAGGTATTATGGTAAATGGTTTTATGTTTGGAAGTTATATTCAATTAATATTGTTGTTCAATTTATAGATATACAATTGAATAGGCTGCACTGTACCAGCACTTTTAGTATGGTCTTCTCGCCCATAACCAGTTTCAGCATCTTTCGTCATATTGGTATTTAGTTTGATGAACCTTTGCCTTCTCACAAATATCTTTTCTTACAATTCATTAGTGAGTGCCTTTCCAATAAATTCTTAAAGAATATTTTTTTCAAGGAGATTTGGGGAAATTAAGGTAACCATTAATGATGGCAGGCATGTGATGCATCAAAATGAAAAGACAAATTATAAATCATTTTAGTTCTTTAAGCTCTAAATTAGTTAAAGATCCAGGTAGGATGTTGGGAAATAAGAATAAATAGAGGATATCCTGTATTTTCAATGCCCCCCGAAGGAACATTCAGAAGTATATAGTGGAGAACTAGGTCCATCCGTCCACCTGTCCATACAAATGTTTTGGGAGAGCATGGTGGCTCAGTAGATAGAGATGCAGACTGCAAGCCAAGAAGTCCTCTGTTCGAATCCCACCTGCGGTAAGCATGTTGTCTCCTTGACAAGGCACTTAATCCCAATTGCCCATGTGGGGGCATGGTGGCATTGTGTACTAAGGCATACTGCATGTCGATGGTGCACTTGTCTTCATCCAATGCTAAACCTGCAGGTGTGGAGATAGTATGTTTGGGAGTCTTGACAATTGCTTGGCATTGCTCAGTGGTACTCCGGCTTCCTCCACCCATAAAACTGACACGAGGAGACTCTGGCTGTTGAAAGTGTCATTAAAAACCCCAATAAATAAATACAAACGTTTTGGATTTTAATATCACAGTCATTGGTTGGATTTGGATTGTATACTAATAGACCTGCATGGGGGAATGAATATGCACACATGGAACAGGTTCCGTCCAATAATTTTTCCCAGAGTTACAGCCCCCTTTCAGTCTTCCGACTTAGAAAATTTTGTCTGTCTCTACAAACATTTTGAATTGTAATTTCAAAGCCATCGATCAGATTTGGATCTACTTTGGTATGCTAATAAACTCCCATGGGGGAACGGATATGCACAAGGATCGGGTTCCATCCAATAATTTTTTCCAGAGTTATGGCCCTTTTCACTCTTTTGACTTAGAATATTTTTCTTGACCTCTGTATTGCATTCACTGCATGTTCGATTTGATTTATTCTTGATATGCTCATGGACCCGCTTTGCAAAAGAATATCCACCCATTATATTTCAAGGGTTATGAGCCTTTTTTGATTTTTTTTGTCTTAGAAAATTTCAGTTTTTCTGGTTTCAGTATGTGTCATCAAATCAAAACCAAATTTGGTTTGTGCGTTTATATGACACCATTGGGGGCATATGCCATGCTTTTTGTAGCTCTTGTTGGTGTAGATACTGATGATTATCTCATGAGTGTCATGAGAAACAGGGTTTTTAACAAGCGAGTTTGCTGCAGGTGAAAATATCACAGAGGTCGCGGGTACTCCAGGAAGTCGAGCATTATTCCTGAGTAATAAAGGTGGACTCCTAAAATAATTTCACGAATTTCTGTTGAATATATATATTACAAGTTTATTTTTATTTTTTAAACAATCACTCCATTCTCAAAATACTATTCACAAATCAGTCTCAATATACTACACGTCACTTGTTAAACCCTGAAAAATAGAATTAAAACAACATAAGCACCTATAAGTACACATATCATGGAAGATAACCCTTTAACAAAAAAAAGGTAAAGTAATCGATTCATTGTTGATCTGATTGCAATGCGCTCAGGGTTTCAATGCCGATCACATTGCAAGAAGAGCAACAATTAAAAGAAACGAAAATATAAGTAATTTAAATAATCTTACCATTTCGAAAAGACTTAGGTTCTCAAAAAGAAACTCCAATGATCAGACAAAATGTCAACATCCTCCATGACAGGTACTTTTGCTAACTCTGAATGTCAAACCGAGATTCCCCAAAACAAAAGAATTTCCTGCCAGAACTACCAACAAGCTTACTACCAGAGAACAGTGAACTCACAATGAGTAACCCTTCAACCGACAAGATCCAAGACGCATTAAGCTGACGCGCGCAAGAAAGCTGTACCTATAATAAATAAACATTAGTAGATCAGGCTGTAAATAAAATATTAAATTAGTTACCACAAAAAAAAATAGAATTTGCTCACTACCACATTCTCCCCCTCCTAAAAAAAAATGGCGTCCTCGTCATTTAGTGTCGTTCCAAATGATATATTCCCCTAAAAAGAAATTGAAAAACAAAACCATTAGCAATATCCTGGAAAGGAAACTACAAAAGTTACTTCTGGAAAGAGAAGAAAATTCAATATTGCTTATTTTTTCTGTGGTGCTATCATTTGTATAACACCTGAAATGACATAAATCATAAAAAAAAAAAGTTTCGATCAGCAGAAGTGAAATATAAATTAACAAGTATGTACATCATGTAATTACAATTTATCACAGTATTTTAAAGTCAAAAGAATCACTTACATTCCTAGGTCAACAATGAGCTGCTATACATGTATACTCTGAGCAGGAGAGTATTGCCTGTAATGAAATGGTGACATGTCCATGGTTAATGAACGTACATTCGCCAGCCTTGTCCCAAGAGAAGGCAGCAGTGCGAACCGCCCTCTCATTTAAAGAGACACTACAACATGAATGTATGATCATTAACTCCAAAAGTGTTCGCTTCACAAAAAGAAAGGCAGCGATGCAAACCGCCCTGTCGATGAAGCGACACCACCCAAACAGAATAAAGATCCAGAATACAACATGTACAACAGCCGACCACTGATCTATACCTTAAGTTAAACTCTTACAGCCAAAATATCACAGTCTTTAGCTTTTTCAAACACAAATCTGACTTCATTGTTAATTTATATATTCATCTTTCTGAAAAAAAAAAAAAAAAAAAAATGATACCAAATTATCCGCTTCTTTTCCCACTTCACAGTTAGAACAAATGAAGTCCTTTTAGGAAAAAAAAAAAAAAAAAAAATCCTGCAAAGTGAAATTGATATATTCAAATAAACCTGTAATTTCTTGCTGCAATTAAATGAAATTTAAAACAAATAAATAGTTGATACTATATTACAATTAAAATACCATTATTCTAGAATTGAACTGAAAATTGCATGCAGCGTATCAGGTGACATACCTGAAAGTACCTGTTTATTTTTGAGTCTTTTCAGCAATTCTGTCTTATCAATATACAAGGATTTCTGAACAGGCTCCTCAACATTGGAAATCTGGCTTAACACATAATCACCACTTTGAAGCCAGGATGGAGGTTGTCTACTACGTTGCGTGGTGTTGGTATAAGCTTCTGTAGGTACAACACCCGAAGCATTCATTGGAACTACACTTCCAGTACCAATACCTGTTGCATCTACTTCAAGTCCTCCATGGTCTTGAACAGCAATATTATCACCTGATAATATGTCGGCACTTTTGACGATTCAAATCCAAGTCATCACGTGAAGGGATTTAAAAAGCAATGCTACTATGAGGCACACTTTCTTCACTTACCTGTATGTTGGTATGGAGGTCATCACCGCCAGAAGAATCTGCACCAGTCTCTACCTCCGAACATTGATCGTCACCAAGCTGGGGTGAGACAAATCCTTCCTCAGTAGAAGTAGTTGGAAGTACTACTATAGCTTGAGGGATACCATGTAGTTCCAATTCCTCATCAGATGAAACACTCTCAGGCTTGGAAAAAGTTTTCTTCCCAATATGGGGGCGCGGTGGCTCAGTTGGTAAAGGTGCAGGCTGCAAGCCAAGAGGTCCTCGGTTCGAATCCCACCTGCGGCAACCATGTTGTGTCCTTGAGCAAGACACTTCACCCCGATTGCCTACATGGGGGCACGATGACGCTGTGTACTGAGGCGTACTGCACGTCGATGGTGCGCATGTCTTCAACCAATCTAACCCTGCCTGTGCTGCGGTGCAGAGTTCAGAGTTACGATGTTGGGGAGCTGACAGCTACTCGTCGTTGCTCGGTGGTTCTCTCCGGGTACTCTGGCTTCCTCCACTCGTAAAACTGTCACGGTCACGATTAGCCATTGTGCATAAGTATGTGCCCTTAAACACCAATAAATAATAATAATATCTTCCCGATATGGCTTCGCTTGGTCGGAATTGGTTTCTTCTCTTCTGTTATACTGGCTGTTGGAATATCTTGTGATTCTGGTGCATCAGAGGGTAAACTGTCCAGCTCCAATGGCAGAGAACCAATTGGCAAGAGATGATTCCGATGCAGAGTCTTTCTCAAGCCAGCTTCATTCTCTACAACAAAAACAGGGATATCAGTATTTGGTTGATCGATCGCAGTAAACACATCGTTATCAAAACGATCTGCCATCTTGTGTCGACCCTCAAAAGCTAAGCTTTTTACCAAAACTCTATCTCCTATTTTCACAGATGCACCACGAACCCTAAGATCATAACCTTCTTTCTGTTTCTCTTGAGCTTTTCTGGCAGCAGTAGAAGCAAGGTTGTAGGACGACGCAAGTCTCTCTCGAAGATCTGCAACATATTCTGGAACAGAACTTTCTGTAGAAGATTTTCCGAGTCCAAATAAAACATCAATTGGAAGTCGAGGCTCCCTACCAAACATGAGATAGAATGGAGTAAAACCAGTACTCTCATGTCTAGTACAATTGTAGGCATGGACTAACGGACCAACAAAACTCTTCCAATCCTTCTTCTGTTCTGGTTCCAATGTTCCAAGCATACTCAGTAGAGTTTGATTGAAACGTTCACTGAGGCCATTCCCCATTGGGTGGTAAGGTGTGGTTCTGGATTTTTGTATTCCACAAAGTTGGCAAAGTTCCTTTATCAATGTACTTTCAAAGTTACCACCCTGGTCCGAATGTAAACGGCGAGGAAATCCGTAGTGAATGATGAAATTGTTGAAGAGCACTTCAGCTGTGGTCTTAGCAGTCATGTTCTTGGTAGGATATGCCTGGGCATACTTCGTAAAATGGTCTGTAACCACAAGAACATACTGATAACCACCCTTTGATGTCTCTAACGTGAGAAAATCCACACATAACAGCTCCAGGGGATGTGATGTTGTAATGGACACTAATGGTGCTCTCGAATTTGTTTGCGACTTTTGACGCAGACACCGTGGACAATTCTTGATCCATTTCTCCACAATGCCATCTATGCCAGGCCAATAAAATCTCTCCTTAATCAATGATATTGTTCGTTCTCTTCCTGGATGGCCAATGTCATTGTGCAAACATGTCAGTACAGTTTTAACATGAGATGATGGCAAAACTAGTTGCTGATGAACTTGTGAATTAAAAACTGTTTCTCTATAAAGTACTCCTCGGTGAAATTTGAACGTATTAAAATTCCGGTACATAGCTGAGTGTTCTTTTGTCATCGGTAAAGTTGAACGTCTTGGGCGTATCTGGTTCCGAGTGGCTGTCATCCAAGGACTTAAAACTGGATCATTTTCCTGTAATCTTCGCCAGTCTCTGGGAGTCATGTCATCAATGTCACAACCACTGAATTCTTCCAGAGAATCCAACACAGATGTTGAACAACACATTGATTCAACAAATGGCTGTTGGTACTGAAGAGAATTACATATGGTCTTTACACTAGGTCCTTTAATCTTCTGTTCAACTGAAGTATTTGATGAATATTCTGGTAATCGTGATAAACAATCAGCATCAGCATTAGATTTACCAGGTCGGTAAAGGATTTCAAAATCGAATGCCCCTAATGCTGATAACCATCGCTGTGAAGTTGCATCCAGCTTAGCAGTTGTTAATACGTACGTCAACGGGTTATTATCTGTAAATACAACAAACTTATGCCCATACAAATAATCATAAAATTTATCTGTAACTGCCCATTTCAGAGCCAAAAACTCTAATTTGTGTGCTGGATAATTTTTTTCAGAATTATTAACACCTCTACTGGCATAAGCAATAACCCTATTTTGTCCATTTTGATTTTGGCCCAAAACTGCACCTAATCCACATGAGCTAGCATCAGTATGCAGCTCAAAAGGCTGACTATAATCTGGATAACCCAGAACAGGTGGTGTAGATAAACACTCTTTAAGTTTCTGAAATGCAAGATCTTGTTGATCACTCCACACCCATTTATGTAAATAATTTGATTTCTTTTTAGTTTTACTTTTTAAAGTATTAGTGGGAGGAAGCAAATCTGTTAGTGGTTTTGAAATCCTGGAAAAATGTTGAACATACTTGAGGTAATAACCCGCAAAACCTAGAAACTTTCTCAATTCATCAGGATTAGTAGGTGTCGGCCAATTCACAATTTTTTCAATTTTTGAGGGGTCAGCTTAAATTCCATTAGCTGACACAACATGGCCAACATATACCACTTTATCTTTAAACAGTCTACACTTAGATGGAGAGAGCTTCAGACCACACTCCCTTAACCTTTCAAACACCATTTGAAGCCTCTCTATGTGTTGCTCATATGAATCTGAAAATATTATCACATCATCTATATACACCAAACATATTTTCAAATTCAAACCTTCCAGGCATTGTTCCATCATCCGCTGAAAACTTGCAGGAGCATTTTTTAATCCAAATGACGTGCGGTTGAACTCATAGAAACCCAAGGGCCCTGCAATGAAGGCTGTACGCTCCTTATGCTCCTCCAAGACCTCCAGCTGATGATAGCCAGATTTCAAATCTAGAACACTAAAATATTTTGAACCTGAAAGATAATCTAAGATTTCATCAATTCTTGGAAGTGCATATGAGTCCTGTATAGTTTTCTTATTAAGAAACCTATAGTCTATACATATTCGAAGATCACCAGATTTTTTTCTAACTAAAACCATATTAGAAGCATATGGACTATGTGAACGACGAATAATTCCGGCTGCAAGTAATTGATGCAAATGATTTCTAACTTCATCTAACATACCAGCAGGAATTCGTCTAAAATGCTGTTTAAATGGTACTTCATCATGTAAATCAATTCTATGTTTGAAAGTATTATAGAAACCAATATCCTGATCATTCTGAGAAAAAATATCTGAAAATTTATGTACAAGTTGTGAAACTTCACTCAGCTGATCAGATGACAAAGTTAAAGTTTCAATATCAATTTTATCAAATGATGTTCTATCAGCAGGCACAGCATTAGATACGTCAAGGTCACTTTCAATCGATACTGGTTGTATCTCACAAATCGTTGCATGAGGTGCAATGGAAATTGTTCTGGATGATATGTTAGATAAATGAACTTTTATAACACCATTGTTATTGTAATCATATTTAAGTATGTAAGGTGCTATTTCAACACCGGCTAATGTATCAGAATCTGAAAGAGGCTGCAAAATAGCACATGTTGGTTGATAAGGTAATTTATGACCAACAAAACCTGAAATAACATGCTCAGTATTAGGATTCAAAATCACATGAGCTTTTTCAGCACTTTGTACAACTCCTAATTTAAAATTATTTTTTTTAAGTTCTTTTTCCCTAAGGGAAAGACATCTAAATGACATATACCATGGAGTTGTCAAATCTGCAACCTGTAAAAATTTATCGCCATGATTTTGGTTACATTCATCCATGAAAATATTCAATGCATTTGTTCCTAACAACACAGGTGTTGAAACATTAAAACCACTATCTGGTACCACCAGAAGAATACAACATTTAGGTGTGCTATCTGCTAAACCTGGAATAGATAACTCAACTTCAGCATAACCTAGATATGGAAGTTTTTTACCATCAGCACACTCAATATCAAGAATATAATTCAATGGGTTAAGTGCAAAATTATTCAAGTGTGACTTGTAAAATGTTTCACAAACAGTTGAAATTGTTGAACCTGTGTCTAACAAACATTTTGTTAATACACCTGAAATGAATACATCAACATTAGTGGTACTACCATACAACCCAGGTGGTTCTTGTTGCTTATTAAATTCAGGTCGAATATTTTGAACGCCTACAGTTGACCTGCTACCGGAGGCACTTTCTAGTTTAAACGATTGCAATTGGCTTTTCTTGAATTTACTTTTGCTCTACAACCAATTGCAATATGTCCATATTGATGGCATTTAAAACATTGAACGTTACTACCTGAAACATTAGAATAGCCACCTTCAGGATGAGTCGAAGAACGTACATTGTTTGCACCAGACCTAAAATCGTTATAACTTTGTCCATTTTGGTTCCTGAAATGAGAATCATTTGTATTGTCAAACCTGTTACTATTGGCGTAAGTATTACCATAATTGTTTGCATTTGACCTAAAACCTCAACTACCACCTCGTCGATTTGAATTAGAATGAGGTGGTCTATGACCAGTAAACTGCTGAGGTACCTACCTGTCTCTCCCTTTTCAATTCTGCAAAATCTGATTTTAATTCAACTATCATTTTCTTTAGATCCTGTAATTCAGAATTAGAAGATTGAACAGATTTAACAGCAGCAGACTTACTACTTGGTACCTTTGTACGTTCACTCTCAATTTTGCGCAATGCAACCCTCAGCTCATCGAAAGTGTGAGTCTGATCAACTTTATACCTGCTAACATCTTTCAAATCTTGACGCAGACCAGACCAGAACATTGACTTCAGCATGTGATCACTTTCCTCTGGCTTCACTTCACCCATCATAATGGCTCGACCAAGTAAATCTTCCAATCTACAACCCCAATTGACAACATCTTCTGTGTCTGCCTGAAATCAGCTATAAAACTTCGAAAAAATTGATTCTCTCGTATCAATAACTCCATAAATGCTATCAAATTTTTTCAAAATATCATGACATGTTGCTTGTGGGCCAAGTCGCATTACAATGCGAGCTGCTTCACCTTTCAAAGATTTTCTTAAGCATTGCAAAATATCAGGATCACTATTTTTATCAGCTATTAGACACTTGACGTCATATTTCCACAAGTCATATGTGGTATCACCCTTCTGATCACCTGAAAAACTAGAAATTCTAAGAGGATTTTTGACAATAATAGGTGTCGAAGATTCTAACGAAGGTTCAGTCTTTACCGCGGTTTCTGGTTCTTTACCGAAACCTTTTAACCAGTCCTGAAATTGCTCAGGGGTGTCAGCTTTTGGCTTAACACCCATTTTCTTGAAGGCAAGAATCATATTTTGCATATCCTCCTGTGAAAAATTTTCAGAATCCACATTGGGGAAAAAAAAAAAAAAAAAATTATCAGTTATGTATAAAAAATATATATATGTATCAAAAATAATGAATTACCAATTAATAATAATAGAAATAATTATTACCAATTCATCATGCTGAAAATATTGAAATACGAAAGCAAATAAATAAACGAATGAAAATCTAAAGTCGCAGTGCAAACACAAGTGCACTTACCGAATAGTATGTGCAAAGCAAGTTTATGATTGAAAGCAAGGACAGCGAATGAAACATCGATCAGCTTAGTTGACAACAACCGAACCTAAACAAAAAATTTTCTGTCCGACGACAAAAAATTTCAAAGTCACAAACTTTCTAAGTTAACCAACCCCAATATCTGCACAAGACAATCCACAATATAATCAAAGTCGACAAGGAAAATGTAAGAAAAAATAAATTTCTTCTTTCAAATACCTTGACAATGTAAACAATCAAGTCCACATACCAGTAAACAATCAATGAAACTAAAACACCACTGGCACTGAAGGGGTTAAATATGAATGTAAACTGAGTCTACATACAGGTAGACTATCTGACAATTATGGCTGGCACTCAAAGGGTTAAGTGTCAATGTAAACACACCAAGTCTACACTGGTAGACTATCTCCAAATATGGTGGTACTCAATGGGTTAAAGTGAAACAGATACCCCAGTTAATGGTTACTATGGTTACAAAGTTGCTAAGTTCACGCAATTAAACTCGAAAAATATTATCTAATTGTGAAAATATTATTTTCTGTAAGTTCACATCTGACTATTAATGAGAATGGTTTGATTATTCACAACAACAATCAAAACATTTCCAAATCAGAGGCGATATCACAAGAAATAACACACTGCAGTGACACTGAAATACAAGCAAAGTGTATTTCTCAAATTGCCAAGATTGGCGAAAATGAAACACAGCCAAAAACAAAAACAGTTGATAAGTGTTACGATTGGTGACGAAAATTGCCGAACTACGAGCCGACTTAACTATTTGTAAACAAAGAACACGTGTTTTATGTGTACCCAGTCAAAGCATGTGATTCCAGGTCAAATCACCAGCTTTGAATCGATAAACAACAAACACATTCTCGAGTGAAAATTATAAATTGAAGCTTACAAGTACTGCAGCGAATTGTATGTATATTACACAAGAGGCACAATAACAACGATCGGATCAACAGACCAAATCATGTGGTAATGTGTAAATAATGTAGTATAGATACACACGTGTTAACCTGACGTCACGCAAAAATGTCAAACTACGGAGGCGTGTCTGACAACAACATTCAAGACACAAAAATACGAACACTAAGGCGTGGTATCAGTTTCAAAATAACCCAAAGTTTCTAGGAAACGACATTATTATGGTCTGTAATTCGGTAACGTTTATGATTACTGTAAAATAGAAAGTCAGACTAGGAATGTACCAAACTGTCAGTCACATCTCAAAGTACAACTGGGTCAGTCCTGATTTGGGTGATTCAACACAGTGTAAATGTCAACAAGTCGTGGAAGAACAGTCATCTGTGGGATATCAGTCGTCTGTACGGAACAGTTATAAACGTGTGATATTAATCATAAAAGGTATACCTTAGTTCCTATGCAGATATCCTGGAATATACACGCACAGTAATTATATAAGAAATGACAACACAGTCACAGGCCTGCGAGACGAGCGCGCACAGTACTGTTGATGAATAAACAAAATTGAATTCCGCTCCATCGAAGATGATAGGCTGGTTGTCTGCATGTGGGCGGTCCTCTACATCATAAGGTTGACTGAAGTACAGCTGTAAACAGAACAGATATCCACTGCTGAATAATGAAATTTTCCTGAGTCCTCTATTAAAGAATAAAAGTGTTGGGCGCCATTATCACAGAGGTCGCGGGTACTCCTGGAAGTCAAGCATTATTCCTGAGTAATAAAGGTGGACTCCTAAAATAATTTCACGAACTTCTGATGAATATATATATTACAAGTTTATTTTTATTTTTTAAACAATCACTCCATTCTCAAAATACTATTCACAAATCAGTCTCAATATATTACACGTCACTTGTCAAACCCTGAAAAATAGAATTAAAACAACATAAGCACCTATAAGTACACATATCATGGAGGATAACCCTTTAACAAAAAAAAGGTAAAGTAATCGATTCATTGTTGATCTGATTGCAATGCGCTCAGGGTTTCAATGCCGATCACATTGCAAGAAGAGCAACAATTAAAAGAAACGAAAATATAAGTAATTTAAATAATCTTACCATTTCGAAAAGATCAGACAAAATGTCAACATCCTCCATGACAGGTACTTTTGCTAACTCTGAATGTCAAACCTAGATTCCCCAAAACAAAAGAATTTCCTGCCAGAACTACCAACAAGCTTACTACCAGAGAACAGTGAACTCACAATGAGTAACCCTTCAACCGACAAGATCCAAGATGCATTAAGCTGACGCGCGCAAGAAAGCTGTACCTATAATAAATAAACATTAGTAGATCAGGCTGTAAATAAAATATTAAATTAGTTACCACAAAAAAAATAGAATTTGCTCACTACCACAAAAATCTATACTTTCTTGTCTCCACTAATGAGATAATCATTGCTATCTAGGCAAAAGCTCAAGATTCTTATTGCATATTTTTAAAAAAAAATTCCCAAAATTTTTATAGAGCCACTTGTGAATTATTTTCTCATTGGGAACACCAGTTATGAGGAATATTCTGGGAGGGGTCAGATTTGGGGGGGGGGGGGGGGGGGGCCTCTGTGAAGAATATACTTTAATAAAAATCTATTTCAGAATTACCAATCTTTTGATATATGGTATACAACATCCTTAAAGGGATCAGATTCCAGTTTGTTCAAAGCAAGTTCCTGAGTTCTTATTTGGGCTCCACATTGGAGGCCGAATTTTAACTCGTGCCATATGAGGAATATTTTTTTTAAAATCTTCAGAACCACCCTTCAGAATCTCTCAATATTTGGTATACAGCATCTTAAAGGGAGTCCGTTTTCTCGATGGGATCTCAAATCAACTTGGTGGAATATGAGGAGATGTACTGATCAAAATCTTTTGATATTTTGTGTACAGCACCCTTAGGGGAGTCTGATCATGTCCCTGAATTCATATTTGGACACTATGAAGAATACTCCTTAAAAATATACAACATTGGTGAGGGTGGTGGAGACAGAGTCAAATTCCTGGGGTTTTTTTTCAGATTAATTCCCTGTGTTCATATTTGATGTCCTAATGAGAGCTCAAAATTTAACTTGAAGTGATATGAAGATTATTCTTGAAAAATCTCCAGAAGAACCAATCAAAATCGTTTGATATTTGTTATTGTTATGCAACATCCTTGGGAGGGGGAGGGTCAGATTACATTTGTTCAAATCACATCCCGATTTCATATTTGGTCTCTCTATTGGAGCCCGAAATTTTAATTTAGTGCAAGATGAGAAAAATTCGTAAACATCTTCCTCAGACTCACCAGGCAGAATGTTTTGATATTTGGTATATAGCATTACTATGACTCCAAAAGCCAATTTGTTCAAGGCTTTATGCTTGACTGATTTTGGGTGGACCATGCCCAGAAGGGTTTTAAAACTTAAAATAGAACCCAATGGAGAATTTACTATTTGTTTATTATACCCCCGCTTCGAAGAAGTGGGGGCTATATAGGAATCGCCCTGTACGTCTGTCCGTCCGTACGTACGTACGTCCGTCCGTCCGTCTGTCCGTACGTCTTAACGGACATGAAATTCTTGTGTGCGCAACTCCTCCTACATTTATCAATCAATTTGGACAAAACTTTTCAGACATCATCACTACTAAGTGAACATGTGCATATTCCAAGATTTTTGATCTGCGACAATTTTAACCAGGTTATCTCCCTTTGACTTAGATTTATTGTGTCTTCCATCCGAACAAATTCTTGTGTGCGCAACTCCTCCTACATTAATGAACCAATTTTGATGAAACCTTTCAAACATCATCTCTACTAAGTGAACATGTGCATATTCCAAACTTTTTAATCTGCGACAATTTTAACCAGGTTATCTCTCTTGAACTTTGATTTAATATGGGTTTCTGCATGAAATTCTTGTGTGTGCAACTCCTCCTACATTTATCAATCAATTTGGACAAAACTTTTCAGACATCATCACTACTAAGTGAACATGCGCATATTCCAAGATTTTTGATCTGCGACAATTTTAACCAGGTTATCTCCCTTTGACTTAGATTTATTATGTCTTTCTGTTCGAACAAATTCTTGTGTGCGCAACTCCTCCTACATTAATGAACCGATTTTGATGAAACCTTTCAAACATCATCTCTACTAAGTGAACATGTGCATATTCCCGTACGTACGTACGTCCGTCCGTCCGTCCGTCCGTCCGTCCATACGTCTTTCCGGACATGAAATTCTTGTGTGCGCAACTCCTCCTACATTTATCAATCAATTTGGACAAAACTTTTCAGACATCATCACTACTAAGTGAACATGCACATATTCCAAGATTTTTGATCTGCGACAATTTTAACCAGGTTATCTCCCTTTGACTTAGATTTATTGTGTCTTTCCATCCGAACAAATTCTTGTGTGCGCAACTCCTCCTACATTAATGAACCGATTTTGATGAAACCTTTCAAATATCAATCTCTACTAAGTGAACATGTGCATATTCCAAACTTTTTAATCTGCGACAATTTTAACCAGGTTATCTCTCTTGAACTTTGATTTAATATGGGTTTCTACATGAAATTCTTGTGTGCGCAACTCCTCCTACATTTATCAATCAATTTGGACAAAACTTTTCAGACATTTTGATGAAACCTTTCAAACATCATCTCTACTAAGTGAACTTGTGCATATTCCAAACTTTTTAATCTGCGACAATTTTAACCAGGTTATCTCTCTTGAACTTTGATTTAATATGGGTTTCTACATGAAATTCTTGTGTGCGCAACTCCTCCTACATTTATCAATCAATTTGGACAAAACTTTTCAGACATCATCACTACTAAGTGAACATGCGCATATTCCAAGATTTTTGATCTGCGACAATTTTAACCAGGTTATCTCCCTTTGACTTAGATTTATTATGTCTTTCCGTTCGAATAAATTCTTGTGTGCGGAACTCCTCCTACATTAATGAACCAATTTTGATGAAACCTTTCAAACATCATCTCTACTAAGTGAACATGTGCATATTCCAAACTTTTTGATCTGCAACAATTTTAACCAGGTTATCTCTCTTGAACTTTGATTTAATGTGGGTTTCTATATGAAATTCTTGTGTGTCTTACCATCCGAACAAATTCTTGTGTGCGCAACTCCTCCTACATTAATGAACCGATTTTGATGAAACCTTTCAAACATCATCTCTACTAAGTGAACATGTGCATATTCCAAACTTTTTAATCTGCGACAATTTTAACCAGGTTATCTCTCTTGAACTTTGATTTAATATGGGTTTCTACATGAAATTCTTGTGTGCGCAACTCCTCCTACATTTATCAATCAATTTGGACAAAACTTTTCAGACATTTTGATGAAACCTTTCAAACATCATCTCTACTAAGTGAACATGTGCATATTCCAAACTTTTTAATCTGCGACAATTTTAACCAGGTTATCTCTCTTGAACTTTGATTTAATATGGGTTTCTACATGAAATTATTGTGTGCGCAACTCCTCCTACATTTATCAATCAATTTGGACAAAACTTTTCAGACATCATAACTACTAAGTGAAAATGTGCATATTCCAAGATTTTTGATCTGCGACAATTTTAACCAGGTTATCTCCCTTTGACTTAGATTTATTATGTCTTTCCGTTCGAACAAATTCTTGTGTGCGCAACTCCTCCTACATTAATGAACCGATTTTGATGAAACCTTTCAAACATCATCTCTACTAAGTGAACATGTGCATATTCCAAACTTTTTGATCTGCGACAATTTTAACCAGGTTATCTCTCTTGAACTTTGATTTAATATGGGTTTCTGCATGAAATTCTTGTGTGCGCAACTCCTCCTACATTTATCAATCAATTTGGACGAAAGTTTACAGACATCATCACTACTAAGTGAACATGCGCATATTCCAAAATTTTTGAGCTGTGGCAATTTTAACTAGGTTATCTCCCTTTAACTTAGATTTATTATGGGTTTCTACATGAAATTCTTGTGCGTGCAACTCCTCCTACATTTATCAATCAATTTGGACAAAACTTTTCAGACATCATCACTACTAAGTGAACATGCGCATATTTCAAGATTTTTGATCTGCGACAATTTTAACCAGGTTATCTCCCTTTGACTTAGATTTATTATGTCTTTCCGTTCGAACAAATTCTTGTGTGCGCAACTCCTCCTACATTAATGAACCGATTTTGATGAAACCTTTCAAACATCATCTCTACTAAGTGAACATGTGCATATTCCAAACTTTTTGATCTGCAACAATTTTAACCAGGTTATCTCTCTTTAACTTTGATTTAATATGGGTTTCTGCATGAAATTCTTGTGTGCGCAACTCCTCCTGCATTTATCAATCAATTTGGACGAAAGTTTACAGACATCATCACTACTAAGTGAACATGTGCATATTCCAAAATTTTTGAGCTGTGGCTATTTTAACTAGGTTATCTCCCTTTAACTTAGATTTATTATGGGTTTCTACATGAAATTCTTGTGCGTGCAACTCCTCCTACATTTATCAATCAATTTTGACGAAACCTTTCAAACATTATCACAACTAAGTGAACATACGCATATTCCCAAATTTTTGAACTGCGACAATTTTAACCAGGTTATCTCCCTTTAACTTGGATTTATTATGGGTTTTCAAATGGGATTCTTGTGTGTGCAACTCCTCCTACATTAATGAACCGATTTTGAATACATGTTGCACATTGTAAATGTGTTTTTCCAAATATAAACCATATATGTGTGGGCTCTTTAAGTATTCAGTGCTGTTCTGTGGAAGGCCACATGCAAATACAAATTTCAACAACAAAAAATGATCTTTATGTATACATTTCCTTATGGCCTTCGCCTACATGATCAGAAGTGCATTCCTCTAAAAACCCAAAGCGGGGGTATTAATCACCTTCAGTGATAGTTCTAGTTTAAATTAGTTCTGCCCATAAGTGACATGGCTTATTGTGGTCACATTTAGTCAGATGTGTATGTGGGGGCATTAGGTTAATGTTTGTTCAGAGGGGGTCCACCAGGTTGCTTGAGACCTGGGGTGTTTGGAGAGGGATTGAAGTCTATTGTGTTTTTTGTTTTCTTGCATTAAAATGAGTTTTGAAGGATTTGGGGTAATTTTATGCAGAAAAAAACAACACACCATTAGCTGTAAATGTTTTTTGAAGAATCTTGAGAGATTTGAAAAAAGAAAATTGTCAGCCTGACAACCCCATGTGAGATGGGGGAACCAAGGGGTGCTTTTTAGTCGAGTTGTGACAAAGTTAAACTCGACTTATAGTTTGGTGAATGGCAGGCGGGCAGACGGGCATAAACAATTGGTTTCCAGACGATAATTTGATAATGGTTCGACCCACGTTCATAAAACTTCATAGACAGGTTGGCCTCGGTGAGAGGAAAAACCCTATTGATTTTGGACTCCCTACATCAAATGGTGAAGGTCACAGTGACCTTGAACATTCTAAATCAAAAACAGTTGGTTTCCGGATGATAACTTGACTATGGTTGAACCCAGATTCATGAAACTTCATATGTAGGTTGGCCTTCATGAGAGGAAGAACCCTATTTATTTTGGACTCAAGGTCAAGGTCACAGTGACCCTGAACATAGTAAATCAAAACAATTGGTTTCCAGATGATAACTTGATAATGGTTTGATCCATGTTCACGAAACTTCATAGGTAGGTTGGTATCAGTGAGAGGAAGAACCCTATTTATTTTGGACTCGCTAGGTGAAAGGTCAAGGTGACAGTGGCCTTTAACATAGTAAATCCGTAAACAATTGGTTTCTGGATGATAACTTGATAATAGTTCGGCCCACATTCATGAAACTTTATAGGTAGGTTGGCATCGATGTGAGAAAGAACCCTTTTTATTTTGGACTCGCTAGGTCAAAGGTCAAGGTCACAGTGACCTTGAACATAGTAAATCGTAAACAATTGTTTCTGGATGATAACTTGACGATGGTTCAACCCACATTCATGAAACTTCATATGTAGGTTGGCCTTCTTGAGAGGAAAAAGCCTATTTAGTTTGGACTCACTAGGTCTAGGTCACAGTGACCCTGAACATAGAAAATCAAAACAATTGGTTTCCGGATGATAACTTTATAATGGTTCAACCCACTTTCATGAAACTTAATAGGTAGGTTGGCATCAGAGAGAGGAAGAACCCTATTTATTTTGTATTCGCTAGATGAAAGGTCAAGGTCACAGTGACCTTCAACATAGTAAATCGTAAACAATTGGTTTCCCAATGATAACTTGATAATGGTTTGACCCACATTCCTGAAACTTCATAGGTAGGTTGGCCTAGGTGAGTGGAAGACGCCTATTTACTTTGGTCAAAGGTCAAAGTCACAGTGACCTTGAACATAATAAATCGTAAACAATTGGTTTCCAGATGATAATTTGACAATGGTTCCACCCACGTTCATGAAACTTCATAGGTAGGTGACATTGGTGCAAGAAAGAGCCCTATGTATTTTGGAATCACTAGGTCAAAGGTCAAGGTCATGGTGACCCTTCACATAGTAAATTATAAACAACTAGTTTCCAGATGATAAGTTGATAATGATTAAACCCAATTTAGTGCTCTCACAACTCGGCATTGGATCGGTGATCCCATCAGAAATTATATTTTTAGCTCAACTTTGGCGAAGCCAAATTTGAGCTTTTGTCATGGCCCGTCGTCCGTATGTCAACAATGGGATACAGCTCGGGCTAGAGGCCGTATTTATGAACCGGTCTTTACGAAACTTCTTGGGTACCTTTGTTATGACCGTGGGATGAGAACGAGTGTTTTTGGATGCGGCCCAAATTCAAGATGTCTGCCAGCTGCCATTTTGTACCGATGATGCAGAAATCTGTATTTTTATACTGTACCAATGACCCAGACATAGCTGGTGCTAACTCTTAAAATATAGGGCCAAACACAAATTTTGCCCCCCAATCCCCAAAATTTGCATCTAAAACCAAAGAAAACATGTCCTGAATGGCCCTTCACACTTCACCTCTACTGCGCATGCGCAGTGTCAAGGACGTTCCGAAATTGGCGCCATTAATCATTCTAAGTTTGGCCCTTCATCAGTTAACATCTGACTGATCTTTGTGCTTGTAAATCTCAGTTTAAATGATGCCAGACACATAAATATTAGTGAAATGGTGATTCTAAGGAGGATAGAGAAGGAGGAGAGGAAAAATGTGTGACAGAATATTATCAGGGCTGTAACTTAAAATTTTTTAATGAAATTATGTTAAGTTACCTATTTTCGAGGCAGCAGCCATTTTGTTGTCATCCTGATTATTTAGTTACACTGATTTTTCAGTGTTTTCCTCTCTCCCTGTCCTTTAAGTCCCCCCTTGCTATTCTCCCATGCTTTTGGCATAGTTTTTGTAATTATTATTACTAAATTTTCTTGGGAGTTTTAGCTGAATAACAGAATGAATTCTGTTCTTTTCCCCATGTTTACGTCTTCACCTACGGGTCGTTAGGCGTTGTGTTCTGCATCTACCATCTGATGTTCTGCAGTTTCTTCCCAGGAAGTCTCTGTTTTGCATCAGATAGTGTATTTTTGGTAACTGATTCCGGGCCTGGGTGCCTGGAGTCTTATTTTAGTGTTTTTACATTCATTGTTTACATTCACAACAGCCCTCTGTGTGAGGGGGGGGATTTCTGGAAAATAATATCTTGATGTTATTTTAATCATAACTAGATACATTATTATTGTTCGTAAGTGTTGAATAAATTGTTTAAAATATTTTTAAAATTTTTTTCCACACTTAGGCTTGGGATCCATTGGGGCTCAACGTTACTTTTCAGAAACTTGGGCTGTTCTGAAAAAATATTTTTTCAAAATATTTTGATTTCAATTATTTTTTCTATATTAATGGATCATATTATTATTATGTATTTTGATTGCCAGGGGTTAGTGCGAGTACCAGGACTTGTTTTCTTTTCACATTGAAAGGATATTGATCAATTGTAATAAGAGGAAGTCTTCCTCTGACTTTTATAATCATTCTCTATCTGGTCAGTGTACTCGCATTAACTCCTGTTCTGTATCGTACGATTTCGATGACAATATGGGAAGCGTATGTCACGGTATGTTAGTGGGGAATTGGACACTCCGGTCCTTTCCCCGCAGGGTCACTCTACTTTATCAATTTCTATTTCAGACGATCAAGATTAGGGTGATGTATCTGTGATGTCTTCCAACAGTGTGCCTCCGTCGTCACAATTAATGAAGGGCTAGCGGAAAAGTGCTCATGTAAATACGCCAATTGCCTAAGAGGACCCTAGTAGGTTCGACGGCCTTTGACGTCCGCTAGCTCGCCCGGTGTAGCATCCATTCACCGAATGGTTCGGTAGCCGGGTTCGTCCGTTGCGGTCTAGAAGGAATTTTGGGGTGATGCGAGCACTATAAATCAACCAGATGCACACCCAGTGACGGCGGATCAGAGGGAGAATGGAGGAAGCCTTTTAGTCCGGTTCATAGCTCGTTCTGGTCCATCCGGACGGCGAGCGAGAGAGGCCCCTCTCTCGTACAACAACATCTGGCCCCAGATGTTGTGGTACAAAATGTTTTGCATTCGGAGCATACGTCCGTCGCTCGGGACGCTCCGACATATAGTCAGTCCGGAGTAGACTGTCAATAAGGCTTCCTCATTCTCATGGTAGCGCACACGACCGCTCTTGGCTACGTGACCTCGGATATCCAGTCAGCTTCGCCAGTCAGAGAATCATCGGCGACCAGGTCACACCATCCGGTAGCCAGGGACACGAGGCCTGCAGACTCTGGACGTTCGCATAGGAAGTGTGCGGGAGTCAACGTACACGGAGCTTCCGGCGGCAATGCATCGTAAGACCGCTACTGCACAGGCCTCGGGAACGGACGTGCTTTCCTAAATAGCACAGTTTATCGCAGCATCCCAGCATCAACTGAATCTGTCGCATATTTTTTATCCGACGATGCTGGGTCGGGACGCTCCGCGGAAGCGGGTACGGACGTCCGAAAATTTCATCCGGTCCGACGGGATACCGAAAGGGATTTGGAGGATTTCGAGCTTTCCCTTTCGGAACAACATATGCTGTTGTGTATGTCATCTGACTTGGTCTTCTACAGCTTCTTTCGTTGGACCAGAATGCTGCGATGCCGGATAAGAAACTGATAGCGTCGGTGGACTTAGAAATTTTGGGTTCGGTTCAGGGACATCGTCCCTCAGTTCCGACATAGTCCAATAATGTCACACAAACTTTCGAATTATTGAACGACGCTATATATATTATTATTATATGCTTGCTATAACCAAGCATTTCTGGTTTCTTGTTCGCAAAGTTACGGAGATGTCTTTCAAAAGTGTGCCTCTGTCGTCATAGTTAATGAAGAGCTAGCGGCAATAAGTGCTCATGGAATATGTCTATCGCCTAAGAGATCCCTTGTAGGATCGACGGAGTGACATTCGCTAGCTCACCCGGTGTAGCGTGCATTCATCGAATGGTTCGGCTGCCGGGTTCGTCCGTTGCGGTCTAGGAAGGAGATTTGGGTGATGCGAGCACTTTAATTACTTTAGTACTCAGCCAGTGACGGCAGATTGAGGACAGATCGGAGGAAGCCTGTTAGTCCGGTTCCTGGCTTGTCCAGGTCCGTCCGGGCTGTGAGCGAGAGAGGTCCCTCTCTCGTCCAACAACATAGGGGACCGCAATGTCCATAATGCTTCCTCATCCTCACAGCAGGGCACACGACTGCACATTGGCTACGTGACCTCGAGTATCCGATCAGTTTCGTCATTCAGTGATTCCACGGCGAATAGGTCACGCCATCCGGTAGCCAAGGGACACGAGGCCTATACACTCCGTTCGCTCGCATATTGGTAGTATGCACGGGGTAACGATCACGGTGCTTCCAGCGGCAATGCATTGTAGGACCGCTTCTCCTCAGGCCTCAGTGACGGATGTGCTATCCGAGTTAGCACAGTTGTTTCGCAGCATTCCAGCAATCGACAGTTTCTTGGTCGAATCAGGAATTATCCGACGGCGCTGGGTCGGTGCGGTCCGCGGTTGCATCAGGTACGGACGACCGAACGCTTTATAGGGTCCGACAGGATGGCGAAAGGGATTCGAAAGATTTCGAGTTTTCCCTTTCGTAGTATCGGAAGCTGCCATTCATATCTTCTGGCATTATCTTCCAGTGATTGTTATTTCGGACTACATTGCTGCGATGTTGGATAAGAGACTTATAGCGTCATTGGACTCGGAATTTTGGATCGGTTCAGGGACATTGTCCCTGACTTACCGACGCAGTCCAATAATTTCATTACAACATGTGTTTTATTTTTCGACGCTATATATGCATACAAGCCTGCTACCAAGCATGATAGTTTAGTTTCTTGTCCGCGTTGCTCATTTCTGCCGTTTTATCATTTATACGAATAGTTTATTTTGGCAGAGCAGGGCATACCGAGAGTTCATATGCGTCTAGACGGTGTGGTTAAAGACTGCAAATATTCTTTTTCGCCGTCTATGTCTTTTCCTACCTCTATGTTGGAAACGACAATGATGTCTAGTAGACTTAACTTAGACGCTTTATCATACGTAATCCACCTTACTGAGGCGTTATCATTACGTCTTCAAGAAAAGATTTACGGGATATTATTCTCAATGTGATTTGTTTTGAGGGCAGTAGTTTGTTCACGTATAACTCCGCCCTTCAGTGGCTGATTGGAGTTGGTTAGACGTGACGCAGCCCTAGCTACATCCACGCGCGTGGATAGTAAGGTTAAGAACTCTCTCAGAGTCGCTTCGTTCTCGGAGAAGCTTTTCTTCGACGGCAACTTTTCAGCAATCCATGAATTGCTCGATTTACACGTTCTCTTGTCTATCTAGTGTTACAAGAGATTCAGACTGGGGCAAACATTCGGTGGTTGACTCAGAGAGTGCCACTGCAGTTGCCGGACCCGAGTGTTGCAGTTTTGACGGTTGCCAGTCAAACAGATTGGGATATAATATTGATCCCAACGGATTCGAAGTGCCAGGGTCTTTGGGTTCCGCAGTCTCTTAGCAACCAATTATCTTCCGCGGAATAATGTTTTTTAGGCTTGCTTTATGTCATTGCATGAACATTATTCAGAAACGCATGCCCAAATCCTGTCCGTTAATTCGACAGTAGTGGCGTATCTCCGGAACCAGGGAGGCACTCATTCGTTTCCGTTATTCAATTTAATGGAAAGAATCCGTCTGTTGGTTATTGTACACCAAGTTCTGTTTCGGTCCGTCATATTCCGGGTCATCTGATTGTTTTACCGGACTCCCGTTCACTTAGGGGTCGCTTGTTGCTGTCAGAATGGACTCTCAACAAACAAGTATTCAATCAGATTTGCTATCTATGGGAGCGCCCAATGATGATTTATTTACGACACACCTTGCTAATCAATTGCAGACGTATGTGTTGGCTTGTCCGGATCTCTGAGCTAATGTTGTTAACGCTCTATTGATCTATAGGACGGAATGATAGGATACGCGTATCCTCCGGCGCTGTTGTTTCAGCAGGTATTGCTAAGATAAACAACCACAATACATTTCTGTTGATAGCATCTCCATCTTCACAGAGACCATGGGTAATTTACTCTGTTGTCTACTGTGGGACTTAACGTGAAATCTTCCTCAATGACAGGATCTTTTTTCGCTGGGTAAATCGTGTCATCTTTATCACAACCCGCAAGGTCGCAACCTTCATGTATTCCGTTGTGTGGTCCGTATTGCATTGTAAGCATTGTACTGGACGAGCTTTGGACGCGATTTCTTACTATAGGAGATCCTCTTCTTCGCTATTCTATGCGGCTAAAGTGGAGGCTCTTCCGTCGTTGGTGTAGGGATCATTATGTTCATATTATTGATCCCTCCATACTACTCATTGCAACTTTTTAGTATACTTGTTTGACAAGATCTACTGCAGCCTGTTATTAATAAGGTTATAGGTTTATGTTACCTCATACCTATGCACTCTAGGATAGTTTACAATTGAGTCTTATGTCTCTTTATCTAAGTCAGTTAGTAACTTTTTGATAAATAGACTTAGAATCTTTAGATTAAATTCCTATATGGAATTTAACTTCGGTTCTTATTTAGCTAAGTAATCATTTGAGCCTCTGGAAACAGTAGTTTTCAAATTCTGACCTTTTAGACAGTAATTCTGTTGGTTTCTCTTTTACTGAAGAGTCAGTGAGTTTCATGCATTATCGATGGATGATTTTCACTTTCGTAGTTTCGGAATCACTACTTCCTTTACTATTTAGGTTGGATTTTTGCATAAGAGTTAGGCTCCTAATATCCGGAACCTATTGTTATTAAGGTCCTTCCGTCTTCGTACGGGCATAGGCCTTTACTCTCTCCGGTTAGAGTTTATGTATTTATAAACAGATATCTGTTTATTACTACGGGTGTAAGCTTCTTCTGTCTTTGATGCCTAATAGAAGGACGTTTCGCTCCATTCTATTGCTAATGGATTCTATTAACTATCGGTACTGCTTATGGTATATCATTGACTCAGCAGTTGTGCTTAAGATTTCGGCTCATGAAGTAAGAGTTCTTCTACATCTTGGGCTTACTTTAATAGTGTCGCTATTATAGATTTTTGAAGGCTGCTCATTGCGCTCAGCCATCCGCATTCATGAATTTTTATCTCAGAAATATCGAGTCCATTTCTGGAGGCCTCTATTGTTAGGTCTATTATCTACTGCTCAGAATGTCATTCACTTAACAGTTGCTACTATAGCTAGGTAGGCTGTCTGTTTCGGCAGTGACTCCGTTCTGCTGCCTTCTTCGCTCTGGGCTATTTGACCCAGGGCAAGAAAAAGGGGGGGGGGGGGAGGGTGTTCCCTTGGGTCACCTGTTTTACTATGAAAACAAGGGGATACCTCCTCCGGAGTTAGTAATTCTGAGCTGTTATTGGGATGGTTGTTTAGTGAGAAGTTTATGTTTTAAAAATTCATTCAAGTCTTAGTTTTTAAAGTATAGCTTTTGAATATTGCATGTGTCAACGGACATGGTTATGCAATCCTCAGACACTTTTAAGGAGTATAAGAGTCTCTATTCTCTAGACTTACTTTATTTATTGGCTTACTTTAAAAATTATTAGTATAAGGATTATATTGGATATTAATAGAGTACATGGATGTATAATGCTCAATTTTGGAAGGTGTTGTATCTTTCTAATTTATCATAAATAAGAAAGATACATGTAAGGCCTATTACTTCTTTTTCCCTAGAGGGGATGACTCTATTTTATATTATTGAGCGTATTCCATCTTGCTCTATGTCCTTGGCCCTCCAGCCTTTTTACTATTCAGCTATGTCTGGGTCATTGGTACAGTATAAAAATGTTAAAAAATTTATAGTAATTTCTATATTTTTTATACTTACCAATGACCCAGACGGGGATGGCCCTCCCAGGAGTTGGGAACTCTTGCCTCCCCGCTGAGTACATAGCGCTTACCAGGCACTGGTTATTAGAATGATTAATGGCGCCAATTTCGGAACGTCCTTGACACTGCGCATGCGCAGTAGAGGTGAAGTGTGGAGGGCCATTCAGGACATGTTTTCTTTGGTTTTAGATGCAAATTTTGGGGATTGGGGGGCAAAATTTGTGTTTGGCCCTATATTTTAAGAGTTAGCACCAACTATGTCTGGGTCATTGGTAAGTATAAAAAATATAGAAATTACTATAAATTTTTTAACTTTTTGAACAGAACTTCCATATGAAAGCTCTGATTTGTATAATTTTTTGTATGAATGTTTAGTACAATGGGATACATGACATATAATACAGGTTTTTTTCTCATGCGTAAATTGGGCAAATTAGACTAATTTTGATGTTTTTGGTGTTACTTTCAGCACTGTGCAAATGCCAATACGGCTCGGGCTAGAGGCCGTATTTATGAACCGATCTTTACGAAACTTCTTGGGTACCTTTGGTATCACCGTGGGACGAGAACGAGTGTTTTGGGGTCAGGTCCGAAATTCAAGATGGCCGATGGCAGCCATTTTGTACAAAATTAGGTGCAATCAGATTTTTGCACAGAACTTCCATATGAAAGCGCTGATTTGAATAATTTTTTGTGTGAATGTTTAGTACCATGGGATACATCACATATAATACAGGTTTTTTTCTCGTGAAGAATATGCAAATTAGATGAACTTTGATTTTTTAAGTGCGACTTACACACAGTAAGTACACATGCCAATACGGCTCGGGCTAGATCTGTATTTATGAACTGATCTTCACGAAATGTCTTGGGTACCTTTGTTATCACCTTGGGACGAGAACGAGTGTTTCTGAGTGCGGTCTAAAATTCAAGATGGCTGCCAGTGGCCATTTTGTACCGAAATTAGGTCTAATCAGTTTTTTGTAGCTCAGACTAGAGGCCATATTTGTGAACCAATCTTTACGAAACTTCTTGGGTACCTTTGTTATCACCGTGGGATGAGAGCGAGTGTTTTTGGGTGTGGTCCGAAATTCAAGATGGCCACCAGCAGCCATTTTGTACCAAAATTAGTGCAATCAGTCTTTTGTACAGAACTTCTGTATGAAAGTTCTGATTTGAATAAATTTTTGTATGAATGTTTAGTAACATGGAATACATCACATATTGTAAGGGTTTTTTTTTTCGTGCAGAAATTATGCAAATTAGATGAACTTTGATTTATTCAGTGCTACTTACACAATATAAGCACACATGTCAATACGGCTCAGGGTAGAGGCTGTATTTATGAACCGATCTTCACAAAGCTTCTTGGGTACCTTTGTTATCACCTTGGGACGAGAATGAGTGTTTCTGGGAGCGGTCCAAAATTCAAGATGGCTGCCAGTGGCCATTTTGTACCGAAATTAGGTCCAATCAGTTTTTTGTCACAAGTCCTATGCAGCTCGTATTTATGAACTGATCTTCACAAAACTCCTTGGGTACCTTTGTTTTCACCTTGGGACAGGAACGAGTGTGTTTTGGGGTGCCTTTGTTATCACTGTGCTATGAGAACAAATATTTTTGGGTTCAGTGAGACCCACTCTGGTACTCAAAGTTTTCTTTTCTAGTTAAGCATCTGACTGTCACCCACCTTTACAATACTTTACCTATACATTTGTTACAGGTAAGGGTCAGCATTTATGTACAGACCGTTACAATACTTTTTATGTACCTTTGTTATCAGGTCATTACCTAGATGTTTGTCATTGCTGTGTCACATACTATACATGTACATGTCTTTGTCTTGACAAGTTGAGCTACAGTGTCATTGACACTTTCATTCTATCTCATGTTGAAGTTGACTTTTGAAGGATTTGTCCTTTAATGCGACCCCCCCCCCCCCCAAAAAAAAAGTCACCTTGCTGCTCCCCACCCACCACTCCCCACCCCCTCCACCTCACTCTCCACCCAGATCATTTGGGTGAAAGATTTTGTGCACAAAACCACTCTTGAAATCCTTCAAAACATACATTGAAGCTGTAAAAAAGAAATTTACTCAATGGACCTACCTCGCTTTCCCCTCCATGGAAATGGCCTATTTAACATTACTGGAAATCTAAGCCTTTAATCCATCTTACATGGTTAACAGAGTTGTAAAAAAACTAGTTGATTCCTCTGTACTGTTAACTAGCCATAGATGCTGAATGTGACCTTAAATGCTTCATGAAGTATCTTGATCAGGTGACCGATTAAGGCCTCTTGGGACCTTTTGTTAGCTCACCTGGCCGAAAAGGCCATGTGAGCTTTTCTCATCACTTGGCATTCGTCGTCCGTAAACTTTTCACATTTTCATCTTCTTCTCTGTAACTGCTGAGCCAGTGTGAACCAAACTTGGCAAGAATGGTCTATGGGTGGCCCTCTACAAACGGTCCTCATTTTGTTCCCCTTCGGATGAAAAACATGGCTTCCAGAGGCATTCTTTGATTCTTGTTGGTGGATTTTCAAAAATCTTCTCCTCTGAAACTGCCAGACCAAATGTTTTGAAATTTCACATAAATGATGACTGGGACCCCCTCTACCAACGATCCTCGTTTAATGTTGATCGGGTCCCAAACATTGCCGCAATTGTGGCTTATAGTTACTATAGAAACCATATGGGAAATCACATTTTCATCATCTTCTCTGGAACTACTGAGCTGACATGAACCAAACCTGGAAGGGATAGTCTATGGGAGATCATCTACAAACTATCCTCATTTTGATCCCATGGGTTTGAAAACATGGCCGCCAGAGGCATGCTTTGATTCTGATTGGTGGATTTTGAAAAATCTTCTCCTCTGAAACCACAGGGCCAAATGTTTTGAAACTGGTTGATGACTGGGACCCCCTCTACCAACAATCCTCATTTAATGTTGATCAGGTTGAAAACATGGCTTTAATTGCAGCTTATAGTTACTATAGAAACCCTATGGAAAATCACATTTTCATCTTCTTCTCTGGAACTACTGAGCCGGCATGAACCAAACTTGGCAGGAATGGTCTATGGGACGTCCTCTACAAACGATCCTCCTTTTGTTCCCGTGGGTTGAAAAACATGGCTGCCAGAGTCATTCTTTGATTCTGGTTGGTGGATTTTCAAAAATCTTCTCCTCTGAAACTGCCAGGCTAACCTTTTCGATACTTCACATAAATGATGACTGGGACCCCCTCTACCAACGATCCTCATTCAGTGTTGATTGGATTGTAAACATGGCCGTAATTGTGGCTTATAGTTACTATAGAAACCCTATGGGAAATCACGTTTTTATACTATGAACCAATGGCCCAGACTAGCTGGTGCAAACTAACTGTATTAAGGGCCAAACACAAATTTTGAACCCCCCAATCCCCAAACTTTGCTTGCAAAACCGAAAATTAAAGTCCTATCTGGTCCTCTATACTTTTACCCTCCGCACATGCGCAGCCATCAAGAAGTGACCAAAACTGGCGCCAACATCATTCTTTGTTTGGCCCTTCAGTCAATAACAACGTTTTGACATCTGTGCTTTGAAAATCTACTTTGTGAGGATGTCAGAAACAAATCAATGAAAGAATTGGTGGATCCAAGGCTGTTATTGGATGAGGTAAGTGAACAACGGTGGTTTCCTACGTTCAGGGCTGTAACTTTATAATAATTATAAAATTATTTTATATTTCCCAATTTCGGGACATTCGCCTGACGTCATCATTTTTAGCTCGTTAGTTTGAACTATCCTTTAAAATTGGAACTCGTTACACCCAATTAGCATAGTCATTCATGCTAAGAATAAGGAATTGCTGGAATTTGACTCCTTATTTATGATATGTCTTCTCTATTATTGAATAGAGAGACATACATGTAATTCCCTTTAAATTTAATTTTCCTTTCACCTTGGATTGCGGGCTTAGGAACTATGTTGGTCTAGGAACTATGTTGAACTATGTTGGTCTGCTAATTCTGAAGTCCTAAGCCTCCGCCTTTTTACGATTCAGCTAGTCTGGGCCATTGGTTTATAGTATAAAAATATGAAAAATTTAAAGTAATTTGTATATTTTTAGCTCAACTTGACCAAGTCAAGCTGAGCTATTGCCATCACTTCTCGTCCATTGGCGTACGTACAGTTGAACGTACGTACGTACGACGTACGTACGTATGTCCACAATTTCCTATGGCACACCTCACAGGTCGCATTTATGATCAGATTGCTTTGAAACTTGGTATGCTTGTTTGGGGTGACCTCTAGATGGGAGCTATCAATTTTCTTCAATTCCCGTCAAAAAATGTTGTCGCGGCCAATGTTCTTAAAACTTAGTTTAGTCAGACCTCAATATTTCCCTTTTGGCACTCAATACGAGGCACATTTATGATTGGATTACTTTAAAACCTGGCATGCTTATTTAGGGTGACCTCTAGATGGGAGCTATCGATTTTCTTCAATTTCTGTCAAAAAATGTTGCCGCTACCAACGTTCTTAGAACTTAGTTTAGTCAAGACCACAATATTTCCCTTTGGCACACCTTACAGGGCACATTTATGATTGGATTGCTTTGAAACCTGGTATGCTTGTTTGGGGAGACCTCTAGATGGGAGCTATCGATTTTCTTCCATTTCCATTTAAAAATGTTGCCGCGGCCAACATTCTTAGAACTTAGTTTAGTCAGACCTCAATACTTCCCTTTGGCACACCCTACAGGGCACATTTATGTTCGGATTGCTTTGAACCCTGGCATGCTTGTTTGGGGTGACCTCTAGATTGGAGCTATCGATTTTCTTCCAATTCTGTCCGTCAAAAAATGTTGCCACTGCAACGATCTTTGAACTAAGTTTAGCCAGGCATCAATATATTTCTTTGGCATGCCCTACAGGGCACATTTATGATCAGATCGGTTTGAAACTTTGTATGCTTGTTTGGGGTTACCTCTAGATGGGAGCTAATGATTTTCTTCGATTTCCGTCTAATAATATTGCCACTGGCAATGACCTTCGATGAACTTAGTAAAAACTTAATGCAGTTAAGCATCAATATTTCCATTTGACACAACCTGCAGGGCACATTTAAGATTGGATCGCTTGCAAACTTGGTGTGCTTGTGTGGGGTGACATCTATATGGGAGCTGTCGATTTTCTTCCATTTCTGTCAAAAAATGTTGCCGCTGACCTTTGAACTCGGTTTAGTGAGACCTCAATATTTCCCTTTAACACACCCTTCAGGGCACATTTATGATCGGATCACTTTGAAACTTGGTATGTGTGTTTGGGGTGACCTCTAGATGTGAACTATTTTTTAATTTCCATAAAGAATTATTGTCGTTATCACCAGCCTTTGAACTTACTGCATTTGTGCATCAACTTATCCCTTTTTCACTCTCTGTAGGGTATATTTATGAATTTCCAGACCCCCCCCCCCCCCCCCAGAAAAAAAAAAACACTGCCACAAAGCAATGACCTTCTACTTAGTGCATTTGTACATTAACATCTTCCTTTGGCATGCCTCAGAGGGCACTTTATTATCAGGTTGTTTTGAAACTTTGTATGCTTATGCAGGGTGACAAAGATAGGAGCTATTGATTTTCTTTTCATTTCCATCAAAAACTGTTGCTGTTAGCAACAATCTTTGAATTTATTGCATTTGTGCATTAACATTCTTTGACATGGCCTACAGGCCACATTTATCATAGGATTGTTTTTGAACTTGGTATGCTCATTAGTCAAGAACTCTAGATAAGAAGTCATGATTAGCATTCATTTCTGTGAAAAAAGTTGCCATTTACAATAACCTCTGAACATACTGCATTTGTGTATCAACATTCTTCCTTTAGCCAGTCTTACAGTTTACATTCAAAAATGCATGGATTACTCTGACGTTGTGCACACACAATGCTGTTATTTCATCAAATAACATTGGTACCAATGATCTTCAATTTTGCCATTTCATTTATAACTTATCAAGTTCAAGTTTGTCAAGTTGAGCTACAGTGTTATTGACACTTTCATTTATACTTGCCAATGGCCCAGACGGGGATGGCCCTCCCATGAGTGAGCACTCATACCTCCCTGCGGAGTTATTATGTAGTAAGCTCATCTACAAAGAATGATGTTGGAGTCAGTTTCGGTCACTTCCTGATGGCTGCGCATGCGCAGAGGGTAAAGGTATGGAGGACCAGATAAGACTTTAATTTTCAGTTTTGCAAGCAAATTTGGGGGATTGGGGGGGTTCAAAATTTGTGTTTGGCCCTTAATACAGTTAGTTTGCACCAGCTAGTCTGGGCCATTGGTAAGTATAAAAAATATACATATTACTTTAAATTTTTCATTTTCATCTTCTTCTCTGGAACTACTGAGCTGACGTGAACCAAACCTGGCAGGGATAGTCTATGGGACGTCTTCTATAAATGTTCCTCAATTTTGTTACTGTGCATCGAAAAACATGGCTGCCAGAAGCATTTTTTGATTCTGATTGGGGGATTTTGAAAAATCTTCTCTGAAACCACAGGGCCAAATGTTTTGAAACTTTGCATGGTTAATGACTGGGACACCCTCTACCAACAATCCACATTTAAAGTTGATCGGGTTGCAAACATGGCTGCAATTGCGGCATATAGTTACTATAGAAACCCTATGGGAAATCACATTTTCATCTTCTTCTCTGGAACTACTGAGCTGACATGAACCAAACTTCGCAGGAATGGTATATGAGTAGATGGAAATATGTGGCCACCAGAGGCTATATTCTAATGCTTACCCCAATGCCTCTCCTGTCTGCACGAAGATCGGTACTGTCAGCAAAATACTTGTTTTTTGAGAATCTGGTAAGGGTTGGTTCCAGTTTTCTCCACTGAGAACTGGGAAAAAAACACAAAATATTGTATATACAGTACAAGTCAAAATAAGTTGTAGCATAATTGCAATAAACTAAGTAAACTGCTGCTCCTGCACTGAAAGATCAGAATCTGACATTTTCAGGAAAGCTATCAGTGAGAGCTTTTCAGAAAATGATGTCAGCTTCAGGTCTTATCAGTGTAGGAAGAGAAAGATACATAGTTTATAGGGTTATCCAACAAACTTATTTTGACTTGTACTGTAAACAAGTGCATCTGTAATTATGTTAATACATGTATTACTCTCAAGTTACGTATCAGAAATACTGATTGATGACAGGTGTTTGTAAAGCATGGAAGTTTTGTTTATTTTCTTTTCCCATCTGACCAGTCAATTATGATATCATTTAAGATATGACAAAATTATTGGAATAAAATGTGTTTCCTGTAACCCTTTACCTATCCAAAGCTATTTGAAAGAGAATACTGTCTGAAAAAATTTTAAACCTCTAGATGGGAGCTATCGATTTTATTCGATATCCGCCAAGAAATGTTGCCACATGCACCGACCTTTGATGAACTTAGTTTAGTTGTGCATCAAAATTTCCCTTTGGCACATCCTGCAGTGCACATTTATTATCGGATCGCTTTGAAATGTGGTATGGTTGTTTGGGGTGAGCTCTAGATGGGAGCTATCGATTTTCTTCCATTTCCGTCAAAAAATGTTGCTGCTGGCAATGTTCTTAGAACTTAGTTTAGTCAGACCTCAATATTTCCCTTTGGCACACCCCACAGGGCACATTTATGATTGAATTGCTGTGAAATCTGGCATGCTTGTTTGGAGTGACCTCTAGATGGGAGCTATTGATTTTCTGCCATTTCCATCAAAAAATGTTGCCGCTGGCAATGACCTTTGAATTTAGTTTAGTCAGGCATCAATATATTCCTTTGGCATGCCCTACAGGGCACATTTATGATCAGATTGATTTGAAACTTTGTATGCTTGTTTGGTGTTACCTCTAGATGGGAGCTATCGATTTTCTTCGATTTCTGGAAAATATAATGTTGCCACTGGCAATGACCTTCGATGAACTTCGTGCAGTTATGCATCAATATTTCCCTTTGGCACACCCTGCAGTGCACATTTTTTGACCAGATCACTTTGAAACTTGGTATGCTTGTTTGGGGTGACTCTAGATGGGAGCTATAGATTTTCTTCCATTTCCGTCAAAAAATGTTGCAGCTGGCAATGTTCTTAAAACTTAGTTAAATCAGACCTCAATATTTCTACCTTGTATCTGTAAGATGCCCTTTCAATATTGTGACAACAAATCTCTTTTTCTCCTGCTTGAGAGATGTCAAGTTTTGCAGCTTGAATGTTTTCATGATAATTTGAACTTGACTACAGGCATGTGATAAAACATTTTATAATATGCTAAATGATAGATTATCGAAGATATTGCAGAAAGATAGAAATCATATCCCCCACTGTGAAGATATCAAAATTTTCACTTTCACTGTATTAATGAAAATGGCAGCTTTCAAAGCATCACTTCAAGGTGAATATGAGTCAAATTATCACTGGAACTGATCAATTTGTTATAAAAACCTATAATAAAAAGAAAATCTATTCTTTTTGAGTGGATACCGATCATTTCCAGCAATAATTTAACACATATTCACCTTGAATTGATGCATGAAATCTTCTAGTCCAAACATGGCCTGAAAGTCCATAATATAAGTTTTTGGTTTGGTATGTCCTTTCCAAAAACTTATATTATGGACTTTCAGGCCATGTTTGGACTAGAAACCTGCCAGCTAACTCAGATTGCAAGACACTGTCTGTTCTAGATATCCTCTATTATTTTTTTTTCATTTGAATGTTGAATATTGTGTTGCCTGTATATTGTGGAAATTATTATTATAAAGATCTGATAACTGAACATAAGATAATTTTTAATTCAGGAACAATATATGTTTTTGTATGGTGCTCTGCTGGAAGCAGTGAAAGCAGGAGAAACTACCATTCCTCAGTCTGCATTTGATGGCATGTTCCACTGTTTGCAGTTGCACAACTCAACCACTGATACAACTCCACTGCAAGATCAGTATGAGGTAATTATCACATTTAGGATTTTCTTTTATTAGCTCACCTGACTGCATCCGTTAACTTTTGCAAACTTGACTTCTTTTCACAACCACTAGGCCAAATTCAAACATATATTGCACAGGCCATCTATGGAGTGTTCCCTTTCTATTTTGTTCAAATGAAGCAGCTGCCATATTCGGGCTCTGGTTAATGCCCCAAAAGCTTAAAAACATTTAAAAATCTTCTTCTCACGAACCACCAGAGGGCATGCCTTGATATTTGGTATGGAACATCCTGTGGTGTAGAGGATTAAAGTTTGTTAAAGGGAAGTTGATAGGTCAATATTTGGGCTCTCTGTGGAGGCATATCCATTTTGGAGTGTGCCCAAATTTTCAGTTTTGAAAACTGGTGGACCAATTTCATCCAGATTTGGCATGTAGCACAAGTGGGTCCCAAGTAATTGATTGATGCCTCCCCCCCCCCCCCCAATTTTCACAGCCCTATGGCAACCCCTGGGGCTGAAAACAAAAATTTCAAAAGCGCATATATTTCAAACTACAAGGAACAGGGAAATTATTTGGTATGAAGCATCCTTTGGACCAGTAGAAGGGATTGGTTAAAAAAATTGCCACCAGTTCTATCAGGGTGCTTGGTAGAGGATATTGAAATAATGTTGAGTCAGCATGTTTGCAGTAGTTTATCCTAGAGGAAAATCTGCACTGAGAACCCAGAATAACATATTAGTCTTATCAAAACAATTACCTGTCAAACACATGTTAATCTTATTATTTCAATCAGAAAATGAAATTGTTCAGTGAATTTTCTGTTTCCCTGATCAGACCCTTTCAATATTGTGCACATATATTTTATGTTTTTTTCTGGTTCCTTGGGAAAAAAATTGATCTGATTCCTGTATGAATATCTTTAATTTAACTCTTTCATGACTTCATTGTCTTTTCCAAAGATTTAGTTCATGTTGAATCCTTTCAATGTTGTACACACATGTTTTTTCAGGTTTCTTGGAAACATTTATCTGATTCCTGTATCCATATCTTTAATTTAACCCTCTCAAGACTGCTGTGTGGGTTTCAAAGATTTTATTGTTGCCATGGACAAACACTTTCAATGCTGTGCACATGTTTTTCTGGTTCCTTGGAAAAAAATTGATCTGATTCCTGTATAAATATCTTTAATTTCACCCTTTCATGACTTCAGTGTGTTTCCAAAAGATTTTATTTTATGTTGAACCCTTTCAATGCTGTGGACAGATATGTTTTTTTCTGCTTTTTGGAAACATTTATCTGATTACTGTATGAATATCTTTAATTTAACCCTCTCAAGACTTCAATGTGGGTTCCAAAGATTTTATTTCATGTAATACTGTTAACGAAAACCTATTTCTGATTTCTTTTAAAATATTTTACCTCCAAAAATAGGATGTGCTGTGGCGTCACTGTGTCGTCACTGTGGCGTCGCGGTAACCGTTTCTCGTCAGATCACTGAAGTTCAGCAACGCCGAGTGCGGTTAGTAGTTAGATGTGTGACCATTTTAATCGACTGATTCGTGCTCCCACATTGTGTCCTTGGGCAAGGCACTTAACCCCGATTGCCTACATGTGGGCACGATGATGCTGTGTACTAAGGCGTACTGCACATCGATGGTGCACATGTCTTCAACCAATTTAACCCTGCCTGTGTCGCAGTTACGATGTTGGAGAGCTGACAGCTGCTCATCGTTGCTCGGTGGTTCTCTCTGGGTACTCCGGCTTCCTCCACCCATAAAACTGTCACTGACATCATATAAGCCTGGCTGTTAATGTGTCATTAAACCCTCACAAATAAATAAATAAACCCCCAAAAATAAGCCTCCGTAAATTCTTTTTCTGTTTTGTTTATTTTTGATGCTTTGACCATTTTCACACAGACTTGAATTTACTGGTGGCAGTAAGAATCTGTTTCTCTAGTTTGAAATTGTTCTTAATCTTTAAAACCACTGGACCAAATTCATTCATTTATGGCTCAGACCATATTTTGAGTAAACCTTGTCTCTTTTGTTCAAATGAAACTGCTGCCATCTTCAGGCTGGTAGAATTTATTCTTCTGATTCTTCCCCCCAAATTACTACCGTACTGACTCGTGTCGAAATCCATTCTCGTGCCGAAGCCCACCCCCCCCCCACCCCCCCCCCCCCCCCCCACTTTTTCAGATTGGTGAACCAGAGTGCCCTACTCGAGTCAAAGCCCACCCCCAAGTTCCAAATTGGACGAAAGTTGTTTGAGACAAGACGTCAAATTTACAGGCATCAAATGGAAAAACAGGTGACTTGTTTCAACACTGTACTTAACAAATAGAACTGTAATACTGTATTATGTATATTTTTTGGAGTTGAGGTTTTTGTGTTGTTAAATTTGTTTTTTGTGTAATACATTATGTCTGTGTTCAGTCTAATAAGTCTTTATTAAAACATTATATATCCCAAGCAAAATTGACTTGTTTATTTTTTTGTCGACCTTGTTTTTGGAAGCTGTCACTTGTTTCAAATGAATGTGCAGGCTGCTGTCAATAGTTGTCTGAAACACGCCCACAACATATAGTTTTCACAGTTTTCACAGTGGTTGAATATCATTAGAAAGATACTGATTGAACACTGCCACTTTCGAGTGGTGCACAACTCATTGTGAAAGAACACTGCCACTTTCGAGTGTGCACAACTCATTGTGAAAAATGGGTGTTCAGAAATTAATGAGAAAGTGGTAATTAAAAATAAAAGATAATTACAACTCTGGTATTTGAGAATTATATAACAGTATAACCAGGGATATGATTTATGACTTATTGGTTCAATAAAACATGCTCATTTATCATTTCATCATGCTCTGCAACATGTGAAGTTATGACTTTCTGTGTAAAATCAATTTTTTAAATGTTGCCAAGGGAGGCAACTATTTTGTTCATATTCCGCTGTGTAAATTTTATCTGGTCTTCATATTATGATTTTTTTTATTGATTTTGTGTGAAGCTATATTTTGTTTTATTCGTAATAAATGTACATATTTAAAAAAAAACAGCTATTTTTAAACAGACTATGTTTGTCTGTTTTCAGTGTTGATAGACATTTTTACGTCCATTTCTGGCTTTGAGAGTAACCTGTACAAAAAAAATGAAAACAACACCGCATGGTTTTCTGTTTGTTTTATTCATTAAATTGAGGATTAAAACCCGAAATCTGAAAATGAAACGTATGTACAAGATAATTATGAGAAGTTTTAAAGCAAATTCTATAAAATTGGTAGACGGTTTCAAAAGGTACGTAACATACCCAGTGGATACTTACTTGTCTTAAATCGCCAATTTCTGATGCATCCCAATGCGACTTGCAAGCACTATTATTCGTCCCAAAGCCCCTCCCCCCCCCCCCCCCCCCCCCCACACACACTTTGCAATTTATCCACTGCAAGCACCCCCTGGGCTTCATACACGAGTTAGTACGGTATATCCCTTGGGGTGGGTTAATGCTCCATAAGCCTAATATGCTTTTAAAATCCTCTTTTTATAAGCCACTTGCAATAATGCTTAGATTTCTTGGTTGGAACTTACTTTAGTGATGCAGATTCACATTTTTTCAAAGAAACTCAGTAAGTCAAAATTTTGGGCTACACTCAAAATTTCTATTTTCAAATCCAATGGGCAGATGTGAACCAAATTTGACATGTGGTATATAACTGGGTGATAAGTATTTCATTTATGCCAGAATTTTTTATTTATTTGTTGTTTTTTGGGGTGGGGTGGGGTGGGGGGGGTAGGTGGGGGGTGGGGGGGGGGGTAGAGAGAACCACAGTAGTTCAAAACAAAACAAAAATTTTGTTCGCTTGTTTTTTAATACTTCACAGAACAGAGTTTGCTAGGAAGCTTTCCTAGGACCAGCAGAAATGAATGGCCAAAAAAGTTGCCTTTGGTTGTGTCAAGCAAATAAAAAAATTGCTCTTGTTGCTGATCACTTACTGATACACTCCTCTCTTTTGACAACTTGAGCCAGGTGAGCATTTTAGGATCACTTGTGCCTCTGCTTTCTCTTCACAGTATGCATGAAAATGCCTGTACATGGTTTTGGTTTGTCTACATCCAATGCCTCTTTCATGCTTTTGGAATATAATGTGAAATGCAGTTGGAGACATTCTGTATAAATAGTGATGTTATATTTCTATACATTGTAACCCAGGAGTATAGTGTTTTAATAAATTTGAAAGATTCTCATGACTGGTACTTAATTGATTTAGACCTTAAGCCAATCAAGTTTGCATTGCGGTCATTCCCAAAGAATATGTAAATGGTGTCTATTGTTTAAGTTGCATATTTACTCATATTTTATGAACTTTTGTGATGGGAAAAATGAGTGGACATGGTTGATAAGACACAGCAAATATGATTCAAAAACCAAAATTTACTGCAGATGAATGGGTTCATATATAAGAAAATGGGTCGGATAATGAGGAGATATTTTATGCAGACTATCTGTCAGATGAACTGACCTCTGATGAAAGTGATAGTGATGACACAATTACTAATATGGTTAAAAAATCAGCTGATTCAGAAAATGAAAGTACCAGTAGCAATGATGAATTGAATATTGAATGGTGCAGACAGTATTCAACAATGCACCTTCAGCTGGGCACAAAAACTAAACCACTTGAACTTGATATGGGCTGATCAAAACATCCACTAATCCATCCATTGCATTCAAAGAGTTGCCTCACAAGAAATCAAAAACAATTACTGGTGTTCTCAATGCCAGTGCTATTTATGCACAAGACGGGTCTTCATGCTGGTAGGTTTGGCATAAAAATCAAGAATATTGGCATTAAATTACAGAAAAACATGACATTTGAGTCTTTTATAGTTTGTGTGATCAATTAACAAGCAAAATACACCTAAAAAGTTTCCAGTATTGGTGATTTTTTCCCACAGGAGCTCAAGGGCTTGGAAATGCTTGGCAAAAGAGCTCCCGAGTTCAATAGTTTAAAAGTTATCACAGGCATAGCTCTGAAATTACTTTATTTTATTTAGGTAATGAAGCTGCTGTCCCCTTCCATAGATAGAGAAGAATACAAAGCAGCTTTACTGGAAGAAAATCAAGAGAAGAACAGATTCCGTAATATTTTACCATGTAAGTTTGTAATATTTCTCAGAATCTTGCATTATTAACCACCAAGTGAAACGTACTTCTGTTGATAGCAATTTCAAACACATTTTCTTACTGCACAATGCCATAGAGTCATTTGCTCATTCATATTTTGTTGTCAGGACCTAAATTTTGATATTGAAATGCTTTCAAGCAATTATTTTCCAAGACAAAGTTAAATTTTTAAAACTTTGAAGTAAAGTTCATCACTGTTTGAATTAGTCATTCCATCTTATTGCAGGAAAGCTTTACATTTTTTTTCTTGCTACGCTGCAACAATATTCTTCATCTTTCAAATATACCATATCTTTTCTTATTTCTGGATGATCAGATGGTGAGGACCACCTCTGCAAGCTCTTTCAATGCTGTTCATTGCTAAATGATAATCTCATGGGAAAACATCTTTAATTGGGGTTAACATTAACTTTGCCTGCTGCATGTAAATTCTCTTGTCCAATTCAAAAATACTCTTGCTACCCAGCAGAGATAAATGCATTTTTTTTTGTTAACAAAATATACCCCAATGAATAGTAGTCTTTTGATGATATCTTGATAACAGAAACTATTGAGTTTTCATACATTGGAGTTATGGCTGCTTTATTGCAGCGATCGCTTGATTTTGAGAAAGAATTATTCCAATGAGAGGTTCATTGCACTTGCCCAAACAACTGGTGTATTTTACAAAATGACCACCAAAAACATTGAATTCTACATCTTAACACAAACATTAATGGAGCAGTGTTTCCTCCCAGTGAACTTGTGTTCTCTGATCAAACATAACAAATGCAACAAAAATTGTAGCTTTTCAACCCCTGTGTTGAACCCAGGGGTCCAGTAGCTAAAACTGCTTTCACTGTACTTTTTCATAGTGTTTGGGATTTGTTATTTGAGTTTAAACATAACTGTGTGAGACTTCACTCTCAGTGAGTTTTATTGTTAATCCATTATCCATGTACTCCAGTGCTTATCAGAATGGTCTAAAATAGAAATATTGAAAGTGTAAAATCATGGTCCATGGCTTTATCATGGTTTGAAGTAATCGATACAATTTTTGTCCAAATTGATTTGAAAGGTGTAAGTAATCATTGTATTGTTAACCTTTTACCCAACAAAGGCTGTCATGTGCACCCTCACTGGAACAAGCTTGATAAGCTCATTCCAATGAGGGGTCACATGATATGGTTTTTTTTTAATTTTTTGAAAAATAATTTTTTTTCAACTACTCAATTTTTATGTTACACAGGTGGATGTAGCCAATGTGTTAGGTAAAGGGTTAATGCATACATGCCTGCTCCAATATTGAGACTTGTTATGCCCCCGCCCTCCTTAGAAGGTTCTGTGGGCATATAGTCAAGGTCTCCATCTGTCTGTTTGTCCCTCTGTACTAACATTTTGTATTGTAACTCTGACATCAGTTGTTGGATTTTGATGTCCTTTAGTATGCCGATAGACAAGCATGGGGGAAATGACATCCACAAGTCGTGGGTTTTGTCCACATTCATACCAGAGTTATGGCTCTTATAGGACTTAAGAAATAGTAAAATGAACGTTTTGCATAATTCTGGCGGTTGTCGGATTTCAGTGTCCTTTGGTATGGTGACAGATCAGCATGGGGGACATGATATCAAAATATCGTGAGTTTTGTCCATACATTTCTACCAGAGTTATGCCTCTTGTTACACTTAGAAAAATTCAATGTATGAATGTTTTGCATTGGAAATATTCACCTTTTCAAATAAATATGGCCGTAGACAGAATTGACAATGGCATCATTTTGAGAACTGTCATTTTGAACAAACCTATGAATAACATTTTATGGAACATCTTTCGAACTATAACTTTGTTGCAGAAAGTGACCTTAATTACCAATAAACAAGCGGCTGCTTGTCCAAACGCATTCATGCAGACTACCGCTTGCTCACAAGAACATGATTCAAGAAGAGCTCTGCCCCTCCCTTATTACTCACCTTTATATGTATTATGGAAGGATATGTTGGATAGGTGAGTGGTAGTTTCATTGTAGAGCTCTATCAGGCTTTAACTGAGAGAGGGGAGCGTGGTGGCTCAGTGGTAGACTGTTGGACTTGGAGTCCCGAGTTCATTCCCCCTCCGGGACAAGGCCCTTTATCCTGGTTGCCTACATGGGGGCACAATGACGCCATGTACTAAGGCATACTGCACGTTGATGATGCACATGTCTTCAGCCAATGTAACCCTGCAAGAGCGGAGCGGAGCTTGAACAGAGTTAGAATGTTGAGGAGCTGACAGTTACTCGTCGATGCTCGGTTGTTCTCTTCGGGTTCTCCGGCTTCCTCCACCTGTAAAACTGTCAAGGTCACGATTAGCCATTGTGCATAAGTATGTGACCTTAAACACCAATAAATAAATAAATATAACTGATAGAGTGCTAGGTTAATTTTGAACAGTATTTCTTCATGGGAGCTCATCTTGTTATATTTTTATATAGCATTCCTATGAGCACTAGGCACTCTCCTGTAAAATGTAACATGACAAATCCATATAAACAAACAAATTTTGCCTCTAAGAAAAATATTAAACTTTGAATCATGGTCTGAGAACTTCTCATGAAAGCCCAAATATGAGCTTCTAGTATTCGTCCAGTTAAAATGACAAGATTATTTCATACATCATTTAACTCTTTACCCAACATAATGGCCAAAACTGGCCAGCGCTATTTGCAAAACTCACTGTTCAATTTTCCTTATTATTTCATTTTTTGCATAAAAACATAGCTTATGACCCCCTCATTGGAAGGAGCTTGTTGAGCTCATTCCATTGAGGGGTCATAAGCTATGTTTTTGACGCAAAAATTAAAAAAATATAGGTACTCAAGAATTTTGTTTGCAGGTGTTGTCTGCTTGTTAGGTAAAGGGTTAACTTGAATTCATTTAGTTGTATAGTATAGCATTTGTAATGGTTGTTTCTTGGTAAGAGATGCTGTTTGCCTGTAATGCTAACTCAAGTAGTCGAAACAAAAATGGTTTTCATCATATACAATCATATATAAGTAGTCAATGGTGGAATAGAAATCACTGATAAGCTACAGTCTTTGGTGTAGTTAGAAGTGAGAAACCTGTTAAGGCTCCAAACCCTTTCCCTGGCAAGGCTAGATGCTGGCACCTGCCATAAAATCCCTTTCGGTTGAGTATATCTTAGGACCTCTCTCTGGGAATGTGATTGATGAGTTTGTTCCAATGAGGGGACATAAGGTTATTAAAGACATTCTTGTTTCTCAGGCACCTCCCTCGTCACTGAAAATCTGCCTCATCCCTTTCTTTTTGTATCTGGAAATCACTTCAGCAATATTTTGCACTTGTAAGACTAACAATTTAACCAACTATGTCTTGTTTGACAGAGCTCACTGAGCTCTGTCAGACAAGATGTAGTCGGTTGAATTTGCAACTGCATTATGGGACTTCCATGCCTGATCATGAAATAGAAGAAAAATTGTCTGAAAAACAAGAAAATTTTGTACAGGCCTACTGTGTGTTTTGAAGGTAAAAATTGAAAAAAAATATGATTTGACTATTTTTGTGAATAGCTCTGGTCATTACATTGGGTTAAAATAAAAGGTTAAGGGTTAAGAAAAATCTATTATTGCAAACGGTATCAATTTGGGAGATTTTTACATCACTTTACTAACTAATTAATCAAGTTGAAATTATTTTGTGGCCATATTAGCATCTCCTGAAGCAGAAGATGGAACTGTGCCTGTAAGTTATTTTTATATCATTAAGGAAACCCTTATTAGCTCTGTACACTGAAGGCATCACTTATCTTTCATCATGGCAAAGATTTTGGCAGTATGGAACAAAATGATTGAACTACCTCTGATTTAATAGAACTCATTGAGTATTATCAAACAAGATTATAGTCAGTTCAATTGCTTTGTTCAGAGACTCTGAATACTAAGGAGAAATTATTTCTTCTCTGAGAAAGATCAGAAATTGAACCTTCATTGCACTTGAGTTTATTGCAAAGAAACATATTTGTACAGCAGTATTTGTGGTCATCTTCTCATAATATTATCCAATTTTTGTTTAAATTCATGTCTCATAGCAATATTTTTATTGGGTTATTGTGAATCTAGAAGTGTTCTTAAATTCCTGACATTTTTAAATAACTTTTCATGTCCAGAAACTCTTTGTTGCTTTTTAGGTGTCAAATCATGAAAATCGCTGAACTTTTAAATTCCTAAACAAAACATGGCTAGATGGAAATTGATTTTCCTTACAAAACATTGAGTCTATTCCAGAAATGGGTCAACTTCAGAGTACAGCTTCCAGCATGAGCTGAATGACTTGACCTTTTACTTTACAAAACTGGCCAACATCATATTTTTTTCCAAATAACCAGAAAAATGTGTCCACCCACCTTGTCTTGAGTATATAGGGATCCCTGTGTCTGTCTGGCTTTCTTTCATTCCATCCAGCAGTATATCTTTCAATATGAAACTTGTATCTGAATATTGAAACAGTGACTTATATTATTAACCTTATTGTCCTGAACCTGTATCGACTACTTGTGTCCAGAACTAGTTGTACACCTTGAATGATATTGAACTGATAGATAGGAGATTGATCAAACCTCTGCACACTGATGCCGAAATATCAAAATTTCAAGTTGCAAATGTTTCTCATGGGAGAAGAGGTATCTGTGTCATCTTCTGACAGTTATTTAGTTTATTTTTGAACCTACAACATATCATAGGTAAAGGGTTGAATCAGTCCTAATCATACTGAAGCTCCAATGTTTTTTCAGTGTAAATATCTTAACCCTTTACCTAACACCAAAGGAAGACGACTCTTGCAAACAAAATTTTCGAATAGCTAATTTTTTCCATTTTTTGCATCAAAAACATGGCTTGATGACCTCTCATTGGAAAAAGCTCAGTGAGCTTTTTCCAATGAGGGGTCGGTCATAAGCTATGTTTTTGAGACAAAAAATGAAAAACTAATGTCAATTGAATGGTTATTTTTGGGAATAGCACTGTCTGGTTTGGGTCGTTATGATGGGTAAAGGGTTAACTATGTTTTACAGGCATGTGATCATAGGGCTGTTGAAATGTTTGGTTAAAAATGGAATTTTCTATTGACAAAAAATTTGTTCTGACTTAAAATGTATTTAAAATAATATTCTGTTGAATTTTTGAGGCGCTGTGAGTTAAAGGACTTGTATTTCTGTTGAAATCAAGGAAGTGAAGCTGTGCCCATATATCTTTTGCAAAGATTGATATTGCTCTAACTTGTAAAGTCACCCAATAATACTTTCTAATACAAAATTTCCCCAAATGGATAACAGGGAGATCCTGAACAATACAAGCTGGACTTTTTGCCACTGTTAATTTTCACGATACAGCCTAAAATACTTACTTGAAAATAACCAATGAAGTATGCAACAAAGCTCTAAGGCATGAAAAGTGAAACCTTCAAATGTTTCTCTGAATAAAATATCACTACTTTATAGGCCGGTGATTATAGATTTATCAGAAAATATGTTCTGACCATGTGCAGTGCAAACTGTCTTGGCATCTGTAGCTAGAATACTGCCCAAGACTGGAAGCTTTTGGGAATACTTCCTCTGAATGCTGTTGTAGGGTACCATAGGTAGAGAAGGGGAGAGCTTGAGATGGCTCCCTTCTTGTTTGTTGGGGGAGTGGAGGGTGGTTCTTCCTTGAGAAACGTTTAGAACATCAGAAGCCATGGAATGATCTTGTGGTAAATGTGTGGAATAGCTTTACCTGGAGATTATTGTTCTGTAAGTCTTTGAGATGTAACCTAACAATAATATGACAAAGAAACTGATACCCTGTATGAATTATGAAACACCCATGAACTGTGGAACACACTAACAATTATATTTCAATGAATTATGGGACATGGTTTTTCTTGTTTTACATCAATTTTGACATTTTACTCTGGGAAACTTTTAGTCTTAGGAGGAATGTGACAGATGCACAATTTTTTATTTTCCCCCTAATGGTGCCACGCACTTTGTATATGGTACTACATGCAAAGTGAAGGGCTGATAGAAGAAGGCTACTGAGTATTCAGGAAAAATGTTTTATATGAACCGGAACCTGATCAGTGTTGTTATAGTTTGTGGGCCCCCAAATGCAAAGGGGTCCACAGCAATATGCCACCCACAGAATAGAGGCATACAACCACTGGTTCATACCAATCCTAATTCCCCCATGTGGAACCCTCAAAGTGAAGCAGTAAACAGGTTTTGTTTTCACTTGTAAAATAGGACTCAAGTCACCAATGCTTCGGGTGGAAGTCCTCTGAAATGAGTAACATGGGTATGAACGATTGACTAAACTTGTCTTTAACGCCTTGTTGCTGTCACAATCATCCATTGTGCAGAAACATGTGATCTTAAGCACCAATAAGTAATAATACCAATACTCAGTGATTTTGAACCATACTCTTGGTTGCTTGTGAGTCTGTCCGATAATTGTACATTGATACATTCATCTTAAGAATAACACTCAGTACAAGACTGAAGTCTTTGGGGGCTTTGCTGCTTTACGTTACCTATGGGAACCCAGGGAAGTAAAGCAGTGTTTGTTTACTGTGGTAAACAAGTTTAGTTTTTACTGGTAAAATAGGACCCAGTCACCAATGCTTGGGGTAGAAGGCCTTTAAAATGGGTAACATGGGAAAAATGATTGGCTGGGTTTTATATCCATGTTGTGGTCATGTTTAGCCTTTGTGCAGAAATATGTGTACCTTAAACACCAAAAAATAAATACATATTGCATCTTTTCGTAATATTAAGTAGACACAGAGTGTATTATTACCAAAACACAGCTCTGTCAAACAAGACTGAATTGGTTAAATTTCTAGATGCATTATGGAAGGAATTTGGAACTGGAAATTTTTATATTTTTATACTGTACCAATGACCCAGACTTAGCTGGTGCTAACTCTAACAAATCCAGGGCCAAACACAAATTTTGCCCCCCAATCCCCAAAATTTGCATCCAAAACCAAAAGAAATCATGTCCTATAGGACCTCCATACTTCGCCCCTACTGCGCATGCGCAGTGTCAAGGACGTTCCGAAATTGGCGCCAATTATCATTCTCTGTTTGGCCCTTCATCAGTCAACATCTCACTGATCTTTGTGCTTGTAAATCTCAGTTTAAAGGATGCCAGACACGTAATTATTGGAGAAATGGTGATTCTAAGGAGGATATAGAAGGAGGAGAGGAAAAAGGAGTGACAAAAAATAATCAGGGCTGTACTTAAAATTTTTTTATGAAATTATGTTAAGTTGCCTATTTTCGAGGCATGGGCCTCTTGTTGTCATTCTTGCTAAAATGTTGCACTGCTTATTCAGTGTTTCCTCTCCCCTGGCCTTCTAAGTCCCCCCTTGCAATTCACCCATGCTTTTGGCATATTTTTGAGAAAGTTCATTTCTAAAATTCTCTTGGGAGAGTTGCTTGGTTGCAGAATGTTTTCTGTTATTTTCCCCATAGTTACGTTTTCACCCATGGGTGTATAAACGTTGTGTTCTGCATCTTCCATCTGATGTTCTGCAGATTCTTCCCTGGGAGTCTCTGTCTTGCATCAGATAGAGAGTATTTTTGATGACTGATTTCGGGCCAGTTTTTTCAGTGCCTGGAGTCATGTTTTCTGGTGTTTTACACTGTTTGTTTACATTGGCAACAGCCTTTTTTGAGGGGGGCTGTTTGCCTTTGGTGTAGTTTATCTCACTATAAGATACATTTCTATTATCCGTAAGTGTCGCATTATTTATTTAATATAAATTTAAAATTTTTGACCACACTTAGCCATCGGATCCATCGGGGCTCAACATTACTTTTCAGAAACTTGGGCTTCGCTGAAAAAATATTTTTCAAAAATTATTTTGATTTGCAATTGTTTTTTCATTATTAATGGATCATGTTATTATGTATCTTTGTGTCAGGGGTTTGTGCGAGTAACTAGGACTTGTTGTTGACTTTTCACAATGAAAGGATATTGTTCAAATTGTAATGGGAAGAAATCTTCCTCTGACTTTCATGATCATTGTATTAATTGTAGTCAGTGTTCTCGCACTAATCCCTGTTCTATATGTCAATATTGGGATGACAAACATTGGAAACGTGTGTCACGGTATGTTGTTACTGGAGAAAGGGCGATGCCGGCTCTTTCTCCGCAAGGTCACTCTACTCTCTCAGTTTCTATTTCAGAGGAACAAGAACAGGGTGATGTTTCCATGTTATCTTCTGCAAGTGCGCTTCCGTCGTCACAAATGAATACAGAGCTAGCGGCAAAAGTGCTCATGGAGATTAAACAAATGTCGTCCGCTAGCTCGCCCGGTGTAGCGTCCATTCACCGAATGGTTCGGCAGCCGGGTTCGTCCGATGCGGTCCAGGAGGAAATATTGGGTGATGCGAGCACTATAAACATTCAACGTGCACACCCAGTGACGGCGGATAGTAGGCGAGATCGGAGGAAGCCTTTGAGTCCGGTTCCTAGCTCGTCCAGGTCCAGCCGGGCCGCGAGCGAGAGAGGCCCCTCTCTCGTACAACAACATCTGGGACCAGATGTTGTGGTACAAAATGTGTCTCAAGCGGAGCATACGTCCGTCGCTCGGGACGCTCCGTTGTATAGGCAGTCCGTGGAGACTGCTCAGGCTTCTTCTCGTCAGCGCACACGACCGCACCTTGGCTGCGTGACCGCCGATATCTTACCAGCTTCGCCGATCAGGGATTCTTCGGCGACCAGGTCACACCATCCGGCAGCCAGGGACACGAGGCCGATGGACTCCGGACGTTCGCATAGAAAAAGTATGCGGGAGCCATCAGATGCGGAGCTGCCCTCGGCGAAGCAGCGAAAGACTGCGCCTCCGCAGGTCTCGATGCCGGACGTACTTGTGCAGATAGCACAACTTATCGCAGCATCCCAGCAGCCGACAGAAACGGTGTCGGATCGGGAATTATCCGACGGCGCTGGGTCGGTACGCTCCGCCGAAGCATCGGGGGCGGACGACCGGGAGCATCATGAGGTCCGACCGGATGGTGAAAGGGATACGGATGATTTGGAGCTATCCTTTTCGGAACAACATAAAGCTGCCGTGGACTTCATCCGGCACTTTCTCCCTCAAGTTGTTCCGTCGGGCCAGACTGCTGCGGTTCCGGACAAGAGGATTATAGCGTCATTGGACTCTGAATTTTTCGAGCGGTTCAGGGACATCGCTCCCGAGTTTCCGTCGCAGTCCAATAATGTTGCAAGAACATTTTAATTATTGAACGACGCTATATTTAAACTTGCTTCCAAAACGGGGAAAGCAGGTTTCTTGTCCGCCAATACTCTCAACCTGCCTTTCATTAATGCAAGGAATAAATTTGACACGGCAGGACAGGGTATTCCGAGAGTTCCTCTGCATATGGACGACGAGGCGGAAGACTTAGAGCTATCATTACCGTCGTCGGCGTCTATTCCAACCGCGGTGTTGGAAACAACTATATCGTCTAACAGAGCCAGTTTAGATGCCTTATCTTACGCAGATCACCTTACTAAGGCGTTATCACTGCGCCTTCAAGGGAAAGAATTTCAGGATATACAATCCTCTTTAAGACTTCTTTCAAGGGCAGTAGCTTATTCCACGTGTAACTCCACCCTTTCAGTGGCAAACCTGGAGTTGGTTAGACGTGACGCAGCCCTAGCTACATCCACACTCGTGGATACTAAGGTGAAGAACTCTCTCAGAGTCGCTTCGGTCTCCGGAGAACTTCTCTTTGACGGCAAGCTTTCTGCTATTTATGATAAAATTACAAAGAAAGCTTCGGATTCTCTGTTGTTCAAATCTGCTTCTAAGAAGTCGGATACGGCAGACACTTCTGGGTCTAATGCGCCCAAGAGAGGTTCCTATAGAGGTTCCGGTGCATCCTCTTGGTCTTATTCGAGAGACCGTCAAGGTAGCGACTCACGTTCGGGATGTCCTTCGGGCCGGGACAACCGGTCGGACATCCCGAGGTCGACGGGACGAGGTGCGGGTCGTGGAGGACGTGGTTTCTCCTACCGCAGGCCTCGCAGGTCCAGGAGGTGATGGCTTAAACCTCTATCGCGTACCGGTTGGCGAAAGGTTGTTGAGATTTTCACAAGAATGGGCGTCGATTACGGACGACCCTTGGGTGAGAGGAGTGACTTCGGAAGGTCTAAAGATATCCTTCAAACGAAAGCCTCCATTAACTCGAAGTCCAAAATGGACTCAACTTCCGTCAAATCCGCAGAAAAGAGACGCTCTATTATCAGAGGTGCATTCTCTTTTAATGAAGAACGCGGTAGAGGTCGTAGAAAACCAGGAGACTCCGGGATTCTACAGCCATCTGTTTCTGGTTCCGAAACCAGACGGCTCGTTCCGTCCAGTCATAGATTTGAGCTGGATAAACAAGCTGATCGTCGCTCCGAAGTTTTATATGGAGACGATTCGGTCGGTCAGAGCGAGTATTCGGGTGAACGATTATGCAACAAGCATAGATCTCAAAGATGCGTACTTTCACGTCATGGTACATCCGACATTCAGAAAGTATCTACGCTTCGCAGTCCTAGGAGTGGTGTATCAATTCCGGGCGATGTGCATCAGATTGAATCTAGCACCCTGGGCTTTCACTCGGGTAATGAACTCGGTAATGATCTATTTCCGAGCTCATTCGTCTGCGGTAACGTCGGCCTACCTGGACGACATTCTTCAGAGGTACGGCAACGAGTTAACGCTTCAGAACGATGTTCAGAATCTACTTCTATTGCTCCGACGTCTCGGTTTTATAGTAAATGAGGAGAAGTCGGATCTGGTGCCGTCCAAGTCATTCACACATCTGGGAATGAGCTTCGAGACGCACAACAATCTCGTTCGTCTGCTGTTAACCAGAGCGAAATTAGTCAGTTGTTACGCTCACTATTGTCTGCACGCAGACAAAGTCAGAGCGAGAGAATTTATGAGACTGATAGGTCTGTGTGGAGCCGCTGCGGATCTCATTCCGATGGGGCGGTTACGCACGCGTCCTCTCCAAATTTTCTTGACTCAGAATTGGAGTGTGAAAATTCATTCGCTCGACATAGACGTTCTCTTGTCAGATCAAGTGAAACAAGAGATTCAGACTTGGGCAAACATTCAGTGGTTAACTCAGGGAGTTCTGCTGCAGTTGCCGGATCTGAGTTTTACCATTATGACGGATGCCAGTCAAACAGGTTGGGGTGCATCATTGATCCCAACGGATTCGAGATGCCAGGGTCTTTGGGATCCGCAATTCCTGGGCAAGCACATAAACATCAAGGAAATGATGTCAATTTGGCTTGCGTTACGTCATTGGATGGACATTATTCACAATGCTCATGTCCAAATCCTATCCGACAATACGACAGTAGTGGCGTATATACGGAATCAAGGAGGCACTCATTCAGTTCCGTTGTTCAATCTAACGGAAAGAATCCTTCTGTTTGCGCTAGAACATCAGGTTCTTCTTTCGGTCCGTCACATACCGGGTCGTCTGAATGTGCTAGCAGACTCCCTTTCACGAAAGGGTCGCTTGTTGCCGTCGGAGTGGACTCTCAACAAACAAGTATTCAATCAGATTTGCTACCAATGGGAACGGCCAATGATAGACTTATTTGCGACACATCTCAACAATCAGTTGCAGACGTATGTGTCTCCGTGTCCGGATCCAAGAGCATTTGCAGTAGACGCTCTGTCGATCCCTTGGGACGGAATGATAGGATATGCGTATCCTCCAGCGCCGTTAATTCAGCAAGTATTGCTAAAGATAAAACAATCTCAATGCAAGATTCTGTTGGTAGCATCTCTGTCTCCACAGAGACCGTGGATAAATCTACTCAGGTGTCTGTTGTGGGACCTACCGCGAAAACTTCCTCCACGGGAGGATCTTCTTTCGCAGGGGAAATCGCGTCAACTCCATCACAACCCGCAAGGTCTCAACCTTCACGTTTTTCCATTGTGCGGTCCTTCTTGCATGGCAAGCACTTTACAGGACGAGCAGTGGACGCGATTTCTAACTGTAGGAGGACCTCCTCTTCGCTAAACTATGCGGCTAAGTGGAAGGTTTTTCGTCGTTGGTGCAGGGATCATTCTGTAGATATTTTCGATCCCTCTATTCCAGACATTGCAAACTTTCTAGTATACTTGTTTGACGAAATCAAACTGCAGCCTGTTACTATTAAGGGTTATAGGTCTATGTTATCTGATACCTATGCACATCATGATAGTTTACAAATTGGATCTAATGTCTCTTTATCTAAGTTGGTTAGAAACTTCTCGATAAATAGACCCAGAACTCTTAGGTTAATTCCTAAATGGAATTTAGCTTGGGTTCTTCTTAAATTGAAGGAAAAGCCATTTGAACCTCTTGGGACAGTAGATTTCAAATTCTTATCTTATAAGACAGCTTTTCTCTTAGCTTTCTCTTCTGCTAGAAGAGTCAGTGAGCTTCATGCACTGTCGGTGGATGATTCTCACTATCGTAGTGTCGGGAACACTATCACCTTCACTACTAATGTGGGTTTTTTAGCTAAGAATCAGGCTCCTAATAAATATCCGGAACCTATTGTTATTAAGGCTCTTCCGTCTTCAGACGGGCGTAGGCCTTAACTCTGTCCTGTTAGAGTGTTACATGTCTATAAACAGAGATCTCAGTTTATCAGAAAGGGACGGAAACGTTTCTTTCTGTCTTTGATGCCTAATAGAAGGGACATTTCGGTCCATTCTATTGCTAGATGGATTCAATTAACTATCCCTACTGCTTATGAGAGTTTATCTTCTTCTCAGCAGTCTGTGCTTAAGATTTCCGCTCATGAAGTAAGAGCTCTTGCTACTTCTTGGGCTTATGCTAATAGTATTGCTATTACAGATTTAATGAAGGCTGCTTATTGGTCTCAGCCATCCACATTCACGAATTTTTATCTCAGAAATATTGAGTCCATTTCTGGAGACCTGCATTGTTTAGGTCCGTTATGTGTTGCTCAGAATGTCGTCCACTAAACAGTTGCAACTATAGTTATGCAGGCTTTCTGTTCCGGCAGTGACTCTGTCCGGCTGCCCTCTTCGCTCTGGGCTATTTGACCCAGGGCAAGGGGAAGGGGGGGGGGGGGGGTGTTCCCTTAGGTCACCTGCTTTATAGTGAAAAGCAAGGGAATGCCTCCTCCAAAGTCAGTATTTCTGAGTCGCTTCCGGGATGGTTTTAAAGTGTAATATTAATGTTAAAATTCATTCATGTCATATTTTTAAAGTGTAGCTCGGTGTGAAGCATTTGTATATGTCAAGTGTCAAACGGGCTTCAATATACAATACTCGGACACTTTTAAAAGATTATAAAGAGTCTCAATTCTCTGGACTAACTTTATTTATTGGCTTACTTTAAAAATAATTAGTATAAGGGTTATACTGGATGTTAATAGAGAACATGAATGTTATTGTGCTCAATTATAAAGGGTATTGTATCTTTCTAATTTAATATTAAATAAGAAAGATACATGTAAAGCCTAATACTCCTTTTCTCCTTAAGGGGTTGCCTCTATATTATATAGTTGAGCTTATTGGATTTTCCTCTATGTCCTAGGCCCTCCAGCCTTTTTACTATTCAGCTAAGTCTGGGTCATTGGTACAGTATAAAAATGTTAAAAAATTTATAGTAATTTATATATTTTTTATACTTACCAATGACCCAGACGGGGATGGCCCTCCCAGGAGTTGGGAACTCTTGCCTCCCCGCTGAGTACATAGCGCTGACCAGGCACTGCCAGTAAGAATGATAATTGGCGCCAATTTCGGAACGTCCTTGACACTGCGCATGCGCAGTAGGGGCGAAGTATGGAGGTCCTATAGGACATGATTTCTTTTGGTTTTGGATGCAAATTTTGGGGATTGGGGGGCAAAATTTGTGTTTGGCCCTGGATTTGTTAGAGTTAGCACCAGCTAAGTCTGGGTCATTGGTAAGTATAAAAAATATATAAATTACTATAAATTTTTTAACATTTCGACATCAGTGTAGAGAGCATTAAGTTTCTGAACAAAACACAAGAAGTAACAGCTAACATTCAGCTGTTGGTCACTGGTTTCCACCACTTGGTTAAATGAATGGCTGGAATTGACTTTGTGCTTCTCAGAAATTTTAGATAAATGTGGGCTGAAAAAACACACATCTCCAATGCTTTAGCAATCTACCATCCCAATCTCCTGACACTTGATTGTACAATTGAATTAAATGCTGTACAAAAATGTATTTATTGCAGTATAGGGTTGATTCATTAGTTGTTTATTTGTTTTCTTTTATTTGCCGTTTCTTCCACTCATGGGCCAGCCATAGTGTTGACATTTAAAGATGCTCTTTTCTGCTGCTTTTATGTTTTTTACCTTATTTACCAAAGTGTAACATGAACATAGCTGATATGAAACAATAATACTTGTTTATTATATGCCTTCCTATGACATGCTGTCAGATTAGGTGAAATGTCAAAAGAGAAAGCTTTTTTTTTTTTTACTTAACCTTTCACCTAACATGATTAACAGACATTTGCAAAAATATTCTTGAATAACTAAATGATTTCATTTTTGCTTCAACAACATAGCTTATGACTCCTCATTGGAAGAAGCTTTTTCTAGTGGAGGTGTCATATGCTATGTGTTTGATCAAGGATTTTGTCAAAAGCAATGCCCACATTTTTAAATTTTCAATCTGTGATGATTTTAACAAGGTTATCTCCCCTTGAACTTATAAGATTTTGATTTCTCTCTGAGATTTTTTGTGTCTGCAACTTCTGTCTTTAAGAACCAATTTCAAACTTGACCTCTAACTAGTGACACATGCAGACATTTCCAAATTTGTAATCATCTGTAACCAGGTTTTCTCCTCTTGAACTTAGATTTAATTAATAGATTTCTGTAAGAAATTCTATGTGCAACTCATCCTACATTAACAAATATGGTTTGATTGTGATGAAGCTTTTTATACATGATGACTTACAGGTGGGCCTATGCAGATATCAAAATTTTAAGACTGCAAAAAGTTTAATCAACTTATCTCCTCTTGAATTTAGAGTTGATCTCGAGATCTGTATAATTTTTTGGATGTGCAGCTCCTACATTATTGATCTGATTTTGATGGAACTTTACAGACATGCCCACAAGCAAATGAATGTCCAAAATTTCAAAGCCCCCACCTTCAGAGGTGTATTTTGCCAGAAGTTGGGATATGATCACCTTCAGTGACAGTTCTATTATGTAGAAGTGTATTGATAGGTTGAAAATGTAACTTTATCATCTTGACAACCCTGTGGGAACCATGAGAAGGACAGAAGTGCTTGTTTAATATGGTAAACAAGTTCTGATTAGAACCTGGTAAACCAATACAGTGGAACCCTAATTGAATAGCCAGTGCGCCTGTGAAAATTATTCAGGGACAAAGTCACTCTCCTGTTTTCTGAAGATAACCGGAGCATTTATTCCATTACATCTTGTTTTACAGAGCTCATGGAGCTCTGTCAAACAAAATATAATAGATTAATGCCTATATTGCATGTAGTGAGGCCAGATAGGTCTATAAACAAAGGGAATGTGGTGATTGTCTTGACATATTATTTGATTTTTTGTTTAACAGGAGGTTACTCTCTAACTTATATACAATTAACAGGTCAGGTTTGTACTTAAGGTATGTACAGTAAATGGTTTTGTGTTTGGAAGTTATATTTAATTATCAGGGTTATTTAGTTAAGAGCTATCCAGTTTCGTGGGACCCACTGTACTTGGGGTGGAAGTTTTCTTTAAAGTGGGCCTCATAGATTAAATGTTTTGCTAAAGATGACTTTATACTTATGTTGTGGTCATGATAGAGCCATAGATGTGGAATGTGAACTCGACTACCCATAAATAATAAATATTATATGCTAGCCTGTGAATCATCGCAAATTATCCAAAATATATTTCTCGATATCTATCGACTTGATAGATATCAAGAAATATTCCTCAGTAGCTTCCTAAATGATGTCATGCTATGCAGCATTACGTTGCCTTGAAGGAACAGTCACCTGATCTTTGTTATTGTTTTGAAATGTATGCATTTCTAGTCGAATTGGGCTGAATATTGTGCATTAAAATGTCTCGTAGCATATAATAAAAAAGAAAATCCACTCTATTTTAGTCAGTATCAGGAATTGTCTGAAAGTTTTATTTTTCAGGAGCACTTGCACGAGTGAAAAATAATGTTTTCAGGCCCACACGATGAAATTTTTCAGTAGCTTCCTAAAAGAAGTTATGCTTCGGCATATGACGTCGCCTTGAACGTCACCTTGAGGGAATGATCAGCAGCTTTTTGTTATTGTCTTGAAACTGTTTGCAATCCAAATGGGCTGAATATTTCACAGTAAAATGTTACGTAGCATATAATAAAAAAGAAAATCTACGCTGTTTTAGTGAATATCGGGAATTATCTCACGAGTGTGGACCTGAAAGTTTTATTTTTCACAGGCACTTGTAGATATCCTCTATATAATAATGCTCATTTTTAACCAAGAGGTACCTCAGCATAAAATTAGAATTATCATCACCCTCTATCAAAGTAAGACTGGAAAGATATAAAATAGACTAAATGTATCAGTCATATGATGTATAAATTAAGTCACCTCTTCATAGATTTTCCACTCTATAAAATGAAAACTTCAGCAATACTTGTTTGCTTTGGTTAACCCATAAAGGCCTATTTCTGGCTTTTACAACCTCAGAACAGGTGCCGTTAACATGCCATCATCAGTAGGTCCTGCTGACAGTGAACAAATTACATATGCAATGGTTTCTTGTCAAGTCTTGGTTGCCTGTTAAGGCAGCCAAGAATTGACTAGAAATCACTTTTAAGCCACAGGGCGTGTACAGGCTGTGACCAGGCATGAATTCAGGACAATTATCCAGGCTCCCAAGGGTTAAACTTGTTTAGTGGGCAACATACAGCCAAAGAGGAATATTGGTTTAAATGGTTGGCTAAAATTGACTTGTACTTGTGTCCAATCATGATAGAGCGTGGGATGCTGAAAGAGACCTTAAACACAGAAAAAAACAATACTCCAATGAATTGAGTGTTTTTTACTGCCAATGTTAGTACAGTGGAGTCCACTTAATTGGATTTTTCTTAATTGAATAACCGTATCAGTTGAATATAACTTCCAAACACCAAACCATTCACCATACCTTTAGTACAAATTGGACCTGTTAATTGGATATAGGTTATAGTAAACTCCTGTTAATTGAACAAAAAATCTTGCAATATGTCAAGAAATTACAAAGAACTCCATAAACTCTGTCAACCAAGATATAATAGAATAAATGCTCAGTTTATCCTTAGAATACAGGAAAGTGAACAAATCTTGTTAGTCGAATCCTCCTGTTAACTGAATAATTTTCCTTGTGAAAGTGCCTTTTCAATGAAAAGAGTTCCACCATATTCATTAGCATGATTCTTCTGTGATCAGCATTTGCCACATTGTATTCTAAAATGACAAACAAACAGCTTGTTACTTTTACCTGCTTATCAGATTGGTAAAACCAATCCAGGAATGAGCCATATTGTGGACAGGTAAAATATTTCTGGCACCAAAACAATAAATTTACCATGATGGTAGTCCTGAGATGTGTATTGTATTGTCTGCTTCAGCTTAATATTTATAGTCTGCATTCAACACGAGGTGACCCAGGCTGTCGAAAAAGTGTCATTAAACCCCAATAAATAAATATAGTCTGCAACACATATGAAACTCTGAAGTGGTTACAAAGTACACTTGCCAACATACTACTTAATAATTTTTTTAGCCTTTGTATTGACTGTAAATGAAAGGCAAGAGTGAGAGTTAATGGAATACTATTTCCTGGAGATGTCAGACCTATGGGGGTGCGGTGGCATTGCGGTAACCGGTTCTCGTCAGATTACTGAAGTTAAGCAACGTCGAGCCCGGCTAGTCCTTGGATGGGTGACCATCTGAGCGATCGATTCAGACTCCTGCGTTGTGTCCTTGGGCAAGGCACTTTACCCCGGCTGTCCACAGGGGGCATGATGACGCTGTGTACTAAGGCGTACTGCACGTTGATGGTGCGCATGTCTTCAACCAATCTAACCCTCTCTGTGCTGCAGTGCGGAGTTACTATGTTGGGGAGCTGGCAGCTGCTCATCGTTGCTCGATGGTTCTCTCCTGGTACTCCGGCTTCCTCCACCCATAAAACTGTCATGGTCATGATTAGCCATTGTCCATAAGTATGTGACCTTAAACACCAATAAATAAATGAATGTCAGACCTAAAAATGGGAGTAAGTGGAGAGATGGGGACAACCAAAGGAACAAAAATTGTTGGAGTGTCGATGAGAATTATAATCAAAATTGTAGAGATGGGGTGGAAACAAAGAGGTCTTTGGACAGTTTTTGTTATAGAAGAAAACAGGATTTGACAGTTGTTTCTCTGGCACTTTTGGAGAGGTGTGTTTGAGAAAGATAGTGATATGGTGTGTCAATTGCTTAATTTGGGGGTTCACAGAGACCCTAGAACATCTTTCCCAACTCAGGCATGTGATGATAAGTTGGGGTGGTGCTGGGGGCCACATTTCAAAAGCGATCCAGGCGTGAGAGAGGGGGTAAAATTTTGAGATACCAGTGGTGCAAATGGGCTTTCCTAAAGTTGAAGTTTCCTGAACTGAAGATATTTGATTCCAATCACAGACTTGATACTTAATTATTTAAGGGGATTTAGTAACCTCTGTAAGTCCTCACGAGTTGAAAATAGAAGGTGAATGGAAAAAGGTCCTAGACAGCTTGCTTGGGGCACACTTTTGTTCCTCTAAATTTATTTCCATAACCACTTAAAACAAGTGCACTTTCATTTTATATTTATGTTTTGATGTATGCATATTTTGAGGGCATTTAGAATAAAACCGCTGATTGAGAACTTGATCTTGTATTTTGAAAACCCACAGGCTTTCCTCATGCCTTTGTTCACACTTTGCTGAGATAATGCAAACCTAATTATAAAATTGAGGTCTCCTAAAAGTATATTAAATTGTACTTTCCCCATCTAACCCTTCAACTAAGGGAAGATGACACTTGCATAAACATTATGTGGAACCCGTGGGAGCAGTGAATGCTTACGTAAACAGGTTATGCTTTACTTGTAAAATAGGACTCAGAACCAATGACTGGGGTGGGAATCCTCTAAGGTGGGTAGAATAGGTAGAAATTATTGGCTACTCTTGCATTCATACCTACGTTGCAGTCATGAAATAGCAAAATATGCTGAAAAGTGACCTTAAACACTAATAAATAGATGAATAAATAAATAATTTTCACAAAACAATGTGACAGGTTGTAACACAACATTAATTTCAAAATGCGAGCCAAAGTTAGTTCATATGAGTGAAATAAAACCTTATATCTTTCAATAACAGAGATTTTATTGTATTCATTATCCCCGCATTTTAAAAAAAAAGCGGGCATATTGTGGTGATCTCCATTCGTCCTGTCTGTTCTGTCTGTACGTCCAAACTTCCTATCACCAAGAGTATGTAATTCAAAACATTCAACTATGCTGAGGTGTTCAGGTAGCATCTGTAGATGTGCATAAAGGTTTTGGAATTTTGTTTCGGCCACGTGTGATGCCCGTAGCACAACTTTTGTTATTGTTAGAAAATCAGTTTACAGTGGAAGGCTCCTAGGGGTTTAAAGTGTGTCAACATGTTCCAGTAGGGTCTCTAGATGTGCATAAAGGTTTCGGATTTTTGATTCGGCCCTGTGGGGCACCTGTAGCGCCACTATTGTCGTTAGAGAATTGGTTTGTGGTGAAAGGCTCCTAGGGGTTTTAATCCGAAATGTTGAAAGTGTGTTAATCTGTTCCAGTAGGGTCTATAGATGTTCATAAAGGTTTGGGATTTGTGGAGCACCTGCAATGCCACTTCTGACATTAGAGAATCAGTTTCTGGTGGAAGGCTGCTAGGGGGTTTAATTTGAAACAAAGTGTGTAATATGTTCCAGTAGGGTCTCTAGATGTTCTTAAAGGTTTTGTATTTTTGATTCAGCCCTGTGGGGCACTCGTAGCACCACTTATGTCGTTAGAGAATCTATTTGTGACGAAAGGCTCCTAGGGGTTTTAATTCGAAATGTTGGAAGTGTGTTAATACGTTCCAGTAGGGTCTCTAAATGTTCATAAAGGATTGGGGTTTTTTATTCGCCCTGTGGTGCACTCATAGTGCCAATTTTGTTGTTAGAGAATCGGTTAGTGGCAAAAGGCTCCTAGGGGTTTTAACTTGAAATGTTGAAAGTGTGTTAATATGTTCCAGTAGGGTGCGTAGATGTGCATAAAGGTTTTTGCATTTTGATTTGGCCCCGTGCGGCACCCGTAGTGCCCCTTTTGTCATTAGAGAATAGATTTATGGCGAAAGGCTCAAGGGGGTTTAATTCAAAACGTTGAAAGTGTGTTCATATGTTCCAGTAGGGTCTCTAGATGTACGTAAAGGTTTCAGATTTTTGATTTGGCCCTTTGGGACATCTGTCACATCACTTAAGTTGTTAGAGAATCAGTTTCCGGTGGAAGGCTTCTAGGAGTTTCAATTCAAAATGTTGAAAGTGTGTTTGTATGTTCCAGTGGGGTCTCTAGATGTGCATAAATGTTTTGGATTTTTGATTTGGCACCCATAGCGCCACTTTTGTCATTAAAGAATCTGTTTGTGGTGAAAAGATCCTTGGGGTTTTAATTCGAAATGTTGAACGTGTTTTCATATGTTCCAGTGGGATGTCTAGATGTGCATAAAGGTTTTGGATTTTTAAAAATACAGACCCAAGTGATGCCCGCAGTGCCACTTTTGTCATTAAAGAATCGGTTTCCCAGCAAAAACTCCTAGATGTTAAAATTTGAAATGTTGAAAGTATGTTCATATATTCCGATAAGGTCTTTAAATGTGCATAAAGAATTTTGATTTGGCCCTGTGAGACACTCGTAGCACCACTTTCGATGATAGAGAATCAGTTTCCAGCAAAAGACTACTAGGGGTTTTAATTTGAGATGCTGAAAGTGTGTTCATATGTTCAGGTAAGGGCTCTAGATATGTATAAAGGTTTGGGATTTTTAATTCAGCCCCATGTGGTGCCCATAGCACCACTTTTGTCATTAGAGAATCTATTTCCGGTGAAAGCTCCTGTGCGTAATGGGTTCACATTTTTAGAGAAGCAGTTTCCGACAAAAGGCTCCTAGAGGTTTTAAATCAAAATGCTTAAAGTGTTTTCCTACATTCAGGTAGGGTCTCTAGATGTGCATAAAGGTTTTGAATTTTTTTATCTGGCCCCATATGGCTCCCATTGCGCCACTTTTGTTGTTAGACAATCAGTTTGTGGCAAATGGCTCTTAGGGATTTTAATTTGAAATGTTGAAGGTGTGTTCATATGTTCAGGTAGGGTCTCTAGATGTACATAAAAGTTTCATATTTTGATTCAGCACCATATGGGACTGTTAGCGTTTCCTGTGAAAGGCTCCTTGGAGTAAATTCAAAACATTGAAAGTTTGTTCAGTTAGGGTCTGTAGATGTGCATAAAGGTTTAAAATTTTATAAAATACCTTTTCATTTCTGTCTATCAAGCATTAACCAATAATCAAGAATGCAAATGCGGGGATATACTATAGCGTGTTCTAGTTCTTTGTATGGTAAAACATATAATATAAAAGCATTTTTTTGATATATTTGAGCATCTTTTCTTCAGATAAATCTGAAAACTTTTTTCTTGTTAAGGGCATCTTTTTATATATGCACCATGCTTGGCTTATTTCTTTTTGTTTGAATATTGTGGGATTTGGTATATATATTTGATGTTTCTTTTCTGTTGTTTCTTTCTACCCATAGCAAATCGGTGTAGGCCTTTCCTTTATACTCCTGTTGACGGTTGTAATGACTACATAAATGCTGTGTTTCTTTCTGTAAGTATATTACCTTGCATTTATTATTTTTTGCACTGCTATCCCTCTCAGTGCTAGCACAATTTTCACTTAGTATTGTATAATGAAATGTCACCTTTCATGTTATAAATACAGTGTGCTCCACCAACTTTTATACTGGTTAATAAAATATATGCCTGTATTCGCATACTTTTCTGTACTTAAATCAGTTCCTGTCCAACAAAATTAGACTTGTTAATTGTATACTATACACATTAGAAAGCCTGTTAAATGAATTCGATATTCTTTCCTTTCCCAAAATTTGTGAACAATAAAATTATCCATGCTTTACCACAGTCTTGCATTAAAGTAAAGAAATTAGGTATCTTATTCCTTACATCTTAGAGATCTTCGAGATCGAGATCTGCCAGACCAGATATACAGTAGAACCCCTGTTAACTGAATAGCTACGTTGCCTGTGAAAAATATTCAATTAATTCTTGAACTGATGAGTATTTTTAGCTCATCTTGACAAAGTCAAGCTGAGCTAATCTCATCGCTCTCCTTCCGTCGTCCGTCGTCCGTCATCTGTCGTCTGTCGTCCGTCAACACCATGTTTTGGTCTTCTCCTCCAAAGCCACTGGGCCAATTCAAGTGAAAGTTTGTGTGAGTGATGGTCCCAAAGAGGGCATTTCATTTTTGTTCAACTCAGCATGCCCAGCCCCATAGGGAGGGAGTGGGAGAAAATGCTCCAAAATATTTTTAAAATCTTCTCAAGAACCAGTGTGTACAATGACTTAATATTTGCTATGGAGCTTCCATATGAGGTGTAGAATCAAGTTTGTTCAAACGAAGTTCGTGAAGTAATATTTGTCTTTGTAATAGGAGGGGTAAGATTTTTGGCCCCGCCCAAAATTTCTATTTTCTGAACCGATGGTGCGGTATGAACCAAATTTGGTTTGTGGTAGTATTGGGTCATAAGTACTTGACCCATGCAAAAAAAAAAATTCCCGCATCCCCATGGGAACCCTGGGAGCTAAAAATAGAAATATTTTCAAACGCCCATATTTCCCAAACCCCACGGAACAGAGAGCTTTTATTTGGTATGTAGTATCCTTATGACCAGTAGAATTGAATGGTAAAAAAAAATTGCCATCGGTTATGTTAGGGTGTTTTGTAATGGGCATCGAAAAAATGCTGAGTCAGCATATTTGCAAAAATTTTAAAAAATCTTTTCTCCAGAACCAATCATCAGAATCTTTTGATATTTGGTATACAGCATTCATAGGGGGGTCAGATAAAAGTTTGGTGAAATAAAGCTCATTGGTTCATATTTGGGCTCTCTACAGGAGCCCGAAGTTTTAACATAGGGTAATATGGGGAATATTCTTTAAAAATCTTCTTCTTCAGAACCACCAGTCAGAATCTTTTAATATTTGGTATACATCATTGTTATGAGGGTCAGATTCTAGATTGTTCAAACCAAGTCCCTTGGTTAATATTTGGGCTTCCTATGGAAGCCCAAATTTTATCTTTGTTCAATATGGAGGGTAATTTAAAAAAATCTTCTTCTTCAGATCCATCAGTCAGAATGCTTTGATATTTGGTATGCAACATCTCTAAGGGGGTCAGATTCAAGTTTGTTCAAATCAGATCCCTAGGTATATATTTGGGCTCACTATGGTAGCCCAAATTTTTACTTAGTGCAATATGAGGAAATTTCCTTAAAAATCTTCTTCTTCAGATCCACCAGTCGGAATGCTTTTATATTTGGTATACAACATCTCTAGGGGGGTCAGATTCCAGGTTGTTCAATTCGAGTGCCTAGGTACATATTTGGGCTCCATATGGGAACATGAAATTTAACTTAGTACAATATGAGGGAATTTCTAAAAAAATCTTCTTCTTCAGATTCACTTGTCAGAATGCTTTCACATTTGGTATACAACATCTCTAGGGGGGGGGGGGGGGGGGGGGGGGGGGTCAGAATCAAGTTTGTTCAAATCGGATCCATAGGTTAATATTTGGGCTCGCTATGGTAGCCCAAATTTGAACTTAGTGCAATTCGAAGAAATTTCTTTACAATTTCTCTTCTTCAGATCCAACAGTCAGAATGCTTTCATATTCGGTACACAACATCTCTAGGGAAGTCAGATTTAACGGTGTTCAAATCAAGAGCCCGGGTTAATATTTGGGCTCTCTATGGGAGCCGGAATTGGCCATTTTGCTGAAGAATTAAAAATTTTGTATTCAGTACCCTCTAGAGGTACTAAGATTAATCCACATAGGTTGTATCAAGGGGCTTCATAGGGGAGCTCTACATTTTACTTATGATCAACTGAAGAAAAGGCATGATGCCCAGATTATTTTTGTCATTCCTGAGGGACTCAAGGATTGACAGTGTAGCCTATGGAGATGGCTTGCTTAATGTAGACTCATTCTTTGACTCTGTTTAAATTGTGTTCTGAACAAGATGAGTGCTTCAGGCCCCGTGGGGCCTCTTGTTTAAATATTTTTCATCAAATCTAGTCATGGCTGCTGTCAAGCAGCCATGACTATATTTAATGACAAATTAATTGAAGTTTGACATGAAAGCGCTGGTCAAAAAGTTTAGACAATTTTCAGGAGAAAATTTGGTTAAATGTGCTCAAATTTTGCTTAATTTAGTGTCAGGATATTTCCTGTCCTGGTCAGAAATATCTGCCACGAGCATGCAAGGGGTTAACAGGGGTATTCAATATCCAGGAATGTATTTATTTGTTCTATAGTTATAATTTCAACATTTATTCTGTTATGTCATGTTTGACAGCTCAAAAGAGAACTCTATCAAACAAGATATAAAGGATTAAATGTTTATAGTGGATGTACTAAGGCCACATGGGTCTGTAAAGGGTGGGTAATTTAGTGGTTATTGAAGAAGTTCTTTGACAGATCAGAAGATAGTTTATTCAATTAACCCTTTACCTAACATGAAAAGCAGACGGCACTTGCAAAAAAATTCTTGAACAACTCATTTTTTGTCTCAAAAACATAAGTTATGACCCCTCATTGGAATGAGCTCAATGAGCTCGTTCCAATGAGGGGTCATAACTTATTTTTTGGAGACAAAAAATTAAAAAATAATGAAAATTACCTGACAATTTTTTAGAATAGCGCTGGCCGGTTTTTGCCGTTACGTTGGTTAAAGGGTTAACATTAGTTTAATCTGTAAACTATATGCAGTTAACAATGATTGAAAGATCAAAACTCTTTGTAATACAATATCCTTTATTTAAAGATTTTTTGCTAATAATTTGATGACCTAAAAGGACTTCACTGTATAACAACCAATGCAATATTGATGACAGTGTCAACCTTTAGTTTATCTGTGTTCTTGAGTTATGCACTGTAATCACACTGTAATGTTTTGAGCATTCACTTAGTGAGTAGAAGCTTTTAGGCTTTAGACCTAGGACTATATGCCCTTTATTGAACATGTTGATGTTAAGCAATCAAAGCTGTGACAGTTTTATGCCCTGATCCACTCAAGAATTAATGTACCTTTTCTTTGGCTGACCTCTTCATAACACAAATTGAGAAGTGTTGGTAGGAACTCTCCTCTGACACAGTAATCAGCTTCATAAAAAGCATCGCATTGAGTAGTGGTTGATAAAATCAAGTTTGCTGATTTAACCCTTTACCTAACGAATCGACAGAATCTACCCTGTAATATGCAAATTCAGTTGAATGAAAATTTTTTATCAAACAGTTTCAACAAAACCATATCATCTGATCCCTCATTAGAATGATACCATTGAGCTCATTCCCATGAGGGATCACATGATATGGTTTTGTTGACATTTGTTGAAAAAATAAAAAAAAATAATATTTAAAATAATAAATTTTGATATCATCTGTGTTGGGTAAAGAGTTAATACTGTGAATTGCTAAGATTAGTAACATTTGGTTAGATTTCTGCATATTATATAAATTTTGGGACTGAATACTGGGAATAGGCTAGGTATGAACTAGTTCAGGGAAGGCCAGCAAAGGGATGAAGATTCTGTTACGGAAATGTTTTTTTGACCAGAAGTCAGTTGGTTTGAAGATCGCACCCTTGCCATCTGCGGGAAAATGTTCTGTGGGGATCATCATTAGATTATTGGGACTAATGGAGCACTGAAGAAAGTGGGCACTGGTTGCTTTTATTTGGGAATAACGTGATAAATGTACAGAGAAAATACCTCAATGCACAGTCATACTGTCCTGATCACAAGGTGTGCATAATTGATAAATGAACCGTGTCATTTTCAAGAATTGAGGTCGCTGCTACTGTTTTATTACACAGTGCAGGGAATGTAGCTCATAAAAATACAAATAATACGCAGATTGGCATGAGAGAACTTGTCATCATCAGGATTGTTGCTTCACTTATGCAGAGCAAACACTTCTCATTCAGAAATTTATACAGTATTAGGGTGAGTGGTTTGAACTTGCTTAATTAATACTGAGGTAAGAATAAAACACTTGTAAGTGACTGTTTACCTCTTGTGTAGAGGCCTGGTGGTACACTGCTTGAAAGGTCTGTAATGATCCTTCATCTTCTTTCTTCTTTATTTGTCTTTACCAAAACATTGGTTTAAGTCAATACAAAACCAGTAAAAGCAGCCAGATCGAACCCACCTATTCCCATGATGGGACTTTTTCACTTTTACGTCCAATTCTCATCTACTGGACAATATTTCCCACATCTTCGGGTGGCATAATGTCTGCCAGTCCACGTATATGTGAATCATCCATCGGGGGAAGATCCTGGGTCGTCACTGGTGAATATCACATGTGAGGATTGCATAAAAGTACACCCATTAAAACTTTGCAATATTGGATCAAAAGTGTGTGGCACTGTGAAGTATTGGCGCCCACACACACACGCACACACATGCCAGCACACCCCCACACACACACACAAGTGCATACACACGCAGAGTTGCATGTACAAGAAAGTATGTACATGCACATGCGCATGCGTGCATGTGTATGGGTGTGCGCGTGCATTGCACACAAACGCGCGCACACGTGCGCACAGGTACATATTACTGTAAAGTATTTTGGAGCTCAGGGAGGTGAACCAACTAGTTTATTCACTTGACGAATATACTTAGACATATTACGTAATGTACGCATGTTTCCAGTGTTGAAAAGATCTATCATCTTTGGCATATTGGGTCTCTCATAATAGTACCTTTTAATGTAACATTGCCGTAATGACTTTAATTTATCGCATACTAATAATATGTGGAATTCATCGCCTATATCATTCTGACATAGTGAGCATATCCTGTCGTTTGTGTTCCATACCAGGCACCAGTTTCAGCTGATAAGCGGTGGTTTCGTGTTCGAAATTTCATAATCGAGGTCACTTCCAAAGGCGAGAGTTTAGTTATATACGTTTCGGTTTGAAAAGCTGTTTTTATTGATCTATAAAATTCGTATTTATTGGAAGTACTCAGAGTTGTGTTCCATTCTTGTATATATAAATCGAGAAGTTTACGTCTACTGGTTGCTCGAAACCACTGCATATTAATTATATCTTATGACATCCAAAGATTGGGCATGCCTATTTCAATTAGGGTGCGTTTTATTGGGTCTATCCATCGGAGGCAGGTGTTTCCATTCATATATCCTTGAAGGAGTGTCAAATATAATGAATATGAAATCTATGATTTATTACCACTTATAATTTGTGCCCAGAAGTTAATGTATCGCATTTTGATTTTAACGGAGATTGGGAATAATCCCAATTCTCCATATATAAAAGCAGAAGGTGTTGATTTTTTCAGATCCAACACAAATTTTAGAAACCAAAGTTCTGTTGTGTCCAATATTTTATTGTTCCCAATTCCCCAGATTTCACAACCATACAGTAAAATTGGGACAATCGTTTTTTCATACATTGTTATTCTTGTATCAATCGGTAATTTATTTTTTCTCATTTTGGATACAATAGCAAACATTGCCCTCTTTGCCACTTGACATCAGATTTTTTTTTCTTTGTGAAAAAATCCATTACGAGAGAATGTGACCCCTAAATACTTGTATTCATTAACAATTTCTATAGGAATACCGCCTATAGAAAATGTTCTATTCTTACTACGATTTCTTCCAAAGATTAGGACTTTAGTTTTTGAAATGTTGACTTTGAGCTTCCAGTATTCACAGTATTTTGAGTACTCGTGTAATAAGTTGTCAAGACCAGAAGCACTATTAGCAAGCAGAATAGTATCATCTGCATATAAAAATACTGATAATCTAACATAGCCGAACGCTGCTTGTTGACTAATATCTGATATTTTCAGACCACTTTCACAGTTGCTTGCTAAAAATGTCTAAGTCATTCAGATATATAGCAAAGAGTACGGGGGACAGATTTTCATCCTGGCGCACAGCGGCCGTACATCCAAACAAAGGGGAATAATTACCATCAGACATCACACAAGATTTGCTGTTTTCATATATATTAGATATAACTTTCAGAACTTGCCCGTCAATACCGCTGCCTAGTAATTTGTGCCAAAGACCTTCTCTCCATATGCTATCGAAAGCTTTTGATAAATCAATAAATGCACAATATAAACTTTGTTTGGACTTTTTAGATAATTCTATTAAAGAGTATAATGAAAATATATGATCCAATGTGGAGAACTCTTTTCTAAACCCAGCCTGTGTTCCCGATAATAAATTATTCTCCTCTAAGAAGACGTGTATTCTGTTACTCAGTATACTTGTGAATACCTTAGCCATGCAGCTGACTATTGTAATCTGCCTAAAATTTTCGGTTTTCCTTGGGTCTCCAGACTTATAAATAGGCCTGATTACCCCTACTCCCCAATCTCTCGGGATAGAACCCATTTTCAGAATCGGATTAAATAATTTAAAGTAGAGGGTTTTTGTTTTCTCGAATGTGGCTTTTATATACTCATTTAAAACCTCATCTATACCTGCTGCCTTTCCCATTTTCATTTTTTTTTTACTATTTGGTCGATTTCATTTACACTTATTTCATCATTCAGCACGCTTGTATCATACACATGTGGGGCTGGAGGGGGTAACACATCTGAAATAGGGTTGTCGTTCAGGTCTCTAAAATGCTCATAGAATTCATCTAGTGATGGTTTTATTAAATTTTCATTTTTGCTATCTAATTTCCTCAGGGCATTCCAGAATTCCTTCATATTACATGTTTTTAGTTTGTTCATCTTTGTGCAAAAACTCTGATCATGTTTCATTTTACTTTGCCGAAGTATAAATTTGTATTGTTTTCTATTCTAAGTGAATATATTTTTATTTGATACAGTTGGGTTAAGGATGTATGGTTTACGCGCTTTCCTATAAAGTGTTCGCGCACTAATACAATTATGGTCAAACCATGGCATTTTACATTTATTTTTTCTAGTCTTCGGCATTTTCATCTTTTTTGTTCCAAGAACATTTCTGGCAGTGTCACAACAGAGGTGGGATAGGTCTTCTGTTACTGAAGTGATTTCAGTTGTAGAAATGTGGTCTTGAGTTTCTAGATAATTTAATTTTCCGATAATTCTACTGATAACACACTCATCAAGATTAAGATTATATTCTAAAAATTTATCTGTAGTCAAGGGGTTAATGATGGTTGAGTCTTTCCCAGACTCCGTTACATCATCCACGGACTGCAACAGCTGATCACCCGGAAGCATTAATGGGTCACTGATGATCATATGTGTCGAGATTGGACAATGAACATCAGACAATAATTCGCTGAAGTCTTTCACTTCGAGGTCAGTGATTGCCGTTACTGTGTCAGTGCTACATAACAGGTAATCTACTACGCTTACATTACGGCATGTTGCATTTCCTGAGGACTGGTCGCTACCAATTCTACCATTACAAATTACAAGACCCGAATTTTTACAAAAATCTATTAATTTATAGCAGTAGTTATTGCACACTGGATCTTGTGTATTTCTCACTCTATCAATACTGTTCACCAGACCATGGGAACCTGGCACATTTTGCACGACCCCTGTATCTTTGGATTCTTCCATTTTATCATTTAGTTTACCCGTTCGAGCGTTAAAATCACCCATCAGAATAATTCTATTAGAAAGAGAATATTTTTCAGCTATAGTTACATGTAAACTGCCAAATGGGTCACTGGAGCTGTACTTGCCGCTGTCAGGGGGGATATATACATTGCCAATCACATAGGGTGGACCATTGTTACATTTAATTTTGAACCACAATACCAAATCGCATTCATCTGATATATATACAACTCAGGCCTTTAGCGAGTCTCTGATTAAGACCACCAATCAGTCATGTTAACCTCCAGAATAATTTTTCAGGGAACCTGAGGGTGATTTTCAGGGAAATGGGATGGATTTCAGGGAAAAGTTCGCGCAGGGACAAAATAAAAGAAAAAACTTGTGAATTTTCAGCTCATGGACCACTATTAACACCAGGTTATATCCAGAACTAGTTGTCAACTATGCTGATGCATTTATGCTACGTTAAAAAATCATAAAATAACTATTGATTTGACCCCCCCTCCCCTCCCCAGAATCCTCTTCTTCATGAGCCCCCCCCCCCTCCCATCACCACCACCATCCACACTGTGCCACAGAGCACCTCTACCTGTGGTTTGCTCTTATCAAAGTCTACTTAGCTAATAATTTCCCAAGTCTGGAACTGTTAACAGAAAAAGATGTCCTAATGTTCAGTTACTTCAAGAACATTAGTACTTAGAAAGTATCTTGATCAAACTTCATGCATGAGGGACGTTTGTGCCCTACACAAAACTTTTCTTTTCATCATTGAAGCATTTTTAGCTCAACTTTGACGAAGTAAAATTTGAGCTATTGTCATGGCCCGTCGTCCGTGTCCGTCCGTCCGTCTGGCCGTCTGTCCGTCTGTCCGTACGTCAACAATTGGCTATGGCTCGGGCTAGAGGTCATATTTATGAACCGATCTTTACGAAACTTCTTGGGTACCTTTGTTATGACCGTGGGACGAGAACGAGTGTTTTTGGGTGCGGTCCGAAATTCAAGATGGCTGCCAGCCGCCATTTTGTACCGATGATGCAGAAATCTGTTTTTTGTACAGAACTTCCATATGAAAGCTCTGATTTGAATAATTTTTTGTATGAATGTTTAGTACCATGGGGTACATCACATATAATACGGGTTTTTTTCTCGTGTGTAAATTGTGCAAATTAGACTAATTTTGATGTTTTTTGGTGTTAATTTCAGCACTGTAAGTGCAAATGCCAATACGGCTCGGGCTGGAGGCCGTATTTATGAACCGATCTTTACGAAACTTCTTGGGTACCTTTGGTATCACCGTGGGACGAGAACGAGTGTTTTTGGGTCCGGTCCGAAATTCAAGATGGCCGATGGCAGCCATTTTGTACAAAATTAGGTGCAATCAGATTTTTGCACAGAACTTCCGTATGAAAACGCTGATTTTAATAATTTTTTGTGTGAATGTTTAGTACCATAGGATACATCACATATAATACGGGTTTTTTTCTCGTGCAGAAATTATGCAAATTAGATGAACTTTGATATTTCAGTGCGACTTACACACATTAAGTACACATGTCAATACGGCTCAGACTTGAGTCTGTATTTATGAACTGATCTTCACGAAATGTCTTGGGTACCTTTGTTATCACCTTGGGACGAGAACGAGTGTTTCTGGGTGCGGTCTAAAATTCAAGATGGCTGCCAGTGGCCATTTTGTACCGAAATTAGGTCTAATCAGTTTTTTGTACACAACTTCTATACAGCTCAGACTAGAGGCCATATTTATGAACCAATCTTTACGAACCTTGTTGGGTACCTTTGTTATCACCGTGGGATGAGAGCGAGTGTTTTTGGGTGTGGTCCGAAATTCAAGATGGCCACCAGCAGCCATTTTGTACCAAAATTAGTGCAATCAGTCTTTTGTACAGAACTTCTGTATGAAAGTTCTGATTTGAATAAATTTTTGTATGAATGTTTAGTAACATGGAATACATCACATATTCTAAGGGGTTTTTTTTCGTGCAGAAATTATGCAAATTAGATGAACTTTGACTTATTCAGTGCTACTTGCACAATGTGAGCACACATGTCAGTACGGCTCAGGGTAGAGGCTGTATTTATGAACCGATCTTCACAAAACTTCTTGGGTACCTTTGTTATCACCTTGGGACGAGAATGAGTGTTTCTGGGTACGGTCCAAAATTCAAGATGGCTGCCAGTGGCCATTTTGTACCAAAATTAGGTCCAATCAGTTTTTTGTCACAAGTTCTATACAGCTCGTATTTATGAATTGATCTTCACAAAACTTCTTGGGTACCTTTGTTTTCACCTTGGGACAGGAACGAGTGTGTTTTGGGGTGCCTTTGTTATCACTGTGCTATGAGAACAAATATTTTGGGGTTCAGTCAGACCCACTCTGGGACTCAAAGTTTTCTTTTCTAGTTTAGCATCTGACTGTCACCCACCTTTACAATACTTTACCTATACATTTGTTACAGGCAACGGTCAGTATTTATGTACAGACCATTACAATACGTTATATGTACCTTTGTTATCAGGTCATTACCTAGATGTTTGTCATTGCTGTGTCACATACTATACATGTGCATGTCTTTGTCTTGACAAGTTGAGCTGCAGTGTCATTGACACTTTCATTTTTTAATTCCATTCAGTATTTTCTGTGTACAGATGGCCAACAGTTAACAGTTTTGTAGTCAGCACAACAGAATAAATGTAGTGTTAAAAAATAAGTCCATTGTGTTTAAATATGCAGTCATAATTTTTCGGCATCCTAAGCGACTTTAACCTACTTTTAAACTGTGGTAAATAGTTGTTGTTTACATTTTGATTTTATGAAAGGAATGAGAATTAAAGCTATTCTATGAAGGAATAAATAAATATATATTATTTAGTTCCTTTTCATATATTTTAATTTCCAAAAACTGCATTTAAATGAAGGTGGAGTTTTCAATTTTTTGAAAGTAAGTCACCTATTTTCACTTCCGACACTCGCACATTGATCACGAATCTCCAAAGAAAAAACCCAGAAATAAACAATAACACAGTTGAAATATAGATCATAAAATACCCATTTCTTAAATAAATTTAACTTAAATCCATATTTTACTGCTTCGTGAGTTTTTACCAGAGTTTGAAATGCATGTGATTTGACTCCGAACATTTTTCATAAGTTACAATGGGAACGAAATATTTGACTGTTGTTTTCCGGGATTTGGGGTCTAAAACTGATTCCCGTCTGGGAGGCCGGGGACTACACTGAAATTCCGGGATTTTCCCGGGCATTCCGGGAGAGTTAACATGTCTGCCACCAATCCTCCAGACCTTCGCCTGGATAATTTATGGCGGATTTTCAAAAACAGTGTGTGAAACCCAGGTACCTCGACTTTGTCCACATCGTCCGTTTTTATACGCCCGTTTAAAAAACAGTCGTATTATGTTATCCATCTGTCCGTCGGTCCGTCTATCCATCTGTCCATCCGTAAACAATTTGGTTTCCGTTCATTTAAAGTCGAACGCCTTAACGGATCGACATCAAACTTTCAGAAGTTGTTTTTAGCATTAAAATACAGGTCAAGTTCGATATTGGTGTTTCTCAGTCCATCTGCTGCAGAGATATAGCCCTTTTAAAACACAATTTTTCTAAAAAAATTGGTTTCCGTTCATTTAAAGCTGAACGCCTTGACAGATTGACACCAAATTTTTCAGATGTTGTTTTTAGCAATGAAATACAGGTCAAGTTTGATATTGGTGTTTCTCAGTCCATCCACTGCTGAGTTATGGTTCTTTGAAAACACAATCTTTCGAAAAAAATTGGTTTCCCTTCATTTAAAGTCGAACGCCTTGACGGATCGACATCAAACTTTCAGATGTTGTTTGTAGCAATAAAATTCAGATCAAGTTCGTTATTGGTGTTTCTCGGTCCATCCGCTGCAGAGTTATGGCCCTTTGAAAACACAGTTTTTGAAAAAAAATTGGTTTCCATTCATTTAAAGCCGAATGCCATGACGGATTGACACCAAATTTTTCAGATGTTGATTTTATACACCCGTTTGAAAAACGGGATGTATTATGTGAATGGTCTCTCCACCCGTCTGTCTGTCTGTCTGTCTGTCCGTCCATGGACACATTTCATTTCCGGATGATAACTTTAGTTGTAATGGTTTGAGCTGAGTTAAATTTGGCATGTGGATTTAGTATGACAAAATAAAGGACGGGTTCAATTTCCGTTTCTAGGGGCCCATTTGCAGTAGAGTTATGGCCCTTTATTTATGGGAATTTAGCCCAACTTTTCGTTTCCGGACGATAACTTTAGTTTGCCTTGACCGATTTATTTCATATTTTCAGTTTTTTGTTTTTGACCACAAAATACAACTCAAGTTCACTTTTGACCACAATCGCATATACCTTTCCAGAGTTATTCCCCTTGAATGATTGCAAATTTGTGGATTTTGTGGTTTCCGGATGATAACTTCAGTTTGCCTTGACCGATATTTTAGCTCACCTGACTGAAAGTCAGGGTGAGCTTTTCTGATCACTTTTCGTCCGTCGTGAAGGTGGTGTTTGGGCCTTTTTCTCCCAAACCATTGGCCACATATTAATGAAATTTCATGTGAGTAGGGGTAATATAAGGGCATTTTGATTTTTTATCCCAATTAAGTTTCAGCTCATATTGAGCAGAGGTGTGGGGAAAAAATGGCCAAATTTTTTGAAAATCTTCTTCTAATGAACCACCAGTAGCAGAGACTTGATATGTGGTATACAGAGTCATTTTGAGGTTTAGAATCAGGTTTGTTCAAGAGAAGTTTGTCAGGCATTATTTGCCTTCTTTATGGGAGGGGCAAAAATTTTGGCCACGCCTAAAATTTCTATTTTCAGAACCGTGAGGTCGAGTTGAACCAAATTTGATATGAGATGATAATGGGTCATAAGTAGTTGATTGATGCAAAAATAAATTTTCTCATTGCCCCGTGGGAACCTCGGGAGCTAAAAATAGGAAAAACCTTAAAACTGCCATATCTCCAAAACTACACGGCACAGAGAATTCTTATTTTGTATAAAGCTTACTTTTATCGAGTAGAAAAGAGTGGTTAAAAAAAATCCCTATCAATTGCAACATTGTAGGGTGGATCTGAATCAAGTTTGTTCAAATCGGCCACCTGGGTTCATATTTGGGCTCAGTATAGGAGCCCGATTTCAAACCTAGTGCATCCATCCAGATCCAGCAGGCAGAATCCTTTGATATTTGGTATGCAACATTGTGGAGTGGATCTGATTCAAGTTTGTTCAAATCGGCTCCCTACATTCATATTTGGGCTCACTATAGAAGCCTGAATTCGAACTTAGTGCATTTCAGGCAAATTTCTTCAAAAATCTTCTTCTCCAGATCCAGCAGGCAGAATCCTTTGATATTTGGTATGCAACATTGTGGGGTGGATCTGATTCAAGTTTGTTCAAATCGGCTCCCTAGATTCATATTTGAGCTCACTATAGAAGCCCAAATTCGAACTTAGTGCATTTCAGGCAAATTTCTTCAAAAATCTTCTTCTCCAGATCCAGCAGGCAGAATCTTATAATATTTGGTATGCGACATCGTGGGGTGGATCTGATTCAGGTTTGTTCAAATCGGCCCCCTGGGTTTATATTTGGGCTCACATTCGAACTTAGTGCATTTCAGGCAAATTTCTTCAAAAATCTTCTTCCCCAGATCCAGCAGGCAGAATCTTTTGATATTTGGTATGCAACATTGTGGGGTGGATCTGATTCAAGTTTGTTCAAATCGGCCACCTGGATTCATATTTGGGCTCACTATAGAAGCCCGAATTCAAACTTAGTGCATTTCAGGCAAATTTCTTAAAAAATCTTCTTCTCCAGATCCTGCAGGCAGAATCTTTTGATATTTGGTATGCAACATTGTGGGGTGGATCTGATTCAAGTTTGTTCAAATCGGCTCCCTAGATTCATATTTTGGCTCACTATAGAAGCTCGAATTCGAACTTAGTGCATTTCATGCAAATGTCTTTGAAAATCTTCTTCTCAAGATACAGCAGGCCGAATCTTTTTGTTTTGGGTATGCACCATGCTTATGGGGGTGAGATTCAAGTTTGTTCAAGCCAAGTCCCTGGGTTCATATTTGGGCTCACTGTGGTAGCCCGAATTATAACTTAGTTCAAAATGAGGAATTTTCTTTAAAAATCTTCTTCAGATCGAGCAGTCGGAATGTTTGGATATTTGGTATGCAGCATCCTTAGGGGGGTGAGATTCAAGTTTGTTCAAGCCATGTCCCTAGGTCTATATTTGGACTCACTGTGGGAGCCCGAATGATAACTTAGTTCAAAATGAGGAATTTTCTTTAAAAATCTTCTTCAGATCCAGCAGTTGGAATGTTTCGATATTTGGTATGCAGCATCCTTAGGGGGGTTAGATTCAAGTTTGTTCAAGCCATGTTCCTAGGTCCATATTTGGACTCACTGTGGGAGCTTGAATTGTAACTTAGTTCAAAATGAGGAATTTTCTTTAAAAATCTTCTTCTTCAGATCCAGCAGTCAGAATGTTTTGATATTTGATGTGCAGCCTCCTTAGAGGAGTGAGATTCAAGTTTGTTAAGGCCAAGTTCCTGGTTTCATATATGGGCTCCCTGTGGGAGCCCGAATTATAACTTCGTTCAATATGAGGAATATTCTTTAAAAATCTTCTTTTTTTTTAGATCCACTGGTCAGAATCTTTGGATATTTGGTATAACCTTTTCTTAGGAGGAGCAGATGCAACTTGTTGAAATCAATTCTCTGGGTTGATATTTAGGCTACCAAGTTTACCATGTCAGGTGAGTGCCTTCAGGCCCCTTGGGGCCTCTTGTTTCAAATTCTCAGATTTTGTTTTTGACCACAAACCACAGCTCAAGTTCACCTTTGGCCATAATTGCATGTACTGTTCCATAGTTATTCCCCTTGAATGATTGCAAATTTGTGAATTATGTGGTTTCTGGATGATAACTTTAGTTTGCCTTGACTAATTTGTTTCAGATTCTCAGATTTTGTTTATGACCACAAAGCACAGCTCAAGTTCACTTTCGACCAAAATCACATGTACCTTTCCAGAGTTATTCCTCTTGAATTTGTGCATTTTGTGTTTTCCAGGTTATAACTTTAGTATGGCCTAACTGATTTTTTATACGCCTGTTGAAAAACCGTCAAATTATGGAATCAGTCTGTCTGTCTGTCCATTTGTCCATTCATTTGTTCATCCGTTGGTCTTTCCGTTCAACATTTGGTTTCCAGATGATAACCTTAGTATTTTTTTTTCGATTGACTCCTAAACTTGGTATGTGGTTTAATCAAAACAAAAGACAGGTCAAGTTCGAATATGGGGTCAGTTCGAACTTCGAAGTTCCCCTGAATTATGGACCTTGTTGGACATAGAATGCATCAAATATTTCCTTTCTGGATGATAACTTTTATTATTTGTTTTCCGATTGGTTCCAAACTTGGTATGTTGTTTAATCACAACAAAATACAGGTCAAGTTCGAATATGGGGTTGGTCCAAACAATTTTCACCCTCACCCCCATCCTTACCCCAACCCTTCAAAAATACAAAACGGGCGTATATTGTCCCGCTACACGGTGCTCTTGTTGTTTCCTGTAAGCAAATGATATCAAAACTACTGACAAAATCCAGGAACTCCGGGTCACACATTTTAGATAGCAGCCCCCCCAACGTTCAGAGATAATATTGTTATCTCTGTTGACCTCCCATCATCATGTTAATCGGCATTAGCATGTTCAGTGCTGCAAACTTGTAACTGTTTGTATGGTGGCGGTTTGTTTGGTTTCACTTCCTTATTGTTTATGAAAACTCGGTCACCAACCACACGTGCATTGTCACCTTTGTCCCTTGCAGCTTTGGCCATTGGAAACAGAACAGTTTTCCTGTAAGTTTGCACAGCCCTAGGAAATTGCTCATTAATATAGAAATGTGTATTTTTCAATGCACTTGCATTTTTTCTGATCATCTCTCGTTGTTTGAAAAATTTTGAATTTAGCAACTATTGGTCTAGGCTTATCTCCACTGGCTTGTTTTTGCCCAATTCGATGCACCCTTTCGATTTTGATTTCTTCAGTTATTTAAAGTTTATTTCTAAAACATTCATGCAGAATTTCTTCTGTTGTATGGTCACTCGTCTCTATCTCCTTAATACCCGAGAACAGTAAATTAACCCGCATACTCCTGTTTTGTAGGTCGACAATAGCTTCATTCACTGATCCAACGTCCTTACTTATTTTGTCACATTCTAGTGATAATTTGTCACTGTTCTTTTCCAGTTTACCAACCTTATGACACAAATCTGCGTTCTCACGCTTTATAACAGCAATGTCACTTTTGGCGTTATTAGATAGTTTTTCAGTCCCCTTAACCCGTTCATCAAGCTTTTCAACAGTTTTTTCTATCAAACTCAAACGTTTTGTTAAATTTGGCCACTTCAGCTTTCACTTCATCTAGGGTATCAAGTCTTTTGTTTATTTTTTGTAATAACGACATTATTGGATCCATATCACTTTTCTTACACAAAGGGTCATCAACATAAGAGTCAGAGGGCCCCAGCTCAACATACGTTCGATGTTTTCCCGGAGTAAAACACTCAGCATTATAATTCAGTTGTCCATCAACACTACTAGGCTGTAAAGTTTCTAATATAGTTCTAGGTATTTCGTGGGGAGAACTGTTGACTGTCTGTTCATCATTCGCTATTCTATTGATAAGCTGCTTGCCACGACATTCGAAATCATAGAAAAAGAAGATTCACACTGACCTGTTTGTGACTGCGCCATGTTTTCCCGTGGTGGGGGAGGTGTCAATTCGCTTGAGGCTTTTCGTTTTCTCTCTTTCTCCAAATCTGTCTCAGACTCAGCCATCTGTATACCCAACGAATTGGATCCAGCACATACATAAGCTTTTACGATTACTCCAGTCGGGAAAATTCACACAGAAAACATTTTAAAACAGAAAACTTTGAAAAAATTCAGGAGCTCCAAAAAATTTTATCCTAGAGATATCACGCATGCGCAATTCAGAACAGCATATATTACATGTCATCATCTTAAATCTTCACCTGACATAACGACCATAACCATCCTGCACTATTCATGAAAACTGCTATTCAAATTTTATCCTTTTTTTTAATTTCTGCTTTAACTGGTTGAGTGCTAGAATCCACTGTCAGGGTGTTTCCAGAAAAATGAGAGTACCAGAGCAAACGCCAACATTAACCTTCCTCATATCTTATATTCAGTCAAATGCAAATAATATTTTGTTTATATAAATTTATTGTATTACAAATTATAGAAGAGTGCCTTTGGGCACTCTCCAATAATTTGAAATAAAACAAATTTTGATAACAAATTCAGTCCACCAAAAACTAGCCATCGACCTGTTAACTGGTAGAGAGCTGAATTATTTTTGGTCATCAAAATTCGTTCACATATTTTTGCCTTGTTACAATTCCTAACAGGCTAAATAATTTCACTTCAAAGGTGATATGTAGAATATCCACTGAATATGAAGCCTTCAACTTGTACAGTGCTGAATAATTTTGGGTTATCAAAATTTGTTCACATGTCTTTGCCTTGTTGCAATTTATGGGAGAGTGCCTGCAGGCACTCTTCCATACATTGTAACAAGGAAAATCCTTACAAACTAAATAATTTTACTTCAAAGATAATATGAAGCATATCTGCTGAGTATGAAGCCTTTGTGTTGTGGCATCTGTACTTCTGAATAAAGCCCAAATTTGGGCTTCCAGCACTCTAACAGTTAAGTTGTGGTACTGACACTTCAGAATAAAGCCCAAGTATGGGCTTCCAGCACTCTACCAGTTAAGGATTCCTCATTGGGGGTTCATGAGCTATGTTTTTGAGGTAAACATTGAAAATCTTTATTTATTCAAGAAATTCATTTCCTTGTACATGTATCATCCCTTATTCCTGTTAGGTAAAGGGTAAAAATAGCTGATTTTATTTAACTTGGTACTAAAATGGTTGAGGACTTCTTTTTGCATTACTTTTTACTGCCTTGATGTACTCATAAGACCACATAATATTAATTCTTAGTTTTTCAAGTAGGTTTGGGATCACAGTAGCTCAGTGGTTATGACTTTGAAATTCAAACCAAGAGGTCCACGGTTCAATCCCTGCCATTGGTAAGTGCGTTGTGTCTTTGGGCAAGGCACTTAATCTTAATTGCCCACGTGGGGGCAGGGTGGCACTGCGTACTAAAGCATAATGCACATTGATGGTGCACCTGCCTTCAACCAATGCTCACCCTGCGTGTGTGGAGTTAGTACGTTGGGGAGTCTGACAGTTGCTCACCATTGCTTGGTATTTCTCTCCAGGTTCTCTGATTTCCTCCACTCACAAAACTGTCAGAGATGAGGTGACCCTGGCTGTCGAAAGTGTTGTTAAACTCCAATAAATATATACTCAAGTAGGTTTTCAAAGAATTTGAATATGGGAAAAAGGTTTTCCATTGTTTTTTTGTTTTTCTTGTTAAATGGTATTGATTTGATGCTGATTAGGCAGTAAATCATGGAATCCATTTGATAACTCTAGAGCTTGTGTCATCAGCCATTTGTGACACAGTTACTAAAGTGGCAATCTGATGCAAGTATCACTTTTAAATATACTGAGTCAAAAAAGAAAGTATAATAGAAACAAATGTGAAAAAATAGCATAAAGGATGAAATATAATAGTTCTAATGTTGCATGTTTGTGGACAAGAAGTCGTGCAAAGAGTTTAATGACATGTTGTTGTTGTCCACCCAACCATATACAATTTTGCTACGGATTTCAAAATAGCATGTGATACCTGAGAATGTCAAATTGAATGGGTGACCGACCATTTTCTTTGTGTTATGTTGTGCTAGAGAGCCTCGGTTATTGAGAAAACATGCTAGTTTTTGTCTTTTGACTTTTTAAAAAATGCTAAGGTTAACCGAAAATCAGAGGTTGCGTGCCATTGGTATGCATGAGGCTGGGATACCTCCAGATGAGCTTGCTGCTGAGTTCGGAGTCACTGTGGCCACTATTTACCATCTCATTGGAAGGTATAGAACCACCAGATCTACTGCTGACTGACTGCATTCAGGTTGACCAAGAGTTACGACCCCTGCACAAGACCGACACATCAGGATGTCTCACCTGCTGAATCGCTTCCTTCCGGTGATGAGGATAGCAGCAATTACTCCTGGTAGAACTAACAATAGAATCAGTGCACAAACTGTCCGCAACAGACTCACTGAACACGGCATCCGAAGTAGGCGTCCATACAATGGATCAATCCTTACCCAATGTCATTGTACCGTCAGAATGGAATGGGTATGTCAGCGTGTTTGCTGGACTCAGCAGCATTGGAGCACAGTTCTTTTTAGTGATGAATCACGATTTTGTCTACAACGCGCTGATGGTAGGGCAAGAGTGTATCGGCGATGAGAATGGTTTTCTGATGCTTGCGTGCGGGAATGCGACCGTTTCGGCGGGGTAGTGTAATGGTTTGGGTAGGAATTCCTTGCACCATCGAATGCAGTTGATCTTCATCGATGGTAATCTGAATGGACAGTGATATAGGAACAAAATTCTTAATGCTGTTGTTGTCCCATTGTTCAGTGCTAATGTCTGATTGCAGTTATTTCACCAAGACAATGCTCGATGTCACATGGCTCGTATCTGTCGTGACTTTCTTGAGGAGCAGAGCATCAAACTCCTTCACTGGCCCCCCACTTTCGCCAGATTTGTCGCCAATCAAGCATCTTTGGGATCAATTGGACTGTAGGGGACGACTTTATGATCTTCAGACGTTAGGTGATTTACGTAATGTTCTAAGGCAGGAGTGGAACACAATATCACAAGGTGATATCCAGAGACTTATCAAGTCCATGCGCCATCAATTTCTTGCCATCCAAGAGGCAAACGGAGGACATACACGCTATTGACTGCATGTGTGAACTTTTCATTTCACCCCATGTCTGAAATGCGACGTCTTGACATGACGCTGGCAACAGTAAGAGCATGAAATTATGCAAATTCATACTGCTAGACTCGAAATATGAATTTTCAATAATTTGTTTGGGGTTAAAGTCGATAATACTAAAAAAAATGCTCCTCGAAGTTTATTATACTTTCTTTTTTGACTCAACAAAAATTAAAGTCATTACTTTTAAATTTCAGTTTAAAAGTGTTGCATTGAAATATTGTATATGATATAAGAAATGCAAAAATGGGTGACAAGGTCAAAAACAAACAAAACGGTTACAGAACTTTGACAATATGGCAGAAAAATACAATAGCAGCTGATTTTATAATTCAAATATAAAACTTGATAGTGAATAGTGGTGCCAATTTTCATGGGGAGGTGCGGGGATTAAAAACAGAATTAATTTTATGGAGTCTTATGAAAAATTTCTATAAACACAGTAACACTTTTTGCAATTTCAATTTTTAGCTTACCTTGATGAAGTCAAGCTGAGCTTATCTAATCACTCTCTGGCCGTCGTCTGTCAACACCATGTTTTTTCTCCCCCAAAACCACTGGGCAAATTCAAGTGAAAGTTTGTGTGAGTGATGGTCCCAAAGGGGCATTGCATTTTTGTTCAACTCAGCATGCCCAGCCCCATAGGGGGAAAATGTTCCAAAATATTTTTAAAATCTTCTTCTCATGAACCAGTGGGTACAATGACGTGATATTTGGCATGGAGCTTCCTTTTCAGGTTTAGAATCAAATTTGTTCAAACGAAGTTCGTGGAACATTTGCCTTTGTGATGGTTGGGGCAAGATTTTTGGCCCCACCCAAAATTTCTATTTTCTGAACCGACAGTCTGATTTGAATCCAATTCAATATGTAGTTTTATTGAGTCATAAGTACTGGACTCATGCAAAAAAGAATTTTCCCGTGGGAACCTCTGGAGCTAAAAATAAAAATATTTTCAAATGCCCATATTTCCCAAACCACATGGAACAGAGAACTGTTATTTGGTATGAAGCCACCTTGGGACCAGTAGAATTGAATGGTAAAAATAAAATGCCATCGGTTATGTCAGGGTGTTCTATGGGGTGGGGGGGGGGGGGGGGGGGGGGGCATCAGAAAAATGCTGAGTAAGCATATTTGCAAAAATTTTAAAAAACATTTTCTCCAGAACCAATGGCCAGAATCTTTTGATATTTGGTATACAGCATCCATGGGGGTCAGATACAAGTTTGTTAAAATGAAGCCGCTTGATTTGATTCATATTTGGGCTCAATACAGGAGCCTGAATTTTTAACTTAAGGCAATATGGGGAATAATCTTTAAAAATCTTCTTTTTCAGAACCGCCAGTCAGAATCTTTTAATGTTAAGTATACACCATTGTTATGAGAGTCAGATTGAAGATTGTTCAAACCAGGTCCTTAGGTTAATATTTGGGCTTCCTTTGGAAGCCCAAATTTTAACTAAGTGCAATATGGTGGATAATTTTTAAAAATCTCCTTATTCAGATCCTCCAGTCAGAATACTTTTATATTTGGTATACAACATCTCGTGGGGGTCAGATTCAAGTTTGTTCAAATCGAATACCTGGCTTAATATTTGGGCTCCCTATGGGAACCCAAATTTTAACTTAGTGCAATATGAGGAAATTTCTTCAAAAATCTTCTTCAGATTCACCAGTCAGAATCCTTTCATATTTGATTTACAACATCTCTAGGGGAGTCAGATTTCAGTTTGTTCAAATTGGGTCTCTGGGTTAATATTTGAGCTCCCCATGGTGGTCCGAATTTGCAATATGAGGAAATTTCTTTAAAAATCTTGTTCTTCAGATCCACCAGTCGGAATGCTTTCATATTTGGTATACAACATCTTTAAGGGGTGGGGGGCAGATTCAAGTTTGTTCAAATTGAAGCCCTGGGTTAATATATGGGTTCCCAATGGGAACCCAAATTTTAACTTGGTGCAATATGAGAGAATTTCTTCAAAAATCTTCTTCAGATTCACTAGTCAGAATCCTTTCATATTTGGTTTACAACATCTCTAGGGGAGTCAGATATAAGTTTGTTCAAATCGGGTCCCTGTGTTAATATTTGGGCACCCTGTGGTAGCCAGAATTCTAACTTAGTGCAATATGAGAAAATTTAAAAAATAATGTTCTTCAGATCCACCAGTCAGAATGCTTTCAAATTTGGAATACAACATCTCTAGTGGGGTGGGATTCAAGTTTGTTTAAATCGAGTGCCTGGGTTAATATTTGGGCTCCCTGTGGGAGCCAGAATTGGCCATGTAGCTGAAGAATTCGGAATTTTTAGCTCACCTGAGCGAAGCTCAAGGGGAGCTTAACTAATCACTTTCTGTCCGTCGTCCGTCGTCGTCCGTCCGGCGTTAACTTTACATTATCGACTTCTCCTCCTAAACCACTAGCCCAATTTTATTCAAATGTTGGCTAAATGTTTATTACCTAATGCCAATTCAGATTTGTTCAAATGAAGTTGCCCCTCCTCCTGGGTGGTGCCACACCCCCAAGGGGCACCAAAATCTTTGTAAATCTTCTTCTCATGAACCAGCAGTAGCAGAGACTTGATATTTGGTGTGCAGCTTCCTTTTGAGGTGTAGACTCAGATTTGTTCAAGAGAAGTTTGTGGGGCTATACTTGACGTTGTTATGAGAGGGGCAAAATTTTTTGCCCCGCCCAAAATTTCTATTTTCCAAACCGAGAGGCTGATTTGAACCAAATTTTATGTGAGGGCTTATTGGGTCATGAGTACTTGACTTGATTTATGCAAAAAAAAATTTTCCCGCAGCCCCGTGGGAACCACAGGAGCTAAAAATAGAAAAAATTTAAAACGCCCATATCTCCAAAACTGCATGGCACTGAGAATTTTTATTTGGTGTGCAGCTTCCTTAGGACCAACAGAAAGGATTGGTAAAAAAAAATTGCCATCGGTTTTATCATAGGGTACAGTTTCGGGACTTTGAAAAAGTGCTGAGTCAGCACTTTTTAACACTGTAGGCAATGGGAAAAACATTAAAAAATCTTCTTCTCCAGATCCAGCAGGCAGAATCTTTTGATATTTGGTATGCAACATTGTAGGGTGGATCTGATTCAAGTTTGTTCAAATCGGCCCCCTGGGTTCATATTTGGGCTCAGTATAGGAGCCCGATTTCGAACTTAGTGCATTTCAGGCAAATTTCTTAAAAAATCTTCTTCTCCAGATCCAGCAGGCAGAATCTTTTGATATTTGGTATGCAACATTGTGGGGTGGATCTGATTCAAGTTTGTTCAAATCGGCCCCCTGGGTTTATATTTGGGTTCAGTATAGGAGCCCAAATTTGAACTTACTGCATTTCAGGCAAATTTCTTTGAAAATCTTCTTCTCCAGATCCAGCAGGCAGAATCTTTTGATATTTGGTATGCAACATTGTAGGGTGGATCTGATTCAAGTTTGTTCAAATCGGCTCCCTAGATTCATATTTGGGCTCACTATAGGAGCTCGAATTCGAATTTAGTGCATTTCAGGCAAATTTCTTCAAAAATCTTCTTCTCCAGATCCAGCAGGCAGAATCTTTTGATATTTGGTATGCAATGTTGCGGGGTAGATCTGATTCAAGTTTGTTCAAATCGGCCCCCTGGATACATATTTGGGCTTACTATAGAAGCCCGAATTCGAACTTAGTGCATTTCAGGCAAATTTCTTAAAAAATCTTCTTCTCCAGATCCAGCAGGCAGAATCTTTTCATATTTGGTAAGCAACATTGTGGGGTGGATCTGATTCAAGATTGTTCAAATCGGCCCCCTGGGTTAATATTTGGGCTCAGTATAGGAGCCCGATTTCGAACTTAGTGCATTTCAGGCAAATTTCTTAAAAAATCTTCTTCTCCAGATCCAGCAGGCAGAATCTTTTGATATTTGGTATGCAACATTGTAGGGTGGATCTGATTCAAGTTTGTTCAAATCGGCCCCCTGGGTTCATATTTGGGCTCAGTATAGGAGCCCGATTTCGAACTTAGTGCATTTAGGCAAATTTCTTAAAAAATCTTCTTCTCCAGATCCAGAAGGCAGAATCTTTTGATATTTGGTATGCAATGTTGCGGGGTAGATCTGATTCAAGTTTGTTCAAATCGGCCCCCTGGATACATATTTGGGCTTACTATAGAAGCCCGAATTCGAACTTAGTGCATTTCAGGCAAATTTCTTAAAAAATCTTCTTCTCCAGATCCAGCAGGCAGAATCTTTTCATATTTGGTAAGCAACATTGTGGGGTGGATCTGATTCAAGATTGTTCAAATCGGCCCCCTGGGTTAATATTTGGGCTCAGTATAGGAGCCCGATTTCGAACTTAGTGCATTTCAGGCAAATTTCTTAAAAAATCTTCTTCTCCAGATCCAGCAGGCAGAATCTTTTGATATTTGGTATGCAACATTGTAGGGTGGATCTGATTCAAGTTTGTTCAAATCGGCCCCCTGGGTTCATATTTGGGCTCAGTATAGGAGCCCGATTTCGAACTTAGTGCATTTAGGCAAATTTCTTAAAAAATCTTCTTCTCCAGATCCAGAAGGCAGAATCTTTTGATATTTGGTATGCAACATTGTGGGGTGGATCTGATTCAAGTTTGTTCAAATCGGCTTCCTAGATTCATATTTGGGCTCACTATAGAAGCTCGAATTTGAACTTAGTGCATTTCATGCAAATTTCTTAAAAAATCTTCTTCTCCAGATCCAGCAGGCAGAATCTTTTCATATTTGGTAAGCAACATTGTGGGGTGGATCTGATTCAAGTTTGTTCAAATCGGCCCCCTGGGTTTATATTTGGGCTCAGTATAGGAGCCCAAATTTGAACTTAGTGCATTTCAAGCAAATTTATTAAAAAATCTTCTTCTCCAGATCCAGCAGGCAGAATCTTTTGATATTTGGTATGCAACATTGTGGGGTGGATCTGATTCAAGTTTGTTCAAATCGGCTTCCTAGATTCATATTTGGGCTCACTATAGAAGCTCGAATTCGAACTTAGTGCATTTCAGGCAAATTTCTTAAAAAATCATCTTCTCCAGATCCAGCAGGCAGAATCTTTTGATATTTGGTATGCAACATTGCGGGGTGGATCTGATTCAAGTTTGTTCAAATCAGCCACCTGGATTCATATTTGGGCTCACTATAGAAGCTCGAATTCAAACTTAGTGCATTTCGGGCAAATTTCTTCAAAAATCTTCTTCTCCAGATCCAGCAGGCAGAATCTTTTGATATTTGGTATGCAACATTGCGGGGTGGATCTGATTCAAGTTTGTTCAAATCGGCCCCCTGGATTCATATTTGGGCTTAATATAGAAGCCCGAATTCGCACTTAGTGCATTTCAGGCAAATTTCTTCAAAAATCTTCTTCTCCAGATCCAGCAGGCAGAATCTTTTGATATTTGGTATGCAACATTGCGGGGTGGATCTGATTCAAGTTTGTTCAAATCGGCCCCCTGGATTCATATTTGGGCTTAATATAGAAGCCCGAATTCGCACTTAGTGCATTTCGGGCAAATTTATTAAAAAATCTTCTTCTCCAGATCCAGCAGGCAGAATCTTTTGATATTTGGTATGCAACATTGTGGGGTGGATCTGATTCAAGTTTGTTCAAATCGGCTTCCTAGTTTCATATTTGGGCTCACTATAGAAGCTTGAATTCGAACTTAGTGCATTTCAGGCAAATTTCTTAAAAAATCTTCTTCTCCAGATCCAGCTTCAGAATCTTTTCATATTTGGTAAGCAACATTGTGGGGTGGATCTGATTCAAGTTTGTTCAAATCGGCCCCCTGGGTTTATATTTGGGCTCCGTATAGGAGCCCAAATTTTAACTTAGTGCGTTTCAGGCATATTTCTTAAAAAATCTTCTTCTCCAGATCCAGCAGGCAGAATCTTTTGATATTTGGTATGCAACATTGTAGGGTGGATCTGATTGTGATTCATGAACGTATTTATTTGTAAAGTTGATAGAATCTTAGACAAAATTTGCAGAAAAGATCTACTATAGAAGGGGTGATATCCAGGGTGAACCGTTTACCCAAATCTAGCAGTACTAATGCATTATTCACACAAATCTTCGTTGAAATTTTATGACCCCTCATTGGAACACACGCATTCAGCTCATTCCAACAAAGGTCATATGCCATGTTTTCGAGACAAAGGAATAAAAATTTTAGTTATTCATGAAATTTTTAGGCAACTGTTGTCTGTTATTCACATTGCTTCATGAAATTTCAGTACTTTTAGAAGTTACCTCAGTAATCAAGGGTTAATTCCCCTTAATTAAATGTCGCCTCTAAAAAACAACCACTTTGCATATCTTACCTTTTTACCAGCATAACTGCCAAAACTTGTCAGCATTCTTCGCAAAAATCGCTATTCAAATTTTAATTTTTGTCTCTTAAACATACTTGTACTTATCGCTTGTAAATACCCCATTGGAATGAGCTTTTTGAGCTCATTCCAATGAGAGGTCGCACACCATGCTTTTTGAGTCAAAAAAGCAATTTTTTTAGTTATTCCAGAATTTCGTACGTAAAACACAGCTTTATGACTTCACATTAAAATGAGCTCTCTAAGCTTGTTCCAATCAACATTCACGCACTATGTCTTTCACACAAAAAATAAAATTTTCCATTTATTCAGGAATTTTGTTTGCAAGAACACTCTTACCCCCCCCCCCCCCCCCCCCCCACAAACACACACACACAAACACACACACACAAACACAGACACACACATCTAAAAGTTCGTCAGCAAAAAAACAGTTACTTCAATTTTTAAATGCATTATAGGAACAACTTGCCTAATCAAATTTAAATACTTTTGCATCATTCTGTATCTAGAACAAACCATTTACCATATCTTTACGCAAAATTCTCCAGCATCATTCACAAAAAAACACCATTATTTATATATTCACATTTCTGTCTCAAAAATATACCTGATCTTCCCATACCCCTATTGGAATAAGCTGTTTGAGCTTGTTCCAATGATGATAAAAAAAAATAAAATTTGTGAAAATTTTTGTTTTCTTGCATGCAAATATATACATGTAGCACATGGAAGATATCCACAGTTGGGGAGAGATGTCCAAGGCTATCTCTTCACATTCCTTGTTTGTGCTTCATGCTAAACCAGTTTGTCTGCAGAGATAAATTTGCTTTATTAAAAATCATTGGAGATTGGCCACACACCAATGATTTTAAATAAAACTAATTTTAGGTAACAAATGTTGAACTTCAAACAAAATCTATCACTCAACCAGTTAATGTTGATGAGGCATGACATGGTGAAGGTGACCTAAAATACTTCTTAGAGTCACTTTGTCAGGTGAGCGATTAAGGCCACGTGGGGCCTCTTGTTTATTAAGTACCCTCTAGAAGTGTGTAACAAAGGTTAATCCACATAGGTTGTATCAAGGGGCTCCTTAGGGGAGCTCCACTTTTTACATTATGATCAACTGAAAAAGAGGCATGATGCTTGGACTATTTTAGTCACTCCTGATGGGCTCAAGGATTGACAATGTATCCTATGGAGATTGATTACTTAATGTAGATTCATTCTTGGACTCTGCAGGCCTGCACAAATTGAAAATTAAGGCAACCTGTTTATGGGTTCCCCTAATTATTTTAAGGTAACCCTTTGAATTAAGGTAACCCATTTCAGCGTTGCACTGTAATAACATTGAACGGAAACCGTTTAACATGTTAATAGTGTGCCACTAAAATAATATCTCTTTAGACATGCTCCTGATTGCTCTGAACAGAATCCATGCAAATTTCCACTTTCAGTTTCTTAGAAAAGTAAAGCAAACATTAGACAAGAGTTTCAATTTTCAGACAGTGACCGACAGATTTATTGATCAGTTTGAGTTCCACAAATTAATTGAGCTGAAACAGCACTCAATTGTTCCCTGTGCCTGTGGCATGCCACAATTAAACAAATCTCTATCATGTTAAAGTATGTGTTAATGATTCAATTTTAAAAAGAAAGAGGTTAAATTGCATTGTAAGTTCGCGTCGGTGTACACCATAACACATGCTCACAAAGCTGTTTTGCTGTTCAGTTTGTTTACAGACCTGAAGCGCCACCACAAGACGACTTCCTCATGACTGATACTGTACCAATTGATAACTTAAAATTCAAGGACTCTGACTGAGATCAGCATGAAAATTTTATTCTTTTCAGCTTGAAGTAATTATTCCTCTAAATAAATATATTTACAACATGGTTTCAACAACCGAAAATCATCAGTTGCACCGTTTTATTTTGACAGTGTTATCAATTAGTTTAGCCCATTGCTTGGGAAGAATCATCGACGTCATGCGCGATCATATGGAGAACAAAAAGGTCAAGGTGTGTTGCAACAAAAATAAAACATTCAATGATGAATGCGCAATCTCCATAGTTATTCATTGTACAAGTGGTTAGCTCTGTCAATAGTAAATACGTCACACATATGATCTCACATATTTGCTGGGGACTTCCACACATGTACAAGTAACAACCGTACTTTTGCAAGTAATCAATTAAATTAGCGTCGACCGGTCTCCAAAAAAGAAAAAGGCAACCGGCTTTCAAGTTTTGTATTCAGTCGGATACGTCAGAAACACAGCTGAAAATTTGGATGAACCGTTCGCCCAATTTGTGCAGGCCTGTCTCTGTTTATATTGGGTTCTGTTCAAGGTGAGCACTTCAGGCCCTGTGAGGCCTCTTGTTTTTGACAATTCTTCTGTATTAGGGTGTTGGAGATCAATGTGGCTTGTAACACAGATATTTGTAGAAGGGGGATATAAGTCTTGAAGAGTGCTTTTCAAGAGAAGTTGTCAGATGCTTGTGTCAGTGAAGGAAATATATGAGAGGAAATTGTTTTTGGTTTTCCCTCAACTTATTTCAGCTGCAGCTGTTCTTTTCATATTTTGAACTGCAGTGCTGACTCATGATATCAGATTCCTTTTATTGATAAACTGTTCATTTTGTACAATTCAGTTTTATGTAAATGTTTTATTGCCTTTTCTTTTGCCTCAAATTTGGCTCAGACATTCTTCTGCATATATGACAATATCTTTGACACATTGTGCTGTGCCTTTTGAAACTGAAGCTTGACTATGATAACATTACATAAGGTCAGTATTGAAGAAGAATTCGAGAAGTCTCTGTCTTTCTGTCAATCAGTTGGCCAACTGACCAGTCATTTGATTGGTTGTGTGTTCAGGCATTCAGATGGTCTGTCAGGTGGTCAGTCAGTTGGTTGTTCGGTCAGCCAGTTGGTTGAAATTGCAGAAAGTGGAACATAGACAGAATGGTATTTGCGTTCAACTAAGTTTTTACCACACAAGATTGATTTTGGCGGAGGGTTACTATTGAACAAGAAGCCAAAGGCTTCGAGTTCAATATTATCCATCTGCCAAAATCGATCGAGTGTGGTAAAAAATGACATTTCGAACGCGTACGCTGTTCTGTATTTATTGCCCGCCTACAGTTTAAATAGTCCACGCACATGATCCATATTGTTTATGAACAATACAAAAAAAATTATTGTTCGTTTTGTTTTTTGCAGAAAAAGCATGTATTTTATAAAAATAAAAGTTAGGGCCTGCAATAAAGTGCTTTACTGGGGCGTGGTGGCTCAGTAGGTAGAGGTGCAGGCTGCAAGCCGAGAGGTCCTCGGTTCGAATCCCACCTGCGGCAACCGTATTGTGTCCTTGGGCAAGACACTTCACCCCTATTGCCCATGTGGGGGCACGGTGATGCTGTGCACTAAGGTGTACTGCACGTCGATGGTGCACCTGTCTTCAACCAATGCTAACCCTACTTGTGTGGAGTTAGTATGTTGGGGAGCTGACTGTTGCTCACCTTTGCTCGGTGGTTCTCTCCGGGTACTCCGGCTTCCTCCACCCGTAAAACTGTCGTCATGATTAGCCATTGTGCAGAAATATGTGACCTTAAACACCAATAAATAAATAAATAATAAGTGCTTTACTGTTGTAAACGAATTCTGCTTTACTGGTAAAATAGAACCTGGTAATGAATACCTGTGATGGAAGTCCTCTAAAATAAGTAGCATGCACATAACAATGTGCTAAACTTGACTTTATACTTGAGCTGTGGTCGTGATACAGCAATAGAAGCCGATGACCTTAACCCTTTGAACCCTGGTGGTATCTCTCATGTCAGTTCAATGGCAGCAATTGGAAGAGTCATATTTATTATTTGGGGTTAGTCCAATTAATATTTTCAACGTGCAGCCATGGAGCTGCACGTTGAAAATATTTATTGGTCTCTACAACACATTTACCTTGTAGCCATCCCACTTAATGACATTATGACGTAGCTTGTGACCCGGCTGTAAAATGGGCCTCTGAGGTTCAAAGGGTTAAACACAATGAATAATAAGAATCCTTGAGAATTATGTTGAGCCAGTTCCATCTCGCAGGCAGAGAATATTTAATGTTAACAAGTATCAGTATTAAACTAATAAAGTCTATAGTTATAATAGACAGAACAGCATTCGCATTCGAGCTGTCATTTTTTATCGCTCAAGATTGATTTGGATGGAGGGATAATATTGAACAAGAAGCCGAAGGCTTCGAGTTCAATATTATCCATCAGCCCAAATCGATTGAGTGCGGTAACAAATCACAGTTCGATTGCATATGGTGTTCTGTATTTATTGCAAGCCTACAGTTTACTAAAAAAATTAATAATCGATTTTGGTGGAGGGATAATATTGAACTTGAAGCCTTAGGCTTCTTGTTCAATATTATCTCTCTGCCAAAATCGGTCGAGTGCGGTAAAAAATGACAGTTCGAACACGTATGCTGTTCTGTATTTATTGCAAGCCTACAGTTTACTAAAAAAATTATTAAAAAAATCTTAAAAGCACAAATTATTGCCAGAAATAACCCAAACGTAAAAAAAAAGAAATAGTTAAATAGTCTGTGCATGTGATCCATATTGTTGAAGGACAATACAAAAAAATTTATTGTTCAATTCGGTTTTTGCAGAAAAAGCATGTATTTTATGATAATAAAAGCAAAGGCGTGCAATAAAAGCAGATACCATTTGCATATTCGACTTTTCTATTAGTTCACATATCTTCAAAGCATTCGCACAATATATCATAAGGTAACCTTATTTATGAATATAATTTCATTCATTGAAAGCATAAAGGAGCTTCAGCATTGCACTTGGCTCTTTATGCTTTCAAGGGCTTATATGGTAATTTATTTTTCATCATTGCTTTCACCTTGCTTGATGCTTTGAGTGTTCTTCTGAAGTCAATTTGTAGAACGCCAGTAATGAGTGACACCAGGTGCATAGAGTCTTTCAGGTTTCTGCATACCAAAGGCAAACAGGGCCGATAATGGTTTCATTATAATTTTGATTATTTTACAGGGCTACACTCAGAGGGATGCTTTTTTGGCTACCCAGATGCCATTGCCAAGTACTGTCGCTGACTTTTGGAGAATGTTGTATGACTATCACTCAGATACAGTGGTTATGCTCAATGAGTTTGATAGAAATGACAAGGTATTATTATTAAATGACAACCACAAATACCTTTAACCCTTGACCTAAAATAATGACCAGATCTGTCCTGGGCTATTCACAAAAAGCACCAATCATTTTTTTTTTCAATGGAAGGCCATAAGAATATTTAAATTTTTATTTTTTTTTATTGGAGTTTAAAGGACACTTTTGACAGCCGGGGTCAACTTGTCAGAGTTTCACAGGTGGAGGAAACTGGAGTACCTGAAGAGAACCACTGAGCACTGGCAAACAACTTTCACACTAACACTGCACAAGCAGAGTTACCATTGGTTGAAGACAAATACACATCGAAGGGCAGTATGCCTTAGTACACAACGTCCCCATGCCCACACATTGGCAATCAGGATTAAGTGTCTTGCCCAAGGACTCAATGCAGTTACCCCTGGTGGGAATCGAACCATGGACCTTTTAGTTTGAAGTCCAGTGCCACAACCACTGAGCCCTAATAGGTTCATAGATATCAGATCAATTAAAATTCAAAAGTCTTTTTAACTTCATTATATTAATTTCTGCTGCATTTGAGGAATTCATGAAGTATGAATTTTAGCTGTTTAGCCATATCCAGTCAGTGTCATTCTCAAAAATTGACATTCAGATTTTATTATTTCAATTTTTGCTTCCAATCTGTGGCTTATGACTCTTCATTGGAACATGCTCCTTCCAATGAGGTGTCATAAGCTGTGGTTAGTGGGTAAAAAATGAAATATTTTTATACTGTACCAATGACCCAGACATAGCTGGTGCTAACTCTTAAAATATAGGGCCAAACACAAATTTTGCCCCCCAATCCCCAAAATTTGCATCTAAAACCAAAGAAAACATGTCCCGAAAGGCCCTCCACCCTTCACCTCTACTGCGCATGCGCAGTGTCAAGGACGTTCCGAAATTGGCGCCATTAATCATTCTTAGTTTGGCCCTTCATCAGTTAACATCTGACTGATCTTTGTGCTTGTAAATCTCAGTTTAAATGATGCCAGACACATAAATATTAGTGAAATGGTGATTCTAAGGAGGATAGAGAAGGAGGAGAGGAAAAACGTGTGACAGAATATTATCAGGGCTGTAACTTAAAATTTTTTAATGAAATTATGTTAAGTTACCTATTTTCGAGGCAGCAGCCATTTTGTTGTCATTCTGATTATGTAGTTACACTGATGTTTCAGTGTTTTCCTCTCTCCCTGTCCTTTAAGTTCCCCCTTGCTATTCTCCCATGCTTTTGGCATAGTTTTTGTAATTATTATTACTAAATTTTCTTGGGAGTTTTAGCTAAACAACAGAATGAATTCTGTTCTTTTCCCCATGTTTACGTCTTCACCTACGGGTGGTTAGGCGTTGTGTTCTGCATCTACCATCTGATGTTCTGTAGTTTCTTCCATGGAAGTCTCTGTTTTGCATCAGATAGTGTATTTTTGGTAACTGATTCCGGGCCTGGGTGCCTGGAGTCTTATTTTAGTGTTTTTACATTCATTGTTTACATTTACAACAGCCCTCTGTGTGAGGGGGGGATTTCTGGAAAATATCTTGATGTTATTTTAATCATAACTAGATACATTATTATTGTTCGTAAGTGTTGAATAAATTGTTTAAAATATTTTTAAATTTTTGTCCACACTTAGGCTTGGGATCCATTGGGGCTCAACGTTACTTTTCAGAAACTTGGCCTATTCTGAAAAAATATTTTTTCAAAATATTTTGATTTCAATTATTTTTTCTATATTAATGGATCATATTATTATTATGTATTTTGATTACCAGGGGTTAGTGCGAGTACCAGGACTTGTTTTCTTTTCTCTTTGAAAGGATATTGATCAATTGTAATAAGAGGAAGTCTTCCTCTGACTTTTATAATCATTCTATATGTGGTCAGTGTACTCGCATTAACTCCTGTTCAGTATCGTATGATTTCGATGACAATATGGGAAGCGTATGTCACGGTATGTTATGGGGGAATTGGACACTCCGGTCCTTTCCCCGCAGGGTCACTCTACTTTATCAATTTCTATTTCAGACGATCAAGATTAGGGTGATGTATCTGTGATGTCTTCCAACAGTGTGCCTCCGTCGTCACAATTAATGAAGGGCTAGCGGAAAAGTGCTCATGTAAATACGCCATTTGCCTAAGAGGACCCTAGTAGGTTCGACGGCCTTTGACGTCCGCTAGCTCGCCCGGTGTAGCGTCCATTCACCGAATGGTTCGGCAGCCGGGTTCGTCCGTTGCGGTCTAGAAGGAATTTTGGGGTGGTGCGAGCACTATAAATCAACCAAATGCACACCCAGTGACGGCGGATCGGAGGGAGAACGGAGGAAGCCTTTTAGTCCGGTTCATAGCTCGTTCTGGTCCATCCGGACGGCGAGCGAGAGAGGCCCCTCTCTCGTACAACAACATCTGGCCCCAGATGTTGTGGTACAAATTGTTTCGCATTCGGAGCATACGTCCATCGCTCGGGACGCTCCGACATATAGTCAGTCCGGAGTAGACTGTCAATAAGGCTTCCTCATTCTCACGGTAGCGCACACGACCACTCTTGGCTACGTGACCACGGATATCCAGTCAGCTTCGCCAGTCAGAGAATCATCGGCGACCAGGTCACACCATCCGGTAGTCAGGGACACGAGGCCTGCAGATTCCGGACGTTCGCATAGGAAGTGTGCGGGAGTCAACGTACACGGAGCTTCCGGCGGCAATGCATCGTAAGACCGCTACTGCACAGGCCTCGGGAACGGACATGCTTTCCTAAATAGCACAGTTTATCGCAGCATCCCAGCATCAACTGAATCTGTCGCATATTTTTTATCCGACGATGCTGGGTCGGGACGCTCCGCGGAAGCGGGTACGGACGTCCGAAAATTTCATCCGGTCCGACGGGGTACCGAAAGGGATTTGGAGGATTTCGAGCTTTCCCTTTCGGAACAACATATGCTGTTGTGTATGTCATCTGACTTGGTCTTCTACAGCTTCTTTCGTCGGACCAGATTGCTGCGATGCCGGATAAGAAACTGTTAGCATCGGTGGACTTAGAAATTTTTGGTTCGGTTCAGGGACATTGTCCCTCAGTTCCGACATAGTCCAATAATGTCACACAAACTTTCGAATTATTGAACGACGCTATATATATTATTATTATATGCTTGCTATAACCAAGCATTTCTGGTTTCTTGTTCGCAAAGTTACGGAGATGTCTTTCAAAAGTGTGCCTCTGTCGTCATAGTTAATGAAGAGCTAGCGGCAATAAGTGCTCATGGAATATGTCTATCGCCTACGGAGCGACATTCGCTAGCTCACCCGGTATAGCGTGCATTCATCGAATGGTTCGGCTGCCGGGTTCGTCCGTTGCGGTCTAGGAAGGAGATTTGGGTGATGCGAGCACTTTAATTACTTTAGTACTCACCCAGTGACGGCAGATTGAGGACAGATCGGAGGAAGCCTGTTAGTCCGGTTCCTGTCTTGTCCAGGTCCGTCCGGGCTGTGAGCGAGAGAGGTCCCTCTCTCGTCCAACAACATAGGGGACCGCATGTTGTGGTTCTGATATTTTACATTCGGAGCATATGTCTGTCGGTCGGGATGCTCCGTTATATTGACAGTCCGAGAGACTGTCCATAATGCTTCCTCATCCTCACAGCAGGGCACACGACCGCACATTGGCTACGTGACCTCGAATATCCGATCTGTTTCGTCATTCAGTGATTCCACGGCGAATAGGTCGCGCCATCCGGTAACCAAGGGACACGAGGCCTATACACTCCGTTCGCTCGTATATTGGTAGTATGCACGGAGTAACGATCACGGAGCTTCAAGCGGCAATGCATTGTAGGACCGCTTCTCCTCAGGCCTCAGTGACGGACGTGCTATCCGAGTTAGCACAGTTGTTTCGCAGCATCCCAGCAATTGACAGTTTCTTGGTCGAGTCAGAAATTATCCGACGGCGCTGGGTCGGTGCGGTCCGCGGTTGCATCAGGTACGGACGACCGAATGCTTTATAGGGTCCGACAGGATGGTGAAAGGGTTTCGAAAGATTTCGAGTTTTCCCTTTCGTAGTATCGGAAGCTGCCATTCATATCTTCTGGCATTATCTTCCAGTGATTGTTATTTCGGACTACATTGCTGCGATGTTGGATAAGAGACTTATAGCGTCATTGGACTCGGAATTTTCGATCGGTTCGGCGACATTGTCCCTGACTTACCGACGCAGTCCAATAATTTCATTACAACAGGTGTTTTATTTTTCGACGCTATATATGCATACAAGCCTGCTACCAAGCATGATAGTTTAGTTTCTTGTCCGCGTTGCTCTTTTCTGCCGTTTTATCATTTATACGAATAGTTTATTTTGGCAGTGCAGGGCATACCGAGAGTTCATATGCGTCTAGACAGTGTGGTTAAAGACTGGAAATATTCTTTTTCGCCATCCATGTCTTTTCCAACTTCAATGTTGGAAACGACAATGATGTCTAGTAGACTTAATTTAGACGCTTTATCATACCTGAGGCGTTATCATTACGTCTTCAAGAAAAGATTTACGGGATATTATTCTCAATGTAATTTCTTTTGAGGGCAGTAGTTTGTTCATGTATAACTCTGCCCTTCAGTGGCTGATTGGAGTTGGTTAGACATGTCGCAGCCCTAGCTACATCCACGCGCGTGGATAGTAAGGTTAAGAACTCTCTTAGAGTCGCTTCGTTCTCGGAGAAGCTTCTCTTCGACGGCAACTTTTCAGCAATCCATGAATTGCTCGATTTACACGTTCTCTTGTCTATCTAATGCTACAAGAGATTCAGACTGGGGCAAACATTCGGTGGTTGACTCAGAGAGTGCCACTGCAGTTGCCGGACCCGAGTGTTGCTGTTATGACGGTTGCCAGTCAAACAGTTTGGGATATAATGCTGATCCCAACGGATTCGTAGTGCCAGGGTCTTTGGGTTCCGCAGTCTCTTAGCAACCAATTATCTTCCGCGGAATAATGTTTTTTAGGCTTGCTTTATGTCATTGCATGAACATTATTCAGAAACGCATGCCCAAATCCTGTCCGTTAATTCGACAGTAGTGGCGTATCTCCGGAACCAGGGAGGCACTCTTTCGTTTCCGTTATTCAATTTAATGGAAAGAATCCGTCTGTTGGTTATAGTACACCAAGTTCTGTTTTGGTCCGTCATATTCCGGGTCGTCTGATTGTTTGACCGGACTCACGTTCACTTAGGGGTCGCTTGTTGCTGTCAGAATGGACTCTCAACAAACAAGTATTCAATCAGATTTGCTATCTATGGGAGCGCCCAATGATGATTTATTTATGACACAGCTTGCTAATCAATTGCAGACGTATGTGTTGGCTTGTTCGGATCTCTGAGCTAATGTTGTTAACGCTCTAGTGATCTATAGGACGGAATGTTAGGATACGCGTATCCTCCGGCGAAGTTGTTTCAGCAGGTATTGCTAAGATAAACAACCACAATACATTTCTGTTGATAACATCTCTATCTTCACAGAGACCATGGGTAATTTACTCTGTTGTCTACTGTGGGACTTAACGTGAAATCTTCCTCAATGTGAGGATTTTTTTTCACTGGGTAAATCGTGTCATCCTTATCACAACTCGCAAGGTCGCAACCTTCATGTATTCCGTTGTGTGGTCCGTATTGCATTGTAAGCATTGTACTGGACGAGCTTTGGATGCGATTTCTTACTATAGGAGATCCTCTTCTTCGCTATTCTATGCGGCTAAAGTGGAGGCTCTTCTGTCGTTGGTGTAGGGATCATTATGTTCATATTGTTGATCCCTCCATACTACTCATTGCAATTTTTTAGTATACTTGTTTCACAAGATCTACTGCAGCCTGTTATTATTAAGGTTATAGGTTTATGTTACCTCATACCTATGCACTCTAGGATAGTTTACAATGGAGTCTTATGTCTCTTTATCTAAGTCAGTTAGTAACTTTTTGATAAATAGACTTAGAATCTTTAGATTAAATTCCTATATGGAATTTAACTTTGGTTCTTATTTAGCTAAGTAATCATTTGAGCCTCTGGAAACAGTAGTTTTCAAATTCTGACCTTTTAGACAGTAATTCTGTTGGTTTCTCTTTTACTGAAGAGTCAGTGAGTTTCATGCACTATCAATGGATGATTTTCACTTTCATAGTTTCGGAATCACTACTTCCTTACTATTTAGGTTGGATTTTTGCATAAGAGTTAGGCTCCTAATATCCGGAACCTATTGTTATTAAGGTCCTTCCGTCTTCGTACGGGCATAGGCCTTTACTCTTTCCGGTTAGAGTTAATGTATTTATAAACAGATTTCTGTTTATTACTACAGGCGTAAGCTTCTTCTGTCTTTGATGCCTAGTAGAAGGACGTTACGCTCCATTCTATTGTTAATGGATTCTATTAACTATCGGTACTGCTTATGGTTTATCATTGACTCAGCAGTTGTGCTTAAGATTTCGGCTCATGAAGTAAGAGTTCTTCTACATCTTGGGCTTACATTAATAGTGTCGCTATTATAGATTTTTGAAGGCTGCTCATTGCGCTCAGCCATCCACATTCATGAATTTTTATCTCAGAAATATTGAGTCCATTTCTGGAGGCCTCTATTGTTAGGTCTATTATCTACTGCTCAGAATGTCATTCACTTAACAGTTGCTACTATAGCTAGGTAGGCTGTCTGTTTCGGCAGTGACTCTGTTCTGCTGCCCTCTTCGCTCTGGGCTATTTGACCCAGGGCAAGAAAAAGGGGGGGGGGGGGGAGGGTGTTTCCTTGGGTCACCTGTTTTACTATGAAAACAAGGGAATACCTCCTCCGGAGTTAGTAATTCTGAGCTGTTATTGGGATGGTTGTTTAGTGAGAAGTTTATGTTTTTAAAATTCATTCAAGTCTTAGTTTTTAAAGTATAGCTTTTGAATATTGCATATGTCAACAGACATGATTATGCAATCCTCAGACACTTTTTAGGAGTATAAGAGTCTCTATTTTCTAGACTTACTTTATTTATTGGCTTACTTTAAAAATTATTAGTATAAGGATTATATTGGATATTAATAGAGTACATGGATGTATGAAGCTCAATTTTGGAAGGTGTTGTATCTTTCTAATTTATCATAAATAAGAAAGATACATGTAAGGCCTATTACCTCTTTTTCCCTACAGGGGATGACTCTATTTTATATTATTGAGCGTATTCCATTTTGTTTTATGTCCTTGACCCTCCAGCCTTTTTACTATTCAGCTATGTCTGGGTCATTGGTACAGTATAAAAATGTTAAAAAATTTATAGTAATTTCTATATTTTTTATACTTACCAATGACCCAGACGGGGATGGCCCTCCCAGGAGTTGGGAACTCTTGCCTCCCCGCTGAGTACATAGCGCTTACCAGGCACTGGTTATTAGAATGATTAATGGCACCAATTTCGGAACGTCCTTGACACTGCGCATGCGCAGTAGAGGTGAAGGGTGGAGGGCCTTTCAGGACATGTTTTCTTTGGTTTTAGATGCAAATTTTGGGGATTGGGGGGCAAAATTTGTGTTTGGCCCTATATTTTAAGAGTTAGCACCAGCTATATCTGGGTCATTGGTAAGTATAAAAAATATAGAAATTACTATAAATTTTTTAACTTTCTAGTTAATCAAGACTTTCACAAGTGCCACCTTCAAGTCTTATCAGGTGAAAGTTTAAGGAAGTTAAATGTTCAGTGTCACATGAATATATTGTAGAATGAGAACAAAAGCTTGGCTATCTTTTATATATTTGGATGCAGGCCTTAAAATTTGCTCAAAATGTTGAGAATCAAACTGGAGAACAAAAGCTTGGATATCTTTTATGCAGTGGAACCCTGTTAATTGAATAGACAATTTGCCAATGAAAATTATTCAGTTAACAGGAGTATTCAATTAAAAGGGATTGTGTCACTTTTCTGTATTCTAGATATAAACTTCGTATTTATTCTATTATATCTTGTTTGACAGAGCTCCGGGAGCTAGGTCAAACAAGATATAATAGATTAAATGTCTGTATTGGATGTACTGAGGCCAAATAGGTCTATAAACAAAGGAAAACTGGGAAGAGTCAGAGTAATTTCTTGACAGGTTGGAAGATTTTTTATTCAATTAAAATTTGTCCTGATTGTCAATGATATTTTTTGATTTCCATGAACACCTGCTGCAAAAATCAGTTTTCAGTTCTCAAATAATTTAGATTTTGAGAGTACTCTTATGCTCTTGTGAGTGCAACCAATACATATTCCATAGTAATACAGACTTTTAGTGTCTTGCCAATAGAAGTTACAGCAGCTTGACAGTGGTTTCTAATGAAGTCTTAGCTTCCTCAAAAGGCAGCCAAGACTTCACTAGACATCACAGCTAAGTTAAAGTGTTACCCGTTAATCACGAGGGTGCAAAAAGTAAGTAGAATTCCCTGAGCCTTTCTGAATCGATGACAAGAATCAAATGAAGATTTTGTGAGAATCAAAATTGATTCTCATTTTCTTTTGCAAATCATTTGTGAGAATTGATTCCGATTCTTGCATGGATTTTAACCCTTGGGATGTTTAAATAAATTGGTATTGGGTATTCTGGTGTTATAGCATATTTTATAATTTAAAAGAAATCATTTTAGGAGTGTCATTCCACATGATGCATCATCTTGGTCACAAAATATATTATTCATAGATCATTGAATGAAAAATTGAATTTTGAATATTAGGTGGCTGGTGGTTTAAAGAGAATGGGCCCCTGGACTTTTCAGTTATTTTATATCTGAAATTTAACAGTGAAGATGTTTATTCTTTTATTTAGAAGTGTAAGTGATAAAACTATGTTCTTCACTACAATGTCTGTAAAGCACGGCTCGAAATGTTCACAAATTTCCACCTGTCCCAGGAGACGGATAGTTTTTATTCCTATCTGTCTTCTTCTTAACATGTTGAAGTGCAAACATGATGTGCCATAGGCACAGCCCAAAGGCCGAAGACATGAGTTGGGGATGAGTATGGGAAGGTGTGTCTCCATTTTCATCAATGCAGGGCTTATATTTCTTCTAAATTTGAGAGAATCCTTTGGATTCTCGCGAAAATGGTTGCGAGAATCCGTATCTGCTGTGAGTGTCCTAGAATCCCATTAGGCCATCATGGTTGAATCCCAGTTGTATCCTGATAACACATGTTAGCCCTTTACACAACACAGCTTTTTAATTTTTGAAGTATAAACTTTATGTGATAATTTTTGAAAAAAAATAAACAATGTTTATCAATAAAACCTTATAAAAATTGTACAAAAATGGCTGCCATTGGAACTGGGTCAATGAGCCGGTTCCAATAGCATCCATATTTGTACAATTTTATTGACAAAGTGTCAGGATATTTCAGGTCATGTGAGGACATGTTAACTCTCCTGGAATGCACGGGAAAGTCCCAGGAATTCAACGTTCTTCCTGGCGTCCCGGAACAAAATCTCTTTGGGCCGAAAATCACGGAAAATATCAATCAAATCATTTGGCAGTTTTGAAATGATTCGAGGATCAATTTGCGATCGGTTTCAAAAGATTTATAGTCTTGGCATTACCCTGTTTGAAAATCATTAAAATGATCGTAAAATTCATTAATAAAAGCAAAAAAAGATGTTTGTACCTTTTAAAATGTACAAAATTTGTCTCAATCAGCTGTTTTCATTGTGCCAATTTGTGGTGATCCAGTTTCAAACACCTGATCACCAGCAACTTTTGATGTTTGGTTTGTAAAAAAAAGTTTGATTTAACAGAGAATTCCCCTTTAATAGTGTTCCATTTATATTTTTCCTGTATTTGGATAAGGGTGCTCAGGTTTTGCTTTACAAACTGCAATACTGTGTTTGAACATTGAACAGAGAACGTAAATCACAATTCAGTTGATGGGCACGGCCATTTTTAACTTTGAGTTCTTGGAGATACTGGGGAAGTTCCTTTGGTCTATTTCCAGTGATAAAAATATCTGTCTGGGAATCGCCTCTTTCTTGCATGTAAATCTGTGAATCAAACGAGACGGTGTTTGGCATGTTTATCTGATGACAATCTGGTTTAATTTTAAGTTGAAGTGGAAGTGTTTTTATTTAGGGGATAACTATGTTGTATTTGATTGTTTGGGGCCATAAACGATGGTTTTACTGTCGCAAATTGAGTTTTGCCAGCGACGCATTAGCGGAGCCGGTAAAACGGATATTTTCGACAGTAAAACCATCGTTTACGGCCCCAAACAATCAAATACAACATAGTTATCCACATTCTAATATAATTTGGCTGAAACTGAGATAGTATTTGATCTCCCAACTATAAAACAATGCCTTGTTGAAGACGACAATTTAAATCTAAAAATACAGCCTTCGTGACGTCATTTGGGAGTTCCGAACAAAATCACGAAATATATTTTACGCTGCCACTATACAAATAGTTCCAAATGTTTTAGTCATTTTATCACCAATGACAAAATATATTTATATTTGTACTGACGACATTTATCATGTTTAAATGTTTGTGACAATATTCAAACAAAATACACCGGCTGCTTTCCCTGTTCAAAGTTTAGAGTTCACATTGCGATTTTTCAGTCTGAGTAGGAAAGCACTTGAGGATTTACCATTAGAGTTAAAAATATTGAGATCTTTGATTGGAAGCCCTTGTTTAACCTTAATAATTACTTATGGTTACAGAACAGTTGTTCATTTTAAACTGTTCTGGAGAGTCATGTCTGGTGGAATTGGGCTACTGGTAATGACATAATTGTTGCAGAACAAATAGATCACCTCTCTCAGGCTCAGTGGTGAACGCTTTTCTGCAGTTGTATATGTTGGTACCACGAACGCAGGTGACAAATTAGAAAATGAAAGCACCGCTTGCACTTGAAGTTGATGTTATAACATCGCTAGCGGATTGGTCAGAAATATTTGGCCTTGAACAATTAAACTTTTTATTGCCAGTTGTCAGAATTTTGGTTTTCTATTTTGCACATAGCGTCCATAAATTCTTCATCGTATGAAAAATTGCTATTTATAAATTATCAGAATATCACTGACTGGTTCCACACGGTTGTTGTTAAGCCTTTCGGAATCAGTTTTTTCAACTCACATTTCATTACTCAGCAGTCTCTGCCAAACCTCTTCCACATTAATATGAAACTTTCAAACTTCATCCATATTAATTACAGTTAATTGCAAGAAAGATAGAAAACATTTTTATTTTACAGAAATTCAACGCGTTCGCAGCGGTTGTTTACCTTGGATATGGTAGTCATTGACTCTAAATGGAACGAAAATAGAATGCCCATGAATACATCTTGACTTTCCTGAAATAGTTTTTGAATACACAAAATTTGCGACAGGTTACGCCAATTTTACTGTCGCAAATTTTATTGATTAACCAATCAGATTTCGAGATTTATAGTAATTGTATTAGAATTTATTTTATTTATTATTTCTTGTAAAATTATATTTCATTTTTATTTTATTGTATTATTATTACTTGTAAAATGATATTAAAATGGATAGGATCTACAGAGAAATTCATTTTGTGTCTCTTTTATTATATTTTTTAAGAGGTCCTCTGTTGAGTAATCTTTTTTTTCTCCTGAGATGAGAATTTTCTTTAATTTTTATTTCTCTCAACTCATGTCTGCTCTTCAGTAGCCATGAAGTGATTGTAGGAGAAATGTAAAAAATTTTTTGAAGTTGAATAATTAAAATTTCCGAACATTTGTGAGAGTTAATTATGCCTCATTTTTTTATAAATTATTTTTCTTCAGATTACTGCTACAGTCATGAATTGATTGTAGGAGAAGTGCAAGAGAACAAATTTTTGTTTGAAGTTTGACTTCTACAATTGTTGTACTTGAAACTGAAAAAGAAAATTTAAGTTTTTTAGCTCACCTGACTTTCAGTCAAGAGAGCTATAGTGATCACTCACCATGCGTCGTCCATGAACATGGTGTTTGCATCTTCTCCTCCCAAACCGCTGAACCAATTTAATTGATATTTGGTGTTTGCATCTTCTCCTCCCAAACCGCTGAACCAATTTAATTGATATTTGAGATAATAGTTTGTAATGACATCGCAATTTGCTTTTGTTCAAATCAAGTTGCCTCGCTCCTCGGTAGGCCCATGTCCCTCGGTAGGGCCATGCCCAAAAAGTCTGCTTAAATCTTAAAAAATCTTCTTCTCATGAACCAGCAGTAACAGAGACTTGATATTTGGTGTGCAGCTTCCTTTTGAAGTGTAGACACAGATTTGTTCAAGAGAAGTTCGAGGAGCTATATTTGCCTTCGTTATGGGAGGGGCAAGAATTTTTGCCCCACCCAAAATTTCTATTTTCCAAACCGAGAGGCAGATTTGAACCAAATTTGATATGAGGGCATATTGGGTCATAAGTACTTAATTTATGCCCAAATTTTTTTCTTGTCACCCCATGGGAACCACAGGAGCTAAAAATAGAAAACAATTAAAACGCCCATATCTCCAAAACTACATGGCTCTGAAAATTCTTATTTGGTGTGAAGCTTCCTTAGGACCAACAGAATGGATTGATAAAAAAAATTGCTATCGGTTTTATCATGGGGTACATTTTGGGGACTTTGAAAAAGTGCTGAGTCAGCATTTTTTAACACTGTGGGTAATGGGAAAAGCATTTAAGACTACTTTTTTTCCAAACCACTGCTCCAAAAGCTTTCAAATTTCACATATAACATCTTTGGAAGATTGTTTCACATGTTTATTGAAATCAAATCCCTGGGTCCATATTTGGGCTCTCTATGCTTAGGGAGGTGAGATTCAAGTTTGTTCAAGCCAAGTCCCTGGGTTCATATTTGGGCTCACTGTGGGAGCCCGAATTATAACTTAGTTCAAAATGAGGAATTTTGTTTAAAAATCTTCTTCTTCAGATCCAGCAGTTGGAATGTTTTGATATTTGGTATGCAGCATCCTTAGGGGAGTGAGATTCAAGTTTGTTCAAGCCATGTCCCTAGTTTCATATTTTGGCTCACTGTGGGAGCTCGAATTGTAACTTAGTTCAAAAGGAGGAATTTTATTAAAAAATCTTCTTCTTCAGATCCAGCAGTTGGAATGTTTTGATATTTGGTGTGCACCATCCTTAGGGGGGTGAGATTCAAGTTTGTTAAAGCCAAGTCCCTGGGTTCATATTTGGGCTCCCTGTGGGAGCCCTAATTATTACTCAGTTCAGTATGAGGAATATTCTTTAAAAATCTATTTTTTTAGATCCGCTAGTCAGAATCTGTGGATATTTGGTATAAGCTTTTCTTAGGAGGGGCAGATGCAACTTGTTGAAATCAATTCCCTGAGTTGATATTCAGGCTACCATGTCAGGTGAGTGCCCTCAGGCCCCTGGAGCCTCTTGTTTTTTGTTTTGTTTTTTTTTAGCTCACCGAAGCGAGCTTAAATTATCACTTGCCATCCATCGTCCGTCGCTGTCCGTCGTGAACTTTACATTATCGACTTCTCCCAAATTGAACCAAATCTGGTGTGCATGTTCCATATCATATGTCAGTTCAAGTTTGGTCAAATAAACGTGCCACGCCCACAGGGGGGCACCACAAGGGGCGTAACTCTGATGGCACCCATGAATTTTTTCAAAAATTCAAAAAAGTCCACTTCAGATTCACCAGTCAGAATCTTTTCATATTTGTTTGACAGCATCTCTGGGGGGGGGGGGGGGGGGTGGGGGTGGGGGGGTTAGATTCATGTTTGTTCAAATTGAGTCCCTGGGTTAAGATTTGGGCTCTATTGGAGCCCAAATTTTAACTTAGTGTAATATGTGGAATATTTTTAAAAATATTCTTTAAAAGGCCTCTTGTTTTTTGTTTTGTTTTGTTTTGGTTTTTTTAGCTTATATTATCACTTGCTGTCCATCGTCATTGTCCGTCGTGAACTTTACATTATCAACTTCTCCCAAACTACTGGACCAAATTGAACCAAATCTGGTGTGCATGTTCCCTATCATATGTCAATTCAAGTTAGTTCAAATAAACTTGCCACGCCCACAGGGGGCACCACAAGGGGCATAACTCTGATAGCACCCATAAATTTTTTCAAAAATTCAAAAAAAATCCTCTTCAGATTCACCAGTCAGAATCTTTTCATATTTGTTTTACAGCATCTCTAGGGGGTCAGATTCATGTTTGTTCAAATCTAGTCCCTGGGTTGAAAATTTTGGGTCTGGTTCGGACTTGGAAATTTTGGAATATTCTTTAAAAGTCTTCTTCAGATCCACCAGTTGAAATCTTTTGATATTTGGTATACAACATCTTTAGGGGGGAGGGGTCAGATTCAAGTTTGTTCAAATCGGATCCCTGAGTTAGTATTTGGGCTCTCTATTGGAGCTCAAAGTTTAACATGGTGCAATTTGAGGAACTTTCTTTAAAAATCTTCTTCTTCAGATCCACCAGCTAGAATCCTTTCATGTTTGGTTTACAACATCTGTAGGGGGGTCAGATTCAAGTTTGTTCAAATCGAGTCCCTGGGTTAATAATTGGGCTTCCTGTAGCATCCCAAATTTTAATTTAATGAAATATGAGGAAATTTCTTTAAAAATCTTCTTCAGATCTACCTGTCAGAATGCTTTCATATTTGGTATACAACATCTCTAGGGGGTCAGATTCAAGTTTGTTCAAATCAGGTCCCTGAGTTAGTATTTGGGCTCACTATTGGAGCCCAAAGTTTAACTTGGTGCATTTTGAGGAAATTTCATTAAAAATCTTCTTCAGATTCACCAGTCAGAATCCTTTTATATTTGTAAAAACAGCATCTATAGGGGTGGGGGTGGGTGGGTGGGGGCATCAGATCCAAGTTTGTTAAAATCGAGTCATTGGGTTAATATTTGGGCTCCCTTTGTGCAGTATGTGGAATTTTTTTTTAAAATCCTCTTCTTCAGATTCACCAGTCAGAATCCTCTCATATTTGGTATACATCATTTCTAGGGGAGCCAGATTCAAGTTTGTTCAAATCGAGTTCCTTGGTTAATATTTGGAATCCCTGTGGGAGCCCGAATTTTAACTTGGTGCAATATGAGGAAATTTCTTTAAAACTCTTCTTCTTCCGATCCACAAGTCAGAATCCTTTAACATTTGGTATACATCATCTCTAGGGGAGTCAGATTCAAATTTGTTCAACTCGGGTCCCTGGGTTGAAAATTTTGGGTCTGGTTCGGACTTGGAAATTTTGGACCAAAATTCGATTTCGATTTTTTAGGCTTTTTGTTCAATTTTGAGACAAAAACAAAATTTTTTAGCCTGAAAATTTTGGGTCCGGGTCAGACGGGGGGGGGGGGGGGGGGGGGGGGGGGGTCTTCCAAAAAATTCCGGACACAAGGCCTAAAATATTTTTTTCCACCTTTTGACCACCACCCACCCACCCACGTGCAAAAAAATATTTTTTTCCTCTGACCACTTGGACACCCACCCCACCACCTATATTTTTTCAGTGTATCACCATAGTGGGTAATGAAAAATTATTGCACTGAGCTTCCAGTTGTCAATCCTTGCCTTAATTTGAATCCTAATCTACTGTCTAAACTAATTATGTACACATCAACCAGCATCAACAGAAGCATTTAGATTTCACTAAAGAAAATTGTTATTAACTCCTTTGTTATCAAGCACGCATTTATTTTTACTGGGAAAAATTTCTTTGTTATTTTTTGTTGTGAGAAAACTTTCGAGGAACTGATTGATTCTTGAGTTGGAATTGGTGCTGAACCTAATATTACCGAGGATTGTTTCATCCTGATAACTGTTTTTTTTCACTTCTTTATGTTCTGGTGGTTCTAATACCTGATGACAGAACTTTCAGTTGAGCATTTGTAATTCATGCATTTCAATAATATGCCTATATACACTATGGCGTAGTGCATACTTGCATATTATTGAAATGCATGAATTACAAATGCTGAACTGAAAGTTCTGGCCTCAATGCTCTCGTAATAATTATCATCATGTGTTAAGTTCCGAGACTGAAGAAACAGTTTAAATTTAGTGAAGAAGTTTTAATTTTAATGACTACAGGCTAAGTGTCTAGGCTTGAGGTTTCAGCCAATTGTCATTACTCAAAAGATAGTAGATAGCATAGGAAAGCTGAAAATCTGTCACCTAACACTATTGTAATCTCACTGTCCATCCTGGTCCGTCTCCGAAAAAATGTCAGCATTGATTTCTGCATATAACAGCATATAATGTAAGAATTAGACTATTTTTGTGAACATCAAATAGAGGATTAAAATAATCTTCTTTTGCTGCATAGTATTATTCTCAGCTACTCATCTATATACTCTGGCTCAGTCAGGGTCAGTTTTCAATTCAAATATTAACTGTAACTTTTGTTTCATGTTTTCACGAGATAGCCAGACAAACTCTCTGTGAAAACCCTGGTACTATCACTATGAGCTTGAATTAAGTAAGTGGGGTTTTATATCAAAGATGCACAGTGAGAATTTTCATTAGTTTCAGGTTACAAGAGCTCTACTCAGAGAAACTGGGCAGTTAGATTATTTTCCGTAAATTTTTTACATTATTTTAGATGTTCTGCTAAACACATTGCTACTCATTGTAAAATCCACATTGTGCCGTGATGATTCAGCTATGAAAATTATGTTAACCATTCCCAAATTAAAATTCATAAATTTCCACTGATTGTTTTTAGTCAAACTGGAGTACACAATTCTTTAATGCATCTAATTTAATTTACAAAAAAGAGAACAAATCCCCTAATCAGCCTAGTGGGGCCTTATTCACTAACCCTACCTGACAAACAGATGCCTATTAGACTACTAAACAACAATATAGCCTTGTTATGTGAAAATAATTTGAAAAAAAAAACCACCAGGAAAAAAATTGCAACTCCGGGAAAGAAGGTGTTTTGGCCCCCATCCAACCACCCACCCACCCCGGCCTTGTGTCCGGAATTTTTTGGAAGACCCCCTCCTGGGTCAGATGGAAATTTTGGACCAAAAAAAATTCAGAAATTTGTTTGTTGATTTTTTATGCATTTTGTTCAATTTTGAGACGAAAAACGTGCAGTTAGATGTAACAAAATGTTTGGCCTAGGCTGCAAAATATTTTTTGAAAGATTTAGAGTGATAAACTGCCCAGCCCTACTGAATTTTAACTCCATGCAATATGAGGGAATTTCTTTTGAAATCTTCTTCAGATCCACCAATCAGAATCCTTTCATATTTGGTTTACAGTATCTCGAGGTGGGTCAGATTCAAGTTTGTTCAAATTGGGTCCCAGGGTTAATATTTTGGCTCCCTATTTGTGCCCAAAGTTGAACTCCGTGCAATGTGAGGGTATTTCATTAAAAACCTTTTTCAGATCCACCAGACAGAATTCTTTCATATTTGGTATATATCATCTCAAGGGGGATCAGATTCAAGTTTGTTCAATTTAAGTTCCTGGCTTAATATTTGGGCTCTTTATGGGTGTGGTGGGGGTGGCAGGGGAGGGGCATGTTAGGTTCAGGTTTGTTCAAATCCATTTCTTAGTGTTTTTCCATAAAATTTGCCTTTCATGACTTCATTCCTTTGTAGTGTTGATGAACCATGTCTAACTGAATTTGACCCCAAATACTTCTTCTAACCACTTTGGCAGGTGCGTGATTAAGGCCCTTGGGGCCTCTTGTTTTTGGGGGAGGGGTGGTTGGGGATTTTTTTCACCCAGAAACTTCATTACTGTTTTGATTCCAGTCTTTGAGAATAGAAAACAGTTTGAATAAGCCATCAGACAGGATACAGAACCAGCTGAGATGAGCAGTGGTATAACTCCAAAATGAAAATTTATATTTATATATTTTGATCATATTTTTATTTCGTAATACAACGAACCGCATTAATAGTTTTGTAGTATCTCCTACGGAGAGAAGTCCTCTCATTGAGGGTGATTTCGTGGTAGCAGACTTGTAGCATACAGCATTTTCTGTCACACAAACTCTTCCCAGAAATTCATGCCATTTCCCTGAAAATCAACCTCAATTTCCCTGAAAATTGTTTTTGAAGGTTAACATGTCTGGTCATGTGTTAGCCTTGCATTTGTTAATTTGCTGCCGCGATGTTAGGTAAAGGTTAAATTGACTCAATTCTTTTTACACAAATCCCAGCGGAGGTGCAGCGAGAATCTACATGGATTCTTGCTGGCTCTGTTGCATGAGACTTTGCGAGAATGGAATCTCAGATTTTTGTCAAAATATAAGCCCTGCAATGGAGATCTGGGGCACTCCTGAAGAAAATTATGATAATTCCATACTTTAAAATTAATTCTGGTGCCTATTGGTAGTCATACTGGAGGTTCAGTAATGCCATGTTTTTTGGCACAATTGTTGGCTGGTATAAATCTTACGTGTCACAAGCGACAGGTGAAAAGAATTTGAGCCTGTCACAGAGAAATTCTACCTGTCTGAGACAGGTAGACAGGTGTACATTTCGAGCCCTGCTCTAAAGCTGTAGACAGAGTCACGTGAATGGCTATAATTCATTCTCCCCCATGGGAACTACAAAAAGTTGAACAGTTCTTTTTTACGGTGGTAAACAAGTTCTGTTTACTGGTAAATATGGACCTGGTAGCCATTGCCTGTAGTGGAAGTCCTCTAAAGTAGGCAGCATTGGTATAAACAGTTGGGTGAAATAAATAAATAAAATTAACCCATTCACAATACTTTTCAAATAAACTTGATTTTACTTTTTTTTTCAACCTTACCATTGCTTGATTGTGTTGCAGTGGGTTGGAAAAGTGATCAGTTAATTGTAATGAAAATTTTCTTCAACAAAACATTTTAGTTAACCCTTGGGTAGGATTGGCAATTTTCAACAACTTCGCTGAATGGCTATATCCTTCATCTAGGCACCTGCGAATATTCAGTATTCGAAATGATATTCGATTCAATAACAATATTCAATTCATATTTGATTCAACAATCAACACCGAATGTCTGTCGAATATATTGAATGTTTTCTTTGATGTTTTGGTGGTTGAAATGCAATATACAGTAAAAGCTGTCTTGAGAAACCACTGTCTTGAGAAACCACTGTCATGAGAGACCACCTGTCTTGAGAGACCACTTTTACAATACACCGATTGGTTTCACTCTATAATGGACCTCTCATCAGAGACCACCTGTTATGAGAGACCACCTGTCTTGGAGAGACTGCAAAACTGTGGCAAAAACTCTGTTTTGAGAGACTGGAAAATCATTTTTTACAATTTCAGAGTATTAAAATCAATTAAGATCACTGCAGTGTGTACATAAATCAATAGTTCAAAAATGTAACCAGGACATCTGGCCAACAGTAAAATTGTAAGGACAATTGTCCCTGAAACTGAAACTGTAATATCTGAAATCATACACATTTATGACAAATATCTTGCACTGTAGATTGTATGAAAACTACATTAATAATTGGTTTTCAATTAAATTGTTATTCATTTGTATAACTCTTCAAGTCTGAGAAATTTCTATCAAGATGCCTTTGAAAATATAAAGATTATTGTTAAAAAAACAAACTTAGTTTATGTCCATTATTTACTCAAGTGTCATTACGTGTACATTGCATACAAAACCGCACTTGTTAATACCCCGTCCTTTGTGTAGAAACGACTGGGTATGAAAAGCTGTTTTAGTGCGGTCACGTGAGAAGGATTACATAACCAATTAATGTTTCGCAAGAAAAATCTTTCAGAGACTGTCTCTGATTAGCAATTATATTGTTCAGTCAGAAAATTTCTAAAACCTACATTTAATAAAAATCCCCGTGGGAACCCTGGGAAGTAAGCAGCACTTGTTTACTGTGGTAAACCAGTTCCGCTTTACTAGTAAAATAGGACCCAGTCACCAATGCTTGGAGTGAAAGTCCTCTAAAATGGGCAACATGTAGATCAACGATTGACTAAACTTGACTTCATCTCCATGTTGTGTCACGATTAGCCATGGTGCATAAATATGTGACGTTAACCACCCACAAACAAACAAACAAACATTTCATAAAATATTCAGATACAAATGCCATATCTTTGATTTCCAGAACTCTGTACTGCGGTTTAATGTAGGTATTGAAAAAATCTATTCGTTAATTTGTGAGATTTTCGATTTGTTTTCATATTAAAATAAAATTTTCGCTGATATATGATTTGGATTCCCCCCTGAGTTTGTTTGCTGGTCTCCAATGACTTCAGAATATTTCATGCAATGTAGATCCAATTGACGGAAGAGCCACACTGTTGCTCGTGATCGGCGAAATTCTCATTTTTGGGGTCAAATTTATCACTCAAAATAACGGGATTTACCGAACCGATTTTCACCTTTAAAGATTTTATTTGATATACAAAATTCCCAAACAAAATGTATCAGGTACAAAAAAAAGATTTAGTGAACAGAAATTAATATGTTAATTGGCGAATCTTTTCCCAATACAGTCCAATCAACACTGATTAGTGAGTGGACGGCTGACATTATGTAATTACACATAACACACTCAGTCGATTTTTTGGATAATTTTTTCGTATGGAGTGTTCACGTAATGTGATAAAATCAAAGAGGATTAAGCAAACTAAAACACCCTGGTAAGCTTATTTTTAGCTCACCTGACTTTCAGTCAGGAGAGCTATAGTGATCACTCACCATCTGTCATCCGTCGTCCGTCGCCGTAGGTCGTCCGTCGTCTGTCGTCCGTGAACATGGTGTTTGCATCTTCTCCTCCCAAACTGCTGAACCAATTTAATTGATATTTGAGATAATAGTTGTTATGACATCGCAATTTGATTTTGTTCAAATCAAGTTTGGTAGGGCCACACCCAAAAAGTGTGCTGAAATCTTAAAAAATCTTCTTCTCATGAACCAGCAGTAGCAGAGACTTTATATTTGATGTGCAGCTTCCTTTTGAGGTGTAGACTTAGATTTGTTCAAGAGAAGTTTGATGGGCTACATTTGGCGTCGTTATGGAAGGGGCAAAATTTTTAGCCCCGCCCAAAATTTCTATTTTCCGAACTGAGAGGCTGATTTGAACCAAATTTTATGTGAGGGCTTATTGGGTCATAAGTACCTAATTTATGCTGAATTTTCTTTTCCCGTAGCCCTGTGGGAACCGTTAAAAATAGAAAAAAATTAAAACGCCCATATCTCCAAAACTGCACGGCACCGAGAATTTTTATTTGGTGTGATGCTTCCTTAGGACCCACAGAAAGAATTGGTAAAAAAAAAATTGCCATCGGTTTTATCATAGGGTACAGTTTCGGGACTTTGAAAAAGTGCTGAGTCAGCACTTTTTAACACTGTAGGCAATGGGAAAAACATTAAAAAATCTTCTTCTCCAGATCCAGCAGGCATAATCTTTTGATATTTGGTATGCAACATTGAAGGGTGGATCTGATTCAAGTTTGTTCAAATTGGCCCCCGGGTTCATATTTGGGCTCAGTATAGAAGCCCGATTTCGAACTTAGTGCATTTCAGGCAAATTTCTTAAAAAATAATCTCCAGATCCAGCAAGCGGAATCTTTTGATATTTGGTATGCAACATTGTGGGGTGGATCTGATTCAAGTTTGTTCAAATCGGCCCCCTGGGTTTATATTTTGGCTCAGTATAGGAGCCCAAATTTGAACTTAGTGCATTTCAGGCAAATTTCTTTGAAAATCTTCTACTCCAGATCCAGCAGGCAGAATCTTTTAATATTGGGTATGCAACATTGTGGGATGGATCTGATTCAAGTTTGTTCAAATTGGCCCCCTGGGTTTATATTTGGGCTCACTATAGAAGCCTGAATTTGAACTTGGTGCATTTCAGGCAAATTTCTTCAAAAATCTTCTTCTCCAGATCCAGCAGGCAGAATCTTTTGATATTTGGTATGCAACATTGTGGGGTGGATCTGATTCATGTTTGTTCAAATCGGCCACCTGGATTCATATTTGGGCTCACTATAGAAGCCCAAATTCAAACTTAGTGCATTTCAGGCATTTCAGGCAAATTTCTTCAAAAATCTTCTTCTCCAGATCCAGCAGGCAGAATCTTTTCATATTTGGTATGCAACATTGTGGGGTGGATCTGATTCCAGTTTGTTCAAATCGGCTCCCTGGATTCATATTTGGGCTCACTATAGAAGCCCAAATTTGAACTTAGTGCATTTTAGGCAAATTTCTTAAAAAATCTTCTTCTCCAGATCCAGCAGGCAGAATCTTTTTATATTTGGTATGCAACATTGTGGGGTGAATCTGATTCAAGTTTGTTCAAATCGGCCCCCTGGGTTTATATTTGGGCTCAGTATAGGAGCCCAAATTTGAACTTAGTGCATTTCAGGCAAATTTCTTTGAAAATCTTCTTCTCTAGATCCAGCAGGCAGAATCTTTTGATATTGGGTATGCACCATGCTTAGGGGGGTGAGATTCAATTTTGTTCAAGCCAAGTCCCTGGGTTCATATTTGGGCTCACTGTGGGAGCCTGAATTATAACTTAGTTCAAAATGAGGAATTTTCTTTAAAAATCTTCTTTAGATCGGAATGTTTTGATATTATTTGGTATGCAGCATCCTTAGGGGGGTGAGATTCAAGTTTGTTCAAGCCATGTCCCTAGGTCCATATTTAGGCTCACTGTGGAAGCTTGAATTGTAACTTAGTTCGAAATGAGGAATTTTCTTTAAAAATCTTCTTCAGATCCAGCAGTCGGAATGTTTTGATAGGTGGTGTGTAGCATCCTGGTGGGGGGGGGGGGGGGGGGGGGGGGGGGAGGGTATTCGAGTGTGTTAAAGCCAAGTCCATGGGTCCATATTTGGGCTCCCTGTGGGAGTCCAAATTATAACTTAGTCAATATGAGGAATTTTTCTTTAAAAATCTTCTTCTTCAGATTCAGCAGTTGGAATGTTTTGATATTTGGCATGGAGCAACCTTAGGGGGCTGAGATTCAAGTTTGTTCAAGCCAAGTCCCTTGGTTCATATTTGGGCTCACTATGGGAGCCCGAATGACAACTTTGTTCAAAATGAGGAATTTTCTTTAAAAATCTTCTTCAGATCCAGCAGATGAATGCTTTTGATATTTTATATGCAGCATCCTTAGGGGGGTAAGATTCAAGTTTGTTCAAGCCATGTCCCTAGGTCCATATTTGGGCTGATTGTGGGAGCTCGAATTGTAACTTGGTTCAAAATGAGGAATTTTCTTTAAAAATCTTCTTCTTCAGATCCAGCAGTCGGAATGTTTTGATATTTGCTGTGCAGCATCCTTAGGGGTGTGAGATTCGGGTTTGTTAAAGCCAAGTCCCTGGGTTCATACATGGGCTCCCTGTGGGAGCCTGAATTATAACTTAGTTCAATATGAGGAATATTCTTTAAAAATACTTTTTTAGATCCACTGGTCAGAATCTTTGGATATTTGGTATAAGCTTTTCTTAGGAGGAGCAGATGCAACTTGTTGAAATCAATTCTCTGCGTTGATATTTAGGCTACCATGTCAGGTGAGCGCCCTCAGGCCCCTTGGGGCCTCTTGTTATTTAAAGTGTTACTGAAATTATTTTATGTTAAAACTTGACAGACCCCAAAACAGCCTTATCAAGATATAACGGTAAATTATTATTAAAATAACTCATTTCCGAATATTGATAGAAAGAGGAGAACACTTTGTTTGTATAAAGTAAGAAATTACTATTTTGGATGGAACAGCATCGCCTTCTCATCATAATCTCAAAAAGTTTTTTAATTTATGAACTTTTAACTGTAACTTCTCAAATAATGCCTCTGTACTTTGTATTAAAATGAATTAAAATAAAACAATAATAAAAAAAATTGAAAAATCATTTCTTCTCCATTTCTGCAACAAATATTCTCTGGTTGGTCATTCACTGACTAGCAAAAACCTCAAACCTCTAATGAGAGACCACCTGTCTTGAAAGACCACTTTTGCTTGGCAAAAGGGGTGGTCTCTCAAGATAGGTTCTACTGTATATAAACACAAACCAGATAAATCTATGTCTAAGACTGATTAACTCACTGCAAAAACAGGCACTGGAAATCTGAGAGTGGTCAGTGATTAATCATTAAGCACTGACTACTTTCTGATTTCCAGTGCCTGTTAACAGGTAATACTTTCTACATGGCCTCCATTACTGAGTTATTTCCTGTCTAGTATATACAACTACTCCAAGTGAGTGGGTTCATACCAATATGCATTGGGGGTTATTCAGTTCCCATTATTGAATTGATTACTGATGAATGCTATCTGTAATATGTTGGCAGTTCACCAGTGTCGATGCATAGACATGGCCTTTCTCAGCAACAGGAAAGATAATAAATTTTTGAATTTTTCATTTCAGACATCCTTAGAGATTGGGACGTTCCATATTTTAAATAAACCCAGACTTACTGAGAATTTGATTATTTGTTTAGTAAATATGACCGCAGTTGTAGAATGTTTGCATGAATCTGCCCACTGGAGAACTTGCATTATCAGATTCTGGTCTGTCTATGTGGAAAAGGCAACTTAATGATATGTCGTTTGAGCCAGATGAATTGAACCCTTCACACTGAATTTAAATGTGATTTTTTTGTTGTTGTTGAAGTGCTACTGATAATGATTATTTATTTATTTATTGATGTTTAAGGTCACATATTTATGCACAATGGCTAATCATGACCGTGACAGTTTTACAGGTGGAGGAAGCCGGAGTACCCGGAGAGAACCACCGAACAACGACGAGCAGCTGCCAGCTCCCCAACATCGTAACTCCGCACTGCAGCACAGGCAGGGTTAGATTGGTTGAAGACATGCATACCATCGACGTGCAGTATGCCTTAGTACACGGCGTCATCATGCCTCCACATGGGCAATGGGGGTGAAGTGTCTTGCCCAAGGACACAACGCGGTTGCTGCAGGTGGGATTCGAACCGAGGACCTCTCGGCTTGCAGCTTGCACCTCTACCTACTGAGCCACCGCACCCTCACTGATAATTATTATTATGTATTTGATTCAACATTTGATTCAATTAACAAATAGTTTTCAATATTCGATTTGGCTGTATTCAAATATTCTCAGGAACCTACTTTCACCTCCCCATGGGAACCACAGGAAGTTGAACTGTTCTTCTTTATGGTGGTAAACAAGTTCTGTTTACTGGTAAAAATGGAACTGGTAACCAATGCCTGGGCAGCTATAGTACAGTACAGTCACCGTGGACTAGTCGTAATCCACGCATGGACAGTGATGTCCATGCATACTTTTACCAGGTGATAAAAATCATCATTAAAATTTTAATTAATGAAGCACCAGGTACAACTCTGTACTTCATTAATTAAAATTTTGATCATTGTTCCTGTAATTAGTATTTAGAATCTTATATTATTGCGTTCATGTAAATAGTGCCCACCCATGGAAAGCGACCAGTCCATGGTGGCCATACTGTATAAACAATTGGTTGAACTTCATGAATAAATAAATAAACAAATAAATCCTCTGCAGTTCTATAATTTATCATATTCCTAAAAGGTCCTTGAAGAGTTTAGATCGAGTTGAAGCAATTTTCTGGCAAGGACATCACCTCCTTAAATTTTCTATAGATTGGAACACAACAGGATGTCTTGCCAACTGCTGAATGTCAAAGTGTTTATAAATGTTGAAATATAAATATTACTTTCAGTCTTGTGCCTTGTACTGGCCAGAAGAATATGGCTACACAGAAGAGCATGGATCTCTGAGAGTGGAACTGTTGTCATCACTTGAATCCGATCCATATGTGACAGTGAAGATATTCAAGTTGAGTAATCTTATTAAGGTCAGTACAACTTGCTGAATTGCATTGTTAATCCTTTCTGTTTGTTCATAAGTTTCACACAGGCATGTAACATGATTCATTTGTTGTTTTGTGGAAATTAGTAAATAGTGGTACATTGAGTTCACCTACACTTCTTTTAATCCTCTATCCCCCAGCTCACATACCACACTGAACTGGAAATAAGCGCAAGGTGAGTGTGAAGTAAAAGAGGACAAAAGTATATGCGTGGGCTTATTTTCGAGAGATCAAGCATGCAGGAGAATTTGGATGCAAAGTTGACACAAAGGTGACTCTGTCAGTCCCATAACAAATATGCATTACCATTTACGTAGCAAATCAGCTACTTGTACCTTCGTAATTTAAAACAATTTCAATAAAACCATATCTTGTGATGCTTCATTGCAGTGAGGGGTCACATGATATGGTTTTCCTGAAATATTTTTTAGAAACATTTAGAAAACAAATAAAAAAAAAACAAATTTTGATATGTGCATTGGATAAGGAGTTCTTTTTCATGGTAACAATTTACATGTACCAGCATGGCCATCATCACTTGGCATTACAAAGCCAGGCACTGGGCTTATTTACAAGGAGGGCACCCTGAAACTGAAATCTGAAAAGTTGATTGGTAGGCCTTTTTTCGATTTTGGGCTTATTCTTCAGTCAGTACAGTACATAGACTAAAACATAAGCCTGATGGCTTCCATTAGCATCTATTATCCTCCGAAGGGAAGGGATATAGTAAGAGCACCATCCAGCCATCCTTCTGTCCATACTGAACACTTATTTATTCAATAACTTTCAAAACTGTTCTCAGATATTAATATGTTTTGGTGTGCTACCATACCAGCTGGTGTATAAGTCACACCAGGGACCAGCCTACAAGGCGAAGTAGGTGATATCTTCGCCCTTAACACCAGGTCTTCGCCCAATTTCTTTCTCTGGGCGAAGTTGAAGTCGCCTTACAGGTTTGAAAAGTCGCTGCGAAAAGTTATTTCTGGCGATTCCGTTGCTAACTTCGCTTTGAAAAAATTGAAAAAAATAAGTGTAGTGAAAGCAAATAATTGGCAAGTTAAAGAATTACTAAATATATTGATTTTACTTCCCATAAAACCCCAAAATAATACCAACTACGGCACGATTTCGTCATGACAATTCAAGTTTTCACTAGAGTGCAGTTAGATGACAAGACGAAAATTGCTCTTTTTTAATGTTTCATTTCAAAAGTGATTTCCACCATCAAACTTCGCTATACAGGGTATTTATTTAAAAACAACATTTTTGGTAATGATAAAAATGTTCATTTTTAGCTTAACTTGACATAGTCAAGATAAGCTATTGCCATCACGCTTGCGGAAGTCTGTTAGTCTGTGAGTCTGTTAGTCTGTGACGTCTGTTCACATTTTCCTTTAGCACGGGCTACACCCCGCAGTTCTTGTCTGATCGTCACGAAATTTCATATGCAGGTTTGGGGTCATGTCTAGATGAGAACGTCCCCTTTGGTCGCGATCGTGCAACCGGTATGGCTGCCCGAGCCCAAAACCCGAAAACCATTAGCACAGTCTACAGGTCGTATTTATGAAGGGATTTCATTGTAACTTGGTAGGATGCCTCTGTATAATGCCTAGATGAGAATGTCTCCTTTTGGGCATGATCTATCAACCGTGATGGCTGCCCAAGCCCGAAACCCAAAAACTTTTAGCACAGTCTGCAGGTCATGTTTAATGTGGAGGGATTTCATTGTAACTTGGTAGGATGACTCCTTATGATGTCTAGATGAGAATTTCCCCATTTGGGCATGATCTGCCAACCATGACGACTGCCCGAGCCCAAAACCCGAAAACCTTTAGCACAGTCTACAGGTCATATTTATTGAGGAATTTCATTGTAACTTAGTGGGTTGACTTCATACAATGTCTAGATGAGAAAGTCCCCTTTTGGACGTGATTGGGCAACTGTGACGGCTACAGGAGCCTGAAGCCCGAAAACCTTTAGCACAGTCTAGAGGTCATATTTATGAAGGGATTTCATTGTAACTTGGTAGTAGGATGACTCCAAATAATGTCTAGATGAGAACGTCCCATTTTGATCGCGATCATGCAGCCTTGATGGGTGCCCAAGCCCAAAAACCTTTAGCATAGGCAAAAGGTCATATTTATGGAAGGATTTCATTGTAACCTGTTAGGTTGACTCCATATAATGCCTAGATGATGACATCCCCTTTCGGTCGTGATTGGTCAGTTGTGATGGCTACAAGTGCCCGAAGCCTGAAAACCTTGAGCACAGTCTACAGGTCATATTTATGAAGGGATTTCATTGTAACTTCTTAGGATCACTCCAGATGATGCCCAGATGAGATTGTCCCCTATGGTTGCGATCATTCACCCATGATGGCTACCCGAGCCCAAAGCCCGAAAACCTTTAGCACAGTCTACAGGTCATATTTATGAGGGGATTTCATTGTAACTTGGTAGGATGACTCCAAGTAATGTCTAGATGAGAACATTCCCGTTTGATCGCGATCATTCAGCCTTGATGGGTGCCCGAGCCCAAAAACCTTTAGCATAGGTAAAAGGTCATATTTATGGAAGGATTTCATTGTAACCTATTAGGTTGACTCCATATAATGCCTAGATGATGACATCCCCTTTTGGTCGTGATTGGTCAGCTGTGATAGCTACAAGTGCCCGAAGCCCAAAAACCTTGAGCACAGTCTGCAGGTCATATTTATGAAGAGATTTCATTGTAACTTCATAGGATCACTCCAGATGATGCCCAGATGAGATTGTCCCCTTTGGTTGCGATCATTCAACCATGATGGCTGCCCGAGCCCGAAGCCCAAAGCCCAAAAACCTTAAGCACAGTCTACAGGTCATATTTATGAAGGGATTTCATTGTAACTTGGTAGGTTGACTTCATATAATGTCTAGATGAGAACGTCCCCTTTTGGACATGATTGGGCAACTTTGACGGTTAAAGGTGCCCGAAGCCCAAAAACCTTTAGCACTGTCTACAGGTCATATTTATGAAGGGATTTCATTGTAGCTTGGTAGGTTGACTCGAAATAATGTCTAGATGAGAGCGTCCCATTTTGGCCGTGATCATTTAGCCTTGATGGGTGCCCGAGCCCCAAAACCTTTAGCATAGGCAAATGGTTATATTTATAGAAGGATTTCATTGCAACATTGTTAGGTTGACTCCATATAATGCCTAGATGATGACATCCCCTTTTGGTCGTGATTGGTCAACTGTGATGGCTACAGGTGCCCGAAGCCCGAAAACCTTGAGCACAGTCTGCAGGAAATATTTATGAAGGGATTTCCTTGTAACTTCTTAGGATCACTCCAGATGATGCCCAGATGAGATTGTCCCCTTTTGTTGCGATCATTCAACCATGATGGCTGCCCGAAGCCCGAAAACCTTTAGCACAGTCTACAGGTCATATTTATGAAGGGATTTCATTTTAACTTGGTAGGTTGACTTCATATAATGTCTAGATGAGAACGTCCCCTTTTGGACACGATTGGGCAGCTGTGACGGCTTCTGGGACCCAAAGCCCGAAAACCTTTAGCATAGTCTACGGGTCATAATTATGAAGGGATTTCATTGTAGCTTGGTAGAATGACTCCAAATAGTGTCCAGATGAGAATGTCCCCTTTTGGTCACGATCATTCAGCCTTGATGGCTGCCCGTGCCCAAAAACCTTTAGCATGTCTGTAGGTCATATTTATGGAAGGATTTCATTGCAACTTGTTAGGTTGACTCCATATAATGCCTAGATGATGACATCTCCTTTTGGTCGTGGTTGGTCAACTGTGATGGCTACAGGTGCCTGAAGCCCAAAAATCTTGAGCACAGTCTACATGTCATATTTATGAAGGGATTTCATTCTAACTTCATAGGATCACTCCAGATGATGTCCAGATGAGAATGTCCCCTTTTGGTTGCGATCATTCAACCATGATGGCTGCCCAAGCCTAAAGCCCGAAACCCTTTAGCACAGTCTTCAGATCATATTTATGAAGGGATTTCATTGTAACTTGGTAGGTTGACTTCATGTAATTTCTAGATGAGAACAGTCCCTTTAGGACACCATTAGGCAACTGTGTTGGCTACAGGGGCCCAAAGCCCAAAAATCTTTAGCACAGTCTACAGGTGATATTTATGAAGGGATTTCATTGCACCTTGGTAGGATGATTCTAAATAATGTCTAGATGAGAACGTCCCCTTTTGGTCACGATCATTCAGCCTTGATGGCTGCCCGAACCCAAAACCCCAAAACCTTTAGCATAGTCTATTGGTCATATTTATGGAAGGACTTCATTGTAACCTGTAAGTTTGACTCCATATAATGCCTAGATGATGACATCCCCTTTTGGTCGTGATTGGTCAGCTGTGACAGCTTCAGGGGCCCGAAGCCCAAAAACCTTGAGCACAGTCTATAGGTCATATTTATGAAGGGATTTCATTGTAACTTTGTAGGATCACTCCAGATGATGCCCAGATGGGAATGTCCCCTTTTGGTTGCAACCATTCAACCATGATGGCTGCCCGAGCCCAAAGCCCAAAAACCTTTAGCACAGTCTACAGGTCATATTTATTAAGGAATTTCATTGTAACTTGGTAGGTTGACTTCATATAATGTCTAGATGAGAACGTCCCCTTTGGACGCAATTGGGAAACTGACCGCTACAGGGGCCCGAAGCCCGAAAACCTTTAGCACAGTCTACAGGCCATATTTATGAAGGGATTTTAATGTAACTTTATAGGATGACTTGTTTGGGAATAATTTCACTGTAACTTGGTAACTTTTGTTGATATACGTTAACTGTGAGGGCCACATATATTAACTGTGAGGTCATATTAACCCACCCCTCAGATCTTAAGTACAGTGTACACCTCATATTATTTTTAGCATAAATATAGCATACAGGGAACAGAAATGAACATCTTCCCAATTATCACAATTCTTGTCTTATTTCATAATCCTTTCATAAACATTGAACATTATCCTTTTCATCAAACACAACACACAAGTTAAGCTACAGTGCCATTGACACTTTCCTTGAGTTTGCACTTGTGAGTTTGAAGCATGTGATTTTTAAAAATTATTGTTGGGTGTGTTCCATTTGTGGCGGTCACAATAAGGGTCCTACTAAATTACCAAAAAAGTAGTAAGTTACAGAAATAAATGGTGTAAAAAGCAAACTGACAAATTCAATTATCTTCCTTGATAACAGAACATTTGCCTGGAAGAAATGATTCTCCAAACTGAATTGAAATGATATTTGGTTGGCAAAAATAATTCACTAAACTGAATTTAACCCCACACTAATAGCTTTTAAACTGAATTGAACCCTTAGCTAAAAAGCTTTTTGTGAAATAATATTTGGTTAGCAAAAACAATTAGCTAAATGAATGTAACCCTTTACCTAAAACAGCTTTTTGAGAAAAATTTGGTTGGCAAATATAATTTGCTAAATTGAACCCTTTACCTAACACAGTTTTTTTTAGAATAATATTTGGTTGACAAAAAAAATAATTTGCTAAATGGAATTTAACCCTTTATCTAAAGCAGCCTTTTGAGAAATAACATTTGGTTGGCAAAAGTAAATTTGATAAACTGAATTTAACCCTTTATCTAACACAGTTTCTTGAGAATATTTGGTTGTCATAAGTAATTTGATAAACTGAATTTAACCCTTTACTTGACATAGCTTTTTGATAAATAATATGTTTTGCTCACTTCTCCCTATTTTCACCTCACTTCTCCTTAAAACCTTGGGAGGGAGGAGTGACTTCTCCCTAAATTTAGCCTCCAGGCTGGTCTCTGAGTCACACCCCTAAATTTTCAGCCCAAATCATACCCTTTTACATGTAACTGATGTATAAGTTGCAATGACATTCAACCAGTGACCAGTAATCGACATAAGTGTACCCATACCTGCAAATTGGAAGTTGAAAATTACAGAGTGTGTTGAATTTAGGGAATGATTCCTTTGAGACAGTTGTGTATGCATCTCATGTTTTCATGTGTAACATTCAGATTTCTCACAACACTACTATAACAAATCTTTGGGTTTTTTTTATTCTCTACATCAAATAAACAGATAAAACCTGGATCCAGGTTGTTCAATGTTTCCATCGACACAAGGAACTTTGAATAACAACTTTCCTTGCAGTTTTGTTACTATTTTCAAAATTGAAAACCACTAATCTCAAATTTAACATTTTCTTAGCTCACCTGACTGCAAGTCAGTGTGAGCTATTGCCATCACTTGGCGCCCACCATCTGTCGTACGTCGTCCATTAACTTTTGCAAACCGGGCTTCTTCTTCACATCCATTCAACCAAATTCAAACATATATTGCACAAACCATCCCTGGAGTACACCCTTTCTATTTTGTTCAAATGAAGCGGCTGCCTTCTTGGGGCTCTGGTCAATGATGCCAAAGCCTAAAAATCTTTAAAAATCTTCTCATGAACCACCAGAGAGTTTGCCTTGATATATGGTATGGAACACTCTTTGGTGTTGAAGATTAAAGTTTGTTCAAGGGAAGTTGGTAGATCAATATTTGAGCTCTCTGTGGGCACATACCCATTTTTGGCTCTGCCCAAAATTTCTATTTCAAGAACCGATGGGCCGATTTGAACCAAATTTGGCATGTAGTATAAGTGGGTCCAAAGTACTTGATTGATGCCCAAAATTTTTTTTTCATAGTCCCGTGGGTACCTCAGAGGCTAAAAATAGAAAAAAATTCAAATGCCCATATTTCACAAACTACACTGAACATGGAACTGTTATTTGGTATGAAGCATCTTTTTTACCAGTAGAATGGATTAAAGAAGAAAATGGCCATCAGTTGTGTCAGGGTGTTCTGTGGGGGGTGTTTGAAAAAATGCTGAGTCAGCATATTTGCAAAAATTAAAAAAAAAATTTCTTAAGAACCACTGAACAGAATCTTTTGATATTTAGTGTACAGCATCCATAGGATGGTCAAATACAAGTGTGTTCAAATCAAGCCCCTCGGTTCATATTTGGGCTCAACACAGGAGCCCAAATAATTAACTTAGGGTGCTATGGGGAATAAGTTTTAAAAATCTTCTTCAGATCAAAAGTCAGATTCTTTTGATACTTGGTATACAACATCTCTACAGGGATTAGATCGAATTTTGTTCAAATTGAGTCCCTGTGTTAATATTTGGGCTTCCTATGGGAGTCTGAATATTAATTTGTTGCAATATCGGGGATAATCTTTAAAAATCTTCTTCAGATCCACCCGTCAGATTCTTTTGATATTTGGTAGGGAGGGTTAGATTCAAGTTTGTTCAAATGGGATCCCTGGATGAATATTTGGGCTCTTTATTGGAGCCCAAATTTTAACTTGGTGCAATATGAGAAAATTTCTTAAAAAATCTTCTTTTTCAGACCCACTAGTGAGAATCCTTTCATATTTAGTATGTGACATTTCTAGATGTGTAAGATTCGAATTTGTTCAAATCGAGTTCCTGGGTTAATATTGGGTTCCCCACGTGCAATATGGGTAATTATCATTTAAAATCATCCCCTTCAGATCCAGCTGTCAGATTCTTTTGATATTTGGTGTACAACACCTCTGGGAGGGTTAGATTGAAGGTTGTTCAAATCAGGTCCCTGGGTTAATATTTGGGCTTTTTATTGAAGCCCAAAGTTTAGCTTAGTGCAGTATGAGAAAATTTCTTGAAAATTCTTCTTCAGTGAGAATCCTTTCATATTTGGTACGTAACATCTCTAGGGATGTCAAATTCAAGTTTGTTCAAATCGAGTTGCTTGCTTTTTCATTCGGTTGTTGTTTTTAGCTTAACTTGACATAGTCAAGAAAAGCTATTGCCATCACGCGTGCGGAAGTCTGTTAGTCTGTGAGTCTGTGACATCTGTTCACATTTTCCTTTAGCACGGGCTACACCCCGCAGTTCTTGTCTGATCGTCACGAAATTTCATATGCAGGTTTGGGGTCATGTCTAGATGAGAACATCCCCTTTTGGTCGCGATCGGGCAACCGGTATGGCTGCCCGAGCCCAAAACCCGAAAACCATTAGCACAGTCTACAGTTCGTATTTATGAAGGGATTTCATTGTAACTTAGTAGGATGCCTCTGTATAATGCCTAGATGAGAACGTCCCCTTTTGGGCATGATCTATCAACCGTGATGGCTGCCCAAGCCCGAAACCCAAAAACTTTTAGCACAGTCTGCAGGTCATGTTTAATGTGGAGGGATTTCATTGTAACTTGGTAGGATGACTCCTTATGATGTCTAGATGAGAATTTCCCCATTTGGGCATGATCTGCCAACCGTGACGACTGCCCGAGCCCAAAACCCGAAAACCTTTAGTACAGTCTACAGGTCATATTTATTGAGGAATTTCATTGTAACTTGGTGGGTTGACTTCATACAATGTCTAGATGAGAAAGTCCCCTTTTGGACGTGATTGGGCAACTGTGACGGCTACAGGAGCCCGAAGCCCGAAAACCTTTAGCACAGTCTAGAGGTCATATTTATGAAGGGATTTCATTGTAACTTGGTAGGATGACTCCAAATAATGTCTAGATGAGAACGTCCCATTTTGATCGTGATCATGCAGCCTTGATGGGTGCCCGAGCCCAAAAACCTTTAGCATAGGCAAAAGGTCATATTTATGGAAGGATTTCATTGTAACCTGTTAGGTTGACTCCATATAATGCCTAGATGATGACATCCCCTTTCGGTCGTGATTGGTCAGTTGTGATGGCTACAAGTGCCCAAAGCCCAAAAACCTTGAGCACAGTTTACAGGTCATATTTATGAAGGGATTTCATTGTAACTTCTTAGGATCACTCCAGATGATACTCAGATGAGATTGTCCCCTATGGTTGCGATCATTCACCCATGATGCCTGCTCGAGCCCGAAGCCCGAAAACCTTTAGCACGGTCTACGGGTCATATTTATGAAGGGATTTCATTGTAACTTGATAGGTTAACTTCATATAATGTCTAGATGAGAACGTCCCCTTTTGGACATGATTGGGCAACTTTGACGGCTAAAGGTGCCCGAAGCCCAAAAACCTTTAGCACAGTCTACAGGTCATATTTATGAAGGGATTTCATTGTAACTTGGTAGGTTGACTTTATATAATGTCTAGATGAGAACGTCCCCTTTTGGACACGATTGGGCAACTGTGACGGCTTCAGGGGCCCAAAGCCTGAAAACCTTTAGAACAGTCTACAGGTCATAATTATGAAGTGATTTTATTGTAGCTTGGTAGGATGACTCCAAATAGTGTCCAGATGAGAACGTTCCCTTTTGGTCACGATCATTCAGCCATGATGGATGCCCGAGCCCAAAAACCTTTAGCATGTCTGTAGGTCGTATTTATGGAAGGATTTCATTGTAACTTATTAGGTTGACTCCATATAATGCCTAGATGATGACATCCCCTTTTGGTCGTGATTGGTCAACTGTGATGGCAAGAGGTGCCTGAAGCCCGAAAATCTTGAGCACAGTCTACAGGTCATATTTATGAAGGGATTTCATTGTAACTTCATAGGATCACTCCAGATGATGTCCAGATGAGAATGTTCCCTTTTGGTTGCGATCATTCAGCTATGATGGCTGCCCAAGCCTAAAGCCCGAAACCCTTTAGCACAGTCTTCAGATCATATTTATGAAGGGATTTCATTGTAACTTGGTAGGTTGACTTCATGTAATGTCTAGATGAGAACAGTCCCTTTAGGACACCATTAGGCAACTGTGTTGGCTACAGGGGCCCAAAGCCCAAAAATCTTTAGCACAGTCTACAGGTGATATTTATGACGGGATTTCATTGCACCTTGGTAGGATGATTCTAAATAATGTCTAGATGAGAACGTCCCCTTTTGGTCGCGATCATTCAGCCTTGATGGCTGCCTGAACCCAAAACCCCAAAACCTTTAGCATAGTCTATTGGTCATATCTATGGAAGGACTTCATTGTAACCCGTAAGTTTGACTCCATAAAATGCCTAGATGATGACATCCCCTTTTGGTCGTGATTGGTCAACTGTGACGGCTTCAGGAGCCCGAAGCCCAAAAACCTTGAGCACAGTCTACAGGTCATATTTATGAAGGGATTTCATTGTAACTTTGGAGGATCACTCCAGATGACACCCAGATGAGAATGTCCCCTTTTGGTTGCGATCATTCAACCATAATGGCTGCCAGAACCCAAAGCCTAAAAACCTTTAGCACAGTCTACAGGTCATATTTATTAAGGGATTTCATTGTAACTTGGTAGGTTGACTTCATATAATGTCTAGATGAGAACGTCCCCTTTGGACGCAATTGGGAAACTGATGGCTACAGGTACCCGAAGCCCGAAAACCTTTGGCACGAAAACCTTTAGCACAGTCTACAGGCCATATTTATGAAGGGATTTTAATGTAACTTGATAGGATGAGTCATTTTGGAATAGTTTCACTGTAACTTGGTAACTTTTGTTGATATACGTTAACTGTGAGGGCCACATATATTAACTGTGAGGTCATATTAACCCACCCCTCAGATCTTTAGTACAGTGTACACCTCATATTATTTTTATCATAAACATAGCATACAGGGAACAGAAATGAACATATTCCCAATTATCACAATTCTTGTCTTATTTCATAATCCTTTCATAAACATTGAACATTATCCTTTTCATCAAACACAACACACAAGTTAAGCTACAGTGTCATTGACACTTTCATTTAATACTTCAGAGAACAGAGCTTGCTAGGAAGCTTTCCTACGACCAGAAGAAATGAATGGCCAAAAAAGTTGCCTTTGGTTGTGTCATAGCAAATTAAAAAATTGCTCTTGCTGCTGATCACTTACTGATACACTCATCTCTTTTGACAATTTGAGCCAGCTGAGCATTTTAGGCTCACTTGAGCCTCTGGTTCATCACTTCAAATATTTTTTTTACAGATCTTATCACAGAAATTGATAATGAAATCACACAAGTATAATATTTTCATCTTAACCCTTCAACATTATAAGATTTGCATTTCATAGTTTGGTATGGATTTCATAATAAATTTTACATTTGAAATCTTGACCCACTGGTATGTAATTGTATTACGTGATCTGATAGAAAAAATACCACTTCTGTGATCATAGTACTGTAGCTGCATTTTTCAGTTTCCCTGTTCAACTTATTCAGCTCCTTTCCACTCATTCCCATCTACCCACCAGTGGCTTTTAGAACTTTAGTTTCACAAAACTACAAATGCCAACCCAATCACTTTGTTCAGTATCCTAGAAATTCAGAAAATAATCATTAAAAAGTTATGGAATTTCATATTATTTTTTCGGTGTGGAGACTCTTCCAGATATCTCATCTACATTTTACTGTTGCCTCCCTTTACATTCAGATGCTTCTAAAGACCCTTATTCTCTGTGAGAGCCCTTTCCAGCAATGTATTTCATCACAGAATTTTTCCACCCTTCTTCATAAAGTAGATCCTATTCTGAAGGAGTTCACAAAATTAATAGGGAAGAAAGGAAATGTAAATTATGTCAAAATGGTATAGGAGATGAATATCACTTTGTACTGATATGCAGCAAACTCCAAGACTTGCGCTCCAAAAACATCCCCGGTTATTACTGCCACAACCCTTGGAGGGAATAGTTTTATGGACTTATTTCCATCAACAATGTACAAATCCTGAAGCGGCTCTGCATATATCTAAAACTCGGGTTTAATCGAATTAGTCTCTGATAGTAGTAGTAGTAGTAGTGGAAGTAGTATTAGTAGTAATGGTAGTAAATAAGTAATGAAGTAAGAGTAGTAGTATTAGTAACAGTAGTGATAGCGGCGGCAGTGTCAGCGTCAATAGCATATATATATATATATCAGCATCTTGTAATTTTATGTATTTTTCTTTTTCTTTTTTTTTTGTGTTCTCTCTCTTGTACCATATTTTTGTGGCTGAGAATAAATTAAACTTAAACAAATGTAAAAGATCAATCTAAGTAAACTTACTGGTGTGTGTTGGCTCATTGGCTAGAGCATTGGATTTTAACCCTTTACCTAACCCAAAAAGCAGACGACGCTTGCCAAAAAAATTCTTGAATAACTAAATTTTTTATTTTTTGTCTCAAAAACATAGGTTATGACCCTTCTTTGGAATGAGCTCGATGAGCTTGTTCCAATGAGGGGTCATAACCTATGTTTTTGAGAAAAAAATGAAAAAATAATGAAAAATAATTGGCGATTTTTACCTGCATCGCCAGCGGCAGAGCAGGTCTAGTAACCGCTCAACTCTGTCCGTCCGTCAGTCCATCCGAAACACTTCTTCCGTCAAAGTTTTCTTGGCTTTTATGAAAGGGAATGATTTTATATTTGGTCTGCTGCTTCATAATGATGAGTTGTATCGTGTAAGCAATTTTCAGATCTGCTGTGCAGCCACTTCCTGTTTGCCGATACTTTGAAATTTTACTGTACCCACTGAACATTGAAATTTTCCATCAAGGTTTTCTCGGCTTCTATGCAAGGGATTGATTTTATATTTGGTCTGCTGCTTCATAATGATGAGTTGTATCATGTAAGCAATTTTCAGATCTGCAGTGCAGCCATTTCCTGTTTGCCGATACTTTGAAATTTTACTGTACCCACTGAACATTGAAATTTTCCGTCAAGGTTTTCTCGGCTTCTATGCAAGGGATTGATTTGATATTTGGTCTGCTGCTTCATAATGATGAGTTGTAGCGTGTAAGCAATTTTCAGATCTGCCGTGCAGCCACTTCCTGTTTGCCGATACTTTGAAATTTTACTGTACCCACTGAACATTTAAATTTTCTGTCAAGGTTTTCTCGGCTTCTATGCAAGGGATTGATTTTATATTTGGTCTGCTGCTTCATAATGATGAGTTGTATCGTGTAAGCAATTTTCAGATCTACCGTGCAGCCACTTCCTGTTTGCCAATACTTTGAAATTTTACTGTACCCACTGAACATTGAAATTTTTCATCAAACTTTTCTCGGCTTCTATGAAGGGATTGATTTTATATTTCATCTGGAGCATGATAATGATGAGTTGTATCGTGTATGCAATTTTCAGATCTGCCGTGCAGCCACTTCCTGTTTGCCAATTCAATTGCATGCAGCGACGCAGGTCCAGACCCGGTATTGGTCTTGGCTTGTTAGCTCATCTTGACAAAGTCAAGCTGAGCTAATCTCATCGCTCTCCGTCCGCCGTCCGCCGTCTGTCGTCCGTCCACACCATGTTTTGCTCTTCTCCTCCAAAGCCACTGGGCCAATTCAAGTGAAAGTTTGTGTGAGTGATGGTCCCAAAGGGGCATTTCATTTTTGTTCAACTCAGCATGCCCAGCCCCATAGGGAGGGAGTGGGGGGGAAATGCTCCAAAATATTTTTAAAATCTTCTTCTCAAGAACCAGTGTGTACAATGACTTGATATTTGCTACGGAGCTTCCATATGAGGTGTAGAATCAAGTTTGTTCAAACGAAGTTCGTGAAGTAATATTTGGCTTTGTAATAGGAGGGGTAAGATTTTTGGCCTCGCCCAAAATTTCTATTTTCTGAACCGATGGTCCGGTATGAACCAAATTTGTTTTGTGGTAGTATTGGGTCATAAGTACTTGACCCATGCAAAAAAAAAAAATTCCCGCATCCCCATGGGAACCCTGGGAGCTAAAAATAGAAATATTTTCAAACGCCCATATTTCCCAAACCCCACGGAACAGAGAGCTTTTATTTGGTATGAAGTATCCTTATGACCAGTAGAATTGAATGGTAAAAAAAAATTGCCATCGGTTATGTTAGGGTGTTCTGTAATGGGCATCGAAAAAATGCTGAGTCAGCATATTTGCAAAAATTTAAAAAAATCTTTTCTCCAGAACCAATCATCAGAATCTTTTGATATTTGGTATCCAGCATTCATAGGGGGGTCAGATAAAAGTTTGTTGAAATAAAGCTCATTGGTTCATATTTGGGCTCTCTACAGGAGCCCAAAGTTTTAACATAGGGTAATATGGGGAATATTCTTTAAAAATCTTCTTCAGAACCACCAGTCAGAATCTTTTAATATTTGGTATACATCATTATTATGAGGGTCAGATTCTAGATTGTTCAAACCAAGTCCCTAGGTTAATATTTGGGCTTCCTACGGAAGCCCAAATTTTATCTTTGTTCAATATGGAGGGTAATTTAAAAAAATCTTCTTCTTCAGATCCATCAGTCAGAATGCTTTGATATTTGGTATGCAACATCTCTAAGGGGGTCAGATTCAAGTTTGTTCAAATCGGATCCCTAGGTATATATTTGGGCTCACTATGGTAGCCCAAATTTTTACTTAGTGCAATATGAGGAAATTTCTTTAAAAATCTTCTTCTTCAGATCCACCAGTCGGAATGCTTTTATATTTGGTATACAACATCTCTAGGGGGGTCAGATTCCAGGTTGTTCAATTCGAGTGCCTAGATTAATATTTGGGCTCCATATGGGAACATGAAATTTAACTTAGTACAATATGAGGGAATTTCTTCAAAAATCTTCTTCAGATTCACTTGTCAGAATGCTTTCACATTTGGTATACAACATCTCTAGGGGGGTCAGATTCAAGTTTGTTCAAATTGGATCCATAGGTTAATATTTGGGCTCGCTATGGTAGCCCAAATTTGAACTTAGTGCAATTCGAAGAAATTTCTTTACAATTTCTCTTCTTCAGATCCAACAGTCAGAATGCTTTCATATTCAGTACACAACATCTCTAGGGAAGTCAGATTTAACTGTGTTCAAATCAAGAGCCTGGGTTAATATTTGGGCTCTCTATGGGAGCCGGAATTGGCCATTTTGCTGAAGAATTAAAAATTTTGTATTCAGTACCCTCTAGAGGTACTAAGATTAATCCACATAGGTTGAATCAAGGGGCTTCATAGGGGAGCTCTACATTTTACTTATGATCAACTGAAGAAAAGGCATGATGCCCAGATTATTTTTGTCACTCCTGAGGGACTCAAGGATTGACAGTGTAGCCTATGGAGATGGCTTGCTTAATGTAGACTCATTCTTGGACTCTGTTTAAATTGTGTTCTGTACAAGATGAGCACTTCAGGCCCTGTGGGGCCTCTTGTTTAGAATAGTGCTGGCTGGTTTTGGCCGTTACATTGGGTAAAGGGTTGAACAAACAAAAAGGTTGATGGTTTGATCCTCATCTTTGCCATCTTTGTCCTTGGACAAGTCTCTTCATCCTGATTGCCCATGGTTGTGCTGTGTACAGAGACACACTGCACATCATTGGTGCACTAGGCTTCAACTACTGCTAACTCGACTTGTTAGGGTTCGTAAGTTGGGGAGCCTGACAGCTGCTCACCACTGCTCCGAGTTCTCTCCAGGTATTCAGACTTCCTACTCCTGAACAATTGTCTGACACGATATGACCCAAGCTGTTGAAAGTGTCATTAGACCCTGAAAAACAAACAAAACAATAGACTTTATTGATATTTGTCTGGGTCTCTGGTGGGATAGACAAGCAAAAAATTGGCCACCCATGTTTTTTTTCAAGGTGAGCATCATGTGAACCTAATCGCCATTTGCCCAGTTTGTGCCAGCTTGTTTGATTTCTAAAATCAGTCTGTGTTTTATTTCAGAGTGAGGAGAGAGCTATTAAACAATTCCAGTTCAAGTCTTGGCCAGATTATAAGGATGTGCCCACTAACACAGCAGCATTACTTCAGTTATATGATAAGGTATCTGAATGGCAGAAGCAAAATGGAAAGGGTCCAGTTACTGTCCACTGCATGTAAGTTTTACAATTTTGTCCACTTCTGTTCTTGAAATCCATTAATGTCTTTCAATTTTAACTTTCCTGCGTGAAACTCGGGATGAACTATAATCATCACTATTTGTGCATCATCCATTGGCTGGTGTCTGTTGTGAAGATTGTATTTATGATATCTCCCAAACCGCAGATCCATTTTAAAAACTCCACATTTTTTAAAAATCATATCATAAATGGCTGGATGTAATGGCTTGATATTTGGTATTGGGCTTCCTTTTGGGGTGCAAAATAAAAGTTGTTTGGAGAGCACTATATTTGCAGTAATGCTAGGTAGGTCAACATTTTTGGCCCCCACCATTTTCATTTTTTCCAGACCTCTGGGCTAACTTAAACAAAACTTGGAATACATTTTAAGTGGAAGACAGGTAATTGATTCTTTAGATAAAATAGCTGGCACTATTGTGGGGAATCACTTGGGCCAAGAGAGGAACAATATTTTGAACATTTTCATCCATGATCTACACAGCACAAGTAATTAAAATTTAATTCTTCGAAGGAGTATGATCAAATGGATCAAAAAAATCAATATGAGGTGCTTTACTTTGACACTGTTGGTCATGAAATAACATTTAAACCTCACAAACTTCAGCATCAAATGATTTCATATTTGAGGTATAACATCTTTGTAAATACACTTTACAAGTTTTTTTCAAATCAAGGCCCTAGGGTACTTTTTATGGATATGGTTTTAACACTGATAGTGAAAACAGTATAAAAATACTCTTCTCCCAACCCCATGCTCCAAATGCTTCCATCTTTGACATGTAACATCTTTTGAAGTATGATGTACTAATTTGTTCAAATCATGCCCCTGGAGTCATATGGGAGGTTGTGGGGGGGGGGGGGGGGGGTGCTTTTTGATGTATGTTTCAGATTTTAACACTTCAAGTATCAAGGGAAACTGCTTTCGGGAGCTCAAGGAAGTGGAGTTTTGTTTTACCAGTAAAATAGAACCAGATAGCCAAATATCGGGAGGTAAAATTCCTCAAAAATTGGCAGCATGGGTATAAACAGGAGTCCTGATGATAGAAGAAAAGTTCAAGGGAGTACTGTTTCTGAAACTATTTCGATGCTGCGTCTGGATTATCAGGCCAGGCATTTTCAGGAGAGCGATTTATTCACTCGCCTAATGCTCTCCTTAAAAAAATGAAGGAGGGTAAAAACTAGCCCTCTTGGCCTTAGAAAATAATGATTCCATTAAGAACCTATTCCTAAAACCGACATCTTCTCAGATCTCTGCTGTGTTAGTGGTCTCCGTAAGATGGGTCTCCCAGTGAGGCCAGGAGGTGTGGGAGGAGCGGTGTAGTTGTCTCATGGAGACTACATTGTTAGCAACACCAAATAAAATGTACGGAGCCCACGAGGCAGAATTCATTGATAGTAATACTACATTTTGCCACTTTTACCATTTGTAAGCTTGAGAAAAACTAATCGCTCACTTAACCCTTTACCTAACATGAAAAGCAGACGACATTTGCAAAAAAAATTCTTGAATAACTAATTTTTTTCATTTTTTGTCTCAAAAACATAGGTTATGGCCCTTCATTGGAATGATCTCAATGAGCTCGTTCCAACGAGGGGGTCATAACCTCTGTTTTTGAGACAAAAAATAATGAAAATTAATTGGCAATTTTTATGTGTACCCATACCATGTATGGTACACTTAATGCCACCATCCAGGGTGGCCCTCTGTCGTTCGTCCATTCTTTGTCTGTCCATCTGTCCATCCATCCGGCGTTCGTATCCTTTTCTTTAGCATTCGATAACTTGAAAACTATTGATTAAATTGTCATGATACTTTATATTTGTGTTCAGGTTACTAATGCGCCAAGCTGTATAGTTTTTGGTGTAAATCTGATTATTCAATACTGAGATATTAACCCTTTACCCATCCAAGCATTATTCCAATCCATTTCTTTGGCATGTGATAAGTAAAAAAATATCAATCCTATTGTCATGTTACTTGATAGATATGTTCAAGTAACTGATGTGCCGAGCTGTATAGTTTTTGATGTAAATCTGACTATTCGATCCTGATATACTAACCCTTTATCCATCAAACTGAACATTACTCCAATCCATTTCTTTGGCATACGGTAACCTAAAAAATATTGATTAGGTTGCCTTGTTACTTCATATGTGTGGTCAGGTTTCCGATGTGCCGAGCTGTATAGATTTTGGTGTAAATCTGGTAGTTTGAGCCTTGAGATTTTAACCCTTCATCCATCAAATTGTGCATTTTTCCAGTCTATTTCTTTGACATGTGATAACTCAAAGAATATCAATCTGATTGTCTTGTTACTTCATATAGATGTTCAGGTTACTGATTTGTCGAGCTGTATAGTTTTTTATGTGTACCCATACCATGTATGGTACACATAATGTCGGCATCCGGGGTGGCCGACCGTCGTTTGTCTTTCTGTGTGTCTGTCCATCCGGCATCCGTATCCATTTCTTTGGCATTCAATAACTTGAAAAATATTGCTTGGATTGTCATGTTACTTTATTAGCTTAACTTGATAAAGTCAAGATAAGCTATTGCCATCATGCGTGCAGAAGTCTGTTAGTCTGTGAGTCTGTTCACATTTTCCTTTAGCACAGGCTACACCCTGTAGTTCTTATCTGATCGTCATAAAATTTCATATGCAGATTTGAGGTCATGTCTAGATGAGAACATCCTCTTTTGGTCGCGATCGGTCAACCGTGGTGGCTGTCCAAGCCCAAAACCTGAAAACCATTAGCACAGTCTACAGGTCATATTTATGAAGGAATTTCATTGTAACTTGGTAGGATACCTGTGTATAATATCTAGATGAGAACGTCCCCTTCTGGTCATGATCTGCCAACCGTGATGGCTGCCCAAGACCAAAACCCAAAAACTTTTAATACAGTCTGCAGGTCATATTTAATATGGAGGGATTTCATTGTAACTTGGTAGGATGACTCCGGATGATGTCTAGATGAGAACTTCCCCATTTGGTCGCGATCTGTCAACATTGACGACTGCCCAAGCCCAAAACCCTAAGCACAATCTAAGGTCATATTGAATGAGAGATTTCATTGTAACTTGGTAGGTTGACTCCATATAATATCCAGATGAGAACATCCCCTTTTGGTCGCACTTGGTCAACTGTGACTACTACAGGGGCCCGAAGCTCAAAAACCTTTAGCACAGTCTGTAGGTCATATTTATGAAGGGATTTCCTTGTAATTTAATAGGATGACTCGTTTTGGAATAATTTCACTGTAAATTGGTAACTTTCGTTGAAATCATTAACTGTGAGGGCCACATACATTAACTGTGAGGGCCACATTAACCCACCCCTTTAGTATAGTCTACACCTCATATTATTTTTATTGAAAACATAGCATTCAGGGAACAGAAATTAACATATTCTCAATTATCACAATTCGGGTCTTATTTCATAATCCTTTCATATACATTGAACATTATCCTTTTCATCAAACATCACACACCGACAAGTTAAGCTACAGTGTCATTGACACTTTCATTTTTGTGTTCAGGTTACTGATGTGCCGAGCTGTATAGTTTTTGGTGTAAGTCTGATAATTTGATTCGGAGATATTAACCCTTTATCCTTCGAATTGAGAATTTTTCCAATCCCTTTGGCATGAGATAACTCAAAAAATATCAATCCAATTGTCATGCTGCTTTATATATATCTTCAGGTTACTGATGTGCCATGCTGTATAGTTTTTGATGTAAATCTGATAATTTGATACTGAGATATTAACCCTTTATCCTTCAAATTGAAAATTCCTCCCAAAATTGGTCCTGAGATAATAACAGCTTTCTACTAGTTGTGCGTATGGGTACACATTTGGCGATTTAATCGAACTATTTTTGAGAATAGCTCTGGCCGGTTTTGGCCCTTACATTGGGTCAAGGATTAAACCATGCAAGGGGGGTGATTTTTAGCCCTCCTACATTTTTAAGAATGCCAGGCATGGAGTATTCTGTATTTTGATTGACTCGAGCAACTAAAAAATGAGTTGCTGTTGAATGGGTCGAGTTGAGCAACTGACACTTTAATACTTGAGTAGAACTGACACTATTTGCCATATTCCACATTTGTGAGGATGTGCATTATCTATATTATTGACAACTTGAACATGATTGAGATTCGATTTTGGATTCGATTCAATTCAAAACCCCCTGAAAATTTGAGATTTGCAGGACTTTATAAGATAGAGAATAGAATTGTATAATTATATGCTTTTGTATTTGTATTTATAGGAATGGTGCCAGTAAAACAGGGTTGTTTTGTGCTGTTTGTTTGTTGTTAGAGAGATTGAAGATGGATAAAGAAATTGATGTTTTCCAGACTGTTAAACAGCTACGAACAAACAGACCACAGTTTGTGGAGAGTTTTGTAAGTTTTTTATGTATATATATGTGTATGCATAAAGCCTGTGAAAGAATTCTTAATTTTTCAGGCAGTTTTTAGCTTAACTTGACAAAGTCAAGATAAGCTATTGCCATCACCCGTGCGGAAATCTGTGAGTCTGTTCACATATTCCTTTAGCACAGGCTACACCCCGTAGTTCTTGTCTGATCATCACAAAATTTCATATGCAGGTTTGGGGTCATGTCTAGATGAGAACGTCCCCTTTTGGTCGTGATCGGTCAACCATAGTGGCTGCCCGAGCCCAAAACCCAAAAACATTTAGCACAGTCTACAGGTCATATTTATGAAGGGATTTCATTGTAACTTGGTAGGATGCCTCTTTATAATATCTAGATGAGAACGTCCCCTTTTGGTTATGATGGTCATGACGGCTGCCCAAGCCCGAAACCCAAAAACTTTTAGCACAGTCTGCAGGTCATATTTAACATGGAGGGATTTCATTGTAACTTGGTAGGATGACTCCGTATGATGTCTAGATGAGAATATCCCCATTTGGTCACAATCTGTCAACCATGAAGACTTCCCGAGCCCCAAACTTGAAAACCTTTAGCACAGTCTACAGGTCATATTTATGGAGGGATTTCATTGTAACTAGGTAGGTTGACTTCATATAATGTCTAGATGAGAACGCCCCCTTTTGGTTGCGATTGGTCAACTGTGACGGCTACAGGGGCCCAAAGCCCGAAAACCTTTAGCACAGTCTACAGGTCATATTTATGAAGGGATTTCATAGTAACTTGGTAGGATGACTCCAGATAATGTCTAGATGAGAACGTCCCCTTTTGGTTGCGATCATTCGGCCATGACGGCTGCCCAAGCCAAAAGCCTGAAAAACTTCAGTGCAGTCCATAGGTCGTATTTATGGAGGTATTTCATTGTAACTGACTCCATATAATGTCTAGATGATAACATTCCTTTTTGGTCATGATTGGTCAAATGTGATGGCTACAGGGGCCCGAAGCCCAAAAACCTTTAACACAGTCTACAGGTCATATTTATGAAGGGATTTCATTGCAACTTGGTAGGATAATTCCAGATAATGCCCAGACGAGAACGTCCCCTTTTAGAATATTTAACAGCATAATATTAGTGACTATTGACAAAATACAAGGGCAGTAACAGTTTTCACACGATCAAGCATCATCGATGGGTGGAGTTACTGCATTTATTGACTTGATGCCATCTTGGGGGGAGGGGGAAAATTGAGTTGCAGCATCTTTTGCTGACATTTCAGTGGTCCAGTTATTTTGAGATCAGTGCTGTAACTCCAATGACTGGTTTTTAGTAAAGAGCCAAGCTCCAGAGAAATGTCATCTGCCACCTGTTGTCATTAATGGCTTACCTCCTGTTAATAATTGCAGGCTTATTTTGTGCCTTGTGTGTACACTCATGACTTACAAAAGATAAAATGGAGAACTTTCATTATGAAATGTATAAAATGAATATTTCTTTTCCTGATCTCTGGCAGGATAAACATCTATACACATACTTTGAACATCAGTTGTCATTAGGTATCACATTTAGTAATTTTCCATATATGGATCACATTATTAATATTTCTACACATGAAGTTAGAGCTCTTTGAAGCCATCTCATATATCATGAAAGCAGCTTACTGGTCAAAACTCCTACATTTACGAGGTTTTATCTCGGAAATATTGCTGTTTTAGGGTCAAAATATTGTTAGGTCCTTTTTTAGTAGCACAGGGCATTATATTTTTATACTATAACCCAATGGCCCAGACTAGCTATCTGGCTCTAACTCAAAGTTATCAAGGGCCAAACACAAATTTTGAACCCCCCAATCCCCAAAATTTGCCTGCAAAACCAAAAATTAAAAGTCCTATCTGGCCCTCCATACATTTACTCTCTGCGCATGCACAGCCATCAGGAAGTGACTGGAATTGGCGCCAACATCAATCTTTGTTTGGCCCTAAAGTCAGCAACAATGAACTGACATCTGTTCTTTAAAATCTCCTTTTTTGAGGATGCCAGACACAAATCAGTACAAGAATTGGTGGATCCAATGCTGTTATTGGATGATGAAAGTGTTCAATGGTGGTTTTAGATGTTCAGGGCTGTAACTTTATAATAATTATAAAATAATTTTATGTTTCCCAATTTTGGGACATAAGCCTTTTTTCATTTTTGTTGATGATTATGCCACTGTTTGTTAAGTATTCCTTCCCTATCCTTCCATGAACCCTTCCTGTTAAAACTCTTAAGTTTTTTGGCTATTTTTTAATGACATTTTTTATTAAATTTCTTGAGAGTTTAACGTGTATTACAGAATATTATTGTCCCCCCGACCCATTCGGGGGACTATTGTAATCAGCAGTGTCCGTCCGTCTGTCCGTGCATGCATCCATCCGTCTGTCCGTCCGTCCTTCACACCCTTGTCCGGATGATAACTTTAGTTTGGATGATTTTACTGAAACTAAATTTGGTATGTGTCTTACTTGGGTGGAAATGCAGGTCAAGTTCGAAAATGGGCACGCTCCACTGATTTCTACTGGATTTATTCCCCTTTTTCGACTTAAAAAATACAGTTTTTGTGTTGTCCGGATGATAACTTTAGTTAGGATCATTTGATTGAAACGAAATTTAGTATGCCGCTTATTTGGGTGGAAATGCAGGTCAAGTTTGAAAATGGGCACACTCCACTGATTTTTACTGGATTTATTCCCCTTTTTCGACATAGAAAATACGGTTTTTGTGTTGTCCGGATGATAACTTTACTTTGGATCATTTGATTGAAACGAAACTAAGTATGTGGTTTAATTGGTTGGAAATACAGGTCAAGTTAAAAAATGGCCATGCTCTGCGAACAAATTGCATCCTAACAGCTCCCTTGAATTTGCCATCTTGGTCGGGGGGCCGGGGGTGTTGCCCTTGTTCTGTTTTTCCCCATGGTTACGTCCTCACCCTAGGGGTGTTAGGTCGTTTAGTCTTGCATCTTCTATCCGATACATTGTTTTTTCTGCGTATGAAGATCTAGCTTTGCATCTAGTAGCATTTAAATTGATTTCTGACTTTGGGCCTTTTTGTATGCCTGATGTCTTGTTTACATTGACGTTGTTTACATTGACGTTGTTTACATTGACAACGTCTTCATATATAGGTAGTGTTTTATATTCTATTACTGTAGAATTACTGTAGGATACATGGATTATTATTCCGGTAGTGTAGCTCCAAAAATTTGGATTTTGTCCACACTTAGGCTCTATCGGGATGCCTTTGGGCTTTTAATGTTCCCTTTGGGAACTTAGGCATTTTTAAAAAAAAAAAATTTTCAAAAAATATTTTGAATTTAATTTTGATTGCTATTATTCATGTATCTTAATTATATATTTTGTTGTGGAGTTTGGAGGACTGATATCGATTTAGTCGATGCACTCCTGCAGACTCTTGTCATTCTTGTGTTCACTGGGATGATTAATGTTGGAGACGGGTGTCACGGTACGTTGTTGGAGGTGAGGTTCTGAGGCCAGGCCTCTCACCGCATTATAATTCATTTTGTCAGTTTCTATTTCAGAGGAACGTGAACATGGTGATGATATTCTGACACCCATCCACTGGTGCTTCTGTCGTCGCCCTCCATTGAGCATATAGAGCTAGCTGCAGTGCTCATGATTGCAAGAGTTAGGGCCTTTTGTTTAGGGTTTTAATCTCTTACAAGCAGCTAGCTCGACCGGTCAAGCGGTACTCCGTCTGTGTGTTCCGTGACACCGGGTAAGTCTGTTGTGATCGAAGGAAGTGTAGATGTGTGTAGAGCGAGCACTTAAATATAAATAGCTCACCCAGCGACGACGGAAATAGGGAGGAAGTCAGTAAGTTCTTGTGGCGAGGTCTAATAGATCGCGAGCGGGAGAGGCCCCTCTCTAACCTAGCAACATTTGGGGCCAGATGTTGTTATGAGAAACTTGCACAAGCCGGAGCATATGTCCACCCTCCACTCAGGATGCTCTGTTTAGTCTGCAGCCGGGGTTGGCTTCAGTCATGGCTTCCTCCGCTACATTTCACAAGCCGAAATGAAGTTTTCTGGTTGGAAACTTGCAGGAGACGGAGCATACATCTGCCCGCCGCTTGGGACGCTCCGTCTAGTCTGCAGCTGGGGTCGGCTTCTGTCACGGCTTCCTCCGCAACGTTATTAAAGCACACGCGACCGCATCCTAGTTACCCGACTTCAGATATACAGCCTGCTGCACGAAGAAGAAACCACTCTTCGCCCGTGAAGTCGGACCATCCGGTAGCTAGGGAGACGAGGCCTCAGTCATCGGGATATTCGGAGAAGATAACCATCTCCGACACACCGTCCCAGGAGCAGCAAGTGGCTAAGAAACGGAAGACCGCTGCTCCTCAGGCCTCGATGACGGACTTGCTGTCGCAGATTGCGCAGCTTATCCCAGCAAGTGCAGATGCCGCCTCCCTCAGACTCAAAACCTGAGCTGTCAGATGGTGTTGGGTCGGTCCAGTCGTCTGTTCACGCATATGGAATGAACCGATATTCACAACTGATTCTCTCGGATGGTGAAAGGGATAAGGAAGAGGATTACCCTTTCCTTTCGGAACAGCACATGGTTGCGATGGATTTCATCCATCAATACTACCCTGAATTTGTTCCAACGAATCAGAATGCTGCGACAACAAGAGAGTAACCGCTGGCATCATTGGACGCAGACTTTATACAGACAAAGGAAGAAGTTCTTTCTTTTCTGGTTCAGTCTAGGCAGGTGTCGCAGGCCGTCGGCCATGTAGACGACGCCGTATTCACCTCTCAAGTGCGAAGAAAGGGCGGTTTCTTAACTACATCTTCCATAAACATACCGTTTCTTGGACCACGTTCATTTAAAACAGTTGGAGAAGATGTTCAGAGAGCTCTTCTGCGTTTGGATGAGCAGGCTGGGGATCTAGATGTATCCTTGCCTGCATCATTCACTATTCGCTCAGACACTATTACAATGACAATTTCATCAAGTAGAGCAAATCTGAAAGCAATGTCTTATGCAGATCACCGTACCAGAGCTATGGTGCAACATCTCTGCGGGAAGGAATTTGAGCAGGTTTGTACATCTTTAAGAGTTCTTTCCAGGGCAATTTTGTATACCACGTATAACTCCGCCCTAACAGTGGCTAATCTGGAGTTAATCAGACGTGATGCTGCCCTTGCATCTTCATCACTTATAGATGACAAGGTGAAAAGCTCTCTCCGGGTCGCTCCTGTCTCCGGACATACTATTTTTGACGTCTAGCTTTCGTTAGGCTATGAACAGGCTACTAAGAAAGCGTCAAGTGCTCTGCTGTTGAAGTCGGCGTCTCCACAACCCACTTCAGCAGACAAGAGTAAGGAGGACGTTCCAGATCTAAACGTCAAAAGGAACTCCTCGCAAGGGTACTAGAAACCCTCTTACAATTACAGTACTGACTCGGGAAGAAGCCCATATTTGGGAATAAGCCCACCACCCTACTTTTCAGAATGCCATTTCAGGGTGCCCTCTTCGAAAATAAGCCCACCCTCCTACTTTGGAATAAGTGACAAAAAGAGGAGAAAAACTCTTACCAGTGATATTTGTTAAACCGCCGGTAAATCCACGGACGTCATTTTACTATTTTTAGGAGGTTTCTCATCTTCATTCAATCTCTACACGTTTTGAGAAATAAAAGTTCGGTTTGTTTTTCATTTCAGGTACAAGACAAGAAACTGTTATTTATTCTTTCAATAAAAAATATTCATTGTTATCAATGAATGAATAGTTATGAACTTTGTGTTGTTTTTATTTATCTTCCCTGGGACAGAAACAAACAAACCATGCTGCCATTATAAAATTAGTTTTCAAACATGCGCAGTGGAATCTATAGTTTGTTTCAAACACAGCCATGTGCTTTTTCTTTCACTTTCAAAACATCTCATCTACTAAAAGTGTGATAAAAGACTTCAAAGCTGTTTCGCTTTTGGAAAACCTTTTCAAGTTAAAATTCATTTTATGAACTCATGTTGGTGGGCATTATGGAAACATCGATTGTGATTACAGATGGCTCCCATGTTTTGACTTTTGTTCACAGTATGGTTATTTTTGCTTGAAGTGTACCGGCACACGCGAATATGAAAAGTAATCAGGTGATTGAAAACTCACAGTTGTTTTTGATCTGAATTGTGAATTGATGATGCCATGTGTGTTCTATTCAAATTGATATGTATAAAACTGAAGGCAGATTTTCTGAAAATCATAACCACTTCAGTCATATTAGTATTCAACATGGAAACCAGTAAAGCAACCACCTCAGGAATTCGCACCCGATATACAATGGAGACAAAAATTAAAGTTGTCGAGTGGCACAGAAAGAATGGGAAGAACCAACAGAAAACTGCCAAACAGTTCAACATTGATAGAAAACAAGTCCGACTTTGGGACAGAGACTTCGATAAATTTAAACTGAACAGCTATGGGAAAGACATGAAAAAAAAATCATTGAATCTGGGAATGGAGCCAATATCGGTGGAAGTTGATCAGAACGTGTTCGATTGGCTTTGTGAACAGCGTGAGGAGGGAAGACCAGTGACAAACTTCATGCTGCAGTCGAAAGCTAGGGAATTTGCTGGAAAAATCCATATAACTGGTTTCAAAGCGTCGAACGGCTGGCTTGTCAGGTGGAAAAAGCGATTTAGTGTGGGCATACGAAAGGGCACCAATGACTCCCAGAAAGTCCCAACTGATTTCAAAGAAAAAATTGAGAACTTCCACGAAAATATAAAGGAACTGAGAAGGAAAAATGATTATACATTGCACAACATAATAAATATGGACCAAACCATGGTGAGATTCGACAGTGTGCCACATTACACAAACAATTTAAAAGGAGAAAAGACAGTACGAATTGCCAATACTGGGGCTGCTAAGAAGGGCTGTACGGTGGCTCTAGCTGCCGGGGCAAATGGTGAGAAACTACCTGCATATGTAATTTTTAAGGAACGTAACGGAACATTAGGACCCAAGGTTTTAGGAAATTTGACCATCCCGTCAAATGTCAAGATTTCAGCAACATTGAATGGGTGGATGACAGCAGAGGAGGTACAAAGGTGGATCAGAAAGGTTTGGGGCAGAAATGTTGACGATGTTAGGAGGTTGGCAATTTTGGACTCGTATAAGCCTCATTATACAAAAGAGACGACAGAACTGTTTGACAACCGTGATACGGACGTTGTTTTAGTTCTGGGAGGTTGCACGCCTTTAGTGCAACCAATGGACACGCACGTTAATCCTGTTTTTAAAATGAAACTTCGAGAACAGTGGGCCTCCTGGTTTGAAACTGAAGCCAAGCGGAATGATCGTGGGAATTACATTCAACCTTCCAGGCAAAATGTGATTAACTGGATAAGCAAAGCCTGGGAGTATATAGACGAAATTACAATTATCAAATCGTTCTTATCATGTGGAATAAGCAATGCCTTAGACGGGACTGAGGATTACATGATGGGGTCCCGTATAAAAAAGTGTGGTGTAGACACTGGTAGCTTACCAGATTCGGATTCAAGTGAGTGTGACCCAGATGTGTTGGGTGTTTTATTCCCCGAAGATGGTGGAGACTGTGACGAGGATGTTGAGATGGACGGTTTTGATTCCCCAGGTGTGGAATTGTAAGATATCTGCTCATATACTTGATAAAAAACTAATATTTTCAAACAACACCCCCCACCCCCCCCACCCCCCCCCCCCCCCTCATCCCGCACAGAAATAATGCCTGTTTCCAAATATTATTTTGTTATCTTGTATTGAAAATCGCCGCCAGTAATTTTCAACACTTGATAAAAAAATAATATTCGCAAACAGCACCCCCCCCCCCCCCAACACTGCCTTCATCCCGCACAGAAATAATGCCTGTTTACAAATATTATTTTGTTATCTTGTATTGAAAATCGCCGCCAAAAACTTTCAACACTTGATAACAAAATAATATACGCAAACAGCCTCCCCCCCCCCCCCCCCCCCCAATCACTGCCTTCATCCCACACAGAAATAATGCCTGTTTACAAATATTATTTTGTTGTATTGAAAATAGCCGCCAGTAATTTTCAACACTTGATAAAAAAATAATATTCGCAAACAGCACCACCCCCCCCCCCCCCCCAACACTGCCTTCATCTCACACAGAAATAATGACTGTTTCCAAATATTATTTTGTTATCTTGTATTGAAAATCGCCGCCAGTAATTTTCAACACTTGATAAAAAAATAATATTCGCAAACAGCACACCCGCCCCCCCCCCCCCTGCCTTCATCCCGTACAGTGTATGTGTGACTGCTAAGTCATCATTGATGTGGAAGAGAAAGAGGCATGGTCCCAGTACAGAAACATGGGCAACCCTGCATTCTACGCCCACAGGGTCTTGATTTCTCTCCATCCACTACAACTGATTGTTCCCTTGATGTAGAAGAGAAAGAGGCATGGTCCCAGTACCGAAACATGGGGAACCCCGCACTCTACGCCCACAACTATTTATCTTCCATTTATTTATATTTGTTATGTATTGAAACTCATTTGATTTTTATGTTTTATTTTGATTTATTTTTGTAACATTTCAAATATAGTTGAGGATTCAAAATATATAAAATATAAAAATAACTTGTTTTTTGTTATTATTTCACCACTCCCTCTCCCAGGTTCAAATTTGCTGTTCGATCACTGTTGAGAAGGTTTGGGTTAGATTTGACAACGGTTTTGGGTAATTTCTGGAGTACGGTTCGGCCCAGGGACGATCGACTCATAACAATGCCAAAGCCTAGTTTCGATTTCCCCTGAACTCACCTGCATACAATTCCCGGAAACAGTCCATATTCTATAGTCTGTTTTTGTAAAAGCTGGTTTCGGTTTTGTTTCCCCAATGACACGATTCCTGGACTGAAACGATTCTGTTTTCAATTTTGAAAAAACCACAACACCACATGTATTTCTCAATTATGTTTATTCACATTCAGTTATACGTACATATTCCTTTTCATGATCTTTCCATCTCCATGTTCCTGTATAATCGGTATTACTTACCCGTGTTGTACCTATAAAACAGAAACTGTTTAACTGGTAGAGTGCTGGAAGCCCTATTTTGGGCTTTACTAAAAGTGACAGGCAATACCTGTCTGTAGCTACATTCTGCCTGAGGAAGCCTTTATTGTCCCTGATATGAATCAGATTTTTTATACAATACCTTGCTCTCTGACATTTAATTGGATAGTGCCTATAAGGCACTATCCAATTAAATGTAATAGAGCAGTATATGATGAGCTTTGATTTGTTGTCAGAAAAAACTCAGCACTTTACCAGTTAAATATTAACAGTGCAAAAAAACTCCCCTAACTTCGTTCCAACTTCCAGTCAGAATTCTCCTGCAGGCTCAACCACCCGGGAATAAGCCCACGTATGTCTTTTTCCCATTTTTACTGCACGCACCCCCTGGGCTTATTCCCGGGTCAGTACGGTACTCTGGAGGTCGTCAATATAGGCGGCTCGGGATAGGGGCATAAGTCTGTCCGGGACTGTCGGTCAGACGCCCCTAGGCCGACGGGACAAGGTTCTTCGCAGGGAGGACATAATTTCTCCTCCCGTAAGCCTCGCAGGTCATACAGGTGATGTTCAAGACCTTTGCCAGTTGGCAGAAGGGAATCAATCTTCACTAGAAACTGGATAGCAGTCACGGAAGATCAGTGGGTGAGAAGTGTAGTCTCGGTTGGCCTACGGCTATCATTCCGAGCGGAAACCCCACTAACAAGATGTCCGTGTTGGACTAATCTTCTGTTGCATCCTTTCAAAAGAGTCTCTCCAGGCTCTCTTATTAAGGAAGCAATAGAGGTCGTCGAGAATTAAGATTCTCAGGTTTTTTACAGTTACCTGTTCCTTGTACCGAGCTCATTCATCTGCGGTAATGTCGGATTACTTGGACGACATTCTTCAGAGATACGGCGAAAGAATTATTCTTCAGATCGATGTTCAGAGTCGGCTTCTTTTACTCCGACGTCTCGGTTTCATCGTAAACGAGAAAAAGTCGGATCTAGCTCCGTCCAAGTCATTCTCTCACTTGGGGATGAGCTTCGAGACTCGCAACAATCTGGTTCATCTGCCGTTACCCAGAGCGAAATTAGTCATTTGTTATGCTCGCTTTTGTCTGCACTCAGATGCATTAACAGCGAGGGAATTCATGCGACAGATGGGGTTGTGCGGAGCAGCTACGGATCTTATTCCGATGGGCATCTACGTATGCGTCCCCTCCAGATAGGCTTCACTCAGAACTGGAGTGTGAAGATGCATTCGCTCGAAACCAGTATTGTTTTAATGGACCTAGTAAAACAAAGGGTCCAGATTTGGGCAGTTCTTCAGTGGTTAACTCTGGGAGTTCCGCTGCAACTGCCGGATCCGGCTTTCATGATTATGATGGATGCGAGTCAGACGGGTTGGGGCGCGACCCTAAGTCCCACATGAAGTGTCGGGGTCTTTGGGAGCCTCGGTTCCTAGAGAACACATAAACATCAAGAGATGATGTCAATATGGCTAGCTCTTCAACATTGAATTCACATTATAGCAAATGTCCATGTTTACATTTTGTCGGTTAATTCGACAGTAATAGCTTACATCAGGAACCAAGGCGGCACTCTTTCAATTCCATTTTGCGAATTAATGGAGAGGATTCTCCTATACGTCATGTATCATCATGTTCATCTTTCTGTCCGTCATATACCGGGTCATCTAAATGTACTAGCAGACTTGCTCTCTCGGAAAGGTCGCCTGTTGCCATCAGAGTGGACTCTCAACAAGCGAATATTCAGGCAGATTTGCTACCATTGAGATCGTTCCATGATAGATCTGTTTGCGACACACCGGAATAATCAGTTACCGGCATTCGTGTCGCCTTGTCCAGATCATCGAGTGTACGCAGTAGATGCTCAGGTGATCTCATGGAAAGGAATGATAGGATATGCATATCCTCCAACTCCTTTGATTCAGCAGATTCTGTTAAGATCAAACAGTCACGTTGCGAAATCCTGCTATTAGCGCCTCTGTCGTCACAGAAACCTTGGATCAATCTTCTCAGGTGTCTGTTATGGGACGTTCCCCGGAAGCTTCCTCCACGAGAGGACCTTCTTTATCAGAGGAAGTATTTGTTCTTCCTGTCCTCCTCCGCCCTTAGTAGCATTATGGAGTCAGTTAGACTTGAGGGAGCCTTGCGGTTCCCATAGTATTTAATGACTAACACAAGAATGATTAATGTAATGCAGGTGAGGGGGGGGGGGGGGGGGGGGGGGGGGGGGCAATATGACTTTGAATCCCCCCCCCCCCCCCCCCCCCCCCCCCCAGCCAATGTGTTAAGCGATTACTGGGCAAGACGTAGTTTTCTTTCCATAAGCCTCGTATGAGTTTAAGTAAATGAATGTATTTCATGACTTCTCGATTGGCGGCTGGGTCGTGTTCTATGGCGACCTCATGGGCACATCCACTTTTTAGTTGGTTGGTTTCCTGTGGTTGTTCGTCTATATGTCATATACGAGCACATAATTCATCATCAAAAAATTGCTAGTCTTTGGGTGCCTGGGAGGCTGTCTAGTCAGTTAACTGGTATTCAGATGATTACATGCAGGATTTCTATGCTCATGTGCATAGTAATAAATTATTAGGCAGACGCATTATTGTATGTTATGGACCTTAGAAACAATTAATTTTTTCGGAGGCGGTCCGGGTCGAATCTGTTAATGGTAGCTCGTTACATTTCTAGATCCAAGTTTCTATTAATGTCAGTACCCAATCGAATACACCTTGTCTTCCACTCTCGTATATTCGCACGTTTCTAGATTCATAGATATTGGATAGTACACGTCGGGGAGTGTTATTACTGGAATTTATTGTACACCTGAATAGGGTTGCCTGTGGGTTACCTCGGTTGTGTGTTTACTCTCCAGAGATTGTCCATTGTGATTCTATTGGACATGTGTATGTTATATATTATATCACCGGTTTTCGACCTATCTGCATATGCCGACTCCGGTATACGTTACAAGCGGGCAATATTAATTACTGGGATCACCGCTATAGCCTTAGCTTCTGAAGTGATGTTAAGCACCAATTTATTAATAATAATTTATACCTGGGTGCCTGTTCGATGAATATTTATATTGTTATTTGGTACCAACTTTTACTGAATTCAGAGCGCTCCCCTCTTTCTTTTTGAAGAAGATTCCTTCAAAAAAGGGGGGAGGGGAGATTTTTTACCTCCTCTCCTCCGGTTTGATAAGTATGTAACTATGAGTGAAGCTGTTTTGTCTGTAATTATATCCTGGATACAGCTCGTGTTTTATTGCATATGGCGTATGTTTGTGGAGGATATCCTCTCATTCTCAAATACGCCATCCTAATTTTGGGGGCCTAGTCCGGACTAGCCTTAAAAATTGAGAACTCGTTACATCCAAATTAGCTTAGTCTTCATGCTAAGAATACAGAATTACTTGAATTGGGCTCCTTATTTATTATATGTCTTCTCTATTACTGTATAGAGAGACATACATGTAATTCCTTTTAAATTTAATTTCCTTTCACCTTGGTTTACAGGCTTGGAACTATGTTGGTCTACTAATTCTGAAGTCCTAGGCCCTCCGCCTTTTTACGATTCAGCTAGTCTGAGCCATTGAGTTATAGTATAAAAATATTATAAATTTAAAGTAATTTGTATATTTTTTATACTTACCAATGGCCCAGACGGAGATGGCCCTCCCATGAGTGGGCACTCATACCTCCCCGCTGAATTTTTATGTGGTACTCTCTTCTACAAAGAATGATGTTGGCGCCAATTTCGGTCACTTCCTGATGGCTGCGCATACGCAGAGAGTAAATGTATGGAGGGCCAGATAGGACTTATAATTTTCGATTTTGCAAGCAAATTTTGGGGATTGGAGGGTTCAGAATTTGTGTTTGGCCCTTGATAAGTTTGAGTTAGCACCAGCTAGCTAGTCTGGGCCATTGGTAAGTATAAAAAATATTCAAATTACTTTAAATTTATAATTTCCTAAACACAGTATTGTTGGATAGTTTCCCTTCAGTCGCATTCTTTCTAGTATGTCTCAATTGTTTTAGTATTTTAGGTTCTCAAAGGAACCTCTGGAAGTTATAAGAGATAATACATGCAGTACTCTAGCTTCGGTGGCGACATTTTTTCTCTGAATTATCTCTTGTTGAACTTAGATTTACAATCGCTTTCTATATGAAATGAACTCATATATTTCATGACACATTCCCCCTCATTGATCAAGTGTATGCAGAGGGAATAATCATCCAAAGTTGATGGTTCAAGCTTGGTTACCTTACTCTTATTTACATTAATAGTGTAATATGCCAGGTAACGAGTAACAATCATGGAAATTATGTGTCACTTTGTTCCATGTCACATTAGTTTTCTTTACCTACTTTCTGATGAACTGTTTCCATTACGTGTTCACTCCATATAAAACCGCACTTCGAGTACCCCACTTTTTGTGTAGAAAAGTAGGGTACCCAAGTGCGGTTAGGAGAGAAGCATTACGTAATTAATTAGTGCTCGATGAGAAATTTCTTCCAGAGTCTGAACCTGATTAATAATATTTGTCTTCAGTCAGCGAATTTCTAAAACCTGCATTTCATAAAATAATGACATAAAAATACTATATCTGTCTCTTCCAGATCATTGTACCCCGGAATAATGTCCTATTTTAAACAATTCGCCCAGTATTTTTCGAGATATTGAACTTGTTTCCGTATTAAAATAAAATGTTTTGCCGATATGTCATTTGGATTCCCCCTGTATAGTTAAAGGTACCGTACCGACCCCGTCAGTAAGCCCAGGGTGCACTGGAAAAAAATGGGGGGGGGGGGGGGGGGGGGGGGGGGGGGGGGGGGGGGGGGGGGGGCTTATTCACGACTCAGACCGAATGTAAACTAAAAAGTTGACAAGTCAAGAATGACTTGTGTTCAGGTCAGGTGATGTTCCCAGTGTATGTTGTGTTCCCATTGATATTAAATAAAATAATACTGTACATAACGTTTTCTGTTCGTTTTATTTGTTTTTTCATTCGATGTCATTAATCATTCAAAGACCAGTATGCATTTCATTAAAAAAATATCAGAGTAAAATATCAACAAAATCAGCATGAAATGTCAAAAAAAATATCAATGTTGACAAATTAGGTCAAAAACGCACGTGGCTCAGATTTGTTTTTCATCTGGAAGGTGCTGGTTCAAGCGTTACATTTTCATTTTGAATTGTGTTTATTAAAAAATATTTCAACTGTGTTTTGTTTTTACTCACATAAGAGAAGGTGCCCGCAGTATTCGTAACTCCCATTGTGAAAAAGAAGAACCCAAATAAAAATAATCAATTCATGTTCACCGAGCATTTACACATGTGTACATGTGCATGTATCGGTGGATCTCTGTAAATTCCATTTGGTTCACTTTCTGCAAGCGCCTGCAAGATTAACGGCCATTTCACAGCCAACAATGTTGGCACCGTATAACTGGGAGCCTATCTGAACGACCCATTCCCCAGTTACTGGCGTATTGACACTGAACCTGGCTGTTATTGCCAGAGAAGAGAGAAAATAGAGAATTATTCTTGCAGTTATCACACAGCTTATTCAATTGGTAAATAAGTTGTGAGATAACCACATGAATAATTATCAATTTTGGCTTCTCGGACAGTGACAGCCCCCCCCCCCCCCCCCCCCCAAAAAAAAAAAAAAAAACCTATACATTACGATATTTAGCACTGTTAATACGATATTTAACACAACACTTACAGGATGAGTAGGGGACAGTTCGCAGACAACAATGTTGGTGCGGGATAATTATTTACATGGCCATTCTCTCAGTTACTGCATATTGACACTTTTATTTTGAATAATGAACCATTGAAATTTCCGTGCATATTTTCGTGATGGCCTGCCTGTGTGTTGAAAAATGCTGTACCAGTAGCTAAAAACTTGAAGTCAGAGATATAGGGGGTGGGCTTATTTTGGGGTGATACCCCAAAAAGTATGTTTTCTGAAAAGTTAGGGGGTGGGCTTATCTACCAGAGTGGGCTTACTGATGGATCGGTATGGTAAGTTTGTCGCCATCGAACATGATCTTCTCCACCTTCATCCTCGAAACAGTTCGTCGAGGCATTTTTAAATAAAATTATCAAATAGAGGAAGTATTTTAAAATAAAACGTATTTTGTGCGTTATGTTTTTTAGAACAATAATGTGACAGTCTCGGTGATACATTCTGTCTTTACGAAGTGCGGCCCCTGTTTTTCAGACTCGGGATCATTACGAACCCGGCATTTGATTTAATATCATTGCAGATAAGCTGCTTCACGTTTACCTCAGTAATTATTTTTGACGAACTAAATTGAGAATGGAACAGAATTAATCAATAAATCCATCCACTCCTTCCGGCCATTTTCATAATAACTCAGGTGGATTTTTCAAATTAAGTTCAGTCTTCGGAATCATGAAATTTTAGAAGCAAGGGACGGACGAATCATGGCCTACGGTAAACAAATTTATAGTGCAGTATAGGAAGTGGATTGATACTAAGACACACACGATGGGATTTTCTTGTCATCTTCCAATATCTGAAAAAAGGCATGAAAAATTGGTGGCGTCACTGGGGGCCGTAGGGGTAGGCATTTGCCCCTTAAACATAGATTTTGTGCACATTTGCTTCCCACGTCCATAACACACACATTCACTCTCTCTCTCTGCCCCCCCCCCCCCCCCCCCAACCCTGGCATATTCACGCCTCCCGTGAGTCAATCGACAGTATGGTCTCTCCACTTTTAAATCTGATCTGCCATGCCTGGAAAAATTCTCTCTTAAAATTTTATATATTTTCCTTTTTTTACAGCTTGTGGCCCTCATTGACGGCGGAGGGGGGTCATTCCAATGAGGGGCCATAAACTGTCCCTGAGACAAAATATGGAAATTCACTGTAGCCCTACATCCAACGCCAATGGCCGAATTTGGCCAGCACTCAGGCTATACAAAAATCTGCATTCAAATTTTATTATGTTTAAGTTTTTGTTTCAAAAACATGGCTTATGACCCTTCATTGGAACGAGCTAGTGGATATTGAGTCATTCCATTGAGGGGTCCCAAGCTCTGTTTTGAGACAAAAAATTTCAAATTTTTAGTTGTTATTGAAGAATTTATCTTGCAGGTGCCACCTGGTCCTGTAGGCCGGTGGAGACTATTGGATCACCGGGTTTATCTTCCTAGCATTTGGTACGTTTTTTCTTGGAAATAGTATGTTTATTTTTGTGGCTGGAAACTGGGTAGACTGATAACATTTTGGCTAGACGCTGTCATATGTATGTTGGTGTTTTGGTAATAATAATTCTCCCCAGCCAGCATGGGTTTCTTTTCAATAGATGCGTCAAATGCTTCGGCCCTTTGATAGATAATGTAAATTAGCCTTAGAAAAGGTGTTGAAGATATGACACACCAGTATACAATTAAGCTTAATTTGTTACTTCTGTTCAGTGGCGTGTTAAATTAAATCCTTTGTTTGTTGTTAATCCTGAAGAAAATGTTTAAAGAAACAAAACACTTGCTATGTATAATCATATCACATCCCCAAATATAAAAATATTCACAGGGAAACATTTTTAAAATCTCCTGAAATTTAGTGCTTGCGCGGTCTAGAGTCCAATGATATTAGCTACAAATACGAGACTTCATTAGTTGAAACTTTAGATATTTAGAGCTTATCACATTTCAGTTCAGAATCAGAATGTTTTTTTCAACAACAATGACCTCGATTAAGCGAGTTCAGACTATTTTATGTCATGTAAATCCAATAGATGGAAGAGCCACACTGCATCACGGGATCGTCAAAATTCACATTTTTTTTCAAGATTTTTTAGAACACAAAACATGAATTACTGGACCGATTTTCGCATTTAAAGGATTTTTTTAATACAGAAAATTCCCCCCAAAAATATTTCAGGCACAGAAAAAGGATTTAGTGAAGAGAACTTATTATGTAAATTGCGAGGTGTTTTCCCAATCAGCACTGATTAGTGAGTAAATACCTGCTGTTATATAATCATACATAACACACTCAGTCGATATTGGGATATTTTTAGCTCATCTTGACAAAGTCAAGCTGAGCTAATCTCATCGCTTCCCGTCCATCGTCCGTCGTCCGTCGTCCATCAACACCATGTTTTGGTCTTCTCCTCCAAAGCCACTGGGCCAATTCAAGTGAAAGTTTGTGTGAGTGATGGTCCCAAAGGGGCATTTCATTTTTGTTCAACTCGGCATGCCCAGCCCCATAGGGAGGGAGTGGGGGAAAATGCTCCAAAATATTTTTAAAATCTTCTTCTCAGGAACCAGTGTGTACAATGACTTGATATTTGCTATGGAGCTTCCATATGAGGTGTAGAATCAAGTTTGTTCAAACGAAGTTCGTAAAGTAATATTTGGCTTTGTAATAGGAGGGGTAACATTTTTGGCCCCGCCAAAAATTTCTATTTTCTGAACCGATGGTCCGGTATGAACCAAATTTGGTTTGTGGTAGTATTGGGTCATAAGTACTTGACCCATGCAAAAAAAAAAATTCCCGCATCCCCATGGGAACCCTGGGAGCTAAAAATAGAAATATTTTCAAACGCCCATATTTCCCAAACCCCACGGAACAGAGAGCTTTTATTTGGTATGAAGTATCCTTATGACCAGTAGAATTGAATGGTAAAAAAAAATTGCCATCGGTTATGTTAGGGTGTTCTGTAATGGGCATCGAAAAAATGCTGAGTCAGCATATTTGCAAAAATTTAAAAAAATCTTTTCTCCAGAACCAATCATCAGAATCTTTTGATATTTGGTATACAGCATTCATAGGGGGGTCAGATAAAAGTTTGTTGAAATAAAGCTCATTGGTTCATATTTGGGCTCTCTACAGGAGCCCGAAGTTTTAACATAGGGTAATATGGGGAATATTCTTTAAAAATCTTCTTCTTCAGAACCACCAGTCAGAATCTTTTAATATTTGGTATACATCATTGTTATGAGGGTCAGATTCTAGATTGTTCAAACCAAGTCCCTAGGTTAATATTTGGGCTTCCTACGGAAGCCCAAATTTTATCTTTGTTCAATATGGAGGGTAATTTAAAAAAATCTTCTTCTTCAGATCCATCAGTCAGAATGCTTTGATATTTGGTATGCAACATCTCTATGGGGGACAGATTCAAGTTTGTTCAAATCAAATCCCTAGGTATATATTTGGGCTCACTATGGTAGCCCAAATTTTTACTTAGTGCAATATGAGAAAATTTCTTTAAAAATCTTCTTCTTCAGATCCACCAGTCGGAATGCTTTTATATTTGGTATACAACATCTCTAGGGGGGTCAGATTCCAGGTTGTTCAATTCGAGTGCCGAGGTTAATATTTGGGCTCCATATGGGAACATGAAATTTAACTTCGTACAATATGAGGGAATTTCTTCAAAAATCTTCTTCTTCAGATTCACTTGTCAGAATGCTTTCACATTTGGTATACAACATCTCTAGGGGGGTCAGATTCAAGTTTGTTCAAATCGGATCCATAGGTCAATATTTGGGCTCGCTATGGTAGCTCAAATTTGAACTTAGTGCAATTCGAAGAAATTTCTTTACAATTTCTCTTCTTCAGATCCAACAGTCAGAATGCTTTCATATTCGGTACACAACATCTCTAGGGAAGTCAGATTTAACTGTGTTCAAATCAAGAGTCTGGGTTAATATTTGGGCTCTCTATGGGAGCCGGAATTGGCCATTTTGCTGAAGAATTAAAAATTTTGTATTCAGTACCCTCTAGAGGTACTAAGATTAATCCACATAGGTTGTATCAAGGGGCTTCATAGGGGAGCTCTACATTTTACTTTTGATCAACTGAAGAAAAGGCATGATGCCCAGATTATTTTTGTCACTCCTGAGGGACTCAAGGATTGACAGTGTAGCCTATGGAGATGGCTTGCTTAAGGTAGACTCATTCTTGGACTCTGTTTAAATTGTGTTCTGTACAAGATGAGCGCTTCAGGCCCCGTGGGGCCTCTTGTTTTATATGGAGTGTACACGTAATGCAAGATATTGCACACTACAGTGGAGCCCACTTAATTGGATATCTCTTAACTGAATAATCCTGTTATAGGTTATAGAGTAAACTCCTTTTAATTGAATAAAAATTCTTCTAACCTGTCAAGAAATTACTCTGACACTCCCCAGTTTTCCATTGTTTATAGACCTATTTGGCCTTAGTACATCCAGTACAGGCATTTAATCTATTGTATCTTGTTTGACAGAGCTCATGGAGCTCTGTCAAACAAGATATAATAGAATAAATGCTAAGTCTATCTCTGGAATACAGGAAAGTGACACAATCCCTGTTAATTGAATACTCATGTTAATTGCAAATTTTTCATGGGCAAAGTGGCTATTCAATTTAACAGGGTTCCACTGTATCAAATTTGTCTAATCACAATTGACAAAAAAGAATGGTTTGATTCTCAGGCAATCCCTCACAGAAATTGAACCCCCCTCATTGGACATTTGTATTGCCTTGCAGTGTCTTCCAATATTCCCACAAAATCGAGACACTTGATACTTTTATTTTTTGAGTGATGTGTTTTACTGAAATCTGAAGAGCATAACTAAAAACAGTCAACATCCTGTAGCTTTGCACTTGTTTCTCGGAGGTCTTGACTGAGTATATAAGCAGCCAAAGCTTTTCTAGAAACTACTGCCAAGGCACTAGAATGTAACTTGCGAGTTTCCCCAAAGGCAGCACATTAAAGCACCTGTTCTGTTGCAGTAAAAAAAAGTGATCATAGTTGGAACTTGGCCCTTAAGGGTTAAAATGTAAATGAGTTATTTTGTATAATTATGCACTTTCCATATATTCTGTATATAAAAAGACAATGGAAAGCCTCTCAATCTTTGGTCATAATATGTAAGAAGAAGATAAAAATAAAAATTAAAACCTTCCCTTCCTTACTGATATGAAAAACAAAAAATGCCTGAAAATCATGTAATTTATTTTTTTAGGCTGCCCAACGAAGTTGTTTGAGCTTGTCATGCACGTCGGCATCAACACTTGTGTTAAAGTAAGAGTCCACCTTGCCTTTCCCACCTGTTACTATGCACCTCATACTGTTTCTATGGCGTATAATTACCCACAGACCCGTACCCAGTGATATTTTATCGATTTTTAGAGTGTTTTTGCAATGTTAGACGATTTGTAAGTAGGGGCTTGTAAAGTTTCTGACCTGTTTTGCTATACATGTACATGAGCGGAGGCTTCCACTGGTATACTATGGCTTTTATATTTCATATATGTGTTAAATGCATCAATATAAAATGACATTAATCCTTAGCCAAAAATTTTTTGGAAATTTTGGACTTTTTTAATGCAATGTCAGACTTTTTGGTAAGTGTGGACTGACTTGTTTTGTTATACATGTACCTGACCAGACATTGTTTGCAGATTTGTAATAAGCCTAGGTGTATTACATGCCATGCGTTGGTGTGCTAATGGGGATGGACACCCACCCTCTTGTTATTTTATAAGATTGATTTTTGTTTTATTTTCAGGAACAGTATGAATTTTGTTATAAAGTGGCTCAGGAATACCTACTACAGACTTACCAGTGAGGATTTGCTCCAGACAAGAGGCTTATGGGACAGTATTGCCTTTTCAGAGGCTAAATCTCCCTCCATGTTCATGGAGTTACCCAAAGTTGTTCAACTGCAAAAAATAGGAAGACAAAATAGTTTTGTCATATATTATGCTTTTACCAATGTTAAAATGTTCTTTCAGCTTATTTCTTCTGAGGTGCACTGTGCAGTACAGAGATTACTACTAACACACCATGTGAATGATATCTAGAATTCTTGAGAAAACGGTAAAAGAAGCACTATCAGTCTTTCATGTATTACATCACAGAAGCGGGCAGAGAATTTCGAGTAGATTACAGCTGGGCCACGTTCTATTTGAAAATATCTTTCCTCTGTTCTCCCCACAGCTCTTTAGATTCCAAGCCAGAAAATAAGCGGACTGTCATCTGCAAAATGAGGTCCCCAGAGGGTGAATTTGGTGATGCTACCCTGCACAGCAAGGTAGCATACTAAATTTACCCTCTGTGAACCTCAGTCTGAATCAGGGTCTCAAACCTAAACAGAAAGCGGTACCCACAGGATAAACTGGCTCACTGTAAGGGATGGCATCAGCAAATTCACCCTCTGGGAACCTCATTCTGCAAATGTCAGACTGCTTATTTTCAGGTCTGTTTGGATCTCATCAGTTAGAAAAGAAATACTAGAATTTTGAATCTGAGATGCAAGCTACTGTTGAAAAAGTGTTGCGACTCGATTGCGAACTGATCTAGAAACACATGGACTTTTGTGATCACATTACCACAGGGCACTGTTGTATCCTAGAAGTCCAGGACTTGAAAAGGGGATCACAAAAGTGCGTGAATTTTAAGACTGAAATTCCAGGGCATTTGAAAGTATGCGAAAATCCAATTTTCTTGAAAAAAGTTATGGAAAGTCTTTGAAAGATGTATTTCGGTAACTGCATGGCCTGTATTGGTTGAGTCATGCTCTTATAAGCTGTGATATTTTTGTGGGTTTTTTATTGGTTAAATTGGTTTTTTATCCATTAAAAAATTATCTGCACCTGATTTTGAGAGAGTTACCAAAGTTCATTTTCAGGAGCAGTTATAATTTGTCAAGATAAAATAAGAATTGTTATGTTGATATGTATACAAACATCTGATAGGATTCAAAACTTTTCAACTCTTTACTCAGTGCAAATGTTATGAAAATTTGTCATTTTAATTATTTTTAGCTAACGTTTAAAAAAAAATTTCTACAAAACCGTATCATATGACACGTCATTGAAACATGCTCAATGAGCTCTTTCAAGGGGTTGCATATTATGGTTTTATTGAATTTTTTTTAATAATATCTTTCTGCTGCTCAGTTTATAAATTATGTGGGTGGACGCAGCCAATTTGTTAGGAAATGGGTTAAATGAAGGTTCTGGAAAATGTTTTACAATTCTACAAAAAGTTCTTTGTGAAGGCATAGTCCTAACTGGGGCATTCTGGTCATTACCCCCTCATCCCTCTTCCCTTAGAGGGAAGTGGGCAGAGGGGTTAATGAGCAGAGGATTCTGGTAAAGACTAGTGAAGGCAGGTTCTTGAAAGTCTTAGCATTTGGCTATTGTGAAGCTTGAAAAATGCTAGAAAATTTTGCAAATCGGCTTGAATAGTCTGGAATTTTATATCCTTGCATGCAAGAACCCTGTCACTAAAATTTATTTAGATTGTCATAGACTGGGTTCCACTAAAAATACAGAGGTATTGCTTAGCGTGATTGAATTGTAATAACATTGGTCAGCCCTTCTTACTACTGACCACTAAAATAATATGAATGTGGAATTTTCATGGCCCTTGAAAGTCATGGAAAAATATTTAATAGAATTATTTTTCCCATCTTAACCATTTACCTAACATGAAAGGCAGATAATACTTGCTAACAGAATTTTTTTTTTTCATTTTTTGCATCAAAACATAGCTTATGGCCCTCTTTGGAACCAGCTCAACGAGATCATTCCAATGAGGGATCATGAACTTTGTTTTTGAGACAAAAATGGAGACAATAATGCAAATTGAATGGTGATTTTTGTGAATAGCACTGGCCAGTTTGAGCCTCTAGATTGGAAAAGGGTTAAACAGAATTGATTTTTCACTTTTTTGTGTATTGAATCATTAAGAATCAAAAGCTTTTTTAATATTCTAAAACAGAGATGATCATATTTTTGTGTTAAGATCTTTTCAGAATCTACATGTAACTTTGACTTTCCATGCAGGTTGCCCGAGGGCACTCAAAATTGAAAAGGGTTCTTTGACAATAATGTGTCATATACAGGTAACATCATTTTGTCACATTAATGACCAAATTCATATATTGCCCTGCGGTATACTTGTCCACGATTGCACTATGCACTAAGATATACTGCACATCAATGTGCAATTGCTCTAAACCACCACTAAATTGGCTTGTGGCAGATTAGTGAGTTGGATAGCTTGACATTTGCTTGTCACTGCTCAGTTGTTCTCTTTGGATACTTCAGCATCTTCCATCCTAAGAAATGTCTGACAGGATATGACCTTGGCTGATGAGAGTGTTGTTGAACCCCCAGTAAATATATACAGTTAGCTAAACTTGACTTCATCCCTATGTTGCAGTAATGAGATGGGTAAAAATACTGAAAGTGACCTTAAACACCAATAAAGGAATAAATAAATAACTCCCAATAAACAAACAAACTTGACTTGTCAAATATATTTATAAATCTCTCATTTGCAGTTTTGAAAAGTTATGGATGCTACATTGTTTTCAAAATTTCAGATATGGGACATCACTCAGGGTTCTCATTGGGCCTTGAATTCAAAGAATAGCCTTGAATTTGACTGGGCCAGTTAAGGTCTTGACATCGTGGAAAATGGGCTAGGGGACCTTGAAAAGTCTTGAATATTCACAAAAAGAAACTGATGAAACACATAATCATAACTATGTAGTTTTATATGCCACAGTTTGTGAAGGAATAGTCTTAACTAGGATGTGCTGGTCATTTCCCTCACCTGTGGTCACTTTTCTTGCAGAGAAGTGGGAGAAGGGAGTAAATAGGCCTTAAAAAGTTAAAAATCTGTTTCTCGGGCTCTCCTGCATGGCCCTTGTTCTCTCTTTTTATAACCAAAGCAAACTTGAAAAATAAACCCAAGTTAATAAAATTGATAAATTTGTCCCTTGAATGCTAGAAGGCTTTGTAGTGCTTTAGCATTACAAAGCCTTCTTGCACTCAAGGGACGAAATACACCACCACTCATGGTATTCTTTAGATTAAGAGGCCTAAAACATAAAACAAACCAAGAACATGTACTTTTGATGGCAAAGAAATAATTACAAAAATAAAAAATAAAATAATCAGCCTTCATGCATGTATGCAATTTTACAAAAAATGGCCTGAGAAACAAGATCTACGTTGTGAGGCCTTACCAAAGGGATTTTAGTTAAGACTAGTCAGGGAGAGTCCTAGAAAGTCTTTGCATTTCGCTGTTGTGGTGCTTGAAAAATACTGGAAAATGTCTCAAATCGGCCTTCCAATAGTCTGAAATTTTTATCTGTCCTTGCATGCATGAAACATCACAAATTTAATTAGATTATCATAGACTGGGTTCCACTAAAAATACAGCAGCCCTGCTTAGCATGATAAAAATGTATAAAAAATAATTATATATCTCTGTGCACAAAACCTGTGCACAAAACCTGGTTGTGTGTTTTTGAACAATACTGCTACACTATAATGTTATACACTTTTAGTTGGGTGATGCCCACTTCCTACGTTTCTTCAACACAGCTGATAGAATGTTGTTATTTGCCAGACTTTGTGTAAAGGGCTCAAAGATCCCTTTCAGTATTGTGTCACACAACAGCAGTTATACGCGAAGATGTTGTCCCCATTTTGAATAGATTTTGGCAGTTGAATAGAATAGAATACTCTCCCTACTCCCAGAGCATTTGTTGGACTGAATACAGTGTTTGAGGACATAAATCTCAATGTTAAAATAAGTCATTTCAGATCTTTGGGTTGGTTGAATGTATTTTCTGAGGTGAATATGAATGCATTTATTGAAAATCTTGAAAAATACTGCTTACATTTAATATTTTATTCATATCACAAGACTTCCATCACCCATCATGAATATATTTTGTCATTATTGGTTTATATATATATATATACTTGGAAATGTCTTGTTTTAATGCCTGCGTTTGTATGCTGATGCAAATTACACATGCTGCCTTTCTTTGCTTCAAATGCTGTGCAGAATGTTCAATCAACTTCATTCATGGATCATATTGGAAAAGAAATTAGAATATTCAATCATTGGGTGATAATGTCAAATTTTTATTTTCCAAAACAGTTGCCACCTTGTTCTTTCATTACTGATAAAGTGATTTGTGAGAGAAAATATAAATTGTGTTGAAGAGCTTGAAATGTTTTGATCTATTTGGTATTCTCTTATCTTTACTGTATGAAAACAAATCAGTTTTATAAGCTTTTTACATGTGGTTGCCTTATTCCATGCATAAATTGACAAATCAGTTCACCTCTTTGTTGTTTTATATCGTACCGTACTGAAGTATCATCTCAGGTTTTTGTTCATACCATGCACTTCATACATTTCACTCTTTAGTACAGTGGACCCACTTAATTGGATATCTCTTAACTGAATAACCCTGTTAATTGAATATAATTTTCCAACACAAAACCATTTACCATACCACCAGTACAAATTTGATCTGTTAATTGAATATAAGTTATAGAGTAAACTCCTGTTAATTGAATAGAAAATTCTTGTAACCTGTCAAGAAATTACCTTGACGCTCCCAGTTTTCCTTTGTTTATAGACCTATTTGGCCTCAGTACATCCAATGCAGGCATTTAATCTATTATATCTTGTTTGACAGAGCTCCTGGAGCTCTGTCAAACAAGATATAATAGAATAAATAGTAAGTTTAACTCTAGAATACAGGGAAGTGACACAATCCCTGTTAATTGAATACTCCTGTTAACTGAATAATTTTCATTGGCAATTTGTCTATTCAATTAACATGGTTCCACTGTATAGCCATATCCATCATCCCCTGCAGTATGTTTGCCTTTATTTCATCCCCTGCAGTATGTTCGCCTTTATTTCTGAAATATTCATTATGTACCGTATTTGTAGTTTACAGTACTGTACTGTAAATGTCTCTTGCATACTTTGAACAAAAAATATCAATATGAATATCATTATCCTTTTTCCTAACTAATAGGAAAAAAAGGTGCCCAACATAGAGATAAAAATTGAGATTCAAGTTTTTTAGTTAAGTTTCCATTTTTCCTTCCAAACAGTAAGTTCTGTCACCTCAAGTTTCCATTTTTTCTTCCAAACAGTAAGTTCTGTCACCTCATTGGGATAAGATCATCAACACCATTTCTGCAAGTTGTGCAAACTGTGTTTTTAAAAGAAATTCTACTTTCAGGGCTATCGAAAAATGAGGATTCCAGAGCAAAAGCCAACATTTTCCTTGCTCATGTTTCACTTTCTGTCAAATGTAAGTAATATATTGTTTATATGAATTTGTTTCATTACAAATTATTGGAGATTGCCTATGGGCACTCTCCAAAAATTTGTAATAAAACAAATTTTGAATAACAATTTAATTCCCCTGAAATAATCTAGGCCTCAACCAGTTAACACCTATGAGGTGAAGCAGAATTTACTCACCTTCGATGTATAAATGCGGCTGTTTTTACACTGATAGCAGGATAATCATATAACCTTAGCCAGTGCGGACAGACAACACTTGATAAGAAACAATTTCTGGGCTATAAATCATGATATTTTTTTATGTTAAATTTATTCTTATTTCCAGTCCTCTATGAGTTACATGAATATTGGGACACTGATTTCTCCATAAATTGCACAACCATATTTTGTAAATTAACTTCCAAGACCTGAGATCTATATTCGAATGGGAATATTGTGAAAACAGTCTTATTTTGTATTTTTTTTTCTAATGAATTACTGTTATGTGATAAAGCATAAGAAAGGGCTGTCTGAGCTATTTTTGATAGTGTGTCACTTAGCAGCATATCATCAACTTAATGAAAGGAAAACTAAGGCTATTGAAAAGACATCCTTGTTTCTCAGGTACCTCTCTCGTCACTGAAAATCACTGTTTTTGTACCTAGAAATCTCTTTTGATGAAATTGTCACTTGTCAGACTAAAAATTTAACCAAAAGTATCTAGCTCGCCGAGGTCTGCCAAACAAGATATATAAATTTTCAACTGCATATAGGAATTTTCATTGCTGAAAACTTTGTTTTTTTCACATAATACTGTAAGATGTTAATTTGTAATTCATTTTTAAGACCGTTTTGTGGGTAAATAGACAAAAAGAAAAAAGAAATAAAAAGTCACTTCCTCTTCATAAAATGTTCAAAAAAATTGCCTGAGAAACAAGACAATTTTTTTTGTAGACTTAAGAATGATTTAAATATATTTGGCCGATATGTATGGCTTGGACACAAAAACAATCAACTCCATAATACACATCTATCTACACAGCTCAGAAGTAAACCAAAATTATGAACAGACCAAACCAGTCTATTAATTTTCTTTTTAATAATTAATTGGCAGTGGAACTTTGAAATTGTTCCAAACAGAGGAAAAGACATGTGGTGGCTCATTTGTTTGCACATTTCATGAATATGTTTTTTACTCTTCCTGTGTCACAATGTTTTCACAACAAGGGTGGAAACATGTTGTATTCTTGTCTTTATCGATAAAGAATTGCTGTGTTATATTGTTGGGAAGGGTGTTTCCAATGTTGTCTACCCAGAAGTTCATTATCCACATGAAAAAAATTCCAGTAAGGTAGGCTGTAAATTTTGTGGCCATATTTGTCACTGGCATTGAAATAGTTAAAATGTAATGTGTACTTAACTAAATTGTGCTATACCAATTTGTACTTAAGCTTTGTACATACATATGCTTTGTATATATGTATTATAAATAATTCAGCCATCAATGCTACCAGATTTTTACTTCATTTTTGCTGGAACGAGAGTTTACACATCTGGAAACTCCCCTTGAATTTGAAAACAAAATTTACACTGATATCAAAATGTCTGAAATTTAAGGTAGGAATTTTGTCCCCACAATGCAAGATAGAATTTAACCAATGCAATCTTGTTTGACAGAACAAGAATGTGCTGAGCTCTGTCAGACAAGATTGAACTGGAAAAATTGCTGCTTGAAATTTTGATTATTCGATATTAGTGTGCATGTGGGTTTATGAAAATAGTCCCTGACAACACAAAGGCCCTAAAGCCCATTTTAAAAGGCTTATTGATAGGTCCTGACATTATTTCAAAATGCACTTCCCTCTTCCTGGGGGAACTCTTTGAAGTGGAGCAGAGCTTGTGCACTAATGTAAACAGTTCTTTTTAACTGGTAAAATAGTATCTGGTGACTAAAACCTGGGGTAGAAGTCCCCTAAAGTGGGTAGCATAGGTATAAATGATGGGCTTAACTTACTCACACCTATAATGTAGTCATGACATAGTCATAAATGCTGAAAATGGCCTTAACCACCAGTAAATAAATAAGGAATTTCAAAATACAAGGCCTATCAATCCAATATGCTTTTGCAATTATTTGTGGGATATATTATATTATAATGATATTTTTCCTTTAAGATTTAGAGGATGTCTACAGTTTTTGAGTAGATACTAGAATTATCTCATGAATGACTGTAAGAAAATATAAGTTTTCACGAGATCCCCATTGGAACTCTACTACTACTTTGGTAAACAAGCTCTGTTTTACTGGTAAAATAGGACCGGTCACCAATGCCTGGGGTGAAAGTCCACTAAAATGGGCAACATGGGTTTAAACAATTGGCTGGCCTTGACTTTTTTTCATTGTTGCAATCAAGATTAGCCATTATGCAGAAATATGTGGCCAATAAATAAAGAAATAAGTTTTCATGAGACCAGTCTCAAATGAAATAACTCGGGTAACTTATCAAAAACAGTAGTTAATCTTTTTATTATGTGCATTAGTTTTTGCAATTTTAGAAATAATGATAAATTAAAAATTAAAACTTGCCAACAATTGTGTTTTTGATTTCTATCAAACTCTACCAACATAGTGTTAACCCTTTACCCAGTGCAACAGCCAAAACCGGCCAGCGCTATTCTAAAAAATCGCCACTTCATTTTCATTATTTTTTCATTTTTTGTCACAAAAACATAGGTTATGACCCCTCATTGGAATGAGCTCATCAAGCTCGTTCCAATGAGAGGTTATAACTTATGTTTTTGAGACAAAAAATGAAAAAAAATAGTTATTCAAGAATTTTATTTGCAAGTATCGTCTTCTTTTCATGTTAGGTAAAGGGCTAATAAGTGTCCCAATGTTCCCAAAAAGTTGTACAAGAAAACACTCTACAATAATGGAGTTACAAAACACCTGAAAACATTCTTCATTCAGAATGATGAAAAAAATTAGATATCTCTGTTTTGCCATACGGATGAGTAAAATGGTATTCATTTAAGCGTGAGTTGTTTTGGACATTGGTATTCATTTAAGAGTGAGTTGTTTTTGACTGTCAAACTGTTACCACAGGTTTACTGGTAGTCCAGTACGTGGAGAGTGTATTATCACTAAATCACCTGTGGAGTGGAGATTCCACCCAAGCAATAATTGCAAATTTGTTTCAAAGCATAACAAGCACAAGTGAAGTTCCAGCCAATGCCCAGAGGTGCATTGGCTGAAACATTGCTTGTGGTTTTTTGTCCATATGTACAGAATTTGAAAGTGATACTTTGGGTGATAACTCCACTCTGTAGGTGATTGCCACAATCCACTCCCCATGTACTGTACATGTGACCTGGGTTAGACTGGTGAAGCATGCTGTCATAAAAACTCAATTTTTGGTGAATTTTAATTTTTCATTTATCATTTCTTACATAATATCATTTTTTCACAATTATAGATGCCAAATGACTCATTTCTTGAAAATTTAATATATTTAGTCCTTTTAAAAGTGTCCACATATCTCTGAACAGAAATAAAATTTTCAGCCATTTTTGTTCATGTAACCATCAACTTAATGAAATCTCCAGGGGAAGCGGTGGCGTTGCGGTAACCAGTTCTTGTCAGTTCTTGTCAGATCACCGAAGTTAAGCAATGTCGAGCCCAGTTAATCCTTGGATGGATGACTGTCTGAGTGATCGATTCGGACTCCTGCGTTGTGTCCTTGGGCAAGGCACTTCACCCTGATTGTCCACATGGGGGCACAATGATGCCATGTACTAAGGCATACTGCAGGTCGATGGTGCGCATGTCTTCAACCAATCTAATCCTGCCTGTGCTGCAGTGCGGAGTTATGATGTTGGGGAGCTGGCAGCTGGTCGTCGTTGCTCAGTGGTTCTCTCCGGGTACTCCAGCTTCCTCCATCCATAAAACTGTCACCAACACGATATGACCTTGGCTGTTAGAGTGTCATTAAATCCAATAAATACATAAATAAATAAATGAAATCTCCATCCACTTGTGTTAACTTATAATTATCAGATTGCGGTCTTATCTAGAGAAAGAACACTTTTGTGAACAGAGTACTGGACACAAACTGTACACATTTTAAAAGTCAAAACAGGCTGATATTGGGCATTTGAGGATTAACTCCTTACATGCTGCTGGCAGATATTCCTGCCCAAGTAGGATTTCTCTTGCCTCTGGAATAAGAATAATGTGTTCTAATTTGATGTAATTTCCCCCGTAAATTTAATGGATTTCTTAACCAATGTTATCTTAGTTAAATTTAAATTAATTTTTTATCAAATCTATTCATGGCTGCTTCATAGAAAAATATCTTTGAAAATACTCAGAGGGTTGAGAGTTAAATGTTCTTTGTCACATATTTTTATTGTAAAAAAAAACAGTTGGAAGATATTTGATCTTTGCTCTGCTCACAAGGTTCTTATTAACAAGTTTGTGATGTTTTCTGAAAAATATTTTATTTTGCTCACATTATATTTATTGTACAAAAGTAGATTTGTTTTTTTTACTCAACATGTAGTTATCACTAAAATGTAACTTAAAACTAAGAGATTTAAGGGATACTTACTGTTTTGAGCAGTACCAGAACAATCATATGAGTAAATTGAAAACTTACAGCCACAAATGAGATAATTTTGGTACCTATTCCAGAACTGTGGGTAATCCTTTTAACTGTGTGTTGCAGCCAAAAAAACACTCAAATGTAAAAAATACACAGTAATATCATCTGACCTTATTGTGTAATGCATGGTCCAACTGGAGAGATATTCTCATTCTAAAGTGACAATAGATAACTAAAATATTTGTAAGGCATTTTCTTCTGTCATTTAATGTAGCAAATATTAATGAGATATGTTCCAATAAGATTAAAATCCTTGCCCTCTGATTGGACGAGATGTCACTTAGTTTTTTCTGTGTTCATGGCTCCAGTGACATATATTACCATCTGACATCACCATGTGAAATATTTGAAAATATAACAATCGGAGGAGATTTAAAGTGCACACTGTCCATAAAATCATATTATTTGAGGCCAGTGATCATTCTGTGAATGTATACTCAAATCCAAATTATAAGTTCTTGATTTGAATTGAGATGGAGTAACCTTGACCTTTATCTCAGTTGTTTTGTCCAGTGATGTCGTGTACCTGAGTGGTTTATTTACTAAATTTGTTATCATAAAAGTTGCTTGTTCATTTGAGTTGCCTTGTTCATTTCACGATGTGGGTTTTGGGCTGTGGGTAGGGTCTTATTGGAACATACATGTTATCATGATGAATTGACGGTAACATGCTCTTAGGTTTGTGGCCCAAAGTGTATGTTCAACCTTGATGCTTCCTGTCTTGGTTGAACATAAGCTCTGAGCCACAAACCTCAAACCATGTTACCGTCAATTCATCTCAATAACTTATAATGTTTTGAATGTCATTTTTATCCCTAACTTTTAATCAAACATGATCACCATTGTAAAACTGGGAAGTGTCGCAACACATATTTACCGTGTTAGACAAGTTCTGTTTTTCTGGTGCGAATGAAAATATAGTGGTACTATTTCAAGAAATTTACAAATGGTCTTCTGGTCAAACCTGCCTTGCTTTTGCAGTAGGAATTTGAATATATATGTTAGTGACTGTAACCTGCAAAGAAAAAGTACAATTGCCATATTGCTCATTTGTTTTAAAAAACAAAATGTACTTAGCAGTTCCTGTCTGTATTTTGTGTTTCTAGTCCAAATGTATCCCAGCGAAGATGACATACATAATGGTACTGACAATCAAAACCTCTGATAAATAATGTTTAATCATTTATTGATGTATCCTCATTTCTTCACAAAATATTTTTCTGTTTCTGTTTTCTATTCGTAACATAAATGAGCCCTCGCACAAACCCTGGGAAGTGGAGCAGTACTATTTACTGTTGTTATGCATACAGTTTTGAGAGACCCCTGTCATGAGAGACCACCTGTCTTGAGAGACCACTGTGACGTTGTTTGGCTGTTTTACCTGTCATGAGAGAGCACCTGATTTGAGACCCTATTTCCCTGGCAAAAAGGGCAGTCTCTCAAGACAGGTTCTACTGTACTGGTAAAATAGAACCTGATAACCAATGCTTAAGGTGTACGTCCTCTAAAGTGGGCAGCACAGGTATAAATGATTGGCTAAACTTGACTTCATACCTCCGGTGCGGGTTTTGATGCAATCATAGATGCTGACAATGATCATAAGCATGACTAAATAAATAGATAATAACAAAAATGAGCCATATTTTTCTTGTTTCTTTAACCCTTTACCTAGTGGCCAAACACAGGAAGAAAATTAACCAGAATAAGCCTATCATAGCCTAAAATATCTCGGAAGTTTCTCAATAAAACCATACAAATATGGATGTTATTAGAACCAGCTCGTCGAGCTGGTTCTAATGATATCCATATTTGTATGGTTTTATTGAAAAATTTTGAATTTGTTTTAGAAAAATGTGAAATGTAATTTATTTTTATAAAATACTGTGTTAGGTAAAGCGCTGGTAGGTTTTGGCTATTTCATAAGGTAAAGGCTTAACACTTCATCCATCCTACACAATATTAAAATTTATTTTAATTACCGGGGTATTTTTTTTTCAAAGTACTCAAAATTTTTTGTTATTAAAATCATACCATGTGACCCCTCATTGGAACAGGCTTGATGACCTCATTCCACTGAGAGATCAGATGATATGCCATTGTTGAAATTTAAAAAGAAAAATTTTTTCAACTACTCAATTTGTAAATAACTCCAGTGGATACAGCTGATTCAGTAGGCAAAGGATTAAACAAGTGAATATTACAATTGAAAAGCATCAACATTTTCAGCTCAACTTTGGCGAAGCCAAATCTGAGGTATTGCCATGGCCTGTCGTGCATCAGTCTGTCCGTCGTGCCTTCAACACAGCTTGGGCTAGAGGCTGTATTTATGAACCGATCTTTACGAAACTTCTTGGGTACCTTTGTTATCACCATGGGACGAGAACGAGTGTTTTGGGGTCCGGTCCGAAATTCAAGATGGCCATTGGCAGCCATTTTGTACAAAATTAGGTGCAATCAGATTTTTGCACAGAACTTCCATATGAAAGCTCTGATTTGAATAATTTGTTGTATGAATGTTTAGGACCATAGGATACATCACATATAATACAGGTTTTTTTCTCGTGCGTAAATTATGCAAATTAGACTAACTTTGATTTATTTAGTATTACTTTCAGCACTGTAAGTGCAAATGCCAATACGGCACGGGCTAGAGGCCATATTTATGAACCGATCTTTACGAATCCTCTTGGGTACCTTTGTTATCACCGTGGGATGAGAACGAGTGCTTTCGAGTCCGGTCTGAAATTCAAGATGGCCACTGGCAGCCATTTTGTACAAAATTAGGTGCAATCAGATTTTTGTGCAGAACTTCCATATGAATGCACTGATTTGAATAATTTCTTGTGTGAATGTTTAGTACCATGGGATACATCACATATAATATGGGTTTTTTTCTCATGCATAAATTATGCCAGTTAGACTAACTTTGATCTATTTAGTGTTACTTTCAGCACTGTAACTGCAAATGCCAATACGGCTCGGGCTAGAGGCCATATTTATGAACCGATCTTTATGAAACTTCTTGGGTACCTTTGTTATCACCGTGGGGCGAGAACAAGTGGTTTTGGGTGCAGTCCGAAATTCAAGATGGCCACCAGCAACCATTTTGTACTTTAGTTAGTACAATCAGTTTTTTGTACAGAACTTCTGTATGAATGTTCTGATTTGAATAAATTTTTGTGTGAATGTTTAGTAACATGGAATACATCACATATAATACAGATTTTTTTCTCGTGCAGAAATTATGCAAGTTAGATGAACTTGGATTTATTCAGTGCTACTTATACACAGTAAGTACACATGTCAATACGGCTTGGGCTAGAGTCTGTATTTATGAACCGATCTTCACGAAACTTCTTGGGTACCTTTGTTATCACCTTGGGATGAGAACGAGTGTTTCTGGGTGTGGTCCAAAATTCAAGATGGCTGCCAGTGGCCATTTTGTACCAAAATTAGTGCAATCAGTTTTTTGTACAGAACTTCGGTATGAAAGTTCTGATTTGAATAAATTTTTGTATCAATGTTTAGTAACATTGAATACATCACATATAATACAGGTTTTTTTCCCATGCAGAAATTATGCAGATTAGATGAACTTTAAATTTATTCAGTGCTACTTATCACAGTAAGTGCACATGTCAATACGGCTAGGGATGGAGGCTGTACTTATGAACCGATCTTCACGAAACTTCTTGGGTACCTTTGTTATCACCTTGGGACGAGAACGAGTGTTTTTGGGTGCGGTCCGAAATTCAAAATTAGTGCAATCAGTTTTTTGTACAGAACTTCTGTATGAAAGTTCTGATTTGAATAAATTTTTGTTTGAATGTTTAGTAACATGGAATACATCACATATAATAAGGTTTTTTCTCGTGCAGAAATTATGCAAATTAGATTAACTTTGATTTGTTCAGTGCTACTTATCACAGTAAGTGCACATGTCAATACAGCTCGGGCTAGAGTCTGTATTTATGAACCGATCTTCACGAAACTTCTTGGGGTACCTTTGTTATCACCTTGTGACAGGAACGAATGTTTTGGGATGCCTTTGTTATCAGTGCTATGAGAACAAATATTTTGGGGTTCAGTCAGACCCACTCTGGGACTCAAAGATTTCTTTTCTAGTTTAGCATCTAACTGTCACCCCACCTTTACAATACTTTACCTATATATTTGTTACAGGCTACAGTCAGCATTTATGTACAGACCGTTACAATACTTTACATGTACCTTTGTTATCAGGTCATTACCTAGATGTTTGTCATTGCTGTGTCACATGCTATACATGTACATGTCTTAAGCAAGTTGAGCTTCAGTGTCATTGACACTTTCATCATTATTATTTTACTAAAGGTCCTTGCAAGTTCTTGATTTAAAAGCAGCCCTTGAAAATCCTTACAATCAACTCCAAAATATCCTTGAAAATTCTTGAATTCTGTGTCATGAAATTGTGGGGGTACCTGTAAAAACGTTTTATTTTGGAAGTGTATATATATATATATTCAGACTCACGTAAACAAACTCTGGTACACATTTTGGTGTGTATAGAATGAAAGGTGTTTTATTATGCCTTTCAGAGATGAAGAAATATTTGCGGTGTGTCCATAATGTGAATGTTGATTTTGTTTATTGTTATATTTTGTTGAGGTCTTTTATTAACCATTCACCTGATATGACTAGTTTGCGAAACAAATTTTTTAACCCTGGAGGCAAAAACTAAAAATTTTAGTTATTTCAACCCCTGCACCCGGATATTGATCAAAATCTCAAAATGTAAACTTGTCCATTTAACTGGTAGTGCGCTGGAAGCCCATATCTGGGCTTTACTCTGAAGTGCAGGTGCTACCACAAAAGGCTTCATATTCTCTGGACTTTATATTATCTTTGAAGTGACACTTTTTAGTCTGTATGGATTTGCCTTGTTACAATTTAAGGGAGCATGCCTACAGGCACACTCCCATAAAATGTAACAAGGCAAAGACACCTGATCAAGTTTTGCCAAGCAAAAATAATTCTGCACTCTACCAGTCAATGCAACTGGGAATTCAAGTAATTCAATCTTGCTTGTCTTTGCTCGCTGAGCTCTGTCAAAGAAGGCTGAATTGGTTAAATTCCTATTTGCAATATGAGGAAAATTTTCTGCTTGAAATTTCTTTATTTTGACATAGTGTGCAGAGAGTTGAATAACTAAAAGATTGAGTTTTTGCCTCTGAAACATATCTTCTGACCCATCATTGGATGAGCTTGACTGGTAGTGTGATGGAAGACCATAATTGGGCCTTGTTCTCAAGAGCAAGTACTGCAACATAAAAGCTTCATATCTTGCAGATGTGCTTCATATTATCTTTGAAGACAAATTACTTGGCCCATATGGATTTGCCTTGTCACAATTTATAGGAGAGTGGCCACCATTCTACAGGTAATGTTGGACCCAGTCACTAATGCTTGGTGTGAAAGTCCTCTAAAATAGGCACCTTGGGGCATAAACGATTGACTGACCTTGACTTTATCTCAATGCTGTGGTCATGACTGGCCGTTGTACAGAAGTATGTGACCTTAAACACCAATAAATATAAATAAATAATAGTGGCCAAAGGCACTCTCCCAGAAATTGTTACAAGTCAAAGACATGTGAATAATTTTCTACAACTTAAAATAATTTAGCACTCTACCAGTTAATAAGTTCAATCCTATGAGGTGTCATCAACTATATTTTAAAGACAACTATTGAAAAACTGAAATTTTGTGATTTTTGTGAGGAGCACTGGCTTGTCATTTTTAGGTAAAGGGTTAATTAAATAAGAGGGAATGGTTTTAGAGTAGGATGTTATGATTGTGAAGCTTAAGTTTATGTGATGAAATATTTTATGAATTTTGTTCAAAGTTGTGAAATATATTGTGTGATTTTTCATTTGAAAACATTCCGATATGCCTTAAAATTAGGAAAAGTTTGTTTTATTTCATTTTTAAGGCTTTCTTACACAAACATTTTCAGTGCTCAGATATTAATTTTTTTAATCATGAAAATGGAAATTTGTCATTTGTTGTGAAGTTAAATTCTAATAGTGCACTCTTTAACTGCTGACCAATTTTTAGCTCACCTGACTGACATTCTCCATCCATCGAGCTTTGTCTGTCATCCGTGAACATGCACTCAAATTTTAAAAATCTTCTTGATTCAGTTGTAAAGTGTTAACTCATTCTTTAACACAAATTGTCTCCAACGACTGTATGTAGATAAAGAAGGGGGCGCGGTGGCTCAGTAGGTAGAGGTGCAGGCTGCAAGCTCAGAGGTCCTCGGTTCAAATCCCACCTGCAGCAACTGTGTTGTGTCCTTGGGCAAGACACTTCCACCCCCATTGTCCACGTGGGGGCACGGTGGCGCTCTGTACTAAGGCATACTGCACGTCCATGGTGCACTTGTCTTCGACTAATGCTAACCCTGCTTGTGTGGAGTTAGTATGTTGGGGAGCTGACAGTTGCTCGCCATTGCTCGGTGGTTCTCTCTGGGTACTCCGGCTTCCTCCACCCATAGAACTGTCATGGTCATGATTAGCCATTGTGCAGAAGTATGTGACCTTAAACACCAATAAATAAATAAATGTATATAAAGAAAGATTTGAATACCAATGGAATTTTCCCTGAAAATTCATATTTTTAGGTATTTTAAACGTTCGAAAAACACATCCTTTGAAAAAAAACAGACAATTAATTAAGTCATGGTTGCTCTGAAGCAGCCATGACTTGATTTGACAATTTATTTGAAAAAAGCCCCTGATCACCACATGAAGAGAATTTGCCACATAAAGAGTTGAGATATTAAGACAAAACACAACAAGGGAGGGTGAAGTACAGGGTACAGGAATCAATAATCCGAGTTGGAGTTTTTCCTGTATTTCAGGTGCACCAAAAGCGAAATAAAGGAAAAATTCTAACAAGGATAATTTATTCCTGTCTCCCATACTCCACCTGAGTTGTGTTCTGTATTTACACAATGATTAAGTGAATGAGGATAATATTTTTTTTTAAAATATCACCCTTGGTGGTCTGTTTACATTGTTGCTTGACATCATTTTGTGTAGAAGCATTTCATTCACATCATAATGTCACTCAGATGCATAACGACCAATCAGATGTGTTCTTACATGACATGCTTACATGTAGGTCATATACCATGCATGGTGTATCTAGCACATTTCCCAATATCTATTGATTCGGGTAGCGTTTAATACACACTTCAGTTGTGGTATTAAAGAACTGAACTGTTTCATGTAGATCATTTTCACAATAAGCAAGTTATAGATAGTAGAGATGAACTTGTGAAAAAAAGGTACAATTTTATACTTTTATATGTCCTTTTAGCAAATTGGTTGTAGATTTAGTATCATTACTTTATAATTTCAAATGAACTTAGAATGCAGTGAAAAAGGCACTGAATATAAGATGTAAAAGTACTTGTCTTTGACTGTTCTTGTTAACTATAGATGCTCATTTTCATTCCTTTGTTGAGATACAGAAGTAGTGTGGTGGCTCATTGGTTAGAACCTCAGATGAAAGATTGTAAGTTTGATTCTAACCCCCATCATCTGTGTTGCATCCTGAGGCAAGACAATCTTTTACCCAATGTACTTGATATAAAATTTTGTTAATTCAAATTTGTTAATTTGAATCACTAGCGATAGCTGAAAATCATCTCCTGAGTTCCAATGTGTTCTATGTGCCAGTAGGCACTTAGAACACATTGGAACTCAGGGGACGAAATAGTAACACAGGTTCCCTTCGCAAATTTGGTTGGCGATGAAATGTGTTGATGGTTGTCAAATGAATTGCTGTGTGTCCTTCTCGAGCTATCCTTCCATGCTGGCACTCGATTAATCCATTCACATGCTTGTGCCGTTCTGTGTATATATTGAGAAATACCATAACAGACTCCTCATGAAAAACAAATAAAAATAGTGTCTAAGATGCAATGTTTTCATATTTTTTTTTTGACAAGCAAGATTCTACATTGTTACAGGTTCCTAGGAAAGTGAACAAAGAATTTTCATGATCGGTTAAAATTCTCTCTCCGCTTTCCTATTCACAGGGCTGAAACAAGAATTTTTTTTATCGTTTTGGGTGACTATTGATCTGAAGATGAGAGCTGATAAATAAAAATTAGGGATCCATCCAAGGTCTTCTGGGAAGAAATTTCTGGCCCATTCCCAATGCAAAATTTACAGAAATATGTCTTCTTTCCATCACAGTAACATGACAATAATGAAAATTACATTGCTTCACCATAAACCGATGAAAGGTATCACATTGCTGAACAGAAAATTTTTCAACAAAATTTATATTTGTGATTTGGACTAATTTCTCAGACACACCATTGTGAAAAATCTCCTCAGTGTTCTAACATTTATATGATAGTTTGGCAATCTGAATGCAGAGACCATCCACTTGTGGATGGTCTCTGCATTCAGATTGCTAAACAGTTCAATAACTTATCTATTAATACACACACTTTCACAAATATTACAGCTTGGTTGTTGATAGTTGGACAGATATGGTCAGATTTTGTGTGGTTTGAGAAGCATTTTCATGCTTTACAGTGAGGTTAGTTTTTCTGCAGTTCCACATATTAGTTTGTGTTACCAGATTTCAATAACAATAATAATGGCAATGCATGGGATCTGAAAATATTTGAATTTTCTACCCTTGATAACCCTATTATTTGATTATAATTTTTACACACCAAAGCATTTACCACACCTCAAGTACTGATTTCACCTCTTAATTGCATATAGATTTTAGAGTAAGGTCTGGTTAATTGAATAAAAAATCCTGAGGGAACTCAATAGATTTTTGGTGCGTGACAAATTTTCAAGCACCATGTTTCTTTTGGGATCCCTGAAATGATGGCATAGTTTTTTGCATTTGACAGGTTTTTGTAACTGTAGTGGATTCTCACTTCCAAAAAAAGGTCCTTCTCAATTTCTGTGCTTTAAACCATGAAGATTATCACCATAACGTGCATGATCAGATATTTATAACAGATTCTCGGTCTTGAGAATCACTGCTACCAACAAATCAGAGTTGTTGGTATTGCTTCTAGACAGGACTACAAATCTGATGCAGATCTCCAGGCATCCATCTAATAGTGGTAATACATTTTTCAGTCAACTCATGTCACATTTTATAATTTTGTGGGGGTGACTAATAAGATTGCATGGGATTTTAAAGCGGAACTAGTTATTTTGCTATTATAAAAAACAGGAGAGATGGAGATTTTCAGATCGAAAGGTCGACTGTTGCTTCCTGACCCATGTCAACTGCCTGTTGTGTGTCCTTGACCAAGACACTAAACCCTGATTGCCCAAGTGGGAGCACAGTGGTACTGTGTAGAATGGCGTACAGCATGTAGCAGTACAGTTGCCTTCAACCAGTGCTGTTCCTATCTGTTCCAGGACAGTAAGTTGGAGAGTCTGACACTTACACAATGACACTTGATGGTTTCCCTGGCCACTCTGTTTACCCTGCACCCGTAAAACTGGTTGACACTGTATCATTCTGGCTGTTGAAAAAGTTCATAACAGAGGTGCAAACAATAGCATAGATGTCTAAACTTGACTTCATACATGTGTTGTGGTCTTGATATATCCCCAGATGCTGACTGTAATCTAAAACACCAATAAATAAGTAAATATGGAAGCATAGCCTATTGTGCACATCCAGTTATGGTTGTCACTGTTAGAAATTAATCTACAATCTTTTTATCTTTGTGAAAAGTTTCTTCACTGAAATAACAGCAAAATTTATTTCATAAATAGTCTGTTGATGGTAACTCCTTAATCCTTTGAACCCTGATGGTATCTTCCAAGTCAGTTCTGTGTCAGCAATTGGAAGCATCCATATTCAGTAATTGGGGATAGACCAATTAATATTTTCAACGTGCAGCCAGGAGGCTGCACATTGAAAATATTGATTGGTCTACATCACACATTAACATAACAGACACCCCACTTGATTAAATTATGAAGTATCATGTTCCTGGGCTGGAAAAGTGGCCTCTGGTGTTGAAAAGGTTAAGCTCATGTGCCAGGGTTTTCAAAGGGGAACTCATTTGGAATCCGATGGCACTCAGTTAAATATATTAACCCTTTAACCAATGCACACATTATCAAAAATCTCTCTATTCACTATTTTTTCCAAAAAATTCAACTAAACCTTATCATGCAACCCCTCTTTTAGAACGAGCTTGACAAGCTCATACTAATGAGGGGTAACATGATAGAGTTTTGTTGAAGTTTTTTGAAAACGTTCTTTTTTTCAGCTGCTAAATTTGTTAATTACATGGATGGATGTGGTCAATTCATTAGGTAAAGGATTAATTGTATGATAAATCATTCGAAAGAGTCATTATGAGGGCCGAAGCCACTGGGGGTGCAAGGGGGGTGGGGGGTGTCCTATGACAGTTTCTGTCAGAAATTTTCAATGGCCATTGCAAAATAATTCTGACCAACAAAGCCCAGTCATACAGATGTCCATTTCTGATACATTCTCTCGATTGTTCGATAATACTGCTGAAAGGTCGAGAGAATCTATCAGACATGAACATCAGCAGAAGATATTCCTCTTCTGCATTGCAGTCTAGCTACAAAACACTTGATTCCTCATTCATTCTCAGATGCACCAAAAAACCACCTTATCTTAACCATGCCCTATTGAACTGCTCGAAAAGCTGGATATCCTAAACCAAGATACTCTAGAATCGTTATCAGAGGCTGGTCTTTTAAAAAAACATTTCAGGGAAGATCCTCCAAACCCCCACCAATGGAGGAGGTAATGCACCTAGGTGAGGAAGAGTATGGGAGGTAACCCCTCTCATACTCTCCCCCATGCCACACCTCGATGCTATGCACCTTGGGTTTGACTTCAGCAGCTGCCACTTCCCCCCCCCCCCCACCCCCACCCCCATGTCAGGTGATTTTAACGCTTATAGCTTCAAGGCCTAGTATTTATTGGGAAATGTGCTGTAGAATCCAGAAAAAAAGAAAAGCGAAACTTGTATTTAAGTACATTTACATCTTTCATTGAATTGCTTTTTTAATTGTGTTCTAAGTTGTTTAGAGATATTTTAATATATTCTTAGTTTTGAAAATGGTAGGAGGAAGAAATAACCCATTAGATAAAATCAGCTATTGTTGCCTGTTTATTTCGTAACATGTCATGAAATTCATCCTTTATTTTTGGCTCATATCATCTATTTTTGTTTCCATTTTGATGGAACTGGATTATAGTCAGTTGCATTTATTTCATAATCTCATTTGTGGGAAAGAAATTATCTACTATCAGGTTCAATGAATGCTACCTATTAGAATTCTTTCACAAACCATAATACCGATCATTGCAAATGTTATGATTGTACAGTAGAATCCTCTTAATTGAATATCCATTTTGCCAATGAAAATTATTCAATTAACAGGAGTATACAATTAACAGGGATTTGGTCAGTTACCTAAATGTAGGTAAACTGAGCATTTATTCTATTATATCTTGTTTGACAGAGCTCATAGAGCTCTGTCAAACAAGATATAATAGAATAAATGCCTGTATTGAATGTAGTGAGGCCAAAAAGGTTGATAAATAAGGGGAATTTGGTGTGTGTCACAGTAATTTTTTCGACATATTACACAAATTTATATACAATTAACAGGAGTTTACTCTATAACCCATATGCAATTAACAGATCAAATTTGTACTAAAGGTATGGTAAATGGTTTTGTGTTTGAAAATTATATTCAATTAACAGGGATATACAATTAAGAGATATCCAATTAAGTAGGCTCCACTGTACTAAATATTTGAATTAGAGTTACCAGCTTTGAAAAGTTGCACGTTACACGCCTTGAAAAGTGGCACATCGAAAATGATGCAATCGATGCAATCATCGAAACTGAGCAGCCTTGGGAAAATATATTGTTTCAATAAACGTTTGAAGCATTCTACTGACATCTTGTATTATTGTTTAATATTCCAGATAAATAAAGAGGGTGATTTGATTACTTTTTGGACCTAAAACATAAAATGGACTTTTGGTGTGTTTTTGCTGGGAATTCCCTGAAAAATATGTGCATGTGACCGATACTTCCCTTTCTGTTCATTTTTCTCTCTTGTTTGTTGCATGACCACCCATTTTTGGGTCAGTATAAGTTGTCTGAATCGCTGTACATGACAAAGATATTTAAATGCCAAAATGAAAGTGATGTGATCATTTTTTTTTTTTTTGCCTGAACATTATGATGGTTGCCCATGGGAAAATACTTAGTACAGTTATACCATATTATAATCAAATGTGAATATCTCTTTATCTGATTGGCTGAGATCTATATCCTATTTCCTATTTCTGATAGATTTACCAATATTTGTGCATTATGCAGGTCTAAAAATAGCCGAGGAATATTTTATTATGTTCGACCTACGGAACACAATGCACCTTTTGAAAGATTTTCGGAATTTGTTTCATTATTTCTAACTTCAAGAATGAAAATGCATGTCTTGGACAATGTCCTTCAAATGGGTGCAAATATTTCTTAAATTTGTCAGATTTGAATGGCACTTTTTGTGTATTGAACTGGACAACATACAACACATTTTGTTGGTGATGGGTTAATATTGTAATGAAAAAGTTAAAGTTGTTTGAACCTTGATGAATCTTCCTTGCCAATTCAATGACATCAATTGGAAGAGTCCAGATTCATTATTAGGAGGTTTACCAATTATTATTTTCAACGTGCAGCATTCGGGCTGTAAGGTGAAAATATTGATTGGGCCACCCCACAAATTCACTGAGAACCCATTTTTCTTATGAAGTATCGGGGAGAGCAGTGGCTCAGTGGTTAGAGCATTGAACTTCAACCAAAAGGTTCATGGTACGACCTTGACCAGCATTAACTGTATTATATCCCCTTGATCATGACTGACACGTCAGGGTGGGGGGGGGGGGGGGGCATGGAGGCACTGGGTATCAAGGCATACTGCACATCGATGATGCACTTACTTTAACCAGTGCAAAATCTTGTGCTTGTGCAGAGTTAGTACATTGGGGAATTTGATAGTTGCTTGCCACTGCTTGATGGTTCTTGACAATTACTTCTGTGTCCACCACCCTTCAAACTGTCTGACATGACGTGATCCTGGTGTCGAAGTGGCATGAATCCCCAATAAATAAATGAATGAATGAACTTAACAATGTATTATGACCCTTGACCAAAAAAGCAGTGTTTGGGGTTCAAACGGAAGAGCACCAAAATGTCACTTTCTTTAGAGGACATCACCTTCAGTCCAACACCCATTTTGGTTCAGGATCACAATATGTCTTAACTTCATTTATTTATTTATAATTTAATTATTAGAGTTTAGTGACACTTTTGACAGCCAGGATCATTTGTGTTGGGCAGTTTTATGGGTGGAGGGAGCCAGAGTACCAGGAGAGAACCACAGAGCAGCAGTGAGCAACTGTCAGACTCATCAACGCATTAACAAGCACTCCAGTTGAAGGCAGGTGCCCCATCGATGTGCAGTATGCCCAAGTACACAATGCCACCATACCCCATGTGGGTAATCGGGATTAAGTGCCTTAATGCACAACACTGTTACCCCTGGTCAGGATCAAACTGTGGACATCTCGGTTTGAAATCTGATACCCTAACCACTGAGCCACTGTGCTCCCTGATATCGAATTAAGTGGGCTCCACTGCATATGTATTTTCAAAAACATTCCATCAGTTTTGTTCACTCGAGTGATACTATAATCTGAGTTTGTGTCTATATGTTTTTAAATTTGTACTTAACAAAATTTACATTTGTACTTATGATTATTGAAATATTTATATTTACCGAATGAGTTACTTTGAAGATTTTGAAAGTATGATTGTATTTCTCAGCGAGACTTTATTGAAGTCATATCGTTGAGTTTCTTACCTAACTGTACAGAAGATTTTGTGGGTTGTTGATGTTTTCCCAAATAGTAACAGTAAAAACTGTTTGTGGGTATCCCTTAGGGAGAGGGGGTACCTCCCTTCCATTGACAAACTCCATGGGAATCTCATGGGGGGGGGGGGGGGGGGGTAGAAAATGGAAGGTCAGTGTGGCCCTCCAGTGGCTTCTTTGCACATGACTGCAATATTTAACCGCCAAAATATTCCCCATACTTTTGTACAGACTGGTTCAAATTTTTAACAAAAAAGAGACCAATTTATAACAGCCCAAAAGGAGACGTGTGTAGGAGGTAGAGCTATATGCTTGGGTTAGGGTATTAGTTTGAACAATATTTATTCATTATCTTCAAACAAATATACAGAAGACAACATAGTAAAATGTGGATCCGACAGGAAGCTGTACAGCTTATACAAGGTCGTTTCCATGTACAATATTTGCCGTAAAATATGAATAGGGTCAGGGTATTATCTGCAATAACACGTGGACATCCACTACTTCCAGTAGTGGGTGTCCCATGATGCTGTATCCTCTGTGTTTGTGAAAAACAATTAGAGATATAAAAAATAGGACGGGGGCAGGGTGGTTGGGTACGCAGCCTTGGAGACTCCCCACTGGACCCACCAATTCATCGGCATTGAGTCTGTTACACACTAATTGCGAGGTGGGCTTTGTGTGTGATTCATTAAAGTGCTAAACACCAATTTTCCGTGTCACTTTGCGATTTCAATATTATGTGATGTCTTAGATGTGCAAACAGAAAAATATAATTTTTCCCTGTGGCAACCAGGGGAAGTGAAGCAGTGCTTGTTTACTGTGATAAACAGGGTCTGTTTTACTGGTAAAATAGGACCCATTCACCAATGTTCAGGGTGGAAGTCCTCCAAAATGGGCAACATGGGTATAAACAATTGGCTGAACTTGACTTTATCTCCATAGCCATTGTGCAGAAATATGTGACCTTAAATACCAATAAATAAATAAATATGCTTTCATTTTGCACATTGTATTAAGTTTAATTAATATCTCTCATTGGAGGCATTACGCTGTGTCAAAAATAATAAGTGAGCGATGAAAAAAACACGTGTTTATCTAGTCAGTTCACCTTTCGTACGAAAAAAAGGTTCTATATGTACAATATAATGCTTACACCTGAGAAGAAAGTGACTTGCCAATAGAGACAAAAGAGTCACCTTGTCCGAGTGGCGAATCTTCCTTTTCACACAGGGTCATTGCCCAGGGGGCTCAGTTTTGGCATCATCACTAGATTTCCAATTACCCCCCACCACCACACCCTGGTAGGCCAAATTCCGACTACCACTACATAATTTCCAGCATACGAACATTAACTTTTTCTAATCCCTATGGAGCCATGTGGTTATGACATTGGAGTCAATGGTTACATCAAGGTCCACATTTCGATCCCTGCCAGGCATTACTGCATTTTGTCCTTGCGCAAGGCACATAATCCTGATTGCCCACAAGGGGCACGGTTGTGCCATGTATTAAGGTGTACTACACGTTGATGGTGCACTTGTCTACAACCAATGCTAACACTGCTTGTGTGGAGTTGGTACATTGGGGAGTGTCAATTGCTCGCCACTGCTTGGTGCTTCTCTCCAAGTACTTCGGCTTCCTCCACTCGTAAAAACTGTTTGGCATGAGGTGACCCTGGCTCTCAAAAGTGTCGTTAAACCCCAGTGAAAAAAATCAAAGCAGCCCCCCAGTTTGAGCTACTTCAATAATTTTGCCAGTTAGGTTTAACCAACTGGCTTCCCAGGACCATTTTATACCATTACAGTTTTGGTTGCCAAAATCGCCAAAAAATGCCCTTTTACCTCTTATGGCTTCATTTTCCCCCACAAGAACCAGGCTCCCATGTGGACCCCGGGAAGTGGAACCATGCTTGTTGACTGTGATACATAACATGTAAAATAGGACTCTGCAACCTACTCCTGATGTCGTATCCACTAAAGTTGGCAACATAGGTATAAACGATTGGCTAAACTTGACTTCATACCTTTTTTGCGGCCAGGCCATAGCTACAGATGCTGAAAATGATATAAAAAATAACGAGAACCAGGAAGTGAAACTATTTTACCATCACACCCAGATTTTCCACCCAGATGGTATGCCATAAGCGAGTGAGCCAAAGGAGCTTGGTAGCTTACAACAATGACCAAAGGTGAGAGTTTCTAGAATCCCAACTGTAATCTCATACAATGACGAAACGATAAGACGCTTATTTCTCTACAACATAGAGTTCAGGTACTTTTGCTCCCACAACAATACAGAGAGTTCAAAGCAAGAGGCAAATGCGTTGTTTAACCCTTTACCTAACGAATCGGCCGCACACGGTCGCATGATATACAAATTCAGGAGTATAAAAAAAATCAAACTATTTCACAAAATCATATCATGTGACCCCACATTTGAACGAACTAATTCCAATGAGGGGGTCACATGATATGATTTTGTTGAATTTTCTGAAAATATTTTTAAAAAATAACATTTAAAATAATAAATTTTCATACCGTTCGCTAAAGGGTTGATTGCAGCCATAGGTAGTCACTAGTCTTTAAGGACAATGAGACCTTGATATTTGCATGACCATCTCTGCTTTTTGTCTGTTTGCAATGTCCATTTTGTTGACAAATGGAGCTGCTAAGAGAGAGTATCAGGAACATCCTGGTACATTTATCATGTATATTTATCACATTGATTCTTCTATGGTGCCTCATTGTTTATGCTTCTTGGAAATCTGAATTAGTATTTTCTGAAAATCGAGGCCTCATAGTCCATGATACTGATGTCCACATGATAGAAGAAACTCATTACATGTGTACTAACCATACCGTCATTCATGATGCATTGTTCTTTATTATCATTATTACACATTGCAAATAAACTGCTTACAGTTATATGGGAAAATATGTTTTTGTTCACACCCATCACTAAGGTTGCCTCACATAAAGTTACTTTGGAAGTATAGCTTTGTTGATTTACTGGGACTATCAGCTATCTTGAGGGAAACCTGACTGACAATTTTAGTCATTGGAAGTGAATTATAGGAAAATTAGCCAACCCCCCCCCCCCCACCCAACCCCCCATAATTTCCTAAATCTGTCAGTAAATTTAACTCTAAGGATATGGGAATTTCTTATAAAAATTGAAATTTCGAAATGTTAGCGAATTTGTATCATCGATGAGCACATCATTTGACAAACTTTATGTATTTTTCTGCAGAGTAGTGTAAAAATACAGAAGCTGGCCTTTTACAATTTTTTCCCAATCGGTTTCAACATTTGACTACTCTGTTGAAATCCATTTAAAAATACGGAAACAGCCTTTTCACCATCTTTTGATATTCTGTAACTTATTTTCTGTTCATTATATCAACGGTGTGTGTGATATATAATACAGACATTGTGCTTTCCAATAATATAATGGGACTAGGAGGTGAGATGTGCTCTCTTTTTTTTCCTGGAAAATTACTGTAACAACACATTCGCTGAAGTGGAGGCCCAATGCTGGTTGGTGTGATACTGATAGATATTCTTAATGGAGGATTATCAGTGAACAAGTTCCTTCAAATTATCTTGCCATAAAAAGCCAAGTTTCCTTTTGCTACTTTTAATAAACAAAAACAACTTTTAATAAATGAAAACAACAGACAGGTTTGTTAAAATGAAGCCCTTTGGTTCATATTTGGGCTCAATAGAGGAGTCCTAATTTTTAACTTAGGGCAATATGGGGGATAATTTTTAAAAAATCTTCAGATTCACCAGTCAGAATGCTTTCATATTCGGTATTCAACATCTCTAGAGGGGTCAGATTCAAGTTTGTACAAATCCGGTCCCTAGGTTTATATTTGGGCTTGCATGGTAGCCCAAATTTTAACCTAGTTCAATATGAGGAAATTTCTTAAAACATTTTCTTCTTCAGATCCACCAATCAGAATGTTTTCATATTTGGTATAGAACATTTCTAGGGGTGTCACATTCAACTTTGTTCAAATCGAGTGCCTGGGTTAATATTTGGCCTTCTTTTGGGTGCCCGAATTCTAACCTAGTGCAATATGAGGAAACTTCTTTAAAAATCTTCTTCAGATTCACCAGTCAGAATCCTTTCATATTTGGTTTACAACATCTCTAGGGAAGTCAGATTCAAGTTTGTTCAAATTAGGTCCCTGGGTTAATATTTGGGATCCCTATGGTAGCCCGAATTTTAACTTAGTGCAATATGAGGAAATTTCTTTAAAAATCTTCTTTAGACCACCAGTTAGAATGCTTTCATATTTGGTATACAACATCTCTAGGGGGAGTCAGATTCAAGTTTGTTCGAATCGGGTCTGTAGGTTAATATTTGGGCTTGCTATGGTAGCCCAAATTTTAACTTAGTGCAATATGAGGAAATTTCTTTAAAAAGTTTCTTCTTCAGAGCCACCAGTCAGAATGCTTTCATATTTGGTATACAACATCTCTGGGGTGGGGCAGATTCAATTTTGTTCAAATCGAGTGCACGGGTTAATTTTTGAGCTTCCTATGGGAGCCAGAATTGGCCATGTTACTGAAGAATTAGAAATTTTGGTATTTAGTACCCTCTAGAGGTGTGTAACTAAGATTAAGGGGGTGCGGTGGCAGTGCGATAACCGGTTCTCGTCAGATCACCGAAGTTAAGCAATGTTATTCCATGGATGGGTGACCGTCTGACTCCCACGTTGTGTCCTTGGTCAAGGCACTTAACCCCGATTGTCCTCATGGGGGCACGATGGCGCCGTGTACTAAGGCATACTGCATGTCGATTGCACATGTCTTAGACCAATCTAACCCTTCCTGTGTAGCAGTGCGGAGTTCCGATGTTGGGGAGCTGGCATCTGCTCATTGTTGCTTGATGTTTCTCTCCAGGTACTCCGGCTTCCTCCACCCGTAAAACTGTCTCCGGCATGATATGATCTTGGCTGTTAAAGTGTCGTTAAACCCTAATAAATAAATAAATAAGATTAATCCACATAGGTTGTATCAACGGGTTTCATAAAGGAGCATCACTTTTTACATTATGATCAACTGAAGAAAAGGCATGATGCTTGGACTATTTTAGTCACTCCTGAGGGGCTCAAGGATTGACAATGTATCCTATGGAGATGGATTGCTTAATGTAGATTCATTCTTGGACTCTGTTTATATCGTGTTTTGTTCAAGGTGAGTGTTTCAGGCCCCGTGATGCCTGTTGTTTAAATCAGCTGACACACAATTTTCATTGTACTTGATTTTTCGAAAAAAGCCTCCAAATATGTACCCTTTTCCAAACACGCTTAGGACCGACAGAGCATTTTTAGCTCAACTTTGACATAGTCAAATTTGATGTTATGTTATGTCGTGTCCTGTCGTTCGTCTGTCCATCCGTCCGTTCATCAACAATTCAATATGGCTCGGGCCAGAGGGCGTATTTATGAACTGATCTTTACGAAACTTCTTGGGTACCTTTGTTATCACCGTGGTACGAGTGTTTGTGGGTGCGGTCCGAATTCAATCGGCCACCAGCAGCCATTTTGTATCAAAATTAGTGCAATCAGTTTTTTGTACAGAACTTCTGTATGAAAGTTCTGATTTGAATAAATTTTTGAACAAATGTTTAGTAACATGGAATTCATCACATATAATACAATCGTGCAGAAATTATGCAAATTAGATGAACATTGATTTATTCAGTGCTACTTATACACTGTGAGTGCACATGTCAATACGGCTCGGGCTAGAGACTGTATTTATGAACCGATCTTCACAAAACTTCTTGGGTACCTTTGTTATCACCTTGGGACGAGAACGAGTGTTTTGGGGTGCGGTCCGAAATTCAAGATGGCTGCCGGCAGCCACTTTGTACCAAAATTAGGTACAATCAGTTTTTAGCTTAACTTGACATAGTCAAGATAAGCTATTGCCATCACGCGTGCAGAAGTCTGTTAGTCTGTTAGTCTGTGAGTCTGTTAGTCTGTGAGTCTGTTAGTCTGTGAGTCTGTGACGTCTGTTCACATTTTCCTTTAGCACGGGCTACACCCCGCAGTTCTTGTCTGATCGTCACGAAATTTCATATGCAGGTTTGGGGTCATGTCTAGATGAGAACGTCCCCTATTGGTCGCGATCGGACAACCGGTATGGCTGCCCGAGCCAAAAACCCGAAAACCATTAGCACAGTCTACACGTCGTATTTATGAAGGCATTTCATTGTAACTTGATAGGATGCCTCTGTATAATACCTAGATGAGAACGTCCCCTTTTGGGCATGATCTATCAACCGTGATGGCTGCCCAAGCCCGAAACCCAAAAACTTTTAGCACAGTCTGCAGGACATGTTTAATGTGGAGGGATTTCATTGTAACTTGGTAGGATGACTCCTTATGTCTAGATGAGAATTTCCCCATTTGGGCATGATCTGCCAGCCGTGACGACTGCCCGAGCCCCAAACCCGAAAACCTTTAGCACAGTCTACAGGTCATATTTATTGATGAATTTCATTGTAACTTGGTGGGTTGACTTCATACAATGTCTAGATGAGAAAGTCCCCTTTTGGACGTGATTGGGCAACTGTGACGGCTACAGGGGCCCGAAGCCCGAAAACCTTTAGCACAGTCTAGAGGTTATATTTATGAAGGGATTTCATTGTAACTTGGTAGGATGACTCCAAATAATGTCTAGATGAGAACGTCCCATTTTGATCGCGATCATGCAGCCTTGATGGGTGCCCTAGCCCCAAAACCGTGAGCATAGGCAAAAGGTCATATTTATGGAAGGATTTCATTGTAACCTGTTAGGTTGACTCCATATAATGCCTAGATGATGACATCCCCTTTTGGTCGTGATTGGTCAGTTGTGATGGCTACAAGTGCCCGAAGCCCGAAAACCTTGAGCACAGTCTACAGATCATATTTATGAAGGGATTTCATTGTAACTTCTTAGGATCACTCCAGATGATGCCCAGATGAGATTGTCCCCTATGGTTGCGATCATTCAGCCATGATGGCTGCCCGAGTCCGAAGCCCGAAAAACCTTTAGCCCAGTCTCCATGTCATATTTATGAAGGGATTTCATTGTAACTTGGTAGATTAACTTCATATAATGTCTAGATGAGAACGTCCCCTTTTGGACATGATTGGGCAACTGTGACGGCTAAAAGTGCCGAAGCCCGAAAACCTTTAGCACAGTCTACAGGTCATATTTATGACGGGATTTCATTGTAACTTGTTAGAATGACTCCAAACAATGTCTAGATGAGAACGCCCCGTTTTGATCGCGATCATTCAGCCTTGATGGGTGCCCGAGCCCAAAAACCTTTAGCATAGGTAAATTGTCATATTTATGGAAGGATTTCATTGTAACCTATTAGGTTGACTCCATATAATGCCTAGATGATGACATCCCCTTTTGGTCGTGATTGGTCAGCTGTGATGGCTACAAGTGCCCGAAGCCTGAAAACCGTGGGCACAGTCTACAGGTCATATTTATGAGGGGGTTTCATTGTAACTTCGTAGGATCACTCCAGATGATGCCCAGATGAGATTGTCCCCTTTGGTTGCGATCATTCAACCATGATGGCTGCCCGAGCCCGAAGCCCGAAAACCTTAAGCACAGTCTACAGGTCATATTTATGAAGGGATTCCATTGTAACTTGGTAGGTTGACTTCATATAATGTCTAGATGAGAACGTCCCCTTTTGGACATGATTGGGCAACTTTGATGGCTACAGGTGCCCGAAGCCCGAAAACCTTTAGCACAGTCTACAGGTCATATTTATGAAGGGATTTCATTGTAACTTGGTAGGATGACTCCAAATAATGTCTAGATGAGAACGTCCCATTTTGGTCGTGATCATTTAGCCTTGATGTGTGCCCGAGCCCAAAAACCTTTAGCATAGGCAAAAGGTTATATTTATAGAAGGATTTCATTGTAACCTGTTAGGTTGACTCCATATAATGCCTAGATGATGACATCCCCTTTTGGTCGTGATTGGTCAACTGTGATGGCTACTGGTGCCCGAAGCCCGAAAACCTTGAGCACAGTCTACAGGTCATATTTATGAAGGAATTTCATTATAACTTCGCAGGATCACTCCAGATGATGCCCAGATGAGATTGTCCCCTTTGGTTGCGATCATTCAATCATGTTGGCTGCCCGAGCCCGAAGCCCGAAAACTTTTAGCACAGTCTACAGGTCATATTTATGAAGGGATTTCATTGTAACTTGGTAGATTGACTTCATATAATGTCTAGATGAGAACACCCCCTTTTGGACACGATTGGGTAACTGTGACGGCTTCAGGGGCCCAAAGCCCGAAAACCTTTAGAACAGTCTACAGGTCATAATTATGAAGGGATTTCATTGTAGCTTGGTAGGATAACTCCAAATAGTGTCCAGATGAGAACTTCCCCTTTTGGTCACGGTCATTCTGCCTTGATGGCTGCCCGAGCCCAAAAACCTTTAGCATGTCTGTAGGTCGTATTTATGGAAGGATTTCATTGTAACTTGTTAGGTTGACTCCATATAATGCCTAGACGATGACATCCCCTTTTGGTCGTGGTTGGTCAACTGTGATGGCTTCAGGTGCCTGAAGCCCGAAAATCTTGAGCACAGTCTACAGGTCATATTTATGAAGGGATTTCATTGTAACTTCATAGGATCACTCCAGATGATGTCCAGATGAGAATGTCACCTTTTGGTTGCGATCATTCAACCATGTTGGCTGCCCAAGCCTAAAGCCCGAAAACCTTTAGCACAGTCTTCAGATCATATTTATGAAGGGATTTCATTGTAACTTGGTAGGTTGGCTTCATGCAATGTCTAGATGAGAACGGCGCCTTTTGGACACCATTAGGCAACTGTGTTGGCTACAGGGGCCCAAAGCCCGAAAATATTTAGCACAGTCAACAGGTGAAATTTATGAAGGGATTTCATTGTACCTTGGCAGGATGACTCTAAATAATGTCTAGATGAGAACGTCCCCTTTTGGTCACGATCATTCAGCCTTGATGGCTGCCCGAACCCAAAACCCCAAAACCTTTAGCATAGCCTATTGGTCATATTTATGGAAGGACTTCATTGTAACCCGTAAGTTTGACTCCATATAATGCCTAGATGATGACATCCCCTTTTGGTCGTGATTGGTCAACTGTGACGACTTAAGGGGCCCGAAGCCCAAAAACCTTGAGCACAGTCTACAGGTCATATGTATGAAGGAATTTCATTGTAACTTTGTAGGATCACTCCAGATGATGCCCAGATGAGAATGTCCCCTTTTGGTTGCGATCATTCAACCATGATGGCTGCCAGAGCCCAAAGCCCAAAAACCTTTAGCACAGTCTACAGGTCATATTTATTAAAGGATTTCATTGTAACTTGGTAGGTTGACGTCATATAATGTCTAGATGAGAACGTCCCCTTTGGACGCAATTGGGAAACTGACGGCTACAGGGGCCCGAAAACCTTTAGCACAGTCTACAGGCCATATTTATGAAAGGATTTTAATGAAACTTGATAGTATGACTCGTTTTGGAATAATTTCACTGTAACCTGGTAACTTTTGTTGATATACGTTAACTGTGAGGGCCACATACATTAACTGTGAGGTCATATTAACCCACCCCTCAGCTCTTTAGTACAGTGTACACCTCATATTATTTTTATCATAAACATAGCATACAGGGAACAGAAATGAACATATTCCCAATTATCACAATTCTTGTCTTATTTCATAATCCTTTCATAAACATTGAACATTATCCTTTTCATCAAACACAACACACAAGTTAAGCTACAGTGTCATTGGCACTTTCATTTTGTACAGAACTTCTAATGAAGGTTCTGATTCGAATAAATTTCTGTATGAATGTTTAGTAACATGGAATACATCACATATAATACAGGGTTCTCGTGCATAATTTATGCAAATTAGATGAACTTTGATTTATTCAGTGCTACTTATACACAGTTAGTACACATGTCAATACGACTGTATTTATGAACCGATCTTCATGAAACTTCTTGGGTACCTTTGTTATCACCTTGGGACGAGAACGAGTGTTTTTTGGGTGCGCTCCGAGATTTCAAGATGGCCGCTGGCGGCCAATTAGACAAACTTTGATTTATTCAGTGCTACGTATACACAGTAAGTGCACATTTCAATACGGCTCTGGCTAGAGGTCACCCACCTTTACAATACTTTACCTGTACATTTGTTACACACTACGGTCAGTATTTATGTACAGACCTTTACAATACTTTACATGTACCTTTGGGTGGGGAAATGCTCCAAAATTCTTCTCATGAACCAGAGGGTACAATGACTTGATATTTGGTATGGAGCTTCTTTTTGAGGTGTAGAATCAAGTTTGTTCATCAAACGAAGTTCATGGATAATTTATTTGCCTTTGTAAAGGGAGGAGCAAAATATTTGGCCCACCCAAAATTTAGAGTTTTCGAATCGATGTTCCGACTTGAATCAAATTGATAAGTGGTACTATTGAGTCATAAGTACTTGATTCACGCACCCCCCCCCCCCCCTTCCCATGTCCCCGTGGGACCCCCAGGAGCTAAAAATGAAAATATTTTCAAATGCCCATAATTCCCAAACCACTTGGAACAGAGAACTGTTATTTCGTATGAAGCATCCTCAGGTCCAGTAGAATTGAATGGTAAATGGAAAAAATGCCATCGGTTGTATCAGGGTGTTCTCCCTATGGGAGCCTGAATGTTAACTTGTGCAATATGAGGGAATTTCTTAAAAAACTCATCTCCAGATCCACCAGTCAGTGCTTTCGTATTTGGTATACAACTGCAGATAAAAAAAAATGATCCATTTTAAATAATTATAGCCAGTTTGTCTCCAGGCCAAACATTTCATCATTTTGGCGAGTTTGAACGCTCACTCTATCAGCCGTGTCTGGGGAGGGTGGCGTGGGGAAAATGTTGCAACATGGAAGGTTGGTGTGACTCTGCAACGGCTTTTTGCACCTGACCGCAATGTTTTCCAACAAAAATATTCCCGCATTCAGATTTTGGAGAGAAGAAGCTAATTTATATTGGCTCACATGACCTTCGCGGGGAGGCTAGGCCTATAGATGTATGCATGGGGTGTGGTATCATCGGCGATAACACATGGACATCCATGTGTTATCGACGATAATTTCGTGCCCTTGTGCTTGTAAAAAAACGAATTACAAAAAAGAGGAGGGGCTCGCGCCGAGCGCACCCCTTCTGAGTCTACCCACGAATGTTATGCTCAACATTTAACTTAAATGAAATGTAATTTTTGCTTTCGGTGGGAGAATAAGATTACGAATACGTTGGGGCAACTTCAAATTGAAGGTATTGCATACTATTTGGTCCATGTTACAGCTCTAATACGAATGCAGGGGAGCAGGGTGGCTCAGTGGTAGACTGTTGGACTTCTATGCTAGAGGTCCCGAGTTCGATCCCCGTCCGGGACGACCCGCGTTGTGTCCTTGGGCAAGGCACTTTATCCCGGTTGCGCCTACATGGGGACACGATGACGCCTTGTATTAAGGCGTACTGCACGTCGATGTTGCACATGTCTTCAACCGCTGTTACCCTGCTTGAGCAGAGCTTGAACAGAGTTAGAATGTTGGGGAGCTGACAGTTGTTCGTCGATGCTCGGTGGTTCTCTCCGGGTACTCCGGCTTCCTCCACCCGTAAAACTGCCATGGTCACGATTAGCCATTGTGCATAAGTATGTGACCTTAAACACCAATAAATAAATAATACGAATGGAATAGATTATGATATGAACAGTAACTTATTCAAATTTGTTACTCATAATAGTAGTAGTATATCTTTATTTAAGTGGCATGTGCATGATTGACAAAATACATTATCTGAATCAAATGTACAAAAGCACCCGGCCATTCAGGCCTATATGTCACCTCAAATAAAAATGAGTACCAAAAGTGCATGCTCGTTAACTTGCTCGCTTACTCGCTCGCTCGCTCATCCACCGAACCCACCCTAACCCACCCATCCACTCACTCGCTTTCTCGCTCAGCCGCCCGAAAACGCCCGCACAGGTGCCCACCTTCTCGTCCGTCCGCCATTCTCATACGTCAACCACTCATCCGCCCACCCACCCACCCACCCACCCACCACCACCGTGCTGTTAAGTTAATAGTACCTTTGATGACCACTCCAACATAAATCAACAACAGTTAACCAGTCACAAAATATAAAGGACAATATTCAGATTTAACTTGTGTATGTCAGCGCCGGCCCATATCAGTGGGAGAGCGTTGCCATATATCCCAGATCTTCCAAATACAATTAAACAGTTGGTAATTGTCCTCCCAAATATTCAGAATACTGATTTTACCATGAGCGGATCTGTTAACTATATTGAGGCTGGATACGTATGCCAATACTGGCCAACGTCAGTAGACAAGCATTACCATACCTCTCCGGTTTCCCTATGGAATTAAACATCAGACCCAGCAATCTGAATAATAAATCTAGCGTTCACAGCAAATAAAAGAAAATATTAGGAAAATTTTATACGCATTCCAGCACTGGCCAACGTCAGTAGACGAGCACTACATTACCCTCCCGATCCCCAATAAAAATAATAATAACCCTACTGAGAAGGTAGAGGCGTTCTTCAGTCAGGGGTTCATACCTCTAATAACGGGTCGGTCTATTTGCAGTAAGTTCCTGAATTGCAGTAAGTAACTTTGCGGAAGTTCCTCGGTATGCGCGAAGTGTTGTTAATCCTTTGTCTTGTTGGCACTCAATTGGATTACAGCGTTGTCACCTACATTAGTCTATTGGTAATGATTTATTTTTTATTGATTGCATCCATTAATTTTTTGAATGAAAAGTTTCAGTGCGCCAAAGGCCGCAGGAACGATGTGGGATTTCCCTTGCCACTCACAGTCACAGGTACTCGGCACAAGCTAGGAAATCGAAATAAAATTATTCGGCTCGGGACCAGTGTACATTTTAAATAAATAAACATAGGAATAAAGATATAAATGCCCTTTGATGGCTTTTGGGTGTGTTTGTGAGAGTTGTTTTGTTGTTCCCTACAGTCATCCCGTCATCTGCCCCCTCCCCCACCCCCGAAGGCAGACCAGATGGCCAAGGCTCAGCATCCACTCTTCCTTATAGGCTGGTGGATAACTCTCAGCTTTCAAAAACACATATTGGTGGATTTTTTTCCTTTTTGTAACCGTTATGGATATGCTGGGGCTACTCCCAAACCATCGACTGTTTGGGTTTCTTTTTCTAACACAACCATCAAACGGCGGTTTCGGTATTACCATAAATATGCCCACGATTCCAAGCAAACACAGAGCAGAATTCTTATAGTTATGCACAACTCCCAGTCAGCTTCCAGTTAGAGGTTCTCGGGGATCTGAACCCACTACCACCTTCGGTGCGTTGAAACTTTTCATTCATTCAAATAAGATTTTTGGCCCTCGCATCCGACCCTCGTGGATTCATTAGCAAATAAAGTTATTTGAGTCGCTTGGGAAATCTTCTGTAAGAATTAATACAAATAAGTTATTCACGTCGCAAGGGAAATCCCACACAAAATTAATGGATATAGTCAATAAAAAAATCAGTTATTAACAATAGACTAATGTAGGTGACAACACTGAACATAATCCAATTAAGAACCAACAAGACAAAAGATAAATAACACCTTCGCGCACACCGAGGAACTTCAAGAAAGTTACTTACAGCTATTCAGGAACTTACTGCAAATAGATCGACCGCTAATAACAACACCAGCAAGCATGGGCAATTGATCACAAGCGTTGTATCACTGTCCAAACATCCTTCTGATCGTCCCTTTAAACGCATTTTGGAGAAAAATCAGATCGCACAAACGCGAAGTGGGTGGAAAATAATTTTCTCGCTTGGACTGGTTGCTTTAAATGTTTCTAACCTTTGATTCAAACAGGAAGGAACTGGTAACACAGAATAATATGAGTAGTATTTAATATGATTTTCACCCCAAATTTGGGGGGCGCCGGAAGTGACGTCATGTCACGTAACCCAGTGGCGCCATGTTGTGTTGTCATAGTAACCCATGTGAGCGGCCATCTTGTGACGTCATCCCCATAGTGATACGTGGTTTTAGTGCGCATGCGCAGCACGTGTTGTTAGGGTGATACGTGTTTCCGTCGTCCAATTTGTATACTGGAGGCCGCCATCTTGGTTTCTATGGTGGAACGTGGTTGCTATGTGACCTAAAACCTTCTTATAGGATAGGGGTATGTTCGGAGGGTGTGTTCGATTGAATAGGAGTAATTTCCAGATTCGTAGAATTACCACAAACAACCCGACAAGTTGTACTATTTCGAATTCTTTCAGAATTCTCTGCTTCTATCTATCTATGCAATAGTTTTCGTCTATCTCACCATGTTCCTTTGTCCTTGAGTATACTCCAGTAGAGTAGAATAGCCTATCAGCTGAACAACTTTGCTTATTATTACTATATTTAGCTTTTCTGGTCTGTCCTTGTTAGTTCTGACCCTATTCCGAGGACTCTTGTTGTTTCAGTTATCTAGATCACCCAATCAGTTCACGTTACTGGCGCTAACTAACCAATCAGATTGCTTGATCTTCCATAATCAGTATGCGGAGTTATCTCCCTTGTGTATAGCAAAAGCCTATATCATTCCCAAAGCCAATAAGCTATCGAGCAGTTACTGAAAGGGTCATTGCTCGAACGAGTCGAAGCTCATCGAGCAAATGACCTTTAGAGCAATTGCTCAGTCGAGTGACTCGCACATACTGCTCAAACGACTCGAAGTCCACCGAGCAAATATGCTATAGAGCAATTACTAGTTCGAGTGACTCACACATACGACTTCAGTATTTGAGGATACCTATGGTCTTGTATTTTATTATTTGAGGATACTTTTTATAGGATGCTTATCTGAAGATACTATTACCTATTTGGCCCAGCCTTCAAGACCACCCCAGGACATACCTATCATAAATATCCCTTATAAACTATCGAGCAATTTCTGAAAAGTAATTGCTCGAATGACTCGAAGCCCATCGAACAAATGAGCTTTAGAGCAATTGCTCGATCGAGTGACTCACACATACTGCTCGAACGACTCGAAGTCCACCAAGCAAATGTGCTATCAAGCAATTGCTATTTCGAATGACTCGCTCATACGACTCTTAGCCTCATTTCAGTATTTGGGGATACCTATGGCCTGGTGTTCTATTATTTGAGGATACTTTTCGAGGATACTGTTTATAGGATACTTATCTGAGGATACTATTACCTGTTTGGCCCAGCCTTCTAGACCACCCCATGACATACCTATCCCAAATATCCCTTATAAACTATCGAGCAATTACTGAAAAGTCATTGCTCGAACGACTCGAATCCTATCGAGCAAATGAGCTATAGAGCAATTGGTCGATCGAGTGACTCACACATACGGATCTTAGCCTCATTTCGGTGTTCAAGGATACCCATGACATGGCTACGAATCAGTTCAGGATACCTGTAGGATACATTTATAGATACTTATCTGAAGATATCTGGTCAACCCATTTAGCTGGGTATTCCCCTTCCCTGCTAGTAAGAAGAAAAAAAAAACAAGAATTTCTGTTTTATTTTTTTTAATTTATTGACTTTTCTATACACTGCCTGTTATATAGTTCAATATTTGTTCTGTCTGTTCCGTTATCTTGAGTGTGTTGGATCTTCGCTCACTTCAGTTCGATCTTCTCTTCATTCTTTTTAGTCTGTTCCGTTCACTTCGATCTCTTTCAGCTTCATTCTCTCCATTATCACCATTGGTCCTGTATCTTGATCGTTATCAGCTGCGAAGCTTTATTTTAGAATTCTCTATATCTTTGTAAAATCTGGTTGTAGTGAATAATCTTCTCAGTCTCGTTCATGGTTCGAGATTCTGTTATCTCTCTCATTTCTCTATCCAGGTCCATCGCCGCGCGGCAAGTTCGTTGTGTTCTCTGCTCACAAATGCTGTCGATCTGGTAAGCTTTCCAATAAACTGGGTTTGACCAATACGTAATCCTTCTCTTCTTGTCCCTTCATTGTTGGATTAGGCTCTGGTTCTGGTTTCTTCCCTGTTCCGGTCATTACTGTCCGAGGCATTTCTGTTGGTGGCATTGGTACCCACAGGTTTCTTGTTGGTTCGTGGTTATTTACCTTGTACGGTTTTGACAGTTCCATTGGTTCAACTTGTTTTATTCTTTTGCGTTCTTCTCATCTGCATGATTGCCGTAGTTCCAATGGTGAGTGGACCTTCTGGTGTCTTTTTAGGGTGTCTTTTCTATTAAATGTTCTTGGACATCTCATACACTAGTAGATTCCGGTCTTCTGGGCAGTCTTCCTATGTCGATAAAGATTAAATTTCTTTGTGAAAATTTTCTGACACTCTTCGTAGGTGTGATGTTGATCCATCCATGTCTTCCCTTAATGGAGCGCGGTCACTCAGTGGTTAGAATACCGAATTTCAAACCGAAAGGTCTCCCGCTTCGATCCTGACCAGCGCTTACTGTTTGTGTCCTTGGGTAAGGCACATAATCCTGATTGCCCACGTGGCGGCGCGGTTGTTGTGTAGTGAGGAGTACCACACGTCGATGGCACACTTGCCTTCAATCAATGATACCCTGCTTGTGCGGATTAGTGCGTTAGAAAGTCTGATAGTAAGTTGCTCGGCGCTGCTCGGTGGAATTTTCTCTCTGGGTACTCCAACTTCCTCCACCTGTAAACCTGTCTGACGCGAGGTGACACTGGCTGTCGAAAGGGCTTATTCTCGTTCACTCATAGTCCGGTCGACATAGGCGAAAAAGGGCACCTACCCGGAAAAAATTGCAACAAGCTAAATGTGGTATCGTTGGAAAGAGGAGAATTCGCCCAATAACATATCCAAAATCCTCCGAAATCCACTTTGGGGAAAATTTTTTATGGAGGTTTCAAAAAGGGGTAGTACTTTGTACGAATTTCTATAGGATTAGGAAATCGATATATTGCGTCAGTTTTCTTTAGTCTTATTTTGCCAGTAATATACTCATCGAATGTGGTCCGCGGCATGTCAAGGCGTCCATAACATAATATAATATAATTGTATGAAACACAGGGTCCACAAATGACGATTTGAAGCTCAGTTGTGTGCCAATAGAATCGCAAGCTTTATCAGACAGTGCTGAATCTACTGAAGGTGATGGGGGTCAATTTTTATTCGACGAGACAATGACAAACGCGGACATGGAGGCAGTCAGGAACTTATGTGAAGGTGTCTTTAATAAGCGCATATCTCTTTCGGATGTTTACACATCCAAACAGCTAGTCAAGTTGGAAGAATTGCTTTGCAAATATAGATCATATTTGGCCGAGAAATCTTTAACTGCTAAAGTGTGGTTGCAGTATCTTGAGTATGTGCAAATTCTCAAAATGTTCATTCGAGCTGAGAGATCTGGGGATTAGAATCTGCACCTCTTTGCAACTCAAGATATGCTGAATTTATTCGCGGCAACAGGGCATATTAATTATGCCAAAAGCTGCCGCCTTTATCTTCAAATGATACTGGAACTACCCGACAAGCACCCCCATTTGTACAAATGTTTCGTAAATGGCCTACACGTTATTAGAAGAAGTGAGAGATTTTGGGCTGGTCTCTCCAGTGACCTTGTTATCGAACAGGTCCTCATGCGATCACTCAAAAGTCGTGGTGGAATGACCAGGGGTAGGGGTATCACGGAATCTGCCCGCATCCAGTGGGTATATACCATGCACAAGTGTGCAGGGGTTCATGACGCAATGACGCGCTTCACGGATACCCACCAAGATAGCAAACGACATGCCGAATAAAGCCGCGCAAGGTGCAACCGTGATTCTGTGGATTTAGAGAGCATTGCGAATTGGTTTAACATACATGAACCATTCGATCCAAATGAGCCATCTTTGCGTTCCTTATCCTCAGGTTTAACAGCGGAAACGGTCGATAATATCAACCGTGAGCAGGCATGCAGAACTAGTTGGTCCTGCTATACAGAAGAAACTTGATAACCTTTGTTTCCCCGATGCATCAATCAAGAGAAGTGATCAGGTTAAAACGTTAGACGAATTGCAACCAGGTGTCAAAATAGACAACCACAGGGTTCAGATAGATCCGAACTTTCTTTTCTCTCGACCACTTGCCATCGCTCAGAGGGAAGAAGATATCGCTAGTTATTTCAGTTACGAGCTGACAGTTATACCAACAGCCTTATTCAAGGACAATGCACTACGTGAGCCCGTAAAAGCAAATCTAGCAAACGATTTAGCAACAGGTATAACACTGACTAAGGTCCCAAGTGATGCATTGATTGTTGTTGATGGCGGTTCATTTCTTCATCGGATGAAATGACCAAAATGTGGAACATACAAAGATTTAGCTTCCAGATATGTAGACCATGCCCGACAAAAATACGGTGAATGTTGCATGATTTTTTATGGCTACATGCAGGGTCCTAGTACTAAAGATGAAGAGCATAGAAGTCGAACTGGGAAGACATGTTCAGATATTCACTTAGTTGATACAATGGCAACCTCTTCAAATCAGAAAACTTTCTTCTCGAATGAAAAGAATAAGCATCAATTTATAAAGCTACTCAGTCAAGCTCTCATAGCTGATGGACAGGAAGTACACAACAGTTCTGGTGATGCAGATACCTCCATTGTTTTGCGTGCTATCGAACTTGCGTCTGTTGGGAAGGGTGTGGTAGTTTTTTTGTGACGATACAGACGTGTTAGTACTTCTGATATATCATTGGAATGAAAAAATGGGGCAGATTTATTTTAAGTCTGGTGCTCGTGATGCCCACAAAGGTGGGAATTCGTGGAAAATTACTGACCTTGTGAAAAAAGCCGGCATATTAATCAAGACCAATATTCTGTTCCTTCACGCCTGGGGTGGCTGTGACACAACGTCGGCAGTATATGGTCACGGTAAATCCTCTCTCATGAAGAAGATCGCCAAATCCTCAGACATTCAACAGGCAGCTTCGGTTATTAGTAATGTTGTTTCATCTCCTGATGAAGTTGGTGCAGCGGGCATCAAGCTCTTTGTTGTAATGTATTCAGGTAAAGCAGATAGCTTAAACAACCTGAGATATGTTAGGTTCAAGGAAATGCTTTCATCGTGCAAAACCGCCATTGAACCCCAGAAACTCCCACCGACAGAGAGAGCGGCATATTTCCACAGCCTTCGTGTCCATTTACAGGTAGTGACATGGATGTATCTAAGGTGGGTCGATCTTGAGCCTTGGAAGTGGGGTTGGATTCCGACCGTTGGAAGCTACGCGGTTCAGAGCTTACTCCTATTTTGACTGACACTGAGGCAGCACCGGACAGTCTGCTGAAGTTTGTAAGGTGCAACTGCAAAATTACATCAAAGAGTCCGTGCAAAAACAACTTGTGCTCATGCCGGAAAAATGGTCTAAAGTGCGTTGTTGCTTGCGGAAATTGTCGCGGCTAGAGCTGCCAAAACGCAGAAGACGTAACACTTGATGACGAGATCGAGTGTTAAACAATTTTTTTGCTCTCAACTTGCATCTTATTTGTATTGAGAATGTTATTCTCATTTTTTTTGAGTTTTTGAAAAAAAAAATTGGGACTTTTTGGGGGTATTTTCGTCATAAATTAAAGACGAACATTCAACTGGACAACAAAATTATTGCTGAAGTGTCCACTTTCTATGTTGGTGAGAAGAATATGGTATATTCTCGCAAAATTTCCTCGTTATAGTCGTGTCTTAGCGTTTTTATTAACAAAATCGTAAATTTTGCCGCTGAAAAATCATGAAAACAAAAAAGTGCCATAAAAATTTTTCCCCACGAAGGATTTTAATTATGTTGTTCCTGGCAACATTCCGCGTCGAATGATTCCAAATATGGCTTGTTGCAATTTTTTCCGGGTTGAACCCTAGATCGACCGGACTGTCTGCACACCGATATTAATTAATCTGTCGCAGCAATTTATAGTCTGTATCAAAACAATGCTCGTTAGAAGGATTGATCTTAACTCTAAGAAGCCGTGGAATCAGAATGAATTTATTGAACATGACATACCGTGCAAAACTTAAAGCAGGTGCTTCTAGCCAAGTGTCGTCTGCCTATTCAAGCAAACGGCACTTGACTAGAAGCACCTGCTCAGTGTTTAATTCTCCCCAGCCCAAACAAAGATAGCCGAACCGTGACGGCCATATTACCTGCCGTATTATATCACAGGCAAGAAAACTCGACTCCTGGCTTCTAAGAGTTAATGGTGTGTTGTGTTAGTCAGCTCAAGTGTTCAGTGAACAATTTTCAGCGGTGATGTGTTTAATTTTTCTCAGAGTAGGTTGATAATTCTTTTTATCTCGTATCTTTACTTTCAGTGTTTCAATGCTGAGCAAAATGATAAATGATCACTCGAACTGTAGTCACGAATGTTTTATATAAATTCAGGTCCAGGAATGACCAAACCATATCATTTAGTATATTCATTCATTCCAAACCAGATGCATCGTCCCTGTCCGTTTCTTTTACTTCCACCATCTTCCAACCCGAAGGCTAGCCTTCGGGTTGGAAGGTGATTGAAGTAGAAGAAATGGACAGGGCAGTGACCACACCGCGGAATTCTCATCTGAACAAGACACTATACCCATTGGGCTGAACCACTGTAGCCTTGAAAATTTGTGCCCTTCCACTTTTATCGAACTTCCGCCGCCTCTGACAGTAACCATCACAATCATCAGCTCGATCTCGAAAAAGAGATCGCCGATGCTGTTTTTATGTGTTACACTGTCAGACTAATTAGAACAAAACTATAGTCGGTCAATCTTTGATGTTGAGGATTATCACACCTTCTTGCACATGAACTGGAAACAACTGATGCAGGGTGAACGGGAATGGCACGTCGAAAGTGCCATTAAACTCAAACAAATAAATAGATTTCTGAATAAATAAATTTTCTCTTGAAACTAAGTGGGTACTCCAAGAAGTTGCGTGGTAACCAATAAGAAGAGTTCGATTGCACTTGCACTGGTACAATGTTTAGTCTCCTTTGATAGATTCGTGGATTTAATGTAATTCAGCTAGCGAATGTTCCAGAAACTTTAATCCTCCACTCTTACAAGCACAAATACCAAACAAATCTTTTATAAGCTGAAATGATTGAAATTCTGATCGAAATAATGGAATCTGGAACTACGACATGAACGAACAGTGGTATTCACTCTCCATATGTTACAGAATCAAATGAGATAGATTTACTAAACAATGTTCCCGTCGAAAATCAATGAAACGACGTGTCGATTTGAAATGCAAACTCTTGTTGAGTTACCTCTTTCACCCCGCCTACTAAAACTTCAGACAGTATTTTCTTTTACCCTTTGAACCCTGTTGGCATCTTCCATGTCAGTTCAATGGCAGTAATCGGGAGAGTCCATGTTCATTATTTCGGAGAAGACCAATTCATATTTTCAACGCACAGCCTTGAGGCTGCACGTTGAAAATATTGATTGGCCCACCTCCACATATTCACTTAGGAGCCATTCTACTTAATGAATTATGACGTATCATGTACCTTGTTGGAAAAGCGGGCTCACGGGTTCAAACGGTAAGGACAAGCAAGAGTGTGCTTTGTTTCTAGAGGCGCGTTTTTAGAAAACCCCAGACAGGGAGGTGGGGGTTGCTAGCTTTCAGTCCCCAAAATTAGTTTTTTCCGAAAAGGTAAATAAATTTATCCTCAAGCCATTTAAATTTTTTTTTTGGCCATCCAGTTGAGTTAAGAATGCCATTAAACCATGAAAACATGACACAGCTTCCTTTAAAATGGGTTCTGGTTTGAGAATACAAGCACGGCCAATGCTGAACATTTTGATTTTCATAAACAAAGACCCCACTGCTGTTCGTGCTGGAGATTATCACCAACAGAATAAAGAACTGCCGTCATTATCGTAAATGACTTCGCCATTCACTTCTCTTCAACATTTTACTAGAAGATAGGCTATGCCTGTATGAGGAAATAGTTTTGATCAAAAGTACTAAACTAAAACTATACGAAACACAGGATAACAGAACATAACATAATAATAAAATCAAATTAAACCTGGCACTATCTGATGAACATAACACAATGCTGTCTGGAAAACGGAGTAATAAAAGAAAGAGCATTGACTTCAACATTTCCTTGACTAATATCGTCATGAAAGTCAGGAAGATTCAATTAAGAAGCAAGTAATTGTTGAGAAAACACCCAGGGCATCAGTAGAAAATAAGACCAAGTTTCCTTTTGTTACTTTTAATAAACGAAAACAACAGACAGCTCTCGGAGCTCTCTGTTGTTTTTGTTAATTAAAAATAACAAAAGGAGACATGGCTTTTTATGGCAAGATAATTAGAAGCATCTAGTCCACAGATAATCCATCATTAAGAATAGCTATCAGTATCACAACAACCAATATTAACCCTTTACCTAACATGGAAAGCAGACGACACTTGCAAAAAAAAAAATTCTTGAACAGCTATTTTTTTCCATTTTTTGTCTCAACAAATCTTAACTTCTAGTTTTTATATTAATGAAAAGGATAGTGTTTATTCATATGTCACGATGTGCACACTGTTGATATTATGAGCAGGAAAAAGGCGACAGAACACCAAAAGATGGTGAAAACGCTGTTTTCTTATTTTTAAATGGGTTTCAACCGAGAATAATAGGCAAACGTTCAAACTGATTGAGAATTTTTTTTTAAAAAGCCAACTTCTGTATTTTTATTCTGTTCGACAGGAAAATTCCCGAAGTTTGGGAAACCATGCGGACATCAGTAATACAAATTCACTAACATTTCCAAATTTCCATTCTTATCCGAAATTCCAATTCCCTAAGTGTTAAACTGACTGACAGCTTTCAGGAATTAAGGGGAGCTAACGTTCCCGTAAATCACTCCCAATGACGAAAATTGTCATTCAAGTGAAGCGGAGCTATGATGAAAGGAGTCTAATCATTGTTAATAAAATAAAACTACATATGACATAGGTTGGGGCCTAAAAAAGTTAAAAATCTGTTTCGCAGGCCCTCCCGCGTGGTCATTTTGGCTGCCACGTGCTCTCTTTTTATAATCAATGTAAACTTAAAAAAATAAAAATTAAATGGTTTATGTCTGATTTTTTACTCAAGTTAATAGAATTGATAAATTTGTCCCTTGAGTGCAACAAGGCTTTGCAATGCTTCAGCATTGCAAAGCCTTCTTGCACTCAAGGGACGAAATACACCAACACCCATGCTATTCTGCAGATTATGAGGCCTAAAACATAAAACAAACCAAGAATGTGAACTTTTGATGACAAAGAAATAATATCAAAAATAAAAATCAGCCCGCTCGCATGTAATTTTACAAAAATGGCCTGATAAACAGAAGATCTACTTCGTAGGGCCTAACAGAACTTACTTATTAGATATGATTCTCTTTGCCAGAATTGCCCATCATCGAGCCCCGCTTATATGGCTTCATACTCCGTTGATATGACGCTGATCTCGGCCGATAGTTTGAGTTGTCATCTTGATGCGTTTTTTTTTGCGCAGCCATTTTGTTTTCACCGAAATCACTCACTGTAATTCGTGGAAAGCAATCAATTAATAAAATTGGTGTTACCGAGTTAAAGGTTTGATTGGTGAGGAAGAAGTAAGAATTAGATTGACGAAGAGAAAAAAAAACAGAGTTGGACAGAAAATTCATCGCAAACAAAAATTCAGATTCGTAAGTGGAGGTTCGTCGAAGTTTGAAAAGAGGTAGTTTCGTTATCCGAACGTCGCGGTTTCCCCAGCGGGAAAGCTGAGACGTCTCGATAGCTGAACTTGGAGTAGGAGAAGAGGAAATTTGGAACTTTGCCAATAAAATTACAAAAACACTGTCAAAAAACTGTAACAGATCTGAGAATTTTGTATCTATTTGTTTTGGTTTAATATAAATAGGTTATTACTTGTTTAGTTTCAGACCTCAGTAACTTCACATCAGTCTTCGACCTTCGGTCTCAGGCTGATAGGAAGTAACTGTAGGCTGATATTTCGGCCAATATGAAACTAACCAAGCAATAACCTCTATATATCGTAATGATAAAATCAAAGTAGACTATCTAATACATATTACAGAATGCTCTTTGGAAAACTGCCTAATAAAGGATAGACCACTGACTCACGAATACAAGCCAGCGCTGGCAATTACTAAACAACGCTGAAGTTATCTACATGTATAGATGCATAACAAAGAACCCAGACAAATCCAAGCTCTATGACACAGGTCCGCCCGGCTCATCTTCCCTATCGCAGTCTGACAATTGTGTAATAATTGCACTGAACAATGGGTTGAAATATTACAAATGAGTTTATCCTTTGTATCAATCACCTGTCCCACACAACATTACATTGATGTTTTGGACTGTTATGGCACCTCTGTGACTTGGAAATGTTGGGTGGCTCAGTACTAGTTAAGTTTGATCATGGAACTTCATTTTGTGGAGGAAAATGTCCTGGATGAATGTATCCTGCCTACTATTTGGTGGGTGGTGAGTGTGGGTGTCCGTGAGTGGGGTGAGTGGATGAGAGGAAGGGGTGAGGGAGTGGGCCTGTCTTCCCGACTTTGTGAGAACCTAGACAATAGTATTTTTGGTCTCCGCAGATTTCCTTTCTTATCTCCAAGTCTTCACAAAGAGAACAATGGGTTAGTTTAAACATTTTTTATTCAATGAATATGCAATACGTTACAGAAGTGAACACCAAAAGCGTAACAGAGCAAGGCACAGCAGCTCACAGTATAACATATATTTAACAACAATCAAATTGCTAATGGAGGTATTTGACAAATGGATTAGGGGTTGTCTTCCCGATTTTGCGGAGATCTGTTTGTCATTGTCACCGATAACAAAAACAACGAAAGTGTCAATGACACTGTAGCTTAACTTGGCTGTGTGAAGTGTTTGATGAAAAGGATAATGTTCAATGTTTATGAAAGGATTATGAAATAAGACAAGAATGTGATAATTGAAAATATGTTAATTCCTATTCCCATGTTTTCAATAAGAATAATTTGAGGTGTAGACTGTACTAAAGAATTGAGACCTGGGTTGAAGTGGCCCTAACAGTTAACGCATGTCAACCAAAGTTACCAAGTTAAATTAAAATCATTCACAAACGAGTTATCCTACCAAGTTACAATGAAATTCCTTCATAAATATTACTCTAGACTTGGCTGCAGGCAGTAACGGTTGACCGATCATGACCAAAATAGGACAGTCTAATCTAGATAACATACAAAGTTATCCTACCAAGTTACAATGAAATCCCTTCATAAAAAACAATCCGTAGACAGTGCTAAAGAAATCTAGGTCACGTGACCAGGCGGTGGTAACGGTTGACCGGTCGTGACCAAAATAGGACCGTTTCATCCAGACATCACATCATACCGAGTTATCCTTCCAAGTTACAATGAAAGCCCCTCATAAATATGAACTGTAGACTGTGCTAAACAAAATCTTGGTCACGTGCCTGTTCGGCCGTCACGGTTGACCGATCATCCTACCAATTTACAATGAAATCCCTTCTTAAATACGACCTGTAGACCGTGCTAAACATTTTCAGGTTTTGGGCCCGCCCAGCCGTCACGGTTGACCGATCGCGACCAAAAGGGGACGTACTTATCTAGACACTACTCGGAGTCATCCTACCAAGTTAAAATGAAATCCCTTCATAAATACGACCTGTAGACAGTTCAGAAGGTTTTCGGGTTTCGGGCCCGCGCAGCCGTCACAGTTGACCGATCACGACCAAAAGGGGACGCTCTCATCTAGACATGACCCCGAACCTGCAAATACAATTTCGTGATGTTCGGACAAAAACTACGGAGTGTAGCCTGTGCTAAAGGAAAAGGAGAACAGACTGACAGACTAACAGACTTCCGCACGCGTGATGACAATAGCTTATCTTGACTTTGTCAAGCTGAGCTAAAAAACAAAACAAGTCCTCACAACGAAGGCTAAAGTAGACTGAGCGTGCGTGCGTGCGTGCGTGCGTGCGTGCGTGCGTGCGTGCGTCCGTGTGTGCGTCCGTCCGTCCGTCCGTCCGTCCGTCCGTCCGTCCGTCCGTCCGTCCGTCCGTCCGTCCGTCCGTCCGTCCGTCCGTCCGTCCGTCCGTCCGTCCGTCCATAGGTCCTTTCGTGCATGCGTGCGTATGTGTTAAAAGTACAAAAATACCCACTGGCACAGGCATTTCCTGCTGAAACATTTTTTTTCTTGTAATATGCCGCCGAAATATTGTTTTCTTAAAAATTTATATTTCTTGAGCCTTGTTGGGTTTCAAGCATGATAAAAAAATACAGAAATTTGCTTTAAACTAAGTGCTGAGCTTTGGAACTGGTTAAACTGACTGGCGTTATTCATTGATTGACTCCAATTTAGTCCTTACAAGGATGTTAAGCAAGCTTTTATTTTTCTTATAAGCGATGACAGATCGAAGATTTAAAGGTTCTTTTAATTTAGAGTTAAATTGATTTCATCTTTTACCATTTGCAATTTCGATATTGATTCTGTTGTATGTTAAAGTGAAAAGAATGCTGGACCTCATTTCAAATTCTCTCTCTGTGATATGTTTATACCAAATGGCCAAAGGATTGGAAACGTATTGATCCAAAAAGCTTCCCGTTTTTTTCTGGATTCATCTGTGTCTTCTAATGTATCTTCAATTGGTGGTTGTTCAATAGAATGTATTTCAAAATCGTCCAATGAATGGCCTAGAAGGTTGAAATGTTGTGCTACTGTGGAATCAGCATTATGTTTTTTATCCTGTTTGTGTCCAGTAGAACGTGTTCAGAAAGGATTTTGACTTTGACCCACATACTGCTTCCGACAGTATTTACAAGTGATAAGGTATATGATATTGGGTGGATCATAATGGAGGTAGTTTCGGATCTGATAATGATTTTTCGTTTGTTTAGAGGAAAATTCCTCTTTCTGATTAGGCATAAAAGTATGCAATCTACAACGAGTTTTTGTTTTGCAATTCAATAGCGCCACTACAATTCTTCAACGGTCTGCTGTGTTCAGTTTTCAGTGGTTCAAAATCAGTAATTTCTGCAGGACTTTCCAGCTTCTTCAGAGTTTGAGATTAGTGTAGAAAATGCCTCGTTGAAATTACCTTATCACTTGAATTGCGGTGGAAACGAATGAGCTGTTAAGCCTGTTATTTGATGATGACCTTTAAACGTATGTAGTGAAAGAGATGATTCTGTGTGCAACTATTAATATGAATCAGTCGGTTTAAAATATACTTCATAATCTAAATGACCTGATGTCTTGAATTGAAAATGGAAACCAGCAGACCGTTGCAGAATTGTAGTGGTGCGGTACTGAATTGCAAAAAGCCTGATTGTAGATTTTGTAAAAAAATTTCTCTATTGAACTGAAAGTCATTACCGTTTAAGCTCAGCTCTAAGAGATCCAAAATTTGTTCATCCGGGCGGTTTGGATCAGGATATTTTTCGAATGCATTTTTACAGATTTAACACCTTTATCAATACGTGCTGTCGATATCCAAAAGGAGCCAGGATTGCATTTTTCGATATTTTATATTTAAAAATTTTAGCCAGGAAGTCCTGTGTATTTTTGAAATAGCTCTGATGTCTATTTGCTATTGGTTTCAGACCATACTCAAGGAGCTCCAAGATGGCATAAGATTCCGAGTTACACTCTGAGACAACTGGCCACCCGGGTGGAGTTAAGTCATCCGTCCATGAAGGACGGTCCTTGTGGGTTTTTGGAAGAATGTGAGAATGTCTGGGTTGTGCATCAATTGTTTTTTGTTTATAATACTTTCGTTGGACTATTTCTACTTTCCTGAATGCACATGCGTGTAAACAGAAGTGAAGATGACAGGCTAAATGTCTATAGCGGTCATTTGCCACAAATTTCATTTTCTTACCTAATAGACGGACATATGATCAAATATTCCATAACATGCTCTTTAAAAAGGTATCAAATACTTTTTGTTAAAGTTAGATTTTAATGGTTGCATTTTTGTTTAAAATTTTCGTTTTTAATCCCAGTACATCGCCTTATTAGTTTGTTATAAAAGACTAATGGTGGTAACTTCAAAGTCCCCAAAATGTACTAAATCCTACTGAGAAAAGTTGGACGGACATAGATTTGATGAAAGCAAAAATTAATTTTCTTTGTTCTTTTAACATATTTTGGAGCGATTGTTTTAATGGTTCCATTTAATTTTGAAAAGTGGAGTTTTTCTATCTTTGTGGCCTTGCGACAGATAATACCTCTCCTCCCCTACTGTCATCAGTAATTTCTAACGTCTGGACAATAGAGATGCTTATTTTTACATTGGCGACAAAGTGTGTGATGCTTGCAGTTTGGAAAATATTGACTGATGTGTGTTTAACCCTTTACCCAACGTAACGGCCAAAACCGGCCAGCGCTATTCTCAAAAATCGCCAATTAATTTTCACTATTTTTTTCATTTTTTGTCTCAAAACATAGGTTATGACCCCTCGTTGGAACGAGCTCGTCGAACTCGTTCCAACGAGGGGTCATAACCTATGTTTTTGAGACAAAAAATGAAAAAAATTAGTTATTCAAGAATTTCTTTTGCAAGTGTCGTCTGCTTTTCACGTTAGGTAAAGAGTTAAAGCAATAAGGTGAAAATAGAATGAAAATGTCCACTTCTAATGGCAAATCCTTTGGTGTGGATGTTGTGTTTCTAATAATTAATCAATATCATGTTTTTAATTGAAATAATACCTCTAGCTTCCACCAGACGTTAAAGTATTATTCGTTTAAACGGGATTCAACTGAAATCAACATACAGAAAACTTGAGCCAGCCATGGCAATGCGGTTACTTTGGCCTCATAGAGAAATTGACTGGCAGAAACTATCTGAAGAACAACTTCCTCGACCTGAATGCACAATTTCAAGGAGATTAGTGTTGGACACACCTTATAAAGTTGAAAGACTTTTGCCCAGAAAAAAACGTGAGTTACTTGCTAATTCAAATTCTTATTAATATGTGTATTTCATCAGACATTTTCTCTATTTTGTTCCCACATAATAGTGTATATTACGATATAATACTACACAGAACAAAATAGAGAAAAACATCTAATACGAAGATAAAAAAAGTAATAACTTTATTTGCAAAAGACATTATAATACATGTTTATAACATAATTGCCCAAGACACAACAAATAGTAATAATAATATTTCACATCTAGGATTTATGAAGCTACATATTTGTCTTCTGCAGGGAGGTGACATGGCCAGCTGGCTGTATTACTGTCACCCACCTCAGGGAAAGGGAAAATGTAGAGTATGAGAAGACAAAAAAGTGGGAGATAAAAAAAGCAACGAATGAGGGAAAAAAATGAAGAGAGAGAGAGAGAGAGAGAGAGAGAGAGAGAGAGAGAGAGAGAGAGAGAGAGAGAGAGAGAGAGAGGAGAATCGGCTGCAACTGAAAATAACATGTGCAGTAGAAAAAATGAAGTAAAATATATATATGTAGGGAATGAACTCTGCAGTCCTGGTGATAAGTGGAATTTGGTTTCATTCTTGCACTGAGAAGGGGGGCATACATGGGAATGTGATATTTTGCCCAGAGCCAGCTGAGAGATTTGAGTTCCTCGTTGGCAGTTTGTGTTCTGGAGTTTTCAGGAACCAACCCTAATTAATAAGGACTTTTCGGACTTATTCAGTGAGTATGTAGTGTCGCGGGAGTCGGTACTTCCCGACATTCGTGGCATGATCTGTTACTACATTTGACAGAGGCTTCATACGAACCTAGAAACGTGTTGGTCATCTTTTTTTTAAACTGTGCTCGTGGTAAATTTCGAACCAGTGGGTCAATGTCATTCCACTTTTTTGGAAATGTGTGTAAGGAGAGATTTGCCGTGAACTGTGTTCGGGGCTTGAGATAAAAAAAAGTTAACAGGGAACTATTGTGTTGGGCGGTTTGGGTCTCTGACGCTGCGGAGACAATTACATGTTAAATATACTACTCAAAGTTTGCTAAGCACCAAATATTTGGCACGTTATCGTGAAATTTTTGGTTGTGACATATTTGCGATATTTTTGGTGGATATGATTGAGGAATGTATTGAAATGGTCCCCGGTGTTTACATTAGCTCTCTTGACAGGCAGACTTTTCGTGACAGTCATAGACAGCATGCACCCCTTGATTTTCATGATGTTTTCGTGTACTGTCTACATGTACATGGCATATGTAGGGTATTCAATCTTCATTTCAACACAAACCCTTGGGATTTAATGATTGAATATGGCAAATGCAAATGTAAGAAGACATTTGTCTGAAGCAGAAATGTGGCGGGCTGTAGGGATGGTGGAGCAAGAAGCTACCTGTCGTCACGTTGGTGAAGCCCTTGGAGTGCATCATACGGTGATCACCAGAGCCTGGGAAAGATTTCAGCAATATGGCACACCAGTAAGACGGCATGGTGATGGAAGAGACAGGGCAACATCTGCAGCTGAAGACCGGTTTTTGATCATTCAGGCTCATAGGAACCGCTTTGCCACAGCAACCCACCTTCGCAGTGACCTTCAGAATGCACCCGGGGTAAATGTTTCGACACAGACTATCCGGGCAAGGTTGCACGAAGGTGGTCTCCGATCGAGAAGACCATGTATTCGCATTCCGCTGTCCCAGAACCACCACCAGGCACGATATGAATGGGCCATGGACCACGTTGGATGGACCAGAGAAGATTGGCGACCTGTCCTTTTTACAGATGAGTCAAGGTACTGCCTAGACCACACAGGTAGGCGCTCTAGGGTATGGAGAAGACCAGGAGAGAGATTCCATGCAGCCAACATTGCTGAGCATGACAGCTATTGTGAAGGGTCAATCATGGTCTGGAGCGGTATCAGCAGGGATGGACGTACAGAGCTCTGTGTCCTTGAACGTGGTACACTGACTGCACAGTGGTATATTGATGGGATCCTGGATGTCCACGTCAGATTGTATGCTGGTGCAGTAGGTGATAGATTCATTCTGATGGAGATAATGCCCGTCCTCCTGTTGCCCATGCAGTCGGGGAGTACCGACGGAGGGAGGGGATTGAGCGTATGGACTGGCCAGCAAGATCCCCTGACCTCAATCCAATCGAACATGTCTGGAATGAGTTGCAGCTTGCAATTTCAGCCCGTCCAGTCCAGCCAATAAGTGTCCAGGAGCTTGGTGCCATGCTGGTCCAAGAAAGGAACAACATTCCACAAAGGACCTCCAGGAACCTGATTGGGAGCATGAGAAGGCGTTGTCAAGCTGTAATCAACAGTAATGGGTCCCATACTCGATATTGAACCCATACAAGTTCGCTCCGTCAACTTTTTGGCAAATTGAAAAATTTCCTTTTTTACCAATAATATTCCATGGTTATCGTATTCAAAAGCTAAAAAATAATGTCAAACACAAATAAAATCTTAATTTCTGTACTTAAATCATTAAAGGTATAATTAAATAAAAAAAAAATATAAACACTTTTCATTACAATATTTCAACTAAAACGTAAAACAGGCAGTTGGATATACTTGGTGCTCAGCAAACTTTGATTAGCATATGATCGCGTGTGCTTTGATGCTTGAAAAATTGCGGGAGATAACTCGAAAATCTGGTCCTTACTACAGGATTACTTATAGTTCAATATGTTTTCGATATGCAAAATAAGTAAATCTATTGTCTTATAACGTTTAGTTTTAGAGTTGTCTCATAGCTTTCTTTATATAATTACCCCGAGATAGAACGACAACCGACCCACCTTTGTCGGCTGGTTTGATAAGTAATTTCTTATTTTTTCGAAGTTTCGTGAGGGCATACATTCTTCTGATGTAAAAAAAAAACGTGATTAGACGTTTATATAGGTTCGCTCAAATCTGTTTTGCTGCATGGTTGCAAAATTGGAAGCACTGGTTCAGTGACATGCATGTGTCCTTTTCAATCACCTGAACTCATTTCCGGTAAATGTTTGCACATGGAAAAATATTATTTGCCTTGTCAATATATTTGGCATTGGTATCGATGCCTTTGTCAATGGTCGGAGTCTCAAACAAAGGTATGCCTGGCAAACCAAAGTTTTCACCCTAACTTAAGTGTCATCTTCGGCGTTTCTAACATACTTTCCGCCGACCATAGCTACACACTGCACTGTCATTACAAAAGCCAACAGACAATTTACTATCCGCTTTCGGCCCACAACACTGAAGATTCTCACCAGTAGAAAAAGAAATACGAAAACATGTTACTTCCCGTCTTAGAGGTTGGGTGGCAAATAGTGACTGAAGTGTGTGTGTGTGTGTGTGGGGGGGGGGGGGGGGGGGGGTCTGTGTGTGTCTGTGTGTGTCCGAGCCAATAACTCGAAAACTATTGGGGTTACAGTTACCAAACTTCGCAAAATAATAAAAGACAATGGGAGGATGTGTCACACTCATAACCTAACTTCAAGGTCAAGGCCACGTTGCCAAGTCACCCTTACAACTGGTCAATATTCATGTCTCAGCCATGACCCAGAAACGAATCAAACTACTACAATTATCAAACTTCACACAAATGTTAAGGACATTTAAAAGGTTTGTCTGTAATAATTACGCATCTTCAAGGTCAAGATCATACTTGACATCCATATGTTAAAGGTCACGAATGGTGTCTCAGGCATAACGCATAAACTGTTGACGCTTTAATCACCAGACTTCACACAATTATAAAGGACAATGGGAGTCTGTTTTTCACGCCATCGTTGGGTCCGTAATATCAAGGTCACGTTCAGATTTGAAGATCACGCTTCAAATCGGTCAATATTTGAGCCTCGGCCACAATTCAGAAACGAATCAAAGAACAATTATCCAACTTCGTGCAAATGTTAAGAACAGTCAGAAGCTGTGTGGCGTATAATAGTTTCTCGTGCATCTTAAAGGTCAAGGTCATCCTTGACCTCCATGTGCTCAAGGTCACAAACCTGACTCGGGTATAACTCAGAAACTATTGTAGTAATGATCATCTTTTTACTCGATTATAAAGGTCTATAGGAGGACGTGCCACACACCATAGTTGAATTCGTACCCCAAAGTCAAGGTCACAGTTCGAGGTCACACTTAAAATTGGTCAATATTCGTGTATCAGCAATAACCGAGAAACCAATTAAGCTACTATTATCATACTTCATACAAATGGTAAAGACAGTCAGAAGTGTTGCAAATTTCAGCTTACAGTGGAAAGTTTTATGATAGGTAAAGTGTCAAAGGGGTCATTAGCGCCTATAGTAAATTTTAATAAAATAATATAAGAGTACTTCAAAGTACTGGGCAGACAGAATGTACTCGTGTAGAATAGAAAAGTATTAAATTATGTTGTACTGTGAAACACGGGAAATCTGGTATTGTTTTAAGCAACGAACAGATGCGCTTGCAGGTGTATATTCCAATGGATACAAAAACTGTCAATGTATTAGCTACGCGTTGATGAAGGATAGAAAAGGCCTCTCTATAATGTCATTCATGCTCAGAGGAACCAAAACTGTTCTCTGATAATGACGACTATCGAACATTCTGATATGTTAAGTTGTCAGGTTTGAATGGATTGTTTTTCCTCTACAGGTGGTGAGGAATGTTAGTTTGATGAGAACTTGACAATTAGTTGTCAAAGTATTCAATTGTTCTGTCAAATCATACCTGATTTCCAGAACTCGAACAGTCGTGTGATGTTTAGCCAGTTTCAGCCAGTACCAGCTGGTTCTGACTGGGATATCGCACGCTCTTCTAACAGAGGACATCCTCCAGGCCGACGTTCATTGATGCTTGGAGATTCATGCTAGAGTATGGGAACGGACGGGCGGAGGCACTTCTTCGGCAATGGGTGCCTCATGTGACTTAATCTGCTGACTGATTCAGTCAAGATCTCGTGATGCTTAATAAGATTAATCCTTTACCTAACATGAAAAGCAGACGACACTTGCAAAAAAAATTCTCGAATAACTAACTAACTAACTAACTAACTAACTAACTAACTAACTAACTAACTAACTAACTAACTAACTAACTAACTAACTAACTAACTAACTAACTAACTAACTAACTTCGAATCCCACCTGCGGCAACCGCGTTGTGTCCTTGGGCAAGACACTTCACCCCGATTGCCTACATGGGGGCACGATGACGCTGTGTACTGAGGCGTACTGCACGTCGATGGTGCGCATGTCTTCAACCAAGCTAACCCTGCCTGTGCTGCGGTGCAGAGTTCAGAGTTACGATGTTGGAGAGCTGACAGCTGCTCGTCGTTGCTCGGTGGTTCTCTCCGGGTACTCCGGCTTCCTCCACCCGTAAAACTGTCCCGGTCACGATTAGCCATTGTGCATAAGTATGTGACCTTAAACACCAATAAATAAATAACTAACTAACTAACTAACTAACTAACTAACTAACTAACTAACTAACTAACTAACTATAACTAACTAACTAACTAACTAACTAACTAACTAACTAACTAACTAACCAACTAACCAACTAACTAACTAACTAACTAACTAACTAACTAACTAATTCCAATTAGGGGGCATAACCTATGTTTGTGAGACAAAAAATGAAAAAAAATAATGAAAATTAATTGGCGATTTTTGAGAATAGCGCTGGTCGGTTTTGTCCGTTACGTTGGGTAAAGGGTTAATTCGCAATTCTGCTCAAGGCCAGTCACATTCCACTTTGTATTTAATTGCCAACAGAACCCCAGAACTGATACCTTTGGTCACAGTACGGTAAGTCGCAGTAGTTGCAACAACAAGCCTACACGCGTTAACTTGTTCGTAATCATAGGGGGCGGGCAGGAGGTCTTGACTGCCCTAATAAAAGCTACCGTCACTCCAGTATTAGTGAAGAAGTTTTGTTAGAAATATTTTGCTGCTTTTGAGACTGTTTTGATAATTTTGACGTAAGAATAAAAGTACTGATAATCGGAAAAAGAGCTGCATGTACGATTTATCTTTTGCTACAAGAAATCACCACGAGACAAAACAAGGATATGAGGGCCTACAACTTAAAAAAAACCACAATCTCATTCCAAAAACGTTTTGGTAACAACTGTGAAGTCCGAACTGTATTATAAAACCACTAGATTAACTTTGGGCCACGGCCATTAACTCTCGGTATGCCACAGAAGGCGTGTCACGTATTGTAGTTGCTTGTATATCTTCCAGGTCAATGCTATTTTTGAAATCTTGATGTTCAAGGTCACAAATGATTCTCAGACATAACACATAAACTATTGTGTCCACAAGCATCAAACCTCTCACGGTTATTAAGGACAATAGAACGATGTATCACACGCTATAACTGGGTCCCTAGCCCCAAGGCCAAGGTCACATTTCAGTCACACAATGGGAGATACAGTCACCAATTGTCTGGCATATTGTTTACAAACCTTTTGGATTTGCTCCTCTTCTGTCCAAAAAAACATTTAACAAGTATTCTCAGATCAAAGAGGTCAAGGCGTATCCTCATTCCGCTGATGTAATCAATCTTTTCACTAAATGATTTTCAGTTTCTTTACTTAATTCAGTTTGCCGGCTTTGACCCCCGGTTTCTGTTTTTTATACCTATTGATGACACTTCTGATCTGCTTTGGTACTTTGAACTCTTCTTCAGCCTTTCTAAATGGCATAACCTCTTTAAAACCAGCTTTAATTACTTTAGATTCATGTTTCGTCATGTACAATTTATTTACACCCTGGCTTTGGTTTAAATGCCCGTTGCTACTTGTTCCTATTCACCTCGCCAAATTATCCATATTCCTGACATCACAAAACTATTGTATGATGCTACATTATAGTTGCTGTTGCTGAAGAACATTGATATCTCAGTAACACATGGAGGGGTGCGGGAACAATGCCTGAAATTATGTTTTTTTTACATCACCATTTTACACCCACCCACCCTAATTATGTGCATTTTTCCTTCGAGTTTCGGACCTCCACCTCTAAATCAATCGGATTTGAAGAGTTTGTTTGCAGCTGGGTCCACTTCCATGTATATTACCTTATGACAAATGCATTACTTTTTATATTCTGTACTTCGCTTAAACTAAGAGTTTGTCGCTCCTTGGCCAGAAAAGCTATATAGCACTGTCTCAGACTACGAATACTCTTACCATTTTGTGACGTTCCCCATCCCTGGAAGAGCAAAATTATTTGTTTGCTGAATCAAGCGCTCTCATTGGAAATGTATCTGCTAAAGTCAAAGATATTCTGAGTTTTTTTAATCAATGCAAGATTTAAAGTGTAAACGCTGTGAATTTCCATCTATAACAGCTACAACGTTGGTCGATATAAAGAAACTTGTTCTTAAAGAAAGTCAGAACTGCAAGAGAAATTCATTAGCCGTTGAGATGTCAGTACATGTTCTTGGCTTATTGGGAATTGTTCTCTTGTTATTGATGTTTAAGTCATTTGCTTCAGATGAAAGAAATTTCCATCCAAGAACGTGACGAATCTTTCTTCTCCATCACGAACAATGTTATAGCTGAAAGAACGTGGCGACATTGGTCATAATTAAACACAATCACTCCATTCAAATAAAATGAAACGCGATAGTCCTTCATTCCTCTGGTTTGTTAATGCATTTATATTTAATATGCCCCCTCCCCCCCCCCCCCCCCCGGATGTCTTCATTTGTAGTTCATCGTACCTTGGTGAGTACCAATGAACAGTGAGAGGTACAGTCGTGGACTAGAGGAAGGGTCTGGAAGTTGGCGCTGATCGTCCACCAATATAACTATTTCGTCCCTTAATTGCAATAAGGTGCATATGGCACTTTGCTGGATTGAAGGGACGATTCATACTGATAGGAAAGAAATTGTATGTTGATACTTTTTGAGCTCCACCGCTAAACACCGCGCAACACATACTACAGGCGAATATTGACTATATTACTGCCATATGTTTGAATATTTCTCCAATAAATCTACTTTACAAACACCAAAAACACGATTCTAGCAAAACATTTAATCCTCGAAGTTAGAAAAATAATAATGAGTTTTTTACTATAAAAATTACCACCACTTACAAGAAACAAATGTTCATGTTAGATAAATGAATGGACTCGACCATAGGCTCCTAAGTCTTATGGTCACACGTGATGATGGTGATGTGCTCTCTTGGGTATGCTGTGGCGTGAACTGCATGTGGTGCTATTGCCCACACATGTCGCCTTTGTAGCTTATTTCATTATTTATATCTCGTGGCGTTATGGTACATCTCAGTTTTGATCAATAACCTCAATACATCTGAATTGCTGTGACGATCATTGGTTACATGTCTCACCGACCGCCATTTTGAGGGTAGGGGGCAGTTATTACTATAAATAAATATGCTCAACAAAAGCAATTTCTCGAAGATTTTCGATTTTCCGCCACCAGACAATCACCGATAGTTTTTGTAAAGAATATACTTTGATGTATGTAAAAAATGAGTATATTTGCAATGCAAATTGAATATTTACCAAAAAACAAAAACAACAACAACAAAAAAAAAAAAAAATACGGAGACTGAAAAGTTGAAACCTTGTTTTTGGTTTTCGTGCTGGGCTTTCGTTTGATGCTTGATAATGTGAAAGTTCTTACGCTGTGACAGCAGTTACAGCATAACAGCTTTCACGCCATCAAACGCCATCGATGGGTAGGGCTACCACGTTGATTGAGCTGACGCCACCTTGAGGGTGGAAGGGTGGGGTGGGGGGAGGCGGTTGGGGGGGGGGGGGGGGTGAGGGGTGCAGCTTGAGTTGCTGCGTTTTCCGCTGATGTTCCAGCAATCTAGTTGTATAGAGGTCAGTGGTTCTGATCAGCAAGATGTACTCTTGAGTTATGTTCCGTTGGAAGGTTGCATGTCATTGAAGATCTACATTCTTGTATTATAAAACACTTTTGTAACATGGGTGTGAGTAGTTAATTTGGCTTTTACTAAAAAAGTCATAGTACTGTTTTTGTACAAATTTGGAAAACGGGTGCTACCTAGAAGTTATTCCCGGAGACAATAAAAATGTAAGCTGGGCTGCTATTGATCACAGCAAAATAAAACAAGCTCTGAGTGGAATTTGTGAATAAAAGACACAACGAAATTTATTCATTCAGAAATGAAACTTGAAAGGCATGGGCATGTCTGACGACGGAATGTTTTTCAAATATTTAAGGTGAATGGACTCAAGATTCGGGGGAGGGGGAGAGGTGGTGGACCAGCAACGTTCAATTTTGATTTCATGAAAGTGTTTCCAATATATAACAGTAACTTAAAAAATATAACGTCAATTAAAAATATGATAAACTCCCGTGTTTTTCCACATTGTGGGGTAGTTTGGCCCTTTGGGTTCATTGTTGCTTTTTCATTAGGGTTTAACGACACCTTCGACAACCAGGGTCACCTCGTGTCGGACACTTCATGGGTAGAGGAAGCCGGAGTACCCGTAGAGACCCACCGAGCTGCGGCAAGCAACTTCCAGACTCCCCCAGCTTACTAACTCCACAGAAGCAGGGTTAACTTTGGCTGAAAATAAGTGCACCATCGAGGTGCAGTACGCCTTGGAACACAGTGTCACTGTGCCCCCAAGTGGGCAATCGAGATTAAGTGCCCTCACCAAGGACACAGCATAGTTATCCCTGGTGGAAATCGAACAGTAGTCCTTTCGATTTTGAGTCCAATGCCGTAACCACTGAGCCTCTGCGGAAACAAAAATTACGTCGAAAGCATTGACAACTGAGAACAGTTGCTAGTAAAACAATATCTCTTGAAAAGAGAAAACAAATTTTCAATCGAAAAGATGGCCAAGATGCGTGGATACATATGGAATATACCCACAGTACCCTGGTGTACCAAATGTTCACCACTCGTGATAGAGTGGTGTTAACCGCGAGCCTTTGGCGCGCGGTTAACACCACTTCGCCACGAGTGGTGAACACTTGGTAAACCAAGCTACTTTGGATATATGTTATTTATACCATGATCGTAAGATTAATAAGAGTTTAAATGTTAAATAAATCATTATTCACACGTGCGATTCTGTTGTTTTCATGAGCATCGGTGGGCGGTACTTCCACTGGCAATTTTATCGCCGAAACGAAATAGAAAACGAAACGCGCAAATTACGGGGCCTTTTTCATTTTAATAACATAATAACATATTATGCTTTATTAACACGAGACAACGCATGTTTGTTAACTTTTGGTATCTTATGATGTAAACTTATTTAAAAACGTAATGAATAATTACCGGTTTCATTTCACTTTTAACGAGGCGACGAGTGATAAATTTAGACAAGTTTGCATTCAAGGCGAGGTTACCAAAGGTCAATTTGGATGTAGTTACACTCTAGGTGTACATTTTAACTACTGAAATGCCATTACTGTAAAGCTAAAATTTATGTCATAGGCTTTTCATATATAGTAATATAGGTAATCATGGTATAAACACCATTACTTTAACTTCTTGCAGAAACGATTCCAACATTATGGGGTAAAATATGAAGAAAGTGGCTATTGTACCGTATGAAATGTTAGAAGATATGCAACATTATAGAAGGAAAAAAATCTCACCGTCCCAGATCATCTAATCCTCTAATTTTCAAGTTAGGTAAACAGCACAACTTCAGAATGACTTGTCATTAGTATTGGAAAATTTAGATTAATCAGAAAATAAGAAAGAACTTATGTATGGTGAAACTTTACATAAAATGCAAATGTTACAACCATCATTAGTTACTTTGAAAACAAAAGAGAATTATATCTTCCAAAACGGCTCCCCGAAAGACCAAATATTTAAAAATTAAAAGAATTGCCCACATGCACTTCCATAATTAAACCAAAAAAAAATGTGCAAATTTATAAAAAATAAGAGTGGCAAGTTTGAATAGGATTCCTTAAGGGGTCGTCCAATATAACTTTGACATTTTTTTGAAAATTTCAACAATGCTCTGAATACGAATTAAAGTGGTGAATAGCGACGTATTAATACCAAAATAATGACAAAAGTACACAAAACTAGTATTTATCCACTCGTTCAAAAAAAAAGATTTTTTTTTCTGCTTTTGATGACAAAGAAATTGTCAGCTGCATAAGTAAGAAGAACAAGGAATAGATCGGCAATTCTAATATATGTGTTGTAAAAAAGCCTCCATACTCCATATCGGAGAAAGCATATTCACCATTTCTTCACAGACGTGTTGAAATATCGGAGAAAGCATATTCACCATTTCATCACAGACGTGTTGAAATATCTGAGAGGAAAATGAACGACAACGAAATATAGGAAGGCATGCTTATTTTGATCACTTGATTTAATTTCCAAAGATCTGAAATCTTCAACCATTTCACTGCTCTTTTCGAACCTGCAAGGCGATGTAATATATAAAACAGGATACATTCACAGGAAAATATTCAACTGACAATGTAATAATTGAGTAAAGTCCTAAGTTGCAATATTGGACCCGGAAACTGTAGAAAGTTACGCAAGTTTCAGCAAGGGATTAATACGCCATTGATTCGAACTGCTATATTTTGGTTGTTGTCGATGAGCAAAACATAAAACTGGAAAATTATGTTCGAAAACAAAAAATGTATTCAAATCAACATACATAGCAATCATCACTATTGTATATTAACCTTTTACCCAACGCAGACGATATCAAAATTTATTATTTTAATTACTAGTTTTTAAAATTAAAAAAAAAAATCAACAAAACCATATCATGTGACCCGTCCTTGGAACGAGCTCGATGAGCTCGTTCCAATGAGGGGTCACATGATATGGTTTTGTTGAAATATTTTGAAAAGTTTTCTTTCTTTCAGCTGCTGAATTTGCAAATTACGCGGGCTGATACGGGCGATTCGTTAGGTAAAGGGTTAAAGAAAAAATAATTTGATTGCAGCCCAACTATATTTGTGACGCAAATATTGTGAAATTTAGAACCATCGTAAATAAATTTAAATTTCGTTCTCGCACAACCGCATTATGTATAAGGTGGTTTCACGTCGATTTTGGTCGTTATTGGTGCCAAAAGGTTGTCAAATTCTATGTTTATTGTACAGTCTGTCGACGGAAATAGCACGAAGCCCCCTGGCGGAAAAAATCACACGAATTACCGAAATGAGACCACAACGTATCCGAAGTTTTCAGATAAATGAATTTAATAACCCCCATAATTGCGATATTGTTCAGGCCTGTAATTCACTGCCTATAAAATTACTATTGGTAAGCAGATTAGTTATTAATGTTCTAAAATCTCACGAGTAAGCAACAGTCAAGCCTCCCCAAACAGCAACTACAGAAGGACGATAGATTCAAAACAAATGAAGCTTACCAAAGCATGTACAGAAATGAATTAGAATCCATCCTTTTGTTGTATAATTAATGTTATTTCATTTAGTGAAGATTTATTGCCAAGATCTAGCCAGTGAACGGTGTTCATAGTAATGCTCGCTTGATTTCCATTTGTGAATGAGATGTAAGTTTGGAATAATTTTAGTGTGACTGTGAATGCAAAGCTGCTTGGACGTATAATTCGACTATGTGTCAACCTATCTCTAAATACTGCTGTGTGCGGTGTTTACTGCTGTGTGTGGTAAGACTATTCTGATTTTCATGTCTTTTGTAATATTAACTCCCATAAATTTCATCCAGTTTCCTAAAATCATAATTAACCTTGAAAATAAAACACTTTCTAACTTAATGAAGCCGATTGATGTAACTGTTCTGCATGCAGGGTAAGTCATTTTTTTCATTTTTTGTTGTTTAAGCCATACTTGAGCATTCACATGACACGCTTGGCAGCTGTCATTGCTCATGCTACATCAGAAATGGTCAAAGATAATACCAAATAGGGAGTTGGGTAGTTTTCCATTTTCGGTGCATCTATCTCATTTTTTTTGAAACAGCACAATTCCTTTTACATAACACTTCCGAGCGGTGGTTCTATGGATATGTTTCCAAATGATGTTTTCAAACAAATTTTTTCCAACCCTTTCGTCTTGATAAAAAGCAATGCGAAGTAGGTTTAGCTGAAGTGGTTTTACCTTCTGAAGCAAAACGTGTAGCAAATGACGAATCAAATTTTAAAATCATTGTGACAGATGCTAAAATGACGAGCCGTCTTTCTACCCACAAGGGAAAGTATAGGAGTACTTGGTATGATACTACGTTATTCTATGTATATATGCATGCATATATGTATATGTATACATAAATACATACTCGTTCTGTGTTTATTACATGCCTTCAAGTCTAAAACAACAATTATTAGAAGGACTCTCAGCAATTCATTTGACAACAGTTACTATCAACAAAAAACATATTTCATCACCAACCAAATTTGCGAGGGGAACCCTTATTACTATTTTTAGCTATCGCTAGGAATTCAAATTGTAATTCCGGTGCACGATTTGTAGAAAATTGCAGTGAAATTCCGCTTCTATTTAAATATAGTCCGATATAGATTTCCTTTCCGCACATGTGTGCGGAACAGATTTTCATTTTCCGCATGGTTTAGTGTTGCTGTAGATGGGGATTTCATAGAACAGGCGTGCAATAAATACTTGAAATAAACTGATTTAACAATTTTTGCAAGATATCCATTGACCAAACTAGGCAGAAATGAGAATTAAACTACATCATGCTCCAACTAAATTTTGTCTGATTCATGGCGAACATAGAAAAATTTAAATTCAAAACGCCAAATTCAAATACCAGGATTAAATTTGATTCCAAAATTTGCAAATGATCTTAACCCTTTGAATCCTAGCGGCGGTGTTTTCCTCCCAGCAACATGATACGTCATAACGTCATTAAATAATAGGATGGCTGTTCAGTAAATGTGTGGGGTAGACCAATCAATATTTTCAACGAACAGCCCCGAGGCTGCACATTGAAAATATTGGTAGGTCTACCCAAAATAATGAATATGGACTCTTCTAATTGCTGCCATTGAACTGGCATCGAAGATACCACTAGAGTTCAAAGGGTTAAAAATAAATCAGATTTAACAATGGCTCCGTGCCAGCTCTTTTCTGGACTAAGAGGATATAAACCATCCACAATAGATTCTTGACAGTTCTCAAAGGTTATCACCATTAAATGGAAACGTTGTTCAGGGGACATGTTGCCACAACATAAAAACTAAACACAGATAAGCTAATATTGTGAACACAAATTCGTCGAGAGAATCAGGAGAACACTGGTTGGCAATATATTTAACAGACAGCCATTCTGCGGTCTTCTTTGATTCACACGATTTACCACCAATGGATAAAGACATTTACATTTTCATAGTGAAAAACATGCATTCCCGAACAATGAATACAATGAGACTTCAAAGTATTCTTTTTATTTGTGTGTGGATTTTAATGTATATTCGCATTAGATCATCTTGCAAGAGAATATGATTCAGAGACAGTTCTCTCTATCAAATTCCATCCAAGAAATTTCCAGGAAAATGACAGAGATGTTCTATAGATGTCTGTGAAACCCTATGTACATTATTTAAAACGAACCCCCCACTGAGATAATTTTTTTCATTATGATTTTTTGTTTCTCCTATGTTTTATAATAAGATGGCAAGTATTCGAAATGAAAAACAGGTAACCCATGTCATTTTCTATTATATAGAGAGTAATCGCTTCACTGGACTGGTTACGTGAAATAATTCATGAGAGATGAAGGACGTTGTACAAACACGAGTGCGCGAATGCGCACGAGTGTTTTACAATATAGTCCCTCGCCTTGAATGAATTATTTCACGTAACCAGCCCAGTCAAGCGATTACTCTGTTTATTACTTTTCATTATTAACGATAATTATATTATTTAACCCTTTACCTAACATAACGACCAAAACCGGCCAGCGCTATTCTCAAAAATCGCCAATTAATTTTCATTATTTTTTCATTTTTTGTCTCTAAAACATAGGTTATAACCCCTCGTTCCAATGAGGGCTTATAACCTATGTTTTTGAGACAAAAAATGAAAATAATAGTTATTCAAGAATTTTCATGTCAGGTAAAAGGGTAAAAAACCCCAATGAAGTCCCCATCACACCCACGGCAAAGCGTCTTCAGTTGCGCGCACGGATACATGACACAATTGTTGATTGCATAATTCACTTGTGAAGTTATCGTTTATAATCAAAACCGGAAATCCCAGTAAATCACACTTTGGAAAGTAATAAAGAAAAAGGAAATAGTAGCTTTCTGTGAACTTTATGTAATACTACCATTTCTATTATATATGAATGTCACAGAAAACCATTTTGTAACACAGATAGGTTTTTAATTATCAAATGTTCCAATAAGACTAAAATCCTTGCTTTCTGATTGGACTAGAGCTCGCTTAGATTTTTCTATGTTTACGGCCCCAGTGACATATGTTACCGCTGACGTCACCAAGTGAAATATTTGAAACGATGATAACAATGGGAGGAGATTAAAAGTTCATACTACCTATAAAATCGTATTATTCAAGGCCAGTGATCATTCTATGAATGTACACCCAAAACCCTCTTAAAGAACTTCGAGGTTACTCCATCTCAGTTCAAGTCATGAACTTGTTCATAATTTGAACTGAGATGGTGTAACTGAGACCTTTATCTAAGTTAATGAGTTTTTGTTGTCCAGTAACGTCGTTGGGAACAGGAGAGATTTACTTACTAAATTTGTTATCGTTAAAATGGTCTTGTTCATTCGGTTTTTCTTGTTCATTTCACATTGTGGGTTTTGGGCCACGGAAAGGGTATTATTGGAACATATACGTTGTTGTGATGAATTGAACATAAGCTTCGAGCCTGAAAGCTCAGACCATGTTACCGTCATTTCATCTCAATAACTTATAATATTTTTGTTTCAATCAGAGAGGCTGAATGATGACAAAGGTGCTTTAGTGACATTCGGTTTCATAAAATCTTAATGACAGATTTATATAGACAAGCGAACGCAGATCGCGGTGTACATGTTTTTACTTTCACAAGGATATAGTTCAAAAATTTGAAATAAATCTTATATTGTTTGTCAAACAACTTACGTAACAGTTTTGTCGAAATGTTGGTTTGTCATGTAGACATTTTATCCCCGCGTCTCCAATATCCCAACACTAAGAAGACATTAGAGTCACTTCCCTTTTTTACTGAGTGTTAGGTTTAATATTGTATGCAAACCTATCAAACATTTATATTATGAACAGTTATACTTTCACAATAAAAAGTTGATTGTTAACCATACCATTAATGCTGTTTGCGTAAAAAAAAATCAACGGTCACAGAGAGTTCGACCACAACCGATCAGTCAAGTATTTTCACTTTTTTCTTGTGTTTTGTGGAGTACAACGATACGAAATATTATTTTCTCTCTTTCTTATTCCATGTTTAGGATTTTTTACTGTCTTACTATAGAATTCCCCCATACCCCATCAGCATCATTATAGTTACCAGGGGGTTTACTGTTGGAATTTCCATAACAAAACCGGTTTTGTGGTTGATCTGCTCATAAACCGTGTTACCCCATTAGGGAATTTTGAAGGTTTTAAGTTCCTGAAAGCTTATTTAAAATGCTATAATTTGCACCATTGTTTGTTATTAGGGGTTAGGGCATTACCGAGTAATGTGCATGTAATTACCAAAACCCCGGGTAAACAAATTTACCCGTTACAGTACTAAATTTGACCTTGGTTTGTACATGAATTATGGGTGTTTTTACCATGACAACACAACATGGTGCCACTGAGTGATGTGATATAACGTTACATGAGATATATCAGATGAGATCCATAAGACGGGGTTGGGGTTGGGGGTCCAGGTACATGACATACTATTTTTTTTCATATAATAGGCGCATCCCTGTTAATATTTCATTTCGACCCCATTTTATGGATCTCATGTAGTGGATCTCATGTGATGTCATAGTCATGTGACCCAGTGGCACCATGTTGGGTGTCATGGTAGCCCTGTGAGCGACAATTTTGTGTCGTAATTATCATAGTGATATATGGTCTTAGTGCGCACGTGCAGTGTGTGACGTTAGGGTTATACATATTTCCTTCGTCCATTTTCTATTTTGGAGGCCACCGTCTTGGTTTCTATTGTAGCACATGGTTGCTTTGTGACCCAAAATCATCTAATAGCAAAGAGGTGTGTTTGGGGGTTGTGCTCAACTGAATAGGAGTAAATCTAATTACCCAAATAGACCTGACAATCATCCCTCCAATTCACCAAAACCAACCCGAAATCACTTTATTTGGTACATATTCCCCCAGAATCCTCTTTTGCAATGACAGGTGCATTCCTTTGTATATGAGTCATTCTAATTACCCAGAATCCTCTGTTAGAATTACCACAAACAACCCGTCAAATTGCACTAGTTCAGATTCCTTGCGAATCCTTATTTTAATATGAGCATATAGTTATATAGGGTCCTATATCACCTAGAGGCTTATAAAACTGGCATGGTGTGGTATAAGGCGCGGCTCTTTGTATAAGAGTCAGTTTAATTATCCAGAATTACCACAAACAACCTGACAATTGTTTCACTAGTTCAGATTCCTTCGGAATCCCCTACGTCTACCTATCCTAGTCTATTCCATGGCTTATTATTCTCTGCATTCCTAGGTCTGTTCTGTCTATGTTATGATTTCCCCGATCTCTCTATAAATTATTCTGACTTTTCTAGATGTGTGTGTGTGCTAATGCATAATGTGTACGCATTACGTACAGCACGTAAGCACATGCTGGATGTACCGATATATGCTGGTGTGCTAGTGTACAGTGTGCACACACCACATGTAGTACAAATGCACATACAGGTATTTGAGGATACCTATGGCATGGGGATAAACTATTTGAGGATACCCTTTGAGGATACCTGTTGAATATACCCTTTGAAGAATATCTTCTGCGGGATATTTATCTGAAGACATTTATGGCTTCTAACCCTGCTCAGCTCCTGGCTTCTAATCCACCCCATACCCTTCACAGGGTCAAGACTACCGCTGCCGACTTGTCCATAGTCACCACCATCTGTTATATGTTCAGTATGCATTGTATTCTCCTTTGGTGTGAAGTTACACCAGCCTTGCAACCTCGTGCCATTGTTGCCTTGTATCATTACTATTGGCTACCACTATTTTGTCCTAAGTTAGAGTGTCTCAACCATTACCAACTTATGATACAACTGCGGCTCTTAGGGAGCACGGTGGCTCGATACGTAGAGGTGCAGGCTGCCAGCCGAGAGATCCTGGTTCGAATCCCATCTGCAGCAACCGCTTTGTGACCTTGGGCAAGACACTTAATCCAAATTACCCACGTGAGGGCACGGTGGCGTTGTGTACTAAGTCGTACTGCACGTCGATGGTGCACTTATCTTCAACCAATGCTAACCCTGCCTGTGTGGAGTTAGTACGTTGGGGAGTCTGACAATTGCTCGCCGCTGCACGGTGGTTCTCTCCAGGTACTCCGGCTTCCTCCACCCATAAACCTGTCTGACACGAGGTGACCTTGGCTGTCGAAAGGGTCGTTAAATCCCAATAAATAAAATAAATAAATACTACGGCTCTCAGTGCACTACTATCGCTACGTGTTACGTGCCCCAATTCATATCACAATCAAAGTTGTATTCCACAACTGCTTGCTCGATTGACTCGAATCTTTTCGAGCAAATGAGCTATCGAGTGACTCCCCATACTGCTATGCGACTCATTTCGGCAAAAGGAGATTCTACGAGGGATTCTGGGGAAGGGACTCCATAAGTGGAATTCCGTAAGTGGGATTCCAAGCTCCTATACAGCTCGAGGTAGTCTTACCATCAGATTCCATCTTGTCTTCAACTATCTGTCCTGTGATTTGCCTATTTTGTAGTCATCCAATACTATAGACTTCTACCACCCTTACAGCTTTGTACCATTGCTATTGACTTGTAGCACAAATTCATACTTCCTAGCTATGCCTGACCCTATCTTGACTCTGCACTATGTCAGGTCTTTAACAGGCGCAATCAAATTGCTCCCTTCACCTAAGCTTTATCGGTCTCTACAATGTTTTGACCTCGTGAAAGCTACGGTACCTTACAGAAAAGAAACTGTATGTTGATCATGCCGAGATGTGCTTATGTGTTAATTTTTTTTTTCTATTTGGGTTTAACGACACATTAACAGCCAGGGTCATATCATGTCGGTGACAGTTTTACGGGTGGAGGAAGCCGGAGTACCCGGAGAGAACCACCGAGCAACGACGAGCAGCTGTCAGCTCCCCAACATCGTAACCCTGAACTGTGCACCGCGGCACAGGCAGGGTTAGATTGGTTGAAGACATGTGCACCATCGACGTGCAGTACGCCTCAGTACACAGCGTCATCGTGCCCCCATGTAGGCAAGCGGGGTGAAGTGTCTTGCCCAAGGACACAACGCGGTTGCCGCAGGTGGGATTCGAACCGAGGACCTCTCGGCTTGCAGCCTGCACCTCTACCTACTGAGCCACCGCGCCCCCATTATGTGTTAATACACATGGTGTCACAATGGGTACGCATTTCATGCAGCACACTGACATCAGGCCCGTCGGAACGAAATTTATATTGGGGGGGGGGGGGGGGGCTGATATTGCTAATTTGGGTGAACTGGCTGATACTAAATGGGTATGGGGTATCCAGATGCCGAAGGCATCTGGCGAGAGTGCTGAAGGCACGAGCTTTTTGAGGGGGGGGAGGGGGGAGGGGAGGGGGGGTACTCCCCAAGAAAATTTTTTGAAAAGGGCAATCAAAGGAAGCATTCTGGTAGCTTTTGAAGCAAAAACCTCTTGATTTTTTTAAACGGCAAAAGTTGTTTTTTTAACAAAATGTTTCAAAAATCCCAATAGAACCCCATAACATTTTGGGACAGTTCTCACACCGGGCTCACCTGCAGGCCGTGGCCGTATTCCGTCATGCTAAAAAACAGTCAGGCCTTATGGTGGATTCATTAGTTTTATCATTACGCCAGCGGTTGTCGTGGTCTTCTGAGCTGCCAAAGGAATTGCTCAAAACGTTTGCACATCAACATATGCAGGTGCATGTTATACATTCAGTGATACGTTCATAATTCTAATCCAGGGGCGTAGTAAGCTAATTTTATTGGGGGGGGGGGGGAGGGGTAGGACCTATATTCCCATGACGCGACGCGTCATCCGAGCGGCGAGTGGGGGGTGAACACGAGAGGGGATACCCTCCGTCTCGTTGGTGGGGGGTCCGGGGGCCTCCCCCGGGAAAATTTTCGAATTTAAGATGTAAAAACATGCATTCTGGTTGATTCTGAGCAAATAAATCGTATATTCCTATGACGCGTAGCGTCATCCGAACCGCAAAACGGCGAGTGGGGGTAAGCACGAGAGGGGGTACCTCCCCATCTAGCTGGTGGGTGTCCGGGGGGCCTCCCCCGGGAAATTTTTTTAATTTAAGATGTACAAATATGCATTCTGAGTGATTCTGAACAAATACATCGTCAATAAGGAAATACGTCAGCTCTCTGATCAATTCAGCGTGATTTCCGAGCAGAATGACAGGAATTGTGAACATGCAATGAATTACTCTGTGGTTGGTTGGGGTTTAACTTCGCTTTCCACAATTAGGCGATAACACAACTGTCAGTTTTATTGGTGGAAGAAAGCCCACATGGAACCCACTCAATCCAGTAATCATTAACAGTAATGTCGGAATATGGTAACCAGTGGGCATCCCGTGTGGAGAAACCACCAACCCAGCCCAGTAAAGCCTACTTTTGACAAATTTGTGGGGGTGGTGGAAATATCTCCCTTACCCCTCCCCCCCAACCGGTTCCTACGCCACTGTTCTAATCTGAGTTCAATAATGTAATGTCCAGTTTTATTAAGATTACATCGGTTGCTCCCATCATGGATAAACTAACGACAAAATATGAGCAAATTATTGGGGGGGGGGGGGGGGGGGCTGCAGCCCCCCCTCCCCCCAGCCCCCCCCGGTTCCGACGGGCCTGGACATACACTGGATGTGCCGATTTGTTCTTGTGTGCGCGTGCACAATATGTACACAAACCTAGGCACATATTATGAAAAAGGGATTCTACGGTGTATGTGGGTCTGGTGGTTGATTGAATGTGCTTGTGTGCAAGTGCAAAATGTGTCACAATGTGCACACATCACATGCTGGATGTGCCAATATGTGCTTATGAGCTAATGCACAATAGATAATACACAATGTGCGCACAACACATGTAGCCCATACAACACAAATGGGATGCTGTATGGTGTGGGGTAGGTCGTGATGGGGGGGGGGGGCGGTGTTTGTAGGGTGTTTTCCAGTGGTTGCGGTTTGAGAAGGCGGGACTTGGGCTCTAAAAATATAGTGGCCCATAGCCTTCATGATGTGGTCAATTTAACTAATTCAAATCGTCAGATTGCTTATAAAACATTGTAAACAATTTTTTGAAAGCATGTACATGAGGTTTTATAATAAGGCCAACGAAACGCTTGTAAATTATAAATTATAAAAGCTGCTGTCGCCAGTTGGAAAATATGCTTTATTTAACTGGTTGAATGCAGGAAGCCACCACTATCATGGCATTCAAAAAATGAGGGTACCAGCACAAGAGCCAATGTTTTCCGTGCCCATATTTCATATTCAGTCAAAGTCAAATATATTTTGTTTAGATAAAGTTGTTTTATTACAGTTTATTGAAGAGTGCCTTTGGGCACTCTCCAATAACTTATAATAGTATAAATTTTGAATAACAAATTCAGACCACCAAAATTTATCTAGTTCTCAACCAGTTAAAACATTTGAATGTTGGACTCTGAAAAAACATAATTTTTGAAAATTTGTTAATGTTCATAGTGTGGAGTGGGGTGAGGTAATGTTGGGAGGGGTGGGATGCGGGCTGGGCGGGGTGAATTGTAGGGTTGGCGTAACTATATATTGATTCATAGTCAAGACAATCTTGTCAATTATGTGTGGTAACGTGTTTCAAATTTTAGGCCTATTTATGAAATTTCGTATGCACTTTCGCTACATTTTGTGCACATGCCTTTATAAGCTGATCAATCAAATGCATGTAGCTTCTAAACGCCTCATTCGACAGATGGCGAACATGTCTTAAAACGTTTCTTAGTTATTGGACTTTCAGAAAAACATAGTCTGGAAAAAATTCCCTTTATAATTTTTGAAACGTTGAGGGGGGGGGGGGGGCGTGACCATATACTGTCTCATAGCCTATTATATATAGCCACAAAAGTCGGGACTTTATAGGTTCTGGTACCTTCAATACCGTTAACATTTGCTTGTAGCTTATGTTCAACCGAAACGCGAACATACGCTCCGAGCCGCAAGCCTGAGATCATGTTACCGTCAATTCATCACAATAACGTATATGTTCCAATAAAACCCTACCAATAGCCAAAACCCACATCGTGAAATGAACAAGGCGACTTGAATGAACAGGGCAACTTTTACGGTAACAAATTTAGTAAATAAACCTCTGGTATACCCTGTAACGTCACTGAATAACAAAGAATCAATAAGTTAGATGAAGGTCGAGATTACTTCATCTCAGTTCAAGTCCTGAAGATATAAGTTGGTTGTGAGTGTACATTCGTAGAATGATCACCGACCTCGAAAAATACGATTTTATACGCAGTATGCACTTTAAATCTTTTGCAATTTTTATCATTTTTTCAAATATTTCAAATGGTCACATCAAACGGTAACATGTGCCACTGGAACCGGAAACATAGAGAAACTAAGCGAACTCTCGTCCAATCTGAGGGCAAGGATTTTAGTCTTATTGGAATTGTTTGAATTATAGGTACCAACAGTTCTATGGGAATTCATGTAGTAAATTTTGCAGTCGAGTTATTGGTGGGGGTGAGTGTGTATGTGTGTGTTTGTGTGTGCGAGGGTGTGTGTGTGTGTGTGTGTGGGGGGGGGGGGGGGGGTCACATCCCCAGCGACGCCACTTAACAAACAATACACTCTAAAAATTTACCATCAGCTGCTACAATCACTGTAACTTATATGAATAGATAACATGTTTTCGTATGAAGTTGACATGGAATTGCCAGTACTTAGATTCCCGTAAAATACCGAGAAATGTACGAGCATTGAACAATAACAACAGAGGCTGGATAGTCAGCAATCGATTTATCAGTTAATGTCTGAATGTGCGCAACTCTGCCATTTCCACTTCTTCCAAATATCACGATAAATAAAAAAAGAAAAAGAAAATTATGATCTATTGATAATTTGTTTTTCAATAATTGCCCACGCTATCAATGTGTCAAATGTTCATTTACATGCCTCTTACAAAGTGTTCATTTGGAGATCCGATCGAAACCGTAAGTGATGGTTGTGTCAACTCTAGTATTTTATGCTATCGGGAGGTTTACACGAAGTAACGGATAGATAAATTTAACCATGTACTTACTCCACTTGCAGATAGTTGTGTCCTGGCTCACTTTGAGGCTCTTGTTCTGTTCTTCGTTCAGTAGAACCTAGTGATGCTTTAGACATGTTACTTAACCCTTTACCCAAACGCAGACGATTTCAAAATTGGTTATTCTAAATATCTTTTTTTTAAATTTAAAAAAAAAAAAATCAACAAAACCATATCATGTGAGACCCCTCTTTGGAACGATCTCGTCGAGCTCGTTCCAAAGAGGGGTCACATGATATGGTTTTGTTGAAATTTTTCGAAAAATAATATTTTTTTCAGCAGCTGTATTTGCATATTACGCGGGCGGATGCGGACGATTCGTTGGGTAAAGGGTTAAGGTGGATGATAGAATCACTCAAGCTACGATGATATCGTTAATATAATATTACACATGTAATTAGACAGTAATGTGGGTCGAAGAGAAATTAAAGGTGGCTTTATTGAATATTCATCACTCCTTTGTTACTATGGGTCTCCTGGAAATGACCGATTGTGGTGAGGGTTGGAGCGGTTGTGTAAACCTTATTTGATAAAATTGGTCATGCCCAGCAGCCCGACTCGTGTACCACAGACCTCCATTTGTATGAACTACATGGTGTGTAGCATACGTCCAAGTATCACACCTGCTTATTAACGCCCGTGGTTGTTACAGGTGTATGTTATGGTGACCGACCATCCCTAGATTCGCCAAGGAAGCTAAGATACTGAACAGCTTGTCAGGCATCAAAGTTTTGGGGACAACGGTGATGTGGTCCCTATAAATCCAATTCTTGGTAAGCAAAACACTATATATTAAGTATAATAATTAAGTGACGTTTTTGATGTCCATTGAAATGATGAAACTCTTGTAATTGCACAGACCTGAAGATGGGTCAGCGCATCCCTGCTTTCAAACCGCTCCAGTAATATATTTAAAAATTAACCACAAAATATGTTGCTTCAAAACTATTACTTATAAAAACTCATCACTTCCAGCTCGTGTCTTTTAACCTGTCCAATATTCCTGAAAAACTCATGTTGCCTAAATGAGGGTACGAGGACGGAGTGTGAAGATGTACAGCGCGCAGGTGGCATCCTTGTCTTCAGCCAATGCCAATCTTGACCGTGCTTGTCAGTATGTTGGGGAATCCGAGAGTTACGCGTCGATGGTCGATGGTCGATGGTTCGCTCATATAACTGTCCAGCAGGGCGTAACACTGGCTGTTGAAAGTTCCGTTAGCCTTTTCATTCGACAGAATATATGAATACAAACTCTTCTGACAATAACGAATAAAGAAATAATAGTATTCTATTGGGTGATAACGTGGCCAGATTGGTGGTTTTCCTGCTGACCACATCACTGTAAACGTATTGCAGTATGTGTGTCGGAAAACGTCGATTTTTTGTTACGTCAACCGGATAGATTAACCAATGAACTTTCATAACCAGTGACCGAGGGCTGAGGAATACACCGACATTAATCAGCAACAGTGACCGCGTATTAATTCAATATACCGCCCCCAGTAAAATAACTGACTTGGGCAGACACCCAACATATTAATCAATCGAGTAGTTATTACCTCCACGCAACATGATATACTTATGCATGCAGCAATACCTTGCGTCGTGAATTTCTGCCTTAAATTCTCGACTGCCCAGCACACATAGAAGATCTCTAATCATAACTTAGTCACTGCTGAAAATGAAATTTATCAGTCAATTAATTAGTATTAAACAGAAACCCGAGCACCCAACAACACCTCACATTTCAGCATGTTCGGTAAGTATTGTTAAGGGTTCGTGTCCAACAAATGAGTGGCAGAGCACCAAATCCCCCTATGTGTACTGAATATATCTCTGCGAATTACTAGAGTTAACTGGTAATACTCGACGACAAAGCTGAAGTCCCTAACTTTGCCAATCAACACAGTTGCATATCGATTGATTTTGGAAATGTCTTCAAAACGGTTCGGCTCATCGATCACAGAAATTGACGAATCTTTGTCGGTGTATTTGATTAAACTACGAAGATTTGAGGCTTCTTTTAATTGTTCAAGTCTTAATTTTAACCCTTTGTTTTCGTTAGACCGATTTTTCGGTCCAAGGCATAATTTCGTCTCATTCTTGTCTTATCATTATAAGAGGTCTATATAGGGGACATTGATGATAAAATAATAAACACAGTCTGCCAGTCGGCTGCAGACTGCAGTTATTATTTTATCCTCCCTGTATATTGATATTGGACTGACCCATCTCACTGTAAGTGTACACAAAGGCGATTCCATTACAGGAAACGAGGATTCAAAGGGTTATCTGTAGCAGATCGAAATGCGATGAAATATATATATTTGTGGAGGTGCTCAATGGTGATCGTGTTGAAATTTTACGCTTTAATCCTTTTCCAAACACACATGTTATCAAAATTTGTTATTTTAATTATTTTGTCTATCAAAACCATATGATGTGACACCTCATTGGAACAAGCTCGTACCAATGAGGGGGTCAAGGGACATGGTTTTATTGAAATAAAAAAAAAAATCATCTGCTCAGTTTGTAAATTTCGCGGGTGGATGCAGCCGATTCATTGGGTAAACGGTTAATAGCGAAGTTCTACTGTGCAAGTAATAGGAAAGCGATGATACGTGCCTTATTGGCAGGACCGCGGAAATGACGTCATGTCACGTGACCCAGTTACGTCATGTTTGGTTGTCATGGTAGCCCACGTGAGCGGCCATCTTGTGACATCATCCCCATAGTGATCCGTGGTGTTAGTGCGCATGCGCAACGCGTGTTGTTATGGTGATAGTGTCTCCGTCGTCCATTTTGTATACTGGAGGCCGCCATCTTGGTTTCTATGGTAGCACGTGGTTGCTATGTGTTACCCAATGGCCTACAACAAGACAGAGATATGTTCGGTGGGATTGTTCGATTGAATCTGAGTATCACGAATTATCACAAACAATCCGACAAATTGTATTATTTCGAATTCTTTCAAAATTCTCTGCTTCTATCTATCTTTATATCCCATGGAATCCCATTTTTGGAAAACGCCTGTGGCTATGGAATCCCTTTTTTGTCGTATGATGCCACGAGGGCCATGAAAAAGCCCTCAATGAGGCCTCATTTACTATGCCTCTTAGCCTAATTTCTTTTTAGATCACGAGGGCCATGAAAAAATCCCTCAATGAGGTATAAGTTACCATCTCTCTTAGCCTCATCTCGGTATTTAACAGCCATATCCCATGGAATCCCATTTTTGAAAACGCCTTTGGATATGGAATCCCTTTTTGCGTCGCATGAGGCCACGAGGGCCATGAGAAATCCCTCAATGAGGCATATTCTATCCCTTTTAGCCTCATTTCTTTTGAAGGCATGAAGGCCATGAAAAAATCCCTCAGTGAGGTCTAATTTACCAGTCCTCTTAGCCTCATTTCGGTATTTAAGGATACCTATGATCCAGCTCCTATACAGCTCCTATCTCCTAAATGGCTCCTATACTGTTCCTACACAGGTTGTCTTACCAACGGCTTCCATCTTATCTCCAAAGCTCCAAGGCCACTACTTGTCTATGGTCTATCCGTCCTATCATTATCTTCTACAACAGTCTTGTGCCATTGCGGCCTTGTACCAGTACTATTGGCTATACTATCATCCATTAATATTGACTTGTAACACTACTGCTTAGCTATACCTATCTCAGTCTCGACTTTAACATCGACCAAGGTTGAATCTGATTTCTTCATGATGTATACATAGAGACAGGCTATATAAGGAATTCCATAATTGGGATTCCTAGCCGATTCCGTAAAGTTGGATTCCGTGTTTTTACATATTGACATGGGATGATGTCACAAGATGGCCGCTCACGCAGGCTACCACGCAGGCTACAATGACAACCAAACATGACGTAACTGGGTCACATGACATGAAGTCACTTCCGGGATCCTGTCAAAAAGGCACGTTTTATCGCTCATCGACAACTTATACATATGTTTATTCACAATATGCGAACATGAAGAATAAAGCAAGGTAGTCAACTACATGTGCTCTAAATTAAAGTATAAAAACTGAAGAAGTGATATGATTTTTCTGCCCCGTTTTCGGAGTGTAGATGTGGAATTGGTGTGATAAGTTTTGCTTGAAGTGCAAATGCATATCTTCTCTGCTATGTTGGTTTCGCAAAACCCGAAATGTCGTCTTAATGAAGAAATCAAAATTCTACGATATCTCTTATACCCTTGAAATTACAAAGCCTATTGTTCATATATAGAGGATATGGAATGAGTGTTTTTCTCATATAATATTTATTAAACGAGTCTAAGAAATTTCCCGTTTTGGCGAGCCTCTGGCGAGAATTCGGACGCGTTTCATAAATATTATATGAGAAAAACACTCTTTTCATATTCTATTTATCATATGACACACACACGCACAAATTAGCCACATAGTATGACCCTTTTAACCCATCACCTAACTTGAGTTGCAGACGGCACTTGGAAAAAACATTCTCGTATAACTAAAAATTTTCATTTTTTGCTTCCAAAACATAGGTTATGATCCTTCATTGGAACGAGCTCATCGAGCTCGTTCCAATGAGGGGTCATACCCTATGATCCCTATGTTTTGGAAGCAAAAAGTGAAATATAAAAAAATGAATGGAGTTTTTCTTGTAGGTAAAAGATTAATACAGTATAACCCACCCTAAATAGGACAGATAACGTAAATTGTCCCTACTGAATTTATGCAAATATGACCCAGTTGTATTTTGTTTACCAATCAAATTGTCCAGTTTTGAAATTGACCAATGAAAGCTCCCAACTCTAATTATGCAAATTATGAAAATGTGGCCCAGTTGTATTTTGTTCAGCCAATCAAATTGTCTAGTTTTGAAATTGACCAATGGAATTGACGGAAGGCTTTATTTATCACTGATTAATATGAAAACAAAATATCAAATGTTTTAAAGTGAACAAAACGGACGAGTCATATGTAAAATGTGCAATATTAATAAAATGATACTACCAAACGTTATTGCACGCTATTGAAAGAGTTTAAAACTATCCTCTTTCAACACCAACCATCCCCCACCAGCTCTCTCGAAGATCATAACATTTGTCAGTGTATATATACTATACAAAAAAACTAAGGGATATCCAAACTGATGTTGATATTTTCGGAAAATTGTATTGGATACGCGTGACTGGACACATCAATATGCTACCAAGTTTAGTGTGGATCAAGAATGTCACCGGCCCACTAAAACTTCGTGCAGGTTTTTCACACGAGCGCCGCGTTAATATCTGTGTGGGTACGTTTTGAAATTTTCGTTTGTACTGGACGGGCTTTTTCGGTGGTCTCATAGTTCTTTTCTTGGTATAAACTCGTTCATCAATAGCTTCTGGTCAAAACGTAACTTTTGAGGTATGCGAAGACTGACACGCGACGAACGTACGTTTACGTGCCGTTGGCATGTTGAAAGCTGGCAACCGACAGACTGCAGTGGCTGAAATTCTCAACGTTACCCAATCGGTGATTAGAAGGTTGTGGTCACGCTACCGTCAGACAGGCAATGTTGATGACAGACGTCGGTCATGTCGTCCAAGGGCGACAACTGCTAACAAGGATCGTTTCATCCGAACTACAGCATTACGAAACCACCATCAAAGTGCCTCAGAAATTGGACTGCAGCTGCACCGAGCGACAGCTGTGCGAGTCAGTGGTCAGACTATCCGAAATTGCCAACACGCCAGGAATAAAACTAACCAATGAGGGGGTTCAAATTCAATGATGAATTGCCTAAGGATCAAACCACTTTTTTAGCCTAATAATTTAAAATAGAACAAGGCCCTGTAAGTCGTTTTTAACATTTTGCACAGAGTTCTACGGGAAGAAAAGTGCTAAACTTCGAATGAAAATTAAAGTACAAAAACACCACACTGGCGATTTAAATTATACATAATTGGGAAGCATTTAGGATTGTCTTCATGAATTGGTAAACGACTATTCCAAAAAATAATCATTGTTTGTTTTCAAATGTTAACTTGAATTGTCTTCTCAAAGAGTGCTATAAAAATTTTTGAGAATTGCACTACTTTGATCTTCGCGCATGCGTACCAAGGTGGATACAAATAGTTGCTCGTGAATACATCATACACTGCATCTGGTCTCGTACACCCCGGTCAAGAATGTTCAGAATGTACTGGATCACAAAATGAAACAGTTCAAAAACTTAGTTGGACATCACAAAAACTTTGTTGGACAGTACAAGACCTCAGCATACGAGGGAATCAGTGGATGAAGTCTACACACAGAGAAATTTATTTGTCCTGTCAAACCTTGCTTAAATGTCTTACTGGACTAGTAAATAACGTACAGTACAGTCACCGTGGAATGGTCGTAATCCACGCGTGGGCATTGATGTCCACGCATGCGTTTAGTAAGCAATGAAAATCATCATCAGCAAAATTTTAATTAATGAAGCATCAGAGATTAAATACTTTTACTTCAAAGATAATATGAAGAGCATCGAAATAATATGAAGCCTTTGAATTGGTTTAAACAATATTTTATTCTTTAAATATGTCATATGTAACAAAAATGTTTACAAAAAGTAACGAAGTAGGATGAGATATCTTACAATGTAACATTTGTTCAGCAATGTAGAGTATCAGAATAATAGAGGGATTTGACAAAAAGCTGAAAGCTTGTGCGCGTCATCTCCCTGAACCATGAAATATATCTCAATTATCTGAGGTGGTAGAAGACACTACTTAAACGTGTCTAAAGCTACCTAAGGTCATGACCCATACTCAAAATTATAATATAGTCTGGGCAGGTGCGCAGCTAACTGGATGGGGCATCGTACCCAAAAACACAGCAGTGTATGGGTGCGATGCCCCGGTCAGTGCAAGGCTAATAGTTTAGTTAGCTTGAAGCATAGGACAGTAAACGTGAGTTGTCAGAACATATGACGACTATACCTGATAATGCTTAAACCATGAATGTGAAAAAATAAGAAAGATGGAAAAAGAGTGAAGGGAAATGAGTCAAGAAAGGACAGAGAAACCAACATGAAAACGGTGTCTATTGCCTATGTATTCGTGACAGTTCTTAATATATGCAGCCTATGCACCTTACTTGGAGATGGGGCGGGTGTAGAGGTGTTTTACAGTGTGATCGACACAGAGAACGACTGTAAAAGAGAGTAGAGGTAGATTCATCTTTGAAGAAACTGCGTTAGTGAAAACGTCCACTTGATAAAATAAAGTCACGAACCACTTCAAAAACAGATCCAAAAAGAAGCGTTGGTACGTCAATTGGAAATGGTAGTAGCTTAACTGGTAGAGTGCTAAATTATTTTTAGACAAAATTTGTTCACATGTCTTTGCCTTGTTACAATTTATTGGAGAGTGCCTGTGGGCACTCTCCTATAAATTGTAACAAGGCAAATCTTAACAGGCTAAATAATATCACATCAAAGATAATATGAAGCAGAGCCACTGAACTTGAAGTCATTAAGTTGCACGACCTGCACTTCAGAATAAAGCCCACATATGGGCTTCCAGCACTCTACCAGTTAATGGAATTATCACGAGCATTTGTGAAGACTGGGCAGTGGAGAAGATAGTATTCCACGGTCTCACACACCCCCACCCTGGCATAAAGAGGTAGGCGACTGGTGATTTGAATACAGGTGGGAATTGAGGCTACTGCAACCCAGACGTCACCTGGTGTGATAAATTTGAGTTTTGCGGGACTTTGCACCACTATAAAACTTATGAGGCCTTTGGTTCCCGGCACTTAAAAATATCTTGAAGTTCGGTAGTGAAGAGTTTTCACGCAGAGACATGGGCAGGCTGTTCCACTGAGGCCTTTAAATTGCGATACCGACAGTTTGTTTCTAGAGGAATGTTTTATTTTTCAAATTAAAATTGAATGTCTTTGTATAAATATGCACTTTCTATATTTCTGTGTGTAAAAGGACTGCCGAAATCCTCTCCATGTTTGTTCCCTTTTTGCAAAAGATAAATAAAAATTAAACCCTCCCTCCCTCACTGATAAAAAAAAAATGCATCAGAATCAATTTATTTAATTTGTGTGACCTTATATTAAGGGTATTAAAACCTAGCCGAACATCGTTTCTAAAAAGCGGAGGTGGATTAATATAATAAGTAATAAGCAATATAATATATTACACTTTTGAAAGTAATATGAAGTAATAAGTAATAGAGATTTTTTTTTATTACAAGTAATAATAATATAATATAATAGTTTGAAAAATAACTGAGTAATATTTATTGTTTTTATATTACTTTTTTATTATAATTGAGATACTGGAAATGTTCAATATGGGTTTTGAGCAAGTCATTAAATAAAATTATAATATTTAAACATGATATGAGCACAGTTGATTTGTGTTTTCACAGATAGTCTGTTGTGTATGTGCAGCATTATGTGAGGGGTTTCGATCCAATCTTGAATATGAATCAATATGAAATGGTTTCGCGCGCCAAAGGTGCGCAGGAACGGTGCGGGGCAAGCCCCTTTCGACCCTCATTAGCAGTTGAATATTCTTTTTCCCAGCGAGTCCAGGCGCGTCAAAGGAGGGAAAGGTAGGATACTCAGTAGATGTCCGGGATCATGGCGTTCTTGTGAAGGTTCAGTTTTCTCGTGGTGATCTTCAGATGTTCTTATTGGTGTTTACCCTCGGGTGAGGACCAGTGTGAGAGGGGTCCTCTCAACAAAGGCGCTACCTCTCCCCGAGGGTGGAGTGCTGATGTTTTCATGCAAGTATAGTCTGCCACTTATGAGTTAATCTTGTTGAGGAGGGCCATCATTGGCAAGTATAATCTGTCTCAGGCAATGGGTGGAGGTTGAGTTGGCTTTTGTGTGGAATTCTGTTAACAGGATTGGATCTGGTCGGGAAGAGATAGCAACAAAGGCCCCTTTCGGGGACCACCAAGAGAAAGACCCGAACTTCCCTACTTCGGGGGCAGGCCTGCATGGTAACCTATTTGGACGGGACCTGGATACGCACTACTGGCGTTTACAAAAAGATACTACAGGCGGGGCGCAGGACCAACGCTCGCCTCCCAGGAGGTGGATGACCACTTCTAGGGATGGAGTCAAGGATGTTCAGAATTCATAGCGGTTGCTATGATCCACAGCGGTTAGAGTAAATCCATGGCGATTATTGGGAAGTGGGCGATCAAAAAACAAAACATCTGTCGGTACCTGCTTAAAAGAGAAAAGATAGAATTAGTAGGTTGTATATAGTAGAGTAAATATGCTAACATGTTGCGTTACTTTGATAGAGTGGGGTGCGTTTAGGGTTGTGGGAGGAGAGCAGGCTATGATGATTACATGCCACACCCGGGGGTGTTTCCTGCTCTTTAACTCCGCGAGTTGGTTCCTGCTGGTGTTTATATGGGTTAATTGGTTTAGGTAGATTGATGTCGAGATTTTGAAGGAGAGCAGGCCATGACGATTATGTGCCACACCCGAGGGTGTTTCCTGCTCGTTACCTCCGTGGTTCATTTTTTACTAGTGATTCTGGGGATCTTCGCCATCAGATTAGTTAAGTTTAAGATTAAGATTATCGAAGAAGAGCAGGCTATGACGCTTATATGCCACGCCCAAGGGTGGTGTTTCCTGCTCGTTTCCTCCGCGGTTTGATTCCTATTTTGCTTTATATGGGTTAATTAAGTTAGGAAGGTTGAGATTCAGATTAAGGTAGGAGAGAAGACTATGACGTTCATATGCCACACTCGAGGGTGTTTTACTACCCGTTGCCTCTGCGGTTCGTTTTTTTATTAGTGCCTATGGAGGTCTTCGTCATTAGATAAATTCCGATTTAGGATTATTGGAGGAGAGCAGACTATGACGCGCATATGCTACACCCGAAGGTGTTTTCCTGCTCGATACCTCCGCGGTTTAATTCCTACTTGGTTAGGGGTCATCTTGATTCAGTAAGGACCTCAGAGTTATACTGGCCGTGGGCGCGAGCGGATCGGTCGGGTCAGGCGGGTCCGGATCTTCTTGAATCGCCCCCCCCCCCGGCCAGACCACCCCCACCCCGTCAGGGTGGCTCCCAGGTAGCAGTGATAGCTCGTGATGATTATTGTGTGGCATTTTTTCTTTTTTGCCGGCTGGCACAGATGTCGTGTAGTTCTGATATTAGCTTGCTGTCCCTGAGGAGTTCGCAGTTTTTGGCGGCTAGAGATGAGAGACGATCTTCTATGATTGGAATTTCGGCTTTTTCGTGAAGTAGTTTGATTGGGGTATCCCATGGAGCTCGGAGCGCGTGGTTCTGGACCCTTTGAAGTTTGCCCATGTTAGTTTTATTCATTTCACTGAGAACAAGAGTCCCGTACTCAAGTACGGGGCGCACAAAAGCTTTGTATATTTTCAGTTGGACTGCTTCATTGGCTCCCCAGGAGGTGCCGCGAAGCATTTTTAGAAGATTAATACATGTTGTTGCTTTTGTGGCGGTATCAATGGTATGTTTATTGAAGGACAAGCATTGGTCCATGGTTATGCCGAGGAATTTTGCGTCGGTGCATTCAGGGAGGACTTTATTCAGTAGTTTGAGGTCAACATCGCGGTTTTTATTCTTACGGGTGAAGGTGATTTTTTTAGTTTTATTATTGTTTAGCTTGATTCTCCACTTCGCACACCATAGCTCCAGGTCATGCAGAGCGCGTTGGAGAGAATTTTGGACTTGGCTGGCAGTGTTATTAGAATCCAAAAGTCCCTTATCATCCGCAAATTGTGATATCTGAACGCGTTTGTCAGTGATTTTGAGGTCGTTGGCACAGATAATATAGAGCAGGGGGATGAGGACGGATCCTCGGGGGTACCTGCTTCGAGTGGGACACCGTCGAACATTTCATTGTTGACTTTGATTTTTATTTCACGGTCGTTAAGAAAGGAGGAGAGCAGTCTTAACAATTTCGTTGGGAGTTTGATTTTGGACAGTTTGTGGCGTATTACGTTGTGCCAAACATCGAACGCTTTTTCTACATCAAGTAAGGTTGTTGTGCCTATTTGCTGATTATTAATGGCTGTTTTCATTTGTTCCACAAGGCGATGGACGTGTTCCATTTTTTCCTTATGGTTCCTATAGGCCCTTTGCCAGTCGCCGAAGAAGCCGGTACCTTCGAGGTGTTCCCTCAGTCGATTGGTAAGAACTCTTTCGAATACCTTACCAATGCAGCTGAGGAGGCTGATTGGGCGGTAGTTAACCGGATTGGACAGGTCATTATCCGGATTGGGTATCATTACACCAAAGACCGATTTCCAACATTTTGGAAAGTACCCATGGGTGTGGCATGCGTTATAGAGGATTACGAGCCTAGTTATTAGCAAGTTGGGGGCTTAGTTTCAGGACTTTGTAGCTAATCTCGTCCTCGCCAGGTACGGAAGAGTTTCTACACTTTTTCATTATGTTGATGATTTTGTCATTGGAGATGGGGGATACGAGGTCATCTTCGTACCCAATTTCGAGGTCGGTGTCAAATTTTGGGTCTCGATAAACATCGGGGTGTTCATTAATGAAGTTGTCGACCGCATCTTTGACTGCGTCATCGTATCCGGGTCTTTCATGTGGGCGGTGGGTTTTCCAGAGGAGGTCGGCAAAAGTGTCGGCCTTCTCCTTGTCATTATCGGCAGTGGAGCCATCCTCTTTAATGAGGGGTTTGGTGACTGTTTTATTGCGATTACTTTTTTGGCCTGTCGACACTTTGAAGGTGTTCCAAATTTTTTTTGCATCTTTAGCTCCGTTGAGGTTGGCTGTGGCGTTTTGCCAGTTATCTTGTCGTTCGGCCTGGAGAGCTTTTTGTTTACTTCGCCCTGAAGGAGGATATAGGTTTTTTTGAGGTCCACTTTTTGTCTGGGTTGCTTTCTGATTTTAGCGCGCGTAGGGCTTTTCTTTTCGTTACAAACTTACAAACAGTACTTTGAATGTATAGACAAGTCATTTATTGAAATCCTCTCATCATATCCAACAAATAATGCCAGTAGGACTGAAAAGGGACTAAATTGTTTTATTTTTATGACTTTGACACTTGTATTTATATTTAATCCTATTGTTCTCTCCAGCCAACTTCTTTAATAGGTGTGACATGCCTGCTGACCTATTAAACTATGGACGAAGGTTGACTGAGGTCATTAACAACCCTGTAACAGAAAATAGCAATGTAATTAGTGCAGTGTAAACTGAAAAAAATTGTAGCATCAATGTGAATTAATGCGGTCATACTAAATACCGAGGGATGTCGAGGTATACCGAGGGATACCGAGGTGAAGGAAAATAGGGGTGGGAATGGGGTTGAAAACTCTGAAAAGTGTATGGGGTTGTGTATTTTGAGTATATAAATAGATTTAAGCAGTATGTGCATGGTTTTAATGCCATATTTGGTTATGGGTGCTAAAGAAATAGCGTTCGCTGAAAACTCTTCCCCTCGGTATTTAGTAGGTAGCTTGGTAATTAGTATTTACAGCGGCTGTATCTCCGTATGCGATAGTGTAAATTGTTAATCACATTGTGACTTGTTAATTAGTTATCTTTGTGGCTGTCGGCAAGTGCAATCAAAGCCTGCTTCCCAAAATCAACACACATATTATGTACCAGGCATTTGAAGGAGAATGCGCTCCATAATCTTCATAAGATATATAACAAAGAAACCGCAGATAACATGATCAGCATTATCTTCAATTCAGATACATTGCTTCTCACGATTGAGGACCCTGTTGTATACAAAGAAATTTCAACTGACCTATTGACGCTTTTCAAATTCAGCAAATATTTGGCATTGACATTTTTACCTAAACTAAAATCCAAAGTATTCGAACCAAGACAAGACACATACTGGCATCCCAAAATTATTGACAAATAACAATGACGAGAGTAAAAATAATATTATAAAAAATGGAAAATGAATGGAGAATTTTGAAATTGCAAGAGTTGTCTTGACAGACTTGAAGACATTGTTATGGACCAATACCGTTACATAAGGAATTAATAATTTCGGAAGTGATTTTCCATTAGCCAACGATGCAAAAAAAAAACCCCTTGGCGTTAGACAAGAGACGTGGTCAGCATTAGCGGCTGACCAACGGCATCGACGAATTGATAAAAGGTAACTGGCTTACATGTACGTTTCCGACAATTCTAAAAATCAAACTTCGACTGACGGACGTTTGACTATACCTAAAACGGCGGCAATTGCCAAAAAGACCTGGTCAGGTAAAGAGGGTGAATACCTTGAAAACAAAAAAGTGTCAACAAAACACCAAGGCCAAATTAAAGCCGTTGACACTGAGCCGAGATAGCTAAAAATATACTGTATATACACATATACTAAATACAAATTGCAGCTGTGGGTGTATGGGGGACGGCAGAACGATACTTACCACAGGATGCCACAAACCCTAATAACGACATAAAGCCAACAATGGCAACTGGCAAAAGTTCTGCCTGTCCAAAGCCGAGATAAAAGTTCATGGGAGTTTTATTTTTATCAAATATTACAGTGATCTGTCTAGTGATACCCAACTAGCACTCACGCGCGTCATGTAAACACAGTGACACCGAAGTAACCTATTAATTACAAAGCTACCTACTAAATACCGAGGGGCAGTTTTCGGCGACAGCTCGGTCTTATTGCATTTATTCGAATAAATCAACGGTTATATCACATATTGCTTCAAAAGGACTAAAATATATGTCTGCACATATATTTACACCTTTTAAACAACTCTTACTTATTTATTTCCCTTCACCTCGGCATCCTTCGGTATACCTCGGTATCTAGGAGGACCCGAATTAATGTACATTAAGCTTTTTGTCAAATCTCTCATTTACCTTGTACCTTGCAAACTTCTTATTGTGTTATATTGTCTTACTGTCTATTTATTTTTGAGTTGATAATACATTGATGTCTCTATTATGTAACAAATAACACTTATTGAATACAAATATTGTTTAAACTAATGTACATAAATTATATCTGTGTCGAGAAAGCCAGTCCCTGATATAATTTTTGTAAGACTTATGTTGTCCCTCAAGCAATGATTCCAGGAACTGTTTTTATCAGAATAAGTATTAATTAATTTAACAAAATGGTATAATCTGCATGTATTTCTATCGATACTGTACTTTTACGCAGGTATATGCCTTGCTGATATGTTAAAGAGTTAAGGAATCAGTGTGGGAGACAGTCCCCTAATAGTATTGAGAGAAAAAAATAATGTAAATCAGGTGTTGTTGATGAAAGAAAAGCAGGATGTACTGTATTGTACCATACCATTACGTTTGATGAACTCTCTGAGAATTTAAAGCTATATATCAAGCAGTAAGCTTTTGTTCTCTTAATGTATGTTGTGATCTGCATTAAGGGATCAAATTTCTGCATAAAAATTGGGTAATTGACAAATGTAATAAAAGTAATAAAAAAGTAATATTTAGTACATTTTTAAAAGTAAATGTACAAGTTATTGTTGAGATTACTGCAATTAAGACGTAGGCGACAGTGAAGTATTTGGGCCCGACGCGATTTATGAAAGTAGAAGTAGTTAGGTACAATATTCCGATTTCTGTATAAGTAACCTTTGAATTGTGGAAGTGAATTATTTTGCCTAATTTCGGATGGAATCTCATTCCACAAGCGCGTGGTCAAGGGGAGGAAGGAAGTATGATATGATTGGGTGCGACACAAAGGTGTGATGAGATTCAAATTGTTCCTTAGAGTGTAATCTTGGGTTTCAGAACTGAATGGAGGGGTTAGGTTAGATGAATACGCTTGGACAAGGCTGTTATGCATCTTAAAAAATTGTATTAACTTATGATTTTGCCGCCTTGTTTTGAGCGTATCCCATCCTAACTCGGCATACAGGCGATGCTTACGAGCGCTCATGATACCCCCAGTAATAATTCTTGCCGCTTCAATTTGGATTTTCTCCAGTTCATCGGCTTCCCCAGCTGTACAGTTATCTCAGACGGTATCGGCGTATTCAAGGATTGGGAGTTCATATGCGAAACAGATTTTCTCTGTGGATTTGCGATCAAGCCTATGTTTGAAGCGTCTAATCAGGTTGATACGCCGCCAAGCTTTCTCGGCTATTTCTTCGATATAGGTCTCAATGTCCTCTTGTTGTTGAGCACCACTCCCAGGTGTTTGCGTTGTGATACCTCTGTAATGTTTGTAGAGAACATTGACAGTGGTTGGTGTGTAGGTTCGAGCGTTGTTTCGTGAAATGATCATTGTTTCAGTTTTATTATGATTGAAATTAACTAATCAAGTATTTGACCATTTTTTTGTTATCTTAATGTCATTACTGATTATATTAGCTGCCATGGTAGGGTTCTCAACGATCAAGTACAGGGTAGTGTCGACAGCAAAGAGACCAATATTGCTAGTGATACCGTCAACTGTACAACAACTTTCTGTCAGACACATGCCTTTGCCGATGCGGCGAACGTGAAACTGCTGATCACTTTTTTTTACTGCCCCCTTTACTCGCAACAAAGGGATCAGACACTGGACACTCTCCAATGTAATGTTACAACCGACATCTTACTGTTCGGATCTGAACACTATAATCCCGTAATGAACAGACTAATCTTCGGGAAGGCCTACGAGTTTATACTATTATCACCAGGTCTCTCTCTCTCTCCTTCTCTCTCTCCCTCTCTCATCTTCTTCCCCTTATCCCCCCTCCCGCTACTCACCTATTATTGCATTTTCTTGCCTATGTTTATCTTATTAAACAGACCAAATTATCTCTGTACCAGCCATTATAACTGTAACATACAATGGCTGGTACAGAGATGATTTGGTCTGTTTAATAAGATAAACAGGAGACGGCCTCGAATAAGCACTTAGCTTACTGCTGAATCCTCTTTCCATGTTCGAGGTATTTTTGTTCTCAATGTTAATCAATTATTGTCTGTCTACTTGTCTGTCTTTTTTCTGGAAATAAAATATTGTTTAAACTAAAAGTAATTGTAATATCATATAATAATCAAATTTCCCAAAATAATTGTAAAATAATATAATAAGAAAAAAATCAAAAGTAATAGTAATATAATATATTAATTTCAAAGTAATAGACCCCGGGCCTGCCAAAAAGTCATGTTTGTAAATTAGAAAGAGAACAAAAGGTAAGTATTTATCTTCGTACTTTTATTTCACTTTCGAAAATGAGTTTATGTGTTTTTATTTTTATCTCAGCTAAGATGCATGTAAGCTTATATTATTCTGACAATATACGGATTATCGCACCTATTGGCGTGATTCAGTTTAATTAGTTGTGATAATCTCCTCTTTATCTTATGGATGTATTCTGTAATTCCAATCCATATAATGCCGGTATTGTGTCTATAAAATTAGTAATATTATGAAATACATATGTCGTTACTGTCAGTGCGTGATATGTTTTTTTAAGTTAGTTTGCTTGGTACTTGGCTGTTTCAGAACATACATTTGTATGTTAACATAATACATGCGGACCGTTTGTCAGGCCTCATGGTGTATAATAAAAGGTACCTCTCACAGGGAAATATTTTGTCCTTGTCAACCCAACATTCCGCCTGAATACTAATAATAAATTGATGACTGATAGTAAATGTACCATTAACCGGTAACATCTTATCGCAGATTCACAATGTCTCTGATAAGATGTTTCAGGTTAATGAGACGCAGCTTTGTGCAGTACCCTTTCTTGTTTTTTTTTTTTATAAATTCTGAGGGATGCCCGTTTTTTAAACTCAGAGCTCAACAATCATTTCAACTTTAATGAAATGAAATGAAACTTTATTTTGCAGCATACTCATGTACAGTTTACATAAATAAAAAACAAAAAATAACAATAAAAAGGTGTACACTGCATGGGAATGGCATAGCCAGAGAGGCTGTCTTCCTGCCATTCCCAGACATGATTTATTTTGTCCTGACATCAGAGTCGTTTAGTTCTTTGTCCGCCCCGACTCACAATAAGTGAACCCTTAGAGAGGTTTTTTATGAAGCTTTTGGTGAAGCTTTCCACATGTTCGGAGGTAATCAGAAAAAAGAAGTGGTGGTTTGAAAAGTCTCAAGTTTAGGATTAATTGTAGAAATAGCGATAGTTGGGAGGATGAGATCACTTTATGCTGGGCCACAATCCGGACCGAATGGTGCGAGTAATGTCAGAAGAATATCCATTCAAGAATGAATTAATTATTGTCTTTTTGAACAGAGACCTGCTATATTGTCTTACTTCGAGATTTAAATCATTCCAAATTTTCGGGAAAGAATGAATCGGGAGATCAGCAGAAAAGCGAGTTCTTGGTTTGAGGGAGCGCACATTCCCTGTTTGCCTTGTTTCCATCCCAGAAGGGTTAGTTTATATTTCTAAGGTATTGTCAAATGACATAGGAAGTTTATTGTGGTAACAGTCATGCATAAAAAGATGCACATGTAGCTTATACAAATCTTCGAACTTCAGTATTCCACAGTTTTAAAATAAAGGTTCGGTGTGCGAGGTATATTTTCGATTTGTTATGATACGGATAGCCTTTTTTGGAGTGTTGAAATTCTCCTGGTTGAGGGAACATGGCCCCAGACAAGTATACCATACAGCATATGGCTATGTATCAATGAGTGATACAATATCTTCAGGACTTTCAAAGGAAGGGTTCCTTTTGCCCTATTAAGGGCAAATATTGGCCTTGCCATCTTTAGGCAAACTGCAGACGTGTGTTGTTTGAATTTAAAATTTTCGTCCAGGTTGACCCCTAGGAATTTGATAGAGTTTTCCTCAAGTCTGTTGGTAACAAATGGAATGTCTATGTCGTTCAAAGATATCTTTTTATTGGCGGCATTATACGCGTCGTTCTGCGGGTGTAACAACATACATTCGGTTTTACTAGCATTCAGACATAATCCACTGATTTTATCGAGTTCAGCATTGGTTTTATCTAACATAGTATCTAGGTTCCCAATCGACACATGAGCTGTGGTATCGTCTGCAAAAGACAACACCTTAAGTAGGGTGGAGTGGCTGATGTCGTTAATGTATAATAAAAAGAGAGGGGGCCTAGAACTGAACCTTGTGGTACACCAATGGAGACATCCATTACTTCCGATGTGCTGTTCATGAAGGACACAAACTGACACCGGCTTGTTAGATAATCTTCGAACCAGGAGTTAGCTAAACCTCTTATACCGTAGCTTTCAAGCTTCTTCAAAAGAATCGAGTGATTTATGGTATCAAATGCTTTTGAAAAATCTAGAAAAATTGATAGTGTACAATGCTTTGAAGTTTTATCATTTGCTTCTGCAACTCGTGTTTATTAGATGCAAAATGGGATGTACAGTCGAATGACCCTTCCTAAACCCAAACTGACACTTATATATAGCGTTCTGCTCGTCGAGGAAAGTGTATACTCGTGAGTGCATTACTTTTTCGAGTATTTTTGAGAATGTTGGAAGAATACTGATAGGGCGATAATTGGAAAAAAGTTGAGGATCTCCAGATTTAAAGACAGGAATGATTTTGGCTATCTTCATTCTGTCTGGTACCCTACCTACTGCGAAAGATAGATTGATAATATGACACAAGGGGTCTGCTATCTCGTATATAACCTTCTTCAGCAGTTTGGTAGACATATCATTACTATCAGTACTTGGTTTGCGTTTTAATTTATTAGCATAGGTAACTATTTCGTGTGTATTAGTAGGTGTTATAAAAAATGAATCCCCATTATTGCTATTGCAGAGAAATTCTGAGAAGTGGCGTTGTGTCGGAGGCACTTGGGCACTTATATTCATACCAATGTTAGCAAAAAATGTGTTAAATCTGTCCGCGATTATTCTAGGGTCGGATAATTCAATATTCCCGTTCAGGAAGGTAGGCGGAAATTGCCGGTTGTTATTTGACTTGTATACGGCCTTTCGCAAGATGTCCCACATTTTTTTAATATTATGTTTGCTTTCAAGTTGTACTTGATTATAATAATCTGCTTTGCATTTCGCCTCAAGCGGTTGTATTCCTGGCGGAATGTTTTGTAATCTCATGTGTTTTGGGTGGTAGGAAATTTTAGTTTTCTAACATACAATTGACTTTTAGTTTGGGAAGATTGCAATAAGCCAGACGTCACCCATGATTCTTGTTTTATATATTTCTTTCGTGTGGGGGATGGGGGGGGGGGGGGGGTGCTTTCAGGGGAAATGCTTGTTCAAATACTATGTAAAATTTATCCTGGAACCAATTGTATGCCGAGTTATGACAAACGTCATTGATAACATCAGAAAAATCACAAACCGTTAAGAGTCTTTTACAACGGATGACATTCTCAGTTTTCATTAACCGTCTATAATTAGGCGTTGCGACTGGAGGACGTTTATCTAGTTCATCTACATAGAACGTGGCAAAATGATTGCTGACGTCAATAATTATAATTCCGGACGTGAACTTTGTAATATTATTGCTGAATATATGATCAATTATGGTAGCGGAAAACTCCGTAACTCTGGTAGGCTTTGTAATGGCGGGCAAAAAACCGGCAGCAAATAACGAGTCAATAAAAGTATTCGTTTTACTGTGGGTATTTACACTAAGCAGATCTATGTTAAAATCACCGATAAGGTAGACTACAATGTTATCCCTGCGTAAAGAGTCTATCAGCAGAAACTGAAAGGTATCGAATCAGCGTGTTCTATTTAAAATTGAGCGAACATTTGAAGACGAATGGAGGCGATCGACTTTCGTCCCAAGTGTTCGCGTCACTCCAGAGTTTCCATTCTGTGTCTGTCTTTCTGTGTTCGCTTTTGGCCTTTGCTGAGCATTATTCTGAAGCAATACATTCGAGTTTGCGTGTTTTATTCTATTGTAATGTTTGTACTTTATAATTGTTTTCACCTTGACCTGTCGTCGATACATGAACATGCAAACATTTCTAGGCTTGCTCATTGAAGCATCTTTCACAGCTATTCGCGAAGCTTATATCACACCTGCTTGTCAAAGGTTCTCATTTCAATAAGAATGCATAAGACAAACCTTCACATTCTTAACTATATACAGAAATACAAGTTGAATACATGTTTGTAGTGGCTGTCCGGTGGAAACAAAATGTTGAGTTAATCTCAGAAAAATGTCATCTCAGAGTACCAACTACTCTCGAAGATCACGAAAAGCTCAAACCCCTGATGACGAAACTGAGGACCTTTATGTGTCATATTTACAACATTGAAATAGCGAACAAGATTGATGCACAGATGTGTGTGTAAGATGTAAAGTGTTTTTAAACGATTGTTTTCAAATACTCCACTTGATGCAAGTGTTTTACGTCTACACATATTTTACACGCCCAAATTATGTTGCGTACCGATTTGAATATTATTCCCCCCCCCCCACCCCCACACACACACTTCTCTCTCTCTCTCTTCAATAGTTGAACATTCCAATTGTAGGATATTCAAAGAAATCAATTTCCTTCATGTTTTCAACTTTTCAAACATTTCCGACCAGTAGATTTGAATTTTCAACCCGCGATCATAGTTTTCGATCAATTTTCTCCAACATTTCCAATCAGCTGACAAACTTTTCCGAAATTCCGACTCAAATCTGTGACCGGTCCGTTTTTTCTAATTCGCCGTTCCGTTTCCCTTGCAAAGAGACTGGCAGTCAATTGGAAGGAGTAAGTTCTGTGATGAATAGCTGTCAGTCTTTTGTCCTTGTGTATCCTGGTCAGTGTAAGGGGAAACTCATGGACCCACCTGAGTAATGCATTTTTCTTGTGGAAACAATGTCTAGACTTAAGCCAGAGAGATGCCTCAGAATCCGTCTCAAACCCCCCGCTATCAAGAGCGGGAAATCCTCCTCAACAAGGGGCTGCGGCCATCGGGACATGCTCATGGTATGTCGCGCTGGGCTCCCAACCTCCAGTTAGAAATCTAACTGATCACACCCCATTGAAGACCCTCTAGCTACGCCCCTGCTCTCTCCGTGTCTCTCTCTCCCACGGTGATCTTCTTCTTCAAAAGTTTAAACACAGTTATCCTGATCAACGTTTGATATGACCTCCATAGAATGTTTTATTGAGTAAATGAGTCAACCTTTGGTAATGCAAGCACCTTTCTTTTTCTCAGACATATTCTTGACTGTGTTTGCTGAAGAATAGAAAGGGTCGATCTTTGGATGCGTAGAAATCGATTTTTATTCTCATAACAGGATGCTCTCTTCCATAAATCTTTGTACAAGAGTTTGCCATGCATGTGAAGATTACCAGTTGTCTTGTTCTTCAAAGTGAAATAATGTTTTTGTTTCTGTAATAAAAAGGCAGCACAGATCAATATTAGATGCTTCATCTGTAACGTAAAACGGCAGCTGTTTTATACAATACGATGCATCGGATTCAACAGACGGTTTACTTAATACCGATTCGTTTATGAAAAAAGAATATTTTAATATTCGGAAAAACATGTGGAAAAATTAGCAGGCCCGGCAAAACACAAAACTAAAATATACAGAAGTGGTACAGCTTTATTGTTTGGAGGGGCGATATCTGAGTTTAAAGGAACGGCTTCATGCCTTGAATTTCAAATAATCTCCGAACAAACTATTAGACCACCTAGAATGGACTTGCAAGGTCTACGTTTATGTTGATGGGGCCTTATTTCCATTAAAGTTAGTTATAAAATGTTATTTTTTCGGGGCCTTGTTAGAGGCACCGAAGTAACATTTTCGGAGCTGATCTCGGAGTATATCAGACCAGACTCTGACAAAACGCAAGGTCCAGAAACCATTATTTACATGACAATAATTTGACAAAATATGCTTTCTTACGACTTATATGATGCCAAAACTCGTAGATTACTTTAACACTGCAAACCTCGACGGGCTGGATGAACGAACAACTTGGAACGTTTTGAATGCACTCCACACTGAGGTCTTACTGTTTGATTCAACTTCGAAGATTTGGTGGTTAACCCTTTCAGTCCGGTGTGCAAAAACTTTTTCGTGAAGAAATAATTGACAGTGGACGAGCAGACGATATAAAGAGCAAGAAATCTGAAGCGAGGCTCAGCAATAACCTATTCCAACAGCTCTACAGAATTGTTGGATTAAATTATTACTGAACCTCCCAACAAACCAGGATGATTTCGCCCATTTAGCCGTTGACAGTATTGACTGTGATGACACCTTCCAGGGCGCCAGTGTTAAAAGGGTTAACGTAAATCGATGGGTGTAGCAATTGTAAAAGTTCGTGCGCTACGTAATATTCAGAAACTATTTAAAATGGACTCTAATGAGCGATTTCTTACCTGGATACGATAAAAAAACTCCGCCATCACGACTGCGTTTAAGTTCTGGGTGATCACGAAAAAAACATGCACAAGACCGACACATAAGGACGTCTCACTTGCGGGATCGCTTCCTTCCGGCGACGAAGACAGCAGCAATTACTCCTGGTAGAACTAACAATAGAATCAGTGCACAAACTGTTCGCAACTGACTCGCTGAATACGACATCCGAAGTAAGCGTCCATACCACGGATCAATCCTTACCCAGCGTCATCGTACCGTCAGAATGGAATGGGCACGTCTGCGTGTTCGCTGGACTCAGCAACGTTGGAGCACAGTTCTTTTTAGTGATGAATCACGATTTTGTCTACGGCGCGCTGATGGTAGGACAAGAGTGTATCGCCGACGAGGAGAATGGTCTTCTGATGCTTGCGTGCGGGAATGCGACCGTTTCGGCGGAGGTAGTGTAATGGTTTGGGCAGACATTTCCTTGCACCATCGAACGCAGTTGATCTTCATCGATGGTAATCTGAATGGACAGCGATAAAGGGACGAAATTCTTAACGCCGTTGTTGTCCCGTTGTTCAGCGCTAACGTCGGATTGCAGTTATTCCAGCAAGACAACGTCCGATGTCACGTGGCGCGTATCTGTCGTGACTTTCTTGAGGAGAAGAGCATCGAACTTCTTCCATGACCCCCATTTTCGCCAGATTTGTCGCCAATCGAGCATATTTGGGATCAATTGGTCCGTTGGGTACGACTTCATGATCTTCTGACGTTAGGCGATTTACGTAATGTTCTAAGGCAGGAGTGGAACGCAATACCACAGGGTGACATCCAGAGACTTATCAGGTCCATGCGCCGTCGATGTCTTGCCATCCAAGAGGCAAACTGTGGACATACACGCTATTGACTGCATGCGTGAACTTTTCATTTCATCCCATGTCTGAATTGCGACGTCCTGACGTGACGCTGGCAACAGTAAGAACATTTTGCAAATTCATACAGCTAGACTCGAAATATGAATTTACAATAATTTGTTTGGGATTAAAGTCGATAATACTAAAAAAATTGCTCCTCAAAGTTTATTATGTTTTCTTTTTTGACTCAGTATATTTCGTAAGAGAAAAAGGCAACACAATACATTCATCGATTGCCAGATTTCCCTTTACCCTTATATTTTTGCACACCAGACTCATAGACATACAATGTCCGCTAAGACACATAGGCGAACAGTTTTGTTTCAGGTGGGGAGGACTAACTAATATATTCCAAGAACATTATCAGGGCATGCCTTTGTCGAAGGCATGCCTTGATGATGTAGTTGAAATATTAGTCAGTCGGGATTATAGTTTAAAAAATCAAGGCTTCTTGGGAATTTATTAGTGAATAAATAAAATATAAATATAGTAGTTGTGGCACAATTTCTTATTTAAGTAACACATACAGTATGCGGAGAGTGGAGTGTGACTAAATCACCCACGGAGTGGAGTTATCTCCCAAAGTCTCACTTTCAAATTCTATGCATACGGACAAAAAACACAAGCAATGTTTCAGTGAATAGACCTCCGGGTTTAACCCGCAGGTCCTTTGGCTAAAACTTGGAGTGTGCTTGTTATGCAAAAAATTTGCAATTATTGCTTGGGTGGGATCTCCACTCTATATGTGATTTAGTGACAATACACTCTCCACGTAGTGTACCGTATAGGTACTCCAAATTGGTCGAACTATGACCCAAACAGCCCGAATCGGGTACTACAGACCTCCATTCGTATGGTGACTATCCAAGTGTTAAATCCAGTCTTTTAAGAAATTACATGATCACTAGCATGGGAGAATTGGTATTTTAATCCCGAATCACGACGAAAATTCCCCCACTGGTAAAATTATTTGAGGGTGCACAACCTCCCCCTCCCCCCGCATAGCGACACCCCTGGTTGTCATTATGTTCCGTGGCCTTTGAAAGAAGCAACGACCTGGTTAAGCATCAAGCTTTCCAGTCAAATCCCTTCATTTTTGTGATTTAACTAGTATTGTTGCTGTATGCTGCATTCGCTGCTTCATAATAATATTTGTTTCTTTCCTTTATTGTAAAGCATATTGTTTGCAGCTACAGTGTTTTCATTAATAAATATTGTTTAAACTAACTTCGGGATGTTAACCACTTGTTCAGCTGTTTAATAACTTTAGCATATAGATCGGACATTCCCTGCATATGACTTACTGGAAGTCTAGATAAGTATATTAACTGGTTGAGTGCTAGAAGCCACTATTTCAGAAAAATAAGGGTACCAGAGAAAAAGCCAATATTTTCCTTGCTCATGATTCAAATTTAGTTGAACGCAAATAATATTTTGTTTATATAAATTTATTTATTACAAATTATTGGAGAGTGCCTGCAGGCACTCTTCAATAATTTGTAATAAAACAAATTTTGAATAACAAATTTAGACCATCAGAAATAATCTAGCCCTTAACCAGTTAAAAAGCAACAAAGCCTACATTATTGAAGGCCAATTGTACCCTTCAAGTAACTGCTGTCATCAAAAATAAGAGTAGATGTGAAAAGAGATTTCGACGCCATTGACATGGCTGCGCCGAAATGTAGACGAGGGGGTAGTGATTTCACTGAATAAAAGTGACGCCGAAAATGATGCAGAGACAAGACTTGCACTTTTGGCTGAGGGATACATGTTTACGTTCGTTCGTATCCAATTTCATATTTTCGGCGCCACCCATTAGAGAAGACATCACTACGAATGACAGGAAAAACGGTTTTACATTTTCGTCGGTTTTTCACATTTTGGCAAACACGGACGAATCCTCGAATTTCCCCCGTTCGTTTTGCGCGAGAAAATTGCCGGACCTTACATTTTCTTGTCGAAATTAGAGTATTTCATTACAAAACTGAGTATTTTTCGAAAAGTGCGATATTTTCCTGTACAGACACAACGGAGATTTATTAAAAATCGCTGACAGTGAAAAAAGGTCGAAAAGTGGTCAATTTTTCGGCTTAGCACACGTGAAGTCTACGGGAGATTTGACAAAAATGGAGTTTCACGCAGTGGCGACGAAAAATGTATATAATCGCGCATCTTTTTTCAATTTCTAAAAAAAAAAAATCCGCGATTATAAAAACACGAAAATTTAAAAGAAATTTGTATAGACTTCTCTCAATTTTTCAAGCAATGTTATTGTGGTTTCTTTTTACAAATTTGAGCGAAATATTTCGTGAGTCACAGCATTCGAAAAATCCGAGAGAAGTCTGATTTCAATTTCGCTTTGAGGCTTTTTTCTCCGATCCTATAGAAATGTTTCATCCCGTCTCAAAAAGTCGAGAGATTTTTTTTCTAAATCTCGATTTTGCTTAAAGAAACATTATTCCGATCCGAGCGAAATTTTAATTTAAAATAAAAAAGAGAAGAGAAGAAAATTGTTATTGAAAAACACAAAATTAATTAAATAAATTTTAACAGAAAAAAAAATTAATTTCTAAAAGTCGAGGAGGAAGATGCAGTGTTTGTATTTCCTCACAAATGAATAGAGATTTACACTATTTACAGTTGAAAAATATGTTGTTGAAACAGGCAGCCACATAGGGCTGGACACTGAAGCTGTTGCTTTTCTCCGCGAAAACCCCTGGATGGCAAGTTCTAAGAAAAGGGACGACATATGACGTTTATAAGACGTTTCATCCTGCACATGAGAGAGGCAAGTCCGAGAATATAATGACTCAAATGAAGCGGCCACTAGCTAGGATGAACGCTTGAGTTTTCAGAAAGATATATTCGTTTTGTTTTGTTGTCAGTGTGGGTTTATCGCACAGGAGGTCGGTTTCAGATGACGTATCAAAATCTTTAAGAGAATCGAGTCGTGTATTCCTGGGCTCAGAATATCGAGGGCAGATCAGGAGATAGTGATGAGCATTTTCACAGGGATTACCACACATACACTTTGGTGAGTCCAAAATATAGTTTGGGTACTTGTCGTTGTTTAGGTCACTAATCAGTTTCATCTTAACCATGAGCTTCTGTACTTTCTCAAATTCCACTTTGATTCAGATTCAATGTTTACATTGCAACGAGGGTATTTTGAAACGTTAAAATAGCCTTCGACTGAAAAGTCAAGTAGCCAAATTGAACTTTGCCCCCAAATATAAATCAGTCGGGATGTAAAGGTCCAGTTCATTACAGAAATTTAAATTACTTGAAAAATGATTTCTCGTCGTGTTTTGATGATTTCCTGTTGAAACGAGCTTCATTGTGATGTTATTACAATTAATCAATACTGTTCGCGCCATACAACCGTTGACTGATGCCGAAGTGCATTATGGTATAATCCGCTTCGACATCTGGCAACTATTATACGACCAAAAAACATCGATAACAGCATTGATGCCATATGTAATATATCCAAGAAGACCTTATCCCACGAAAGGGCCAAACTTAATTGCTACCAGCCTATACCAACCCTATATTTTTAAGTTCTACACACTAAAAACTAAAGTGTTAAAACTGACACTTTCAAGGAGTTAAGCCCATTCTAACTCTTAGGGTTTGATTTTAACACTCAAAGTGCAATGCTTTAAGCACTTAGACATAATCGCCCGACATCTGAAACTTGAATGGATGGCATTTCCCATGTGTCTAGCATTGGTGGTTATTCCAGAATCGTTCATAATTTGATTTGCGCTTGGTGGGTACATAATTAAAAGGACACAACGCAGATGACGCGGATCAGGCTCGAGAGTTCGAGCCTGATCCGCGTCATCTGCGTTGTTTCCTTTTAAGTGTCGCGACATTACACTTGTCAAGTGGTATTATTGTAACACCTGTCAAGTTCTGGGGTATCTACACTTGAACAAAGTGCTAGTTCAGCACTTAGTAAGTGTTAAATACAGCACTTCAAGTGTAGTTTTTAACACTTTTGTGTTTAGCGTGTAGGAAAATTTATGAGTAGTCATATATATATACTACTCACCTTTTGCTGTGTGAGTTTGGATGGCTAGACCGACATCCGTGTCATGGCATATTCAACGGACAACGATACAGGGTTGGGGTTCTCGATCCGATTGTGCGTCCGTAAACGGGGCTTTAAGCGAGGAATTTGTTCTGATGGACGATAACGCCCGACCCCATCGATCTCTGCTCGTCATCGAATATCTCCAACTGTAAAGTATCGGGGTATGGACTGACCAGTTGCATCTTCGGACCTGAACCCCATAGAACATGCATGGGACAGGTTGGAGTATCGGCCAGACCACTCCAACTGACGACCCTATAAGAACTGAGCCAAGCCTTCGTAGAAGAGTGGCGCAACTTGCCTCGCCAGCTCTTCCGTACTCTGGTCAATGGCATGCTTAGACGGTGCCAGGCCGTGTTGAATGCTAACGGCGGACGCACTAGGTAGTGAAAATGACATGCATGTGCTTTTGGTTGTCTGGAATGAACAACATGCATTTTGTGATTTTATGCAAATGTGCTGTTTTAACTTGTCACTACTAATGTAATGCTGAACTCCTCTAGGTTTAGGTTGAATGGTTTCGCGCGCCGTAGGCGCGCGGGGACGCTGTGGGGCAAGGTGGAAAAGGATCGGGTACTCGTCAGGTGTCTCTGGTGAGATGGTCAGATGAGGTTGTTGGGTTGTCTTTTGATGGTTGTTGACTCCACCCTAGGGTGAGGACCAGAGTAAGAGGGGGGCCCTCTCACAAAGGTGCTGCCTCTCCCCGGGGGCACGTTGATGGTGATTTTCGGGCAAGTAGAGTCTGCCACTTATACGTGTAGTTAGGTGGAGTAGAGAGCCATCATTGGCAAGTATATTCTGCCTGAGGCGGTTCGTGGTAGTTGAAGCTGTGTCGGATTTCAGGATAGCACTTGATGTTATCGTTCGATCGTGGAAGAAAACAACGGCCCCTTTCGGGGACCACCCAAAGAAAGATCCGAACTTCCCTGGTTCGGGGGCAGGCCTGCATTGAAACTCATTTGGCTGGGTCAAAAATGCGCTCTTCAGACGCTTACGAAAAAGGGGGAAGGTGGGGCGCAGGACCAACGCTCGCCTCCCTTGAGCTGGGTGGCCACTTCTAGGGAGGGGCGAAGGCTGTTTGTAGTCCGTCGCGGTTATTCTTATCCATAACGGTTATAGTTGCCATAGCGGTTATTGGGATACTGGCGATCAAAAAGAAAGCATCTCTGTGTACCTGCTAAAAAGAAGAAGGCAGAATTAGTCTCGAATAAAATATAATAAATAAAATGAAATAAAAAAAACAAAACATTTAGCTGAGTCGGTGAAGACAGCCTTTTCTTGTAGAAGGCCACAGCTGAGCTGTTAATCTGCCTTTATAGTCACCTTCTCGTTTATGATTTTATTTTGAGGCTTCCGATTTTCAGTGATTTAAGCTGAGTCAGTGAAGACAGTCCTTTCTGGTAGAAGGCCACAGCTTAGCTGTTAATCTGCCTGTTAGTTCACCTTCTCGTTCCCTATTTTATTTTGAGGCTTCCGATTTTTAGTGATTTTAGCTGAGTCGGTGAAGGCAGCCCTTTCTGGTAGAAAGCCACAGTAGTATGTCAGGTACATTTGAGGGAACAGTGGCAGGACCCCGCAGGGGGACGTCGGAAGGGAAGCAGTAGTATGTAATGTACCTTTGAGGGAACATTTGGGGGACCTCGGTGGGGGACCTCGGAAGTGACGTCATGTCACGTGACGTAGTGGCGCCATGTTGTATTGTCATGGTAACCCGCGTGATCGGCCATGTTGTGACGTCATCTCCATAGTGATACGTGGTGTGAGTGCGCATGCGCAGCGCGTGTTGTTAGGGTGATACGTGTTTCCGTCGTCCATTTTGTATACTGGAGGCCGCCATCTTGGTTTCTATGGTAGCACGTGATTGCTATGTTACCCAATTTTTCTGCAATAAGACGGGGTATGTTCGGAGGGTGTGTTCCTTTGTAGAAGAGTAAATCTAATTACCACAAACAACCCGACAATCTCCCCAAATCACCAAAATCCACCCGAAATCGCCGAAATTGACTTTATTTCCCCATTTTATCCGTTTAGCACGTAGTGCTATAGTACTAAGGGGTACAAGGGGTGCATTCGATTGAACAGGAGTAATGTTCTGGCTTAGAATTCTCCCAGAATCCCTTTTTGGATCCCATGACGTGTATTTCCTTATTAAGAATAGCACGTAGTGCTATAGGACAAATTTACCCAGAAATCCATTATTAAAATTATAAGTAGGACCCATATGTGTACATGAAGGCCATGAAGCTAAGTTCCACCATATACTCATAAGAGGATCTACCCAACAGATGTGTCATACGAGGTCTAATTTACTATCCCTCATTTTGATTTTTCTTTGTACTTCGATGGAAAGTTTAAAAAAATAACAACACTAAATATAAATTTAAATTTCTTTTATTCAACAACAAAAATACATCTTTTTATGGTATGTAGATTGTCAGATATTCATAAACAGTATTTCTGCAGATTGGGCATCTTCTCAGTGGTTTACAGCAGTCTTTGCACAGGCACAAATGGTTACATGGTCGCGGAGCGACATTGGCTTCAGCTAATAAACACACACTACATTTTGTCCTCCGTGAATCTTCTTCTTCTTGAAATGATGTGTCCATTTCTTCTTCTTCTCTGATGGCCATTTCTTCTTCTTTTTCAACGTCCATGAATTCAGGTGGTAAATTATGAATGTAATAACAGTCTGGAGAATATTTTCTGTGTTCTTCTATAACATCATCTTCGGTTTCCCAGAAACGAACAATAATACCACAATGAAAACATTGAGTTCTGTCTCCTGTCCCCAAATAAAAGAATCCAGCTTTTGTCAGTTCATTCGGGGTTTTCACACTTTCACTTTGTAACATGAATTGAAATGTCTTGAGACGATTTTCCTCCAATGCATACTTGATGTGTTTTGGTGGTCTTTGTTCTGGTGTCTTTCTTGTTTTTTCTTCTCCACGTAATAACTGCTCCAGTACTGGTGGCGGAACATCACGAAAATACGTTTGGAATGAAACGCTCATTCTCTCTACAAAGTCTCTTGGATTTCTTGTTTCTTGGTTTCTTGATTGATAATCATTCAGTGCCATCCTGATCAAACATGGAATGGTGAACATTCTTCAATCCTTTTTATCTTCATTCATCTTTGGTTTTCTTTCTCTTTTTGGTTTCGGTTCTCCTATTTCAAGACTTCTCTTCTTTGCAATATCCACTGCTTTGGTCACTTGTTCCCAATCTCTGGTGGTAAACTGGAACCCAACGTCGTTCTTGAACAGTTGAATCTGTAAATCGTTGTTAAGTTTGAAGACGGTAGTCGGTCACATTAGTAGACATCCTTCTTCTTTGGCTGTCGAAACACAAATGAGCTGAACACCAAGTGCACCAGTTTTTATAGTTTTCCTTCAATGCAGCGACATCTAGTGACTGGTTTCCTCTATGACGTCATTAACCAACACATCATTATCCGTTAGATCAGTGGTAAACATGTTGGATATGGTTTCCATCGGTACACCGCGACAGCGATGTTTCAAGTAAAACAGACAGTATTGTCCACACACTGGTAATGGTCCTTGAAGGCGTTTCGTATTATACTTCCAATATCTGGAATTCTTCTTCAGGAAATTCTCGAATGGTCTGTGTTGTGGTGGTAATCCATAGGAATCAAAGTATTCTGCGTTGTGGTGACTCACAAAGAGAGCCACCCAATGTTCTCCTTTTCTGTGGTCTGGATCCGTGTTGGCTATCAAAGCCACTGGTCTGTGATCTGCTAATCTTCTTGGTAATTTGTTTCTTGAAAATACACCCAAACATATTCTCTTCAAACAACTATCTGATCGAAGTGCATTCTCTAACTGCAACGTGTTCATGTTGAGTAATCGAAGATTACTTGTCTATTCTTATCCACTTCTATGATGTTCTGGAATTCTGCATACACCAGTACGTTGATTGTGGTTGGTAATGGGTTTTCGAAATGGACTTCTAGTCTCAAGTTTCCTCTCTTCACCAGATCGAAGTGTTGTCCATGTGATAGATCTGGAGTCAGGTCGAATACGAATAGGGTGTATCCATTTATGTACTCTTCTCGGCTGATGTGGTTTCCTTCATTCTCATACATTTGTCCAGTTCCTTGGAACAGAGTTGCATAACATCTCGCCACTTCTTGTTGTTCGAATCTAGGTTGTAATGGTTTGGCTGGAATCTGCTGCCCATCCACGTACAATGCCAAGTAATTGATTTTGTAGTTCTTGAAATTATATGGATTCTTTGAAAAGTTTCCATTGAAAGCATCGTTGTCTACACATCCCACTACGATGCGTTTAGGTAGTTGGCCTAAAAATAAGTTTTCTTGTGTAATGCTCAGATTTCCTTTCGGCACTGAAAACACCTTGGTTTCCACACGATCGATAGGATATTTTGCAGTTGCTTTTGTTAGTGCTTTCTCGTGAGCCATTCTCACGAATGATTGGAGTCTCTCTTTGCGTACAAACATGGATACATCTAGAATGTTGATCTTGTATGTAGCGGTATCGGCCATCAATGCGAAAGCATCTTTGGCTCTATTCATTTTAACATGAACATTAACTCCATTCAGCAAGTAACGAGTTTGGAAAAACATGTCCAAATGTAATCTTCCAGTCATGTCCACGATTTTACTTTTCTCTATAAATTTCTTTCGAAGAAGAAATCCCTTGTTATCATCTGTCAAATCTTCCATGTGTCCGGCCGTATCCTTGTACCATAATGCATTAGTCAGTTGTGACTTCTTGGCAGCTGGTCCATAACTCAACAAAGTTTCTATGAAAGCTCTGTAATGATAAGTGTTGTTGGAAGGAGATACCAGTTTTTCATTCAAGCTGATATCGATTTGATTAAATAAGGAATGCATCCATAAATTGACTGGGCCCACTTTGGCATCGGGTGCAATTGATGCCCCATTGGAATCTACAACCGTTGCTTTAACATACAAGTATGTCTGTGCCAAATTCAAATAATCATCTCCTAATCCTGCAATGTGGAATTCTATTGGACCACTGTTTCCTATAGTCGCCAAAGGCCTGTGTTCTACCCATTTCCCATGTTCCACACTAGTCTGTGTTGGTGGTATGGAAAACAAGTCGAGTTCGCTGTTGACACACTCACAAGATTTTTCATTAATGAGAGACATCATGCACCGAGATGGTCTTGGGTCTGAACAGTTCTCCTTCTTTTTGTCGATTTGCTAGTTTTGCGTGGTGCGGGCCTTTTTATACTTTTCCTACCGGGTGGTTTTGAACCACCAACCACTTCATTCCAAGCTCCTGCACCAGCCTCTTTGACTCTTTTGATTGCTGCCTTTTTTACATTTTTCCCTTCAATGACATCTTCGGCAAAGGCTGCTCCTTTTCTCAATAACTGTTTTCCCACGGTCCTGGCTGTAGTTTTCAATAAAGGTAACACCATATTCTTCAGTCCTCCCAATATACTTCCCAAACCATATCCTCTCTGTATTTGAGCTCCAGAAAAAGCCGGTAGACCATTCCCAGCTTGTTTCGTGTAATATTCTTCATATAATTTGGACTTACAACAATAAGTCATGTTTATGTGAAATGAAGAGATCTACGATTTCTGAAATGAAGTGTCACTGTCACTTTCCCGAACTCGAATGGTACTATGGCTCCTGTGTCACCCCTTATATACACCTGGACGGTACTGAAATTTTTTCGTTCTACTGGTACATAATACACATTCTCAAATGTTTTAGAGATGATATCCCCATATTTTCCACGCACGGGTACGATACGAAGAAGTGGTATTCTTGTATCTCCTACGACTTGGTCACGAACCAAGTCACAATATACATAGAGTGAATAAAATCCTTGGTTGACATCGGCAACTCTGGAAGAATTGTAAGTTCCTGATTTAAAAACACACTCATTAAATCCCAAAATATTTTGAAGAGTAGGGCTCAATGTGACCACGACTCCATCACGTACCGTGATACGAACTTTACCAGTCACTCTATCCAGTTCAAAAGCTACCTTATCGTGACGAGGCAAGAGTAATTCTTTAACACCATTGATAGCTCGTATCACATCAATGGGATCCGAATAACGACCTTCCTTGAGAGTAAGTCGGTAATTCTTTTTCGAAGACCAGAACACTGTAACGAAAGCTTCTTCTCCACGAATATTGAACCAAGTATTTGGATACTGAATCTCTGCCAGACCTACTTCCCATTCTCCCGTGAGATTCACTGGTTGTGATAACTGAGTGGTGTACGTAGTCAACGTGTTTTCTGGAAACACGTTCATAGAACTATTACTTGGTAGAGTCAAATAAAACATTACTTTTTCTTAATGGTTGGATTTGGTAACAAATATCCTATGCTACTACTCAAGAGAGCAGTCCACAACTTGCTGTCTGTGTTTTCGAGAGTGAGATTAACGACACTGGTAATGATGATGATATACAAAATGATTATTTGTGAAATTTTTACAAAAATTTACCAAACAGAGGCCAAGAACCGTTCGATCCTTCTTCCATTTTGAAGAAACTTCAGAGGTTCACTTCCTTTTATAGGTGAGCTGACTCTGTTTGATCCACGAATTGAACGAAGTTGGGTATCCCAACCACTTTACGAACAATTCCTTTTTCTTACCTCGACCACGTTTCTTGAGTACGTGTTCGATTTTGTAAATAGTTTTATGTGAAAATCGTTGAAGCTCTTCAGTGTAGAATGACCCTTTCAATATTTCTCCATTATCATCTTGTAACATGTATGTGACTGGATGTCCTTTCTTGATGGCTACTACTGTGAATAACTCTTCGGTCCAATTGGGCAAATAACCTTTCTCAAAAGTTTTCTTAACTTTATTGATTCTCACTCTGCCTCCTACTTTGTACTTTGGTGTCTTGTGTTGTATGGGTTGCCCATACAACCTTTGCCAAACCTCTTCTTGATTTTCAAAGTTCACGGCAATGGGGGCCATACCTATACTGCGATGATGAGAATGATTATATGATTTCATCAAGTTTTGAAGTGGAAAAGTTAGTGTATTGTTCTTGGTAAAATATTTCCACATTTTGGTTTTCAAAGTTCTATTGAATCGTTCTACTATGGAACATTTTGTTTCCACATTTTGTGTTGTGAAAAAGTCGACTTTGTGATCTTTGAGAAAATTCTGAAATTTTCTGTTTAGAAATTCTTTGCCTTGATCAGTTTGTAATTTTTCTGGTTTACGACCTTGTTTGAAAATTTTACTAAAAGCTTTCACGATGGAATCACCAAGTTTGTTTTGTAATGGTATCACCCAAGCATATTTTCTAAACACATCTATACATGTCAACAAAAATTTTATGTTTTTGTTGAATTTACTTATGTTTGAAACATCTACCAAGTCAGCTTGCCATTGTGCATCTATACCACTAACTATTACTTTTCTTCTACGAAATGTACGACGAACAGGTTTGTGAAGAGTGTATGTGTCTTGAGTCTCTAACCATTTTACAACTTGTTTGGTTTTTTTCTTGGATGCTCTACGAAGAGCGTCTACACCACCAAAACTACCAGGCACTTCAGAATCATAGTACAATGCTTCCATGACTGCCTTGTTCAAGTGTCAACTCTATTTATACCTTTTTTTCTGTCCACTTTGGCGTTTCTGTTTTCTTTGGTTGTTTTGGTTCCGACTTTATCGGTGCCTGTTTCATAAAATCCCAACGTTCTTTATGACCAATTAATTCTTGGGGTATGTTACTATCTCTCAAAGCTTCGGCCAACATTTCCCATCCCTTTGGTTGGAAAGATTTTCGTCTTCTAAGTAAATCGTTTAGAAGATCTGTTACATTCGACCCTACCACTGTTTGATCTTTGTAGACTAATTCACCCTTCTCATTCCAAGATATATTTGGGTCACTTCTAATACGATTCAACAACAACTTACCCTTTCTCTTCATTGTCATAGGTGCAGAATCGAGAATGTCTTCGTCTTTATTATCTTTCTCGAATTCGACTTTAATTGGTCGAGGAGCCATTACCTTTTGTTGAAATGTCAAGTATCTTTGTAAAATTTGATTATATTGAGTCATCTTTTCATCAGCCGAAAGAAAAGGGGCATCGAGAATATCTCTCATTTCTCTATCCAGTGATGAAACAGCCAGTTCATTCGGTTGTCTTGGAGTCTCTTGTAGACGTTCCAATAACCTTGGTTCTACCAAAGCCATCTTCTTTGCATATTCCATCATCCAAATATACCTTTAACAGCACCCAATAGTACAGGAGGTAGCAATGCCCCCAAGAATCCCCCTTTCTGCAAGATTTGTCTCATCTTTTTGTCAGAGGTACCTTTGTTTGCCACTGCCCTCACTAGTTGTTTCTGACGAACGAGTTTGGTTCTCTGAGCTTTGGTCAAAGGTACTGCTCCCTTCAGTATATTCGAGGCACAGTCACACAAACAAGTTATCAATTCTTTGTCTGCATGTTTTAGTATGGATTTGACGAGTGTGGGTTTCGATTTAATAAGAACCTTGAGAAGAGAGATGTTGCGCTTGAGACGGTCAGACATGCTTCTGACTCGAGTCAGACTTGTTGCTCCCCTTTTATACTTTTCGGAGGTACACATATTGGGTTTCCCCAGGAAAAATTTGACTTCTTAATCTCATGTGTTCAGGAGTATCTTGTTTGAGATCTATTAAAAGGTAACCATATGGTGTCGAAGTGGCATCTTCGAAAACTTCTCTCAGAAACTTGGAATGACCAGGATACATCTGTGCTGCCAAGTGTGAGATCTGAGAACGATCCCTAGGATTTTTAAACAAGATCATGTAATGACTATTGAGAGCTACAGTCCTATGGACTTTATTTTTATCGAATAAATTTTGAACAATGTAGATCACACTCATGTTACGGTGATGACTACCTTTAGTAAATAATCTAGACACTCGAACATCTGCATCGAGCATCAGATCATCCAATATGACTAAACTATCAGATTTTAATTCTTGAGGGAGACCCTCTACGAATTCTACTTGGGGTAAAGTATTGTATAATGGTTGCCATTCACTATAACACCAAATGACGTGACTTGGGACAGGTGATATAATATTTTGAATGTTTTGAATAACCCGATTTACAAAGGATGATTTACCACTACCCGTGGGACCACACAATAAACAAGTGAATGGATGCTTCCAACGAGGATCCATCTTTGTTGTTCTATGTGGGTACTACTTCCCTTTTATACCTTTTGGGGAGGTGTCCCCCACTGAACGTGGGGACTACTCCCCTTTTATACCTTTTGGAGAGGTGGCCAATATGAACCATCATCCAAAAAATATTTAAAATTGGTGGCCCTCTGACTTACTGGCTGGGGACAGTTTAAGTTTGTTTGATATTTGTCAAGAAGATAAACATCAAATAACTTAAGCGTCATTACCACCTTTTTTTCTTGTTTCTTCATTTTATACTTTTTTTCTTCTTTTTTTCTTCTTTTTTTTATAAAAAATCATCTATTTACAACATCTATTTACATCTTCAATTAGAATCCAATTGTAACAGGTTTCTTGATGGTCATAAATTCAATCACCAAATCCATAATACAACGTCTCTGTTCATTTGTGAGAGGTTTCTCGAACATATCTTCATATTCTTTCTGTACTGGTGGTGGATTCATTCCAGAAGTATTATGGTGCCACAGTAGATGAACATCATTCTTGTTAACTCTTTCAAGTGCGTCACTAAAACATGTTATAATCTTCTCTTCTTCAGACATCATTAGGCATACATTATGCTGAATCTGACTTGGGTGATCGACTGTACATCCATAGCATTTTTCTTTCATTACAGCGTCAATGTTCTCTTCGACATAATGAGCATATGCCAAGCAAAGTTCATGCTGCAAGAGAACTTGCCTGAGTTCACTATCAATTTCATCAACGATCAATGGTCGTGGTTGGGTTATTCTCACTGTGATCTTCTTCTTCAAAGGTGGTTCTTGATTTGGTTTTTTGAAATCTTCATGGTTTGTAGGTTTAGTGTCTTCAGTTAAAGTTGTTTGTTGGGTTTTGATGGCTGCATCTACTTCTTCTATTTGAGATTTCAAGGCATTCCATTCTTCTAAAGATAGAGCAATACCAGTCTTCGTAGGATAAGGTTTCTGGTCTTTTCCCTCAAAGTATCTTCTGAGATGAATCTTCAGTTCACCCTGGTACTGGGTGACGTTAGCATAAGTCTGCTTGGTGCCAATTCGGAACATCTTCTCTGGTCAATGGTTCGATCGTGAATGATGCCAAGTCCATGCTTTGCCTAATCTTATATATCTTTGACGGACGTGATTGAAAACATCACACCAGTTCAACAAATTTTGATTGAGTTTTTGATTCTTGGTTGGGGTTTGTGTTTGTTTCCTATAGGATTATAGGTTAAAGTTGGAAAATTTAGAAAATTAGTATAGAAAGTAATGGGAAAGAAACACAATGAGAATACAGAAATTTGATTGGTTGATTAACTTCGATCTGATTGGTCAGTTTGGCGATCAAACTGCAATCTTGATCCTTAAACTGTAGGATATGGCCCTCTGCATTTTATACTGGCTTGGGACAGGTCAAGCTACAAACCTCTGTCCAATGGAGATAAGTCAAATAGCTCGAGTGCATTCCCACCCCCTACAATTCGTATCCGCTTTGAAGGAATTTTTTTTTTGTTCATCAAAAAAGAAAAAACGAAAACAACATGTCCAACTTAGCAATTTAGTTTTTCTATCATAAAAATTTCTCATTTCTTTTAAATATTCACAACAGAGAATTTCTTAGTAATGATGATGATGATGATTTATTCCTTTGGTTATACAATAGGGGTAGCCTAAAAGACACCAGGAATCAACTTTAAAAAATGAAATGAAACTAAAAAGTAAAGAAGTATCATCTGGTTCCAATAGGTGTAACCTAAAAGATACCATGAATCAACATGTCTTTTAAAATAAATGGAACTAAAAAGTTTTGAATGAAACTAAAAAGTTTTGAATGAAACTAAAAAGTAAAGAAGTATCATCTGGTTCCAATAGGTGTAACCTAAAAGATACCATGAATCAACATGTTTTTAAAATAAATGGAACTAAAAAGTTTTGAATGAAACTAAATTTTGAATAAAGAAGTATCATCTGGTTCCAATAGGTGTAACCTAAAAGATACCATGAATCAACATTTTTTAAAAATAAATGGAACTAAAAAGTTTTGAATGAAACTAAGTTTTGAATGAAACTAAAGAAGTATCCTCCACTTCCAATAGGGTTAGCCTAAAGTATATCAGGAACATGATGATGATGATGATGATGATAAAAAAACTCTCTGTATTAGAATAAATAAAAAAAATTGAAAAATCTTTACACTAGAAAAAAATGTATTGCCTTGTAAGACTTGCCATTTAGGATTTTTTTTTTGAAGACTGCCATATAGGACTTTTTACTTAGAGAGAAAAACTTGCCATAAAGGACTTTATGAGGACTGCCATAAAGGACTTTAGAGAATGCCATATAGGACCTTTTACTTTGAGAAAAACTTGCCATAAAGGACTTTATGAGGACTGCCATAAAGGACTTTAGAGAATGCCATATAGGACTTTTTACTTTGAGAAAAAACTTGCCATATAGGACTTTATGAGGACTGCCATAAAGGACTTTAGAGAATGTCATATAGGACTTTAGAGAATGCCATATAGGACTTTATGAGGACTGCCATAAAGGACTTTAGAGAATGCCATAAAGGACTTTAAAAATTTGATGAGCCTAATATGATTGAGTAGACCACCTAAAAACCATTTCGGTTTTTTTAGGAATTTTTTGTAGGCAAAAGCTAGACTTGGTTCAGGTTGTAGAAAAATATGACACTCACTCAATTGGTTCTTCTTTAAATCTCTAGTGGTATGGTACTAACTCCATCTTCTAAAACTCTTCGTTTTGGGTAGAAATATGATAGTCCATCTCTGCGCTGCTGGTAGGTATACATAGTGTTGTCATTCATCACAAATCCTCGGTTGATGCCAGATCCACTTTGTTGAGTCTTCAAAACTTGCAAATATCTGTCTTTCGTCAAATCATTGTGGCGTTTGCTGATTCCCTTACAACTGAATTTATTGGTGGCTCCGAAACAATAATATGTTTTACTACACAGTCCAACAATGCCGGTTCCTTGCCATTCTACCTTAAACAAGCCTGGAGTTCTCCTGTCAAAACGCTTTCTTTCTTGGCAGCATGAGGGTGACAGCCATTCTTTGCCTTCTAATTTGGTTTTCACATAATCATCTCTGTGGAAATCACAACACTCTGATGGAAACCACTTGTGATTCTCTTTGTAAAATTCTACTCTCTTCTCTGGTTTCACTAATTCATCTATGGATGATGACGAAGTACATATATATGCAGAATCTGTGTCCATCTCAGCATATTCGAAATCTTGGCGGTTGATAAAAGTATCGATGACATCATAATAGAACTGAAGCATCCGGAGTTTCGCATACTGGTAAACAAAGAATCCGATGTGAAGTGGCAGATCCAACTTGATGGTCTTCTTGTTGAGTTCGACTTCATATAATGTATCATCTAATGGATTCAAGGCTCTGAAGGACATGTCATTTACAGCTTTGGTAACTTCTTCGTCGTCGCAATAGCACACACGTCGATGCTTCTCTTTGTTGGTGACGGTTTTGCCATATCCAGAATTTCCCAACAGCTTCATGGTGTCGGCAACGATCGACTTATCAGGGTCAACATCTCCTTGTCTTCTTGCTTCAGATACTTCATCTCCAAATTTTTCAAAACATCTTCTTGGTTTATATTGGATAACTTGATAGACGTGATCAACTTCAATACCATGCTGGAGGTACCACTGCAGTAAAGGGGTTGCAAATAACATTTTCTCCGCTCCATAGCTTCCTATCAAACTTCTACGGGGTTTCTTCATGATTCCATTCTTCTCGGCAAAGGCCTTCATGTGTTCACCAATATCATCTATGGAAATATCTGTATTCTTGAAGATAGGTGTCATCTCTTCAAAGTACTCTTTCAGGTGATCTGGTACATGTATATCACATTCGACTAAACCAAACAGTTCACCGGACTTCACTTTGTTCATTATTTCTTCCTCTGTCATCGCACCATCTATTTTGTCTGAAAAGTTCTCTTTCAGGAAGGCTTTGAGTGTGGCATCGGTCTTCTTCATCTCTCTCCACTCACACTCCCAGATTTCAATAAGTTTATAGCCCAAATCGGTGATGTACTTTGCATTGGTACGGGTGTCTTGTAGTAGTTCTTTCATCGGTTTATCTCTGACTTCATTATGGATGATAGGAAGGCCATTCTTATCTTTCATGCAGGTATGTCCGTGCCAGAAGCAGCCATGGAACTGGTATACAGTTTGTGTCTCTTTGCACCAACCATCAACAGGCAACTGTCTTCGACCAATCATTTTTTCAGCTCCGTTAAACTGATGTCTGATGTGGATGTCATCTCTCATGGATAAAAACTCTAACCATTGTTCAGCCATTTTACCATACTTCATTGGATGTTCTGGTTTAAACTGATTTTGTTCACGACGTCTAATACTCCAACCCGTTGGCATCTCTTGCATTAGGCACCAAAGATATAATGCATTCGCATCAAAGCCTATAATACTTCCACATGGTTTTGCTTCTTTGCCATATTTTGTTTCTCTGATTCGGGTAACATCTTTCTCGTGGTATCGGTTGAAGATAATTGAAGGTCCACCAACGATATTATCTTTCACCAAGTGATGCAAGTCTTTATTCTTCTGGTTAAATAATGTGAAGTAAGTGTCATCATTCATGGTCTGGAACAGGTATTTCAACGTGAGGCCCGGAACACTGATACCATCTTTAAACATGTCGATGTGGCGTTCTTGGTAGAAAGCAAACTGCTTGTCAACTGCTTCAAGGAATGGTTTTACATCTCGGTTATTATACCAGATCAGAAAATCACGGAAAGTTGTCATCTCCAGGTCGTTCCATACATGCTGGCAGTACTGGTATTCTTCATTGGATATATTTTCTTTCTTGAGAGAACTGTAGAAGGCTTCATGGTCTGGTAGGTGGTCTTGATCCAATTTGTTCAAGCTGTCGATCCATTCATATGGTAAAAATCCCTTTGTCACGGAGCAGCCAAATGCTTTCAAAAACTTGTCATAGCTGAATCCTGGAGCGAGGTAGTTGCAAATATCAACAAACTTGAAAGATTCTGTCGAGACGCACATGTAGTTATTCGATTTCTTCACTGCAAACTTGAGTGGATTCTGTCTCTTCAGGTATGTCATCAGTTCACGCTTGACTACATTCATATCATATTTTCCAGAGTTGAATCCGATGACGGGCATCTCTTGTAGGTAGTCTTGAAATTTCTTCTCCAATTTTTGTAAAGGGTGCATCTTGGATGTATCTTCTGCAGTAGCTCTGGCTTCCGCTTCCAGCGTTTCATCAATTTTCTGTCTGAGTTTAAACAAGGTCCAAGCATGATAGGTCTGCATCAGTTGGTGGCAATGAGATGAAATAGCTGTGAGGTATGTCATCATTTCTTCAACAAGTTCTTGAGAATTTCCATTTGTAATGAAACATTTCGGTTCTTGGTATTCTGGAACATTACTACATATGCTCACACTCAATGGTCGGTGTTCTGCTTCCCATATCAGTTTATCACTGTCAGCAGGTAGACTGGATTTGACAAAGTAACTTTCAAAATCAAACGTTGCACGGTATGGAAAAAACTTCTTCTCTTCAGATACTTCTATACCTTCATCTTCTAACAGATCAAATATGGACTGGGATGGATGGTATACACCGCCAACATACTGGTAATTGACTTCATCTGTACAGGTTTTCTCGTGACGATTTATTGCCCGGGAGGTCTTCCATAGTTTGCCGCATTTGCGGCATTCAAAGGATTTGCAGTATTGGTCTATATCGATGATGTAGCTAAAATGGTTCTTGTAAACGTTCACATACATGGTATCTTCATACTTTCTGTGAGATCTCTGTACTAATTTGGCAACAATTTGGTCATCATCATTCTTGACAAGTTCATATACTTGGATATTTACTTCAAAACATTTCTCCAAGTCAGGTAATTCGGCTAAAGTTACTCCACGGAATTCATTCTTTGGCTTCTTTGTATACTTGTTGTACATGGCATCTGTTGTATTATTCAATGTGTGTGCTTTGGAACCACTCCATAAAGCTAAACAGCGGAAAATACACAGGTTGTCTTCATAGGTAAAATGGTGAGCTCTATCTTTCACCAAAGCATTTACTGCTTTGTTCTGGAGAATGTAGTCAGGAAGATCTTCTGCCATTCCAATTGGGTGGTCTTTCAGCTTGTTCACATAAAATGTGACGTTGGTAACTCTCTCAACAAGCCATTTGGTGTTGGGTCGTTTTAATTTGGCCCATTCTAGGATATCTTCTTCCATGACATCATCAAGGAATTCTTCAAAGTCTTCTTGGCAGCATACAAGTTGTGGAACATCAAGTACCCGGGCGTTGTTTTGTGATGGATGGTAATACTTCAGTTCATTCGTTTCATTGTGTCGCAGGATAAAACCAAAACTCAGATTAATTTTAAATCTTAGCTGTTGTGGCAGAAATATGGTAGTCATCAATTCATCAGTCATCATCTTCAGGTTCACATCGTTGATCCGGTAGTTATATTGGTCTTGGACTCTTCTGTTCATCAAGTGGCGAGTTCTAATAGAACTCCAGTTATCTTCGTACACGGTCAATATCTCATCTGGCTCTTCTTCAGACATCATATTCTTTTCAAACTCCATTGGGTCAACATCATAATGGGTGGTCGTCGTGGTCCGTGGTTGTTTAGGTGGTCCTCTCTTCGGTTCATCAGTCTTCCTTTTAGATGGTACAGGAACTGGTCGGTGGGCAACGCTCTTGTGTCGATTAAAATGGAGTAGTTGGTTGAACTCCTGGCCGCAATCCATACATGTATATATCTCCAAACATTTCTTCAGGTGTTGATCTAGCTTGTCTTTCCTCGTAAAGGTCTTGTTGCAGTTGGTACAATCGTGGGTCTTCTTCTCTCCGGCGGCGTGCTGGGTGCGTACATGGCGGTTTCGGTTGCAGCGGTCCGTAAAGGTCTTCCCACACTCTTCACAGGCGTAGACATCAGTTCTGGTAACGGCAGTAGCAGCTTCAGACATCTTCATAAATTTCTTGCAAAGGCAAAATTGCTATAGAAAACTCTCTAGCGATGTGTTCAGTTCGAAGGATCGAAACAGAATGACGCGACGTTATTCTTCTCCGGAATTTATTTAGACGTGACGGACGTTTTTGAAAACGTCACGACGTCACAACGTTTTTTCATCGATATTTCCATTCTCGATGGGCGTTTGTGTTTGTTTCCTATAGGATTATAGGTTAAAGTTGGGAAATTTAGAAAATTAGTATAGAAGTCAATGGGAAAGTAACACAATGGGAATCCAGAAATCTGATTGGTGGATTAACTTCGCTCTGATTGGTCAGTGTAAAAACATCTTGATCCTCATTAATTTTATTATTTAAAATCATGTAGTTAGGGGGGTCATTTAAAGAAATTGCTAAATATAGACACTAACAATTAGTTAGGGGGTCAGTTAAGGATGTTACTAAAAATAGATTTTTTAAAAAGATAGTTCCAAGTAGAAGCAGAGGAATTCTGGGTAAATTTGTCTTATAGCACTACGTGCTATTCTTAATAAGGAAATAACACGTCATGGGATCCAAAAAATGGGAACATTACTCCACTTCAAACGAACACACCCCATCGGTATTACGTGCTACTCTTAATAGGGAAAATCCGAACCAGAAAATTACTCCACTTCAGTCGAATGCACCCCTTGTACCCCTTAGTACTATAGCACTACGTGATAAACGGATAAAATGGGGAAATAAAGTCAATTTCGGTGATTTCGGGTGGATTTTGGTGATTTGGAAGGATTGTCGGGTTGTTTGTGGTAATTAGATTTACTCTTCTACAATCGAACATACCCTCAAGACATACCCCGTCTTTTTACAGAACAATTGGGTAACATAGCAATCACGTGCTACCATAGAAACCAAGATGGCGGCCTCCAGTATACAAAATGGACGACGGAAACACGTATCACCCTAACAACACGCGCTGCGCATGCGCACTACCACCACGTATCACTATGGAGATGACGTCACAACATGGCCGCTCACGCGGGTTACCATGACAATACAACATGGCGCCACTACGTCACGTGACATGACGTCACTTCCGAGGTCCCCCACCGAGGTCCCCCAAATGTTCCCTCAAAGGTACATTACATACTACTAGCCACAGCTGAGCTGTTAATCTGCCTGTTTGTTCACCTTCTCGTTCCCGATTTTATTTTTAGGATTTCCGATTTTTATTGATTATTGTATTCTGTCCTAACCTCCGCGGATTGGATCCTATTCACATGGTTGTTACACTATATTTTAGTTTTTCCTGTTGAAAAGGGGGGAGGGGCAGGCTTTAACGAAAGAGCCACACCCGGGAGTGTATTCTGCCCTAACCTCTGCGATTTGGTTCCTATTTACACAGTTATTTCACTATAATTTGGCGTAATTGGGTTTCTTTCGACTTTCCCAAATTACTTCTAGCTCAGAAATTAGTTGGCTGTCGGCTAATCGGTCGTGATTTTTCGCGGCTAGGGAGGCAAGGCGGTCTTTTATGGTGAGGATTTCGGCTCTATCATGGAGTGTTTTGATAGGTGTATCCCATGTGGCACGGAGGACGACCCTAAGCGCGTGATTTTGGACCTTCTGTAGTTTCCCCATATTTGTTTGATTGAGCTCAGTTAGGATGATGGCCCCATGCTCGAGTATTGGGCGCACAAAGGCTTTGTATAGTTTAAGTAGAGTAGTCTGATTAGCTCCCCAGGAAGTTCCCTTTAGCATTTGTAGTAAATTAATACGTTGGGTTGCTTTACTGGCAATATCGTTGGTGTGTTTATTAAAGGATAGGCTTTGATCAATGGTAATGCCAAGGAATTTCGCCTCTTTGCATTCTGGGAGGACTTTATCCATTAGCTTGAGGTCAAAGTCACGGGTGAGGCAGGCACTGAATAATTTGTTGAGTTTGTTATTTAGGGAGTTTGGGCATTGTTTTAGAATTTTGTAACTCACTTCATCCTCGCTGGGCGAGGAAGAATTTCGACATTTTTTTATGATGTTGATGATTTCATTATTGGTGAAGGGGGTGACGAGGTCATCGTCACCCCCTTCTTCTGGCTCGTTATCGAATATGGGGTCACGGTAGATATCCGGGTGTTCATTGATGAAGTCATCAATGGCGTTTATGATGGCGTCATCGTTGCCCGTACCTTGATACGGGCGATGCGTATTTCTAAGGAGGTCGGCAAAAGTGTCGGCCTTGTCTTTGTCGGTGCGCGTAAAGGAGCCATCTCCCTTTTTAAGGGGTTTGGCTGCAGCTTTGTGGCTTTTGTTTTTTTGCACAGTTAGGGTTTTGTAAGAGTCTCAGAATTTTTTAGCATCCTTGACCCCGTATAGGTTGGCTGTTGCCTTTTCCCAGTTGGCTTGTTTTTCAGCTTGGAGGGCTTTCTTAACCTCGCCATGAAGACGGTTGTATGTTTTTTTTTTAAATCAGCTTTTCTTATGGGGTCAGTTTCGGTTTTAAGAACGCGAGGAGCTTTCCGTTTGGTTTTGATTAATGAAAGTGTGTCGCCCGAGATAGTGCTTCTCTAGGAGCGTACTTCTTCTTTTGGCCATATTTCATTAACAGTAGAGGTGATGATTTTTTCTATGCCCTCGCATTGGGCTTCGAGTTCAGTTGCATTTGATGGGGAGCTGTTTGTGCGTTTGACATCAATGATGTCGCGGTAGAGGTTCCAATTGATTCTTCTAAAAAGGTGGGGGGGGGGGGGGGGGACCTGAGGGGGCCATTACCTAGTTTGATTGAGGCATGGACCGGGAGGTGGTCGCTGCCTAGGTTATCATCGCCGATCCAGTGGTCGTCGATGTGATTTATCAGGGAGTCGCTGGCGATTATTAGATCAAGGATTTCGGATGGGAATGGCGGGTTACTGCTGATGTAAGTTGCTGAGTTGTCGTTCATGACCACGTGAAGGTTATGTTTTTTGGTGATTTCGAGGAGGGCTTCACCGTTGGGGCTGGGTTTTTTTGCAGCCAAAGTATTGGTGTTTGACATTAAAGTCGCCGAGGAAGATGCAGTGTTTGTATTTCCTCATAAAAATTTCAAAGACGGTGTCAGAGACAGTCTTGCTTGGGTCGTTATAATAACAAACAATCGCGATGTTTCTATTATCAACTGTGATTTCAGTTGCAATCACCTCAGCATCGAGGTGATCAGTTTTTATTGTTTTAGTTTTGATGTTCTGCTTTATTAGAAGAGCAACACCGCCGCCTTTTGTGAGCTGTCGGTCTCTTCTAATAATGCTGAATCCACTCAGTGAGAAATTTTTGTCGGGATTTAGCCAACTTTCACAGATACAGACTGTGTCTGTATTTTCGAAATATCGGCTCATTTGAAGTTTTTTTTATTATTAACGTTTCTAGCGTTCCACACGGCTATTTGTAGTTTATCCATGTTATATTTTGGAATAAATCGCGTTGTTTAATTAGATGGAGCTAGGTTGCCGACGGTTTAATTGGTGTTAATTGCGGCTTTGATAAGGGTTTCAGATATTTCGGTTTTAAATAGGCGAGACGCCGAATGGCTTACGTCTTGACAGATGTTTGTTTAACACGGAGTAGAGAGCCCCAGCGACAAGGGAGCATATTGTGTGGGGAGAGGATGCATTAACCGGTTTTGTCAGATTTAAGTTTTTTAGTTCAATTTTTGTTTTTACTTTTTTAAAATGAGGACACCCGCGATAGTTACTCGTGTGACCTCCCTTGCAGTTAGGGCAGGAGGGGGAATCAGACCTGCAAGATTTTGTGAGGTGACTTCCACCACATTACATGCAGGCCAGTGTTCCCCTGCATTTATTTTCAACGTGCCCAAACTTTTGACATTTGTGGCATTGGGACGGAAGAGGGGTTGATCTATACTCCTCTGCTTCGTGCCTCCGGCCATTTATGGTAATCCCATTAGCCATACTTCTAAGTTTAATATCGCGGCTAGGACAGGTCACTTTCAGTTTCCGCGTGCTTTTGCCCGTGGACCTGGAAGTGAACCTCTCCCATCTGCACATAGGGGTGCTCTGGGGGATGGCCTCGTTGGCCTTGTTGGCCGTGTCAGGGTGAACCCTGGTGACAACAACTGTGAGATTAGCGCTATTACCAGGGGTATGGCGAGCTTGATTAGTAGCACGATTTTGATTTTGACTGGCTTTTGAGACGTTGGCTGGTATTTTTTTTTTTACCGCTGCTGCAAAATTTAACCCCGAGGTGGGGGCTATTTTTGATTGAGTTAGCTGTGTTGTTTGAGTTGATTACGTAATGTCGGTAACCGCGTTGTTATTACTAACAATACTATCTATTGTAGGACTGGATGGGAGTACAGAGTGATGAAGACTTTTACACTTTTTGGCCTGTCTTGGGGTCATAGTAGAGAATCCTTAAGCATCCGTCGCCTCATGCAGTTCTAAATCGGGGTCAGACCCCTTCTGTTTTCTTTTGAGGGGGTCCTTCCTGTGTTTGAACCCCCATTGATGGAGTCCAAACTGGAAGAGTATTCCCCAACCCTACGCTGGCTGGGCTTAGCACTGGTTATCCCCTCTGGGGTTTTAGTAAGCTGTGAGAGAGTTTTGTCCGGGCCAAAACTCTTGGCATTGAGCGGGTCAGACGGGTCTTTGTATCCGCTGGCCACCTCAGCATATGTTTTGGGCTCTGCTGTTTTTTCTCCTGTGTCTACCTGAGGTACCGCCTGAGGTAACTCCTCTATTAATTGAAATGGTGACTAAATATCTCAACTGACAACAAAATGTCGAAATGCTGGCCGAATACCAATCCCTCACCTCAGAAACATAGGTGACCCTTAGCAAAATGTGAGTAGTATTTATAATTGTCAAATGACAAAGTAATATTGCTTTCAGCAATTTCTGATGATCAGGGAGACCCTTCATGTGCACAACTTCCTGCGTCTTTAACTTCGACGATATTTAGCTACACAAAGAACGACATGATGCCATTTCCTAAGGCGATATAACATGTGTCATAATATTTTCTCAAATACAAGACGATAAATTATGAATTCCGATCTTATGTTGGGGATAAATTAAATACTTCTTAGCCCCAGCCTATGCGTCCATAGATATGTGATGTGAAATATTGTGACAGGCACTAGCGCCCAAACTGTTTATTATATTCGCGATGAGTATATCTGAGTGCTATAATGCCATTCGGCGATATATTCTCACCGATCACCAGCGTTGCCTAAGTAAACACAGATCGTCGCGTTGTCAAATTCTTCAACAGAAAAAGTGATATTATATTGTTGGTATGATTAATGACACGTAACAAATAATCAGTGGGAGAAATTAGTGGGTGCAGTACATATATTTCCCTTTACAGGTGGGACAAGTGTTTATTTGAGAGAAATATAGCATCAAGAAGACGAAATTCGAGAGATTCCTCGAAGACTAGAAACTTTGTGTCGACACCAAAAGTCTTTTTTCAAGCGAGAATATCGATCACAAAACCCAACAAACACCCACCCATTCGATAAATATGACGATGGAAGTTCTCACCTGTACAATTGTCCAAAATTGAGCTTCTTGTTCGTCACGCCTCAGAACAAACACCGAGAACAGCGTCCCGTCATTATATACCACAGGGAAGGGGGTGAGTGATTACACGGAGTGAAACATTAAAAAGATAAATACATATTATCATAACAGTGTGTTGATCCATGTCGTAGTATCACGTCGAGTTGAGGTAGCCAGATTGTCGGATCACACTAGCTGTCGCAGACAGCGAGTGTGATCCGACAATCTGGTCACCTCAACTCGACGTGATTCTACGACACGGATCAACACATTGTTAAGATGATAGGCAGCGAGTGTGATCCGACAAGCTGGTCACCTCAACTCGACGTGATACTACGACACGGGTCAACACATTGTTAAGATGATAGGTTTATTATATGACTGAGACACTAACAGTAACTTAATTTGCTTACCTAGATTTACTTATTCCATTGAAAGCCGAACATAAAAATAGCAGACGAAACATTGTAAACAACGGCAAGGGCTTCGGCAATTTTTAACGGATAAATAGTCCGACCTTATTCATACGGAAAGTCTCGGCAATTTCCGTAAGAGTGTTATATGGAATTTTGATCCAGGAAAATCTCACCTGGTGTGATCCGACATTCTGGATAAAATCGTCAAAGAGTAGTGGTATTTAGGGTAAAACTATCATAGTCATATAATAAAACGAGTTACCTACGCGACAGAAAAGTGATTAGAATAATCTTTTTGTACAAAGCTTGTTCATTCATTCCGATCTGATACATATAAAGAAGAATTGTGTTTTTGTCGTTGCTGGATCAATCTTCGAAAATTTTTTAACATTCCAAAATAAAATTTATTCGATACAATTTTCGAAGAAAAAAATAAAAGTACGTAAAAATAATTAGAAATGTTTTGAGATATTCTGCATAGGACGATAATTTTACGTTAGGATCTCTGATTTTTAGAAGTAACATTTTATTTTTCTTAACATTAATCAAATTTTATTTCTGTTAAAATTTATTTAATTAATTTTTATGTTTTTATTTTTTTCTTCTCTTCAGTTTTTTTTTTTTTTAAAAAATTCTTCGGATAGGAAAAATATTTCTCTAACCGAAGTCGAGGTTTTGAGATATATCTCTAGACTTTTTGTATGTCTTGACCGGATGAAACATATCGCTCGGATCGGAAAAAATGTGAAAGCGAAATTGTGATCAAGATAGACTTCTCTCGGAATTTTCGAATACTGTCACTCACGAAATATTGCGCTCAAATTTGTAAAACAAATTGCCATTCGTGTTAGGTAAAGGGTTGAGAGAAATGTACACGAATTTCTTTAAATTTTCGTGCTTTTGAAAGCTCAGATTTTTTTTTGAGAAATCTTGTTGGTTCGAAAATGAAGTGAAAAAATTGTTGCGATTTTTTATATTTTTTGGAGCCACCGCGCAAACAGTTTTTTGACAAATCCCGTTAACGAAATCGAAAAACTTACGACCACTATTTCAACCTTTTTTCACCACCCGCGAATTTTTAATAAATCTCCGCAGGATATGTACGGGAAAATATTGAACTTTTAGAAAAATACTCGATTTTGTAACGAAATCTAATTTCAAGAATAAAATGTAAGGTCTTGCGATTTGGGGGGGGGGGGGGGGGGGGTCAAAATAAGCGGAAGAAATTCACGGATTCGTCCGTTTTTTCCAGAATGTGAAAACCGAAAAAAGGTAAAACTATTTTCCCCTCCGTCCGTAGTGATATCTCTTCTAACGGATGGCGCCGGAAATATGATACTGGCTCCGAACAAACGTCATATTTTCACCCGTAAATTACAAGTGTTGTCGCTTCATCATTTTCAGCGCCACTTTTGTTAAGTGAAATCTATACCCTTCGTCAACATCTCGGCGCCACCACGTCAGTAGAGGCGAAGACTCTCTTCACGTCTATTAATAAGTATGTTGGGCTTCCTAGTAACAATATATAATGCGTAAATTTTATTTTTGAGTAACTTAAAATTTCAAGGTTTCTTTGCTCGAACACAAAACTCATAGCCATTCATTGGAGCTTGTTCGATAACAGTTAAAAAATAATACAATTTTAACAGAGAATTTTGCGAATAGCGTTGGTCGGAAAGATTCATCTCGTTTAGTTACCCTTTACCCAACGTATCGATCAAAACCGGCCAGCGCTATTCTCAAACCTCGCCAATTAATTTTCGTTATTTTTCATTTTTTGTCTCAAAAACATAGGTTATGATCCCTCTTTGGAACGAGCTCATCGAGCTCGTTCCCATGAGAGGTCATAACCTATGTTTTTGAGACAATAAATGAAAAAAAAATAGTTATTCAAGAATTTTGTTTGCAAGTGTCGTCTGCTTTTCGTGTTAGGTAAATGGTTAAGTTAAGGGTTGTATTATTACAGATCACCTATACCGATTTGTTGGTTTATGTGTCACACAACCATGTTGATTAATAGGTAGAGTACTAAATTATTTTTGAACATTAAAATTTGTACATATATCTACTCCTTGTTACAGTTTATGGGAGAGTGCCCACAGGAACTTTCCCAAAATTGAAACAAGGCAAGTTCTTACACATGAAATTATTTCCAATGGCATAGCAGAGGTTCGAACCCACGTCGAGAGAGTTTCCTACGGCACCAACCGCCTAGTGAAACTATACTGAACCACGCACACCACTCGGCCACCGACAGACCCCAGAAAGGATTACGAGTTTACCAAGTATATACGAAGTCAGTACAGATCACACGGACTTCTCTCCGAGTCAGTTATTTTAAAGTTATTCATCAAGTAATTGCATCAATTCTACATTGAGGAAAACAGCGAGAACTTCCCTGTCAAAATTCCGCGTGCCATAGAATCAAGGACGCAAGTTTTGTTTACAATGGCATAGCGAGGGTCGAACACACGCCGAAAGATTTTCATATGGTACCAACCGCCTAGCGAAACTACACTGAACCACGTACACCACTCGGCCACCGACAGATACACTCCGACTGGGCCACTTTTTCGGGGTCTGTCTGTGGCCGAGTGGTGTGTGTGGTTCAGTATAGTTTCGTTAGGCGATTGGTACCGTAGGAAACTCTCTCGGAGTGGGTTCGAACCCCCGCCATGCCATTGTAAACAAAACTAGCGTTGATTCTATGGTACGCGGAAATTTGATAGGAAAGTTCTCACCGATTTCCTTGCAGTGCAGTATGTAGAAATTATTTCATTTCAGACATAATATGAAGCACATCCGCAGAATATAAAGCCTCCACGTTGCAGTACCTGTACTTCAGAGTCAAGCCCAAATATGGGCTTCTTGCACTTTACCAGTTACGTCATTCAACAAAACTTGGTTATGTCATTAAACGAAATTGAAATGACACATTGCGGTTGTTAGACATTTGTCTTTATTTTTCTTCAGCTCACGGTTTAAGGCACTTCCGGTTAACATATAGTCACCAAATTTGCGACACTTCTTCACATTTTTTTTTTTTATCTCGAGGCCATTATTTTTTGTTTATCGAATTTCGATCCACGATTGGAGCGATGCGAATTTTAGTTTGAGTTTTCTTCATCTTTTATTTTCAACTTCATTCTTATACGCACCCTTTGGAAAGTTTGCAACTTTAATCTCCACTTATAACCATATCGAAAACGTGTCGCATTCCTGGAAAATTCGCAACAGTATTTTTTTAATTTTTTGCATGAACGTTATTTTCGACGTGTTTTCCGTCTTCATGTTTTGACATCTGACCCGTCCATCTTATGAACACCCAATCCCGCGAACTGCATCACATTCCGCTATAATATTTCACACACAGCTGGTGGAATAAGTGACGTGATGCAATGTTGCATTTACATTCACGTGACAAATATTCAACGCTATGGCGAAGGCAGCAAAACGTCAAAAAATAATTTTCTCTGCACAAAGTTGAAATCAAAGGGCAGTTTAGTACTCATGACACCAAAATAAATTTAAAAAATCGAAAATCCGACAAAATTATTGTTCACACGCAGGGAAATGAAACGACGTGTCATTTCAATACAATTGTCCACAATTATTGAACGCCATGGCGTCACTGGTGACGATGGGCCCCATAATGTCAACCTCACCTAAACGTTCTGTTAACATGTACGTAGAAATTTATTTTTTGACGTTTTGCTGCCTTCGCCATAGCGTTGAATATTTGTCACGTGAATGTAAATGCAACATTGCATCACGTCACTTATTCCACCAGCTGTGTGTGAAATATTATTAAGTTTTTGGATGGAGGTGGGACATTGTCCTTCATGGGTTATTGATTTGGGATCGCAAAGCGAATCTCAAGATGTCATTCAACGAAGCATGGTCAACGCCACGTAGGTACACCCTTTCATCATGATGCCAATATGGCGTTGACCATGCTTCGTTGAATGACATCTTGAGATTCGCTTTGCGATCCCAAATCAATAACCCATGAAGGACAATGTCCCACCTCCATCCAAAAACTTTGTTACCTGAGAACTGCTCAATCATGCAGCCGTAGAACAGAACTCCCCGCCAGTGGCTCCCAGTGAAGTCGTGGCTGACTATACAGGTAAAAGTTGACTTGGGGGGGGGGGGGGGCTGAAAGCCCAATCTGTGCCGACTAGCATGACTCATGCCCCTCCTGATAAATTATTCCAACTGCACTATCAACGAATGCCTTCTTCTTTGCAGGAGATCAACTAAGTGTGTGGCATAGCAAACCTAGTCTCGTAAGTAAGTACATGCTTACTAGCAAGTGCGAATCCATATTTAACCTTTTACATATCACGAAAAGCAGACGGCACTTGCAAAATTCTTGAAGAACTATTTTTTTCATTTTTTGTGTCAAAAACATAACTTATGACCCCCACATTCGAACGAGCTCCAATGAGGGGTCATAAGCTATGTTTTTGCGAAAAAAAATAGTTATTCAAGAATTTTGTTTGCAAATGAAAATTGAATGGTAATTTTTGTGAATAGCGCTGGCCGGTTTTGGCCGTTACATTGAGTAAAGGGTTATGACTCCAATCCAGACGCAAATGTCCCGACAGGAAAATTATTGGGGGAGGAAGTGGTGTCGCTCTTCCTACACCATCGCCATCCATAGTTATGCTCGGATAATGGCAATGACGCAAACTGCCTGACCGCATAACGGTTAAGCAAATATACTGTGCAGTGAGTTGAAAGGAATTAAAGCAAAAACTTGCTGATATAGAATATCAAAATGTTCCGATAAATTCAGCTGAGAAAATGACTTTAGAGGGGGGGGGGGGGGGGGGCTTTAAATAGTTCACTGAAATACGGTATTTTTGTCAGCCAGTTATCCGAAAATACATGACATGCTGTTCAATGAATTTCCTCAGCAGCAAATTACATATCCGTGTAGTTAGTAACTTGTTATAGCTGAGCAGTAGAATGTAGCGAACTTTTATAATAATAATTAATCTATTCGACAAAAACTTATCAATAGTGTTTTCGAGCGACAGGAAGGAAAAGTTCTAGGACAAAAAGCATTTTCACATCCATAATTATTTTGCTTCGATCCACTGCCACATGAAAAACATGTTTCTGAAAATTGCTTGGTCAGCCATGGTTACAGATTTCTTTATGTCCAATCACTATCCAATATATTTGTGGTGGACTCACTTTATCAGAATCGTCCATTTAATCTGGACAAGGTATTCGCAGAAAGCTTAGCGATGATAAATTGAACACTTCTCTCCTTCTCCTCACGACCAGAACATTCAATTGATTGAGCCTGACAGAGATGATGGAAGAAAATAAATTACAGCATTTGCTTAACGATCGAACACGGATTCGATCAGTGGAGTTGTAGAACAATCAGTTGCCTTTCAGTGGAACATACAGCTTTCATTCAATAGTGTTCTCCTGTTAAACAACGGAGAGTTATACATATACGGTTTCTGGGTAAATTTCAATGGAAAAAAGACTCTGAATCTGAAAGGCAGTGTGTGGTACTTGCGGAAGAATTATAATTCCATAGTTTGGATTATAAGGTACAGTAGTACTGTGATTTCAAAAGTTTGTTTTCTCTATCAGAACGCGATCGGGAGAAACTACAAATGTATTTTCTAGAATTCTATTTTCTACTTATGACTTTAAAAGGGCTGAACTGAATTATTAGCATTTTCAAAGATGTGGCAATTTGCCAGTTGGTCTGTTGCCATATCTTTTAAAACGCAAATGATTGATTTTAGTCAGTTATATTGATAGGCAAAAAATACAATTCTAGAAAATACAGTTGTAAAAGTTTTATAGTATTGGCTCGTGGTCACAAACACATTTACAGATGAGGATCGAGATTTCATCAATAAAATACATGTATTGCAAACAAGACTAATTTAATATAAACAAACGGAATTTTCAGCTGGGTGCAATATTTTCGCACTCTTTTTCAACAGGTGAGACTCTGCCCAATATCATGGGCAAGAAAGCGGACTGTCGACTTTTGTAATAACAGTACTGAACGTTGAAACATCACTACAGGCAACAAAGGTTCATGTCAGGAAAGAGAGTGTTGTTTTTATTTAAACACTATACTGATAAACTCTAAGTATTTTAGGAGTCAGTCGGGGAGTTAGGCTTGTTTGTTTGTTTGTTGGGGATGAATGAAACTTTTAACAGCCGTTGCCATATCATGAAGGATGGTTCTACGGGTGGATGGAAACGGAGTTCCCGGAGAGAACCACCGAACAGCTACGAGTAAATGTCAGACTCTTCACTAACCCAACACTGTTTGTTTATGTATTTATTTATTGGGGTTTAACGCAACTTTCGACAGCCAGGGTTACCTCGTGTCGGACGGTTTTACGGGTGGTGGAAGCCTGAGTACCCGGAGAGAACCACCGAACAACGGTGAACAACAGTCAGTCTCCCCAACGTTCTAACTTCGCACAAGAAGGTTCAGCAATGGTTTAAGACAAATGCCCCATCGGCGTGAAGTACGCCCCAGTACACAGCGCCACCGTGCGCCCAAGTGGGCAAACGGGATGAAGTGCCTTGCCCAAGGACACTACGCAGTTACCCCTGGCGCGGATCGAACCGTGGACCTTTCGGTTTGAAGTTCAATGCCGGAACCACTGGGCCACCGCGCTCTCTGAAACATAAATACAGGCAATATAGGTTCATGCCAGGAAAGACGGTGTTACTTTTAGGCCAAACAAAATTAAATAATTGATTCTCAGGCATTTGTTTTTAACCCTTTACCCAACGAATCGGACGCATCCGCCCGCGTAATATAAAAATCCAGCAGTTGAAAAAATATTATTTTTCAAAAAATGTCAACAAAACAATATAATGTGACTCCTCTTTGGAACGAGCTCGCCGAGCTCGTTCCAACGAGGGGTCATATGATATGGTTTTGGCGGTTTTTATTTTTATTTTTTATTCTTGATGGAATGGTCGCCGATTCCTAAAGTCCAGTTGCGAGAGCCTAAAATTAAATACTACAGTTTCCATGTTGATTTCACTGATAGTCTTTTTTATAACAGTAATCATATAACATAAAATCAATATAGAACTTAAATGGAGATAAAAAATAATAAGCAGTTTTTAACTGGTTGAGTGCTGGAAGCCACAATCATGACTTTCAAAAAATGAGGGTACTATTGTTAAAGTCAACATTTTCCTTGCCCATGTTTTGTATTCTTTCAAACGTAAATAGCAGTTTATTTATACAAATTTGTTCTATTACAAATTATCTGAGAATGCCTGTGGACATTCTCCAATAATTTGTAATAAAACAATTTTTGATGAACAAATTCAGACCACCAAAAATAATCTAGCCCTCAACGAACTAAATAAATATTTATTTTGTACATACATATGAGAATCGTGTCGCATTTTGCGAAGAGAATAACAATACTGTATCAATGTATACCACATATTGCACTGCAAATTGCGATGTGATACCGCTAAAATCACACCTTATGATAGTTTTATACATTTTGAATTTTGCCTTCGAAGTGAATATGACGAACGCGGGCCGAAAAAACGTATGCGCCGCTGCCTGAGAATCAAAAGATTAATTTTGTTTAGCCTTATATTTGTTTGTTTTTTGGGGTCGAAAAACACGTTTTACAGCTGTTGTCAAATGATGAAGGATGGTTCTTCGTGTGGATGGAAATGGAGTACTCGGAGAGAGCCACCGAACAGCTACGTGTAAATGCCAAATTCTTCGTTAACTCGGCACAAGAAGGGTTTTTGCATTGGTTGATGGAAAGTGTACTATCAGTATGCTGTAAGCCTAAGCAAACTATTCCACCATGCTCCCATTTGGGCAGTTGGGATTAAGTGGCTTATCCAAGTGCACAACAGGGATACTGGGACTGAGGTTTGAACTTACTGCCGTTCGATGAGTCCAATACGCAAATCAACTCGCCATCGTACACCCAAGGGGAGTTCTTTAAAAAAAAAATTCAGCCAGATAAAATACTATACAAGTGTACATATGCAGTTACATACAGACACAGTCGTAATATATAAATGTATAATTACACAATTGCATACGGGTACATAGGTCTACATTCGTTAAACTTTGTTTCCATAACATTTCTGGGGCCTAGACATGCATTTATCTAAAAATTGTTTAACAAAATTATAAATCAAAGATTATCTGATTTTATAGATGATAATAATATTATTGGCGAAAGCCAGTTTGGATTTTACAAGGGATAAGGGACCACATATAGTGCCTTTGTTTTGAAAACGGTTATTGATAAATACAAATCTTCAAAAAGACCACTGTATGGTGCTTTTGTTGTTGTTGATTTTCGCAAAGCATTTGATTCGGTGAACAGGGAATTGCTCATGCTGAAACTTCAACATATAGGTGTGAGTGGTGAAGTATTCAACGTAATCAAATCTATGTATGAATCAAGCTTTTATTTGACTAAAACGTCTAGTGGTTTGGGGCCAGCCTCCCTCTCTTCTGTAGGTGTCCGTCAGGGGTGAATCTTATCTCCCTGTCTATTTAAAATTTTTATTGAAGACATAAAAGACATTTTCGACAATTTGTGTTATCCTGTGTGGATTCGTGGTTACAAAATAAATCATCTTCTTTTTGCAGATGATCTTGTAATAATATCTGATAGCCAGAAAGGGCTTCAACGGTGTCTCAATAAGCTCCACAATTACACTGAAACCAATATATTGCAAATAAACGTTGGAAAAACAAAATGTTTAACATTTGGATCTGCGTCATTTAATGGAACACAAAAGCAACCAATGTTTTTTATCGGAGGCAAGCGTATTGATATGGCTGACAAATTTACATATCTAGGAATAAAATTCTCAAAAGATGGTGCCTTCTCTAAAGCCCAAAATGATTTGGTTGTTAAAGCACCAAAAGCTTTATACTCATTTTTTCGTGCATTTAAATTGAAACTTCACGGGTTCCAATAAAGACAATGTCAAAGCTGTTTGATAAATTAATTCAACCTATAGCCTTATATGGGTGTGAAGTCTGAGGATCAGAAATAACGCACGGTAAGCGTTACAACATAGCCTGTGAAAAATTACACACTTCCTTTTGTAAAAAAGTCTTGGGCGTTGGGATTTTCCTCCAACCACGCGGTCCGCGCAGAACCTGGTCGATATCCGCTATATATCGAGGCGGTAAGTAGGATGGCTTCTTTCGCAATCAAAATATCTGAGAATCATAATGACCTGTTGTGGAATGAGGTAGCTGAACAAAGAAATCGTAAATGCAAACCGGAATCCCCTTTCAAATTACAGGAAAGATACGGTCTCGCTGTCCCTCAACATCCAATTATCACTAAAACTAATGGTATAGATAAGCTCAAGTATAATTTGCGCTTGCAGCATGTAAACACGTTCAAGAAGTCAATGTTTGAGGACTGCAAAAATAATGGAGATAATAAACTGAGAACTTGCAGGTTGTTTAAAAATGACTATTTAATGGAAACGTACTTAGTGGAAACGAAGTCGGCGGAAGCCCGGGAAATTTTCACTAAGCTTCGTATCAGCAATCATAAGTTAGCTATTAAGAAAGGGCGACATTATCAACCGCCGAAGCCTGTTATGGACAGGATATGTACTCACTGTGAAGCTAACTCTGAGAAAATAGAAAACGAACACCATTTTCTTATGGAATGTTCACATTATTCAGAGCTTCGATCAGAACTATTTGTTCTGATCAACAGTGAGATCGACAGTTATATTGATCTGAGTAAATTTGAGAAATTCAAATTAATATTTGAAAATAGAACCCCCAGTTTATGCCATACAATCTGCAGCGTGATCCGGGATTTTTTCGCCAGACGATTATGATATGTTTAGTGATGTGCATTGGAAATTCTAGTTCACATCTTCGCGATCTTTTGCGTATCAAATTAATAAAAAATATAGTACTTTGATCATGGAAAATTGGTAGATGAAATTGTAATGTTTTGAGTACTCCATTTGTTCATGTTACTTGTAGATTGTCGCATACTGTCCTGTAGGATGTTTTATGCTAATAAATAAATATTAATGTAAATGTTAAAAAAATGTTATGCATTGATTTTGCCGTGTTTGTGAGACAGAAATAACAACTCAATAGTTACTGATTGTTACACATTGAAAGAATATCGTCGCAAGAGAGACTGAAGCCTTGTTTCGGGGAACTGCAAAAATGAAAAGAAAAAAAGAAGTCGACGTCTATTGTCCAGTAGCTGACAGATTATCTGAAGTAGGAGGATAAAGCAGTGCTTTAAGAGGTCCCCATCTTGTGTGATTTAATGGGATTTTTTCGGAATATATGTGAAGGGTGTATAGTTCTAATTCACAGTATTGATGCAGAACTTCAATTAAACCATGAAAGCTGGGTTGACACCTTCTCTCCTTGTAGGAATAAATGAACTTTTTGTTTAGAAGAACTAAGAGGACGATATTATTTTCTCGTCACAAAAGGAATTATTATTATTATTATTATTATTATTATTATTATTATTATTATTATTATTATTATTATTATAAACGATAAGGATGAAATGTGGTGTCAGTGACAGTAGAACACCGCATTGCTCCTTCAATCTTTTCAGCGAACTGCAACAAGACTGACTTTGCCATGGGACATTCAAAGAATAAATGTGACATCGTTTGTCTGGTGTTAAAAGAAAACAATCAGATTGCCCCATTCATCTTGACGTAGTGTGTGATGCGGTAGCATTATATAAGAAACAGTCTGTTGATCGTACTGAGATGTGCTTGTTTGTCTATGCTCATGATTCAGATTCAGATTCTTCATCCACAGTATACATACATGTAAAATGGTAACAGATAAAAATATTGCACAAATATATTAATTAGTATACCGTGGGAAGCGACATAGCCAGATTGACTGTCTACCTGCCACTCACTGAAAGATAGAGTAATCCCAAACCGACTGTAACCAAATGAATAATAAACTTAGAACGGAGATAGAGTTATCGAGTTATTTCACGTCCGGGGCCAACGATGCGGTACATCATAAACGCCCATAGGAAGTTGGTGCTCCAGGGTTGGCGAGAAACAACCTGCTTATTCAACTCCCTCCCCCCACTACATTGTGTAACACCCGAGAGTCCCATCGGGAAGTTAACGTCGTTCAGACTTCGACAAAGAGATGGGTCATTATGTATGGGGGGGGGGGGGGGGGGGGGGGAGTCTACGTCAGCTGGCACATCATAGGTAGTCGAATGTAATGAAATAACCCATACCAATAAGGGCGAATGCTCTCGTGATAAATTACCAGCTCAGATGAGTCCGACAGATTATCGATCTATTTGTCTTGATTATTGTTAACGTATTCTTTATTAGATACAGAGAACATTCTACGCGATGTTTGTAGGGCAACTGAAGAGAAGAAGCGCAGCAGGTTGCAGAGGACGAGGATTCCATATTAAGACACAGAGCATGACGATTACGTGTATTGGGAGTCTGTTGAGATTCTTGATGGTCGCGTATCATTGAGGATTTTCAAATTTACGAAGTGCAATGTTCACATTGCATGCAGCACATGGGTACATGGCAGAAGTGCCCAGATGTTCTTGTGCGGAAATGCACAATGTCACAAAAACATATAGCACATAGGCCGTGCGATAAAAGGGATTCTATAATTATAGATGTTTCAAAGAAAGGGATTCTGTACATGGGATTTCCAGTCAAATCCATAACATGGGATTCCGTGTTTTGGCACAAAGTCTCGATGGTATTCCCCTTCCCTACCGAAAGACGTATGTTATTGAAAATTTATTGAATTCAAAATTTGCGTTACATAGTTCAGTCTTTGTTATAGTCGTTATTCCGCTTAGTTTACTTCGATCTGTTTGTCCTCATCGATCTTCGTTGGATACAACATTCGTTGTGTTCAGTTTCCTTCTATCTTCGTTCTGCTAATTCTTTGTCCCTCCGAGTTCTCTTCCATTGACCTGACCACTATATTGTCTATTTCACTTCCATGTTCGTTTACTCCGTTCTGCACTCCATTCTGCACTCCATTCTGCACTCCATTGCCGTTCTGTACATTGACTGATTGTGGAGCTTTGTAGACTTCTCTGTATTGCTGTAGGACCCGGTTACATTGAAGTATTTTATTATGTTCAAACATGTTTCGGGTTTCTTTGCCCAGCTCCAAAGCAGCTTTATCGGTTTGGTTGTACCTCCATGCGATTGCTTGGGTTCGACATACTTCCATTGTTGAATTACTCATGTGTTCGTTAAGTGTTATGAAGCCATTTATACGGTCGAGAATTTGCGCCAAAACACGGATTCTCATTTACAGGAGGTCAAAGAAATGTAAAGACCGATACGGGCGTAGATGAATAGAGCGATTTGTTAAAAACTTGACAAAGTACAGAGTCGAGGCGGAGCCAGACATAGCTAGGAAACCTGAAGTAGAGGAACAAGTCAGAAGTAATGATTCAATGCAGTAACGGGGGTAGAAGATGCTAGTACTACGTACATATAGTGACAGCTGATCATAGGACAGATAATGGAGATTATGAGTAAGTCAGCAGTGATGCATTTAGAGCTACGAAAGCCTAAGGGGTGGTCTAGAAACCAGAAACCGATCAGGTACTAGGAACCATACCTATCCTCTAAAAGGTATCCTCAAAAAGCCCCCCCCCCCCCCCCTAGTCCCCACCAGTACCCACTAGTTCCCACTAGTCCCCAATAATAATTGTCTCCAGTCCTCAAATGCCAAGATGGATCGTGGAGACGTTTGATGAGTCATTCGTTCAAGCAATTACGCGATAGCTTATTTGCTCGACGAGATTTGAGTCGTTCGGACAATGCTTGTTCAAGTCACTACTTGTTATCTAACTTGCTCGATAAGATTAGAGTCGTTCGAGCAATGTCTGTTCAAGTTACCACTCGGTATATTAATTGCTCGATAAGATCACAGTCGTTCAAGTAATACCTGTTCCGGCCACTGATCGATTGTCTTTCAGGTTTAAGAATCATAGAGGTCTCTGTTATACACAAGGGAGACAAATCTGAAAATGAAACAGTCCGGCTGGAGGTTATAAGAAATGGGCGAGTCCAAAGATTGAAACCAGTGGTAGTCAAGAGTAGCTAGGACTGGATAGATTGATAGAGTTAGAGTGTAGTCAGAATGGGGTGGAATAGTAGCTTGTGACAAACAAGGTTTGGAATCTAAAACTACTCCAGGTTAAAGGTTCTTCCGCTCTACCAGAGCCCAAGAACTACACAACTAATGTAATATCATTGTTTAGAACTTGTCAACACAGACCAGGAAAGGTAAAAAAAAAACAGTATCAAAAAGCTAAAACAGTTCCAACTAGAAGGCTTTTTCTTGCTACTGGAGTATTCTCCGTTACAATCCAGTTGAGTTAAACAGACAAAATATAGGAAACAAATAATAAAATTGATGAAATATGTCGAGGAATGGAGGAAATAAGGCCTGTGATAAGGAGAAAACAGGGATTCTGGGGGAAATGCGAGCCAAACAAACAACTGTCGGGTTTATTTGGGTAATTATATTTACTCTTATAGAATCCATCGCACCATCAGAACTTACCCCGTCTTATAAGAGGCCATCCAAGCCCATAGTGCCATCAAAGATAGGTAGAAACCGAGCACTGTGGGTGAGTTTCGGTAAATATCTATCTATTTGGGTAATTAGGTTTACTCTTGTCGAATCGAACACACACTCAGAACACACCCTGCCAAATTAGAGACCTTTCAATTACATAGCAACCACATGCCACCATACAAATCAAAATGGCCGTCTCCACGTAAACAAAATGGACAACGTAAACAAAGGTCACCCTGACAACACGACGTATCGCCATGGAGATGATATCATAACATGGCGCTCACGCTTGCTACCATGACACCAACACGTGACGTAACTCGGTTACGCGATTATGATGTCCCTTCCGTGGTCCGACCAATAAGGGGAGTCTTGAGGATGATCGATTGGAGTTGGGGTGAGGGTGAAGGCTGTAAACCTGATTTGTCCCGGCTGTGATTACCTGATAAAATATTCCAACTGCATCACCAAGGAATGCCTTCGTTGAACAGTTGGAATATTACCGGTAAGGACTATAGTTAAAAAATAGGAACTGGTACGAGAATTACCGATCTGAAGATCATGGAACTACTTTGTGACACCATCAAAAATGTGTGTGATCTTCAAGGCGTGTGTTTGTCAAGGCCACAGACAAGTACTACGTACAAGGCAATATTTCATGAACTATTTCTCTTAGAAAGGTGTTTATGGTGCCATATCAAATGTCTTGGAAGTCAAAGGGTCTGATGAAAGATTTTCTGAGAGCATAAAACACTGTGAAGCCGATTTCAAAATAACATCACCAAAACGATGTAAATTAGTTGGCATTTCGTCAACACACACAATGTAACATACAGCACCGTGCTTGCAAAAGCGAAAAGAAAATTTCGATTACATTGCGTCTGGATCGCGATCGAGTCGAATTTCTCTATTCCCTTAGGCATATACGTTGAACAAGAGCACGACGATTTATGATTGTGATCCAGCACGCCAGTGTTCCTGCCGAACTACTCCCACTGACCAAATCGAACAGTAGCGAATTTGGCAGGAATGTGGGAGTGTAGGATCGCGATGGCAAATTCTCTTTCGAATGCTGCAGATACGTTGAAAGAAGGACACACAATCTATGAATGCACCAGTATTCAGGAGAGCCTTCCGAACACGCCGTTGGACTATCCGGGTTCACAGAATTAGAAATCTGACTATTTTTTCTTGTTCGACAAGGCTTTTTGAACTCTACCAATCAAATTTTGATAGGATTGCTTACTTTTGTATTGAGATGATGAGTATTATGTTTTTGGTAGCGAATTAACGATTTCTTGCAAGTAGTTATGGATTTCATTATGGCGTCGTTTTGGGCACTGTGGGTGTTTTATAGTAATTTGTTTGGCACATGCTGCCACTATGTCACATTTTGTGTTATTTATAATTAAAACAAACGACTGAAAACTTGTAACACCTTTTGGTGCTGCCATTTTGTTGCAGACATGAGAATGTTTTGTTGTGCAATTACATAACAGATCTCACTGGTAGCGTCAAAATGACAATATGAAAAGGTGCTATAAGTTTCCAGTCATTTTTCCCATATAAATAAAAGAGTGAGTGCCGTAGCGACAGTCAGGTGGAGAAATGTACAGTACTGCAAATTACTATGGCAAATAAATCTCATAGAGTCAAAAGGCGCCGTTGTGGCAGTCCTTAGCTATGCGAATATTAAACAGATAAAGGTGTATCAAGAGGACAGCACCAGTTGAAATGAGTTAAAAAAAAATTGATGGACTTTTGGTAGGACTAATAACGGAGTCTGGTATCATCAATTAGGAGAAAAAGAAGGAATTATCATTTTTGTGGTTAACCCAGGTTAACCAACAAATTATTTCCTTTGATATTACATTACTACCACTTTGAAGGACATTCGTAGTACATCAACGAAGTTTAACGCGAACTTTAAAACTGCGTAAAGCTCGACAGATCAACTGACGTGTTAGGTCGTGGTGAATCTGTGTAAATAAAGATTTCCGAGTGTTTACGTCATGTCACGGAGGGATTATACGCGGAGATTGTGGTAAACTTAAGGCACCTACGTGTTCCAACTACTCTTTGACTATTTTCAAGTTCCCCAAACTTAGACCGGACCAGTGATAGTCACGTGACCGTTCGACTTCTTTTACAACAAAGCAGACGAAAATTGCGGTTCATCTGTCGCAACGTAGTGGCTGGCCCATTGGGCAGCCAGTACGTTACGACAGCTGAACTGACGATTTGTCTTCATATTTAAGGTTGTTAAAAATAATCATCTGTCATCTAATTTCCACTGTACTATTTCATTCCTGCACACTTTCGGTTATTTATTGTGCTTTACTGGTAACAGTGACAATACTAGTAATAACACGACTTTGTCGGGCATTGCAGATTATTAACAGCCCGTCAGAAATGATTTACATCCATACACCTTATTATTACTACTTTACCGGGCGTTCCCTAGTGGATTAACAATGTTTTCACGGGCGATCAAAAGCCGTAATGCTCAGTAGATCACATGATGTACTGGGCCAGCGGGCGCTAATGGATTTCGATTTCATTAGCGCCCGGTGGCCCAGTAGGACGTCGACGGATGTAACGAGAAATTAAATCCAACATATTTCACATCAGAAAGAACCCCTGTTTGACAGATTGCCGAGTACATAATTTATTTACTCCTCCCTACAATCACTAAAACAATCAACACTTCACTTCAGTGATATTCACTTTATTGACAATGACATATCGAAAATAGTCACATGACACGAATAACGTCTCATGTTTTGCTGGCGCCTCGTTTCAACTGAAACGTTCGTGTCAACGAAGGGCAAAATTATTCTTCATGAATTGAGGGCAAAAAAGGTTTTGGTGCACAAATCTATCGATATCCTGTTGATCGGTCTGTGTGGAGGTGAGTACTATCCTCGAACATTTTAATCTTATTTCATGTTTCGTCTCTGATGCTGGACTTACAACTTACAAGTGTTTATGTTTTGCGCTTTCGACGTAAACATTGGTTTGGGTCACATGACGATAATTCCCATGTGCTGTTTGTTTGTCAACAGACGATACATCTGCTTTCGAGTACGGTTTCAAAATGTCTCAATCCAGCGATAATGGCGAATTAAATGAAAACCAGTAAAAGTTAGTATTGGTAGGAAATCACAGATGGTTGCAATAATAGTAAAAACATGATTTTTAAGGGCGTTATGGTTCATTAGCGTCCATCCAGAAATGATTAACAGCCATCTGTCCCATTACTAGACCTCGACTACGTCTCGGGCTGCTAAGAGGACCTCTGGTTGTTAATCATTTCTGTTGGGCCGCTAATGAACCATAACGCCCTTAAAAATCATGTTATTGTTATATTTGCATCACTCGACTGCGTCTCGGGCCGACAATAAGCTGCCAGGCTGTTAATCATTTCTTTAAGCCGTCAATAAACCTCACTATCCTCCAAAATTGTATTATTATCATATTAAATCTCGGTCTGAAGCGTAATATGAATGGGTACTTAAAGTTCATCACGTGAAACTAATCACAAAAGTGGTGACCAAGTACACCAGTTCACTTAGAGCTTACAGCAAAGATTTCTTAATGGGATTCCATTTACTTGGATTGACAATAATAACCCCTAAATCAAATTGTCACATGTTTCAAGAGTAATGTAACAATTAATTAATGTAATAAAAGCGTTAGTCAGTGAACGTCAATACTTCCTTCTCCAATATAATGACAATATTGTCCGGAAACTATGCTTCGGTCTTTTTGTTGTGTTCTTTCACGACTGAACTGCACACGACATTCCTATAAATATTGTGCTATATAAGACCATGTGGAGCTTTGAAATTCGATTCGATTCGAAAACGTTCTGGCGATTAGATTCTATTCCAGTTGCGCCGCGTCGGAAATTTTCGATATTGTCTAATTATTCTCAAAACCGCTCCTCGGTGGCTCCTCTTGAACTCTTCTTCTAGCATCAGGTTTCCTGTATGGGAGACCTCATCAGTTCTCCTGTTTAGGAGATCGGTCGATAGAAAAATAATTCATGGAGTACTCGACTTTTATTGGTTTATCAAAAAAGTCGTCGCTCCATACAATACTTGGGCGAAGACTGACAATATTTATGGTTTTAAGACGTTGCAATATCAAGGTAAAGGTTGTTGAGATTAGATTCAATTCGAAGTTCTCTGTCTGATTCGATTCGAGATTCGATTCAACTCCAATTTTAACCCTTCGAATCCTCTTTTCCTGGAATGGTATCGCCTTTGTGTACACTTACAGTGAGATGGGTCAGTCTAATATCAATACACAGGTAGGAAACAATAATAACTGCAGTCTGCAGCCTGTTCGGTTGCAGACTGCAGTTAGTATTTAATAATTAATGCCCCGTATATAGACCTCTTATAATAAGACAAAAATCGGACGAAACTGTACCTTGGTCCGAGACATCGGTCTTGCAAGTTGAAAGGGCTATGACTCACAGGGTCCTGGAATTGTGATGTTCGATAATTTTACAGATAGATAAAACGGAGTGCCGACAGAGAATTGTTGTACACCGGCAGTTAACATCTTTCCAGTTTATTAAACCGGAACGAGCCTGTCTGGTGTCTCGATTTGATCATGGTGAGGGAATGTGTACTCTGTTCTAACCGTACTCGACCCAGTAAAAGAAAGATATTCGTAATACCATATTTCTTCTACTGGGCCGAGTAGGGTTACAACACAGTGTTCACAAAAGCGGCCATCATAACGCAGCACATTTACACCAGTCGATCAAAATACCAAAAATGAAACATTTCGAAATCATAACTTAATTAAAAAAAATAAAAGAATATAAACACTGGTGATGCAATACTTTTCTCATTTTTTTCGGAAAGTGAGATTCTTGTGTTGTGGACTGAATAGCGGACACAAAGTATTCCGACCTGATCTCGACACAGCCGCGATCCAGTCTGAATTTTCAAAATACAGAAAAAACTCTCACGAGAACACTCCTCACGACGAAACCCATCGCAAGATATTTTTGGAAGGATAAAACCCTCACATTAAATATATAAAACCAACTGTTCTGTTATTTTGAAGTGAAACAAAAAGTGCTGATTAACACATAGTATGTTATATTTCATGACTATGTCTCTCATTTGTTTGAGAGTTTCTTGTTTTAACCATTTACCAAACATGAAAAGCAGACGACACTTGCAAAAAAAAAAAAAAAAAAAAAAATTCTTGAGTAACTAATTGTTTTCAGTTTTTGTCTCAAAAACATAGGTTATGAACCCTCGTTAGAACGAGCTCGACGAGAACCGAGACAGAAAATGAAAAAGTAATGAAAATTAATTGGCGGTTATTGAGAAGAGCGATGGCCGATTTTATCTGTTACGTTGGATAAAGGGTTAATCCATGTTTTGTATCAACTTTAGGGCCGAAAATTAAGTTTTTTCTAATGAGAGATCTCAAGTTCAAAAAAAGTACTTAATTTTACATTTAACGTTTGTGGGTTTATCCCTACCCATGCAAAGGGGTTTAGTGTGAAGGTATTTTAGGTCGTTTTTTTTCGTGAAGATATTTTTTCTATAAGGTATCTTCTTTCAAACACATTCTCTTTCGTCGTTCGAAAGACAGTGTTATACGACAACACTTTTTTGCTAGAAATTACGAAGTTGAAACTTAATAGTTTAATCATAGCTACCCCGTTCTCTTATTTTCCATAAATAGCTTTACATTTGACTCACTTTGATAAGCTTTGATTACTTACATCAAACTCCCCTCACAGACGAGAGTATAGTGGTACTGGGCTCGCGACAAGTTATGAGTGCAAAAATGTTAACCGGAGACCGACTGAAACAAATTCATGTGTCCCAATGTTTTTGTCGTCTGGCCTCTGGGTTTTGAAGCAGCCACAACTTTTTGTGTCTTCCTTAATTCAACCGATTTCCTCTCATTGTATTCCAAATCATAAGTACACCAAGTACAAGCAAAGAAATCATTTGTTCAGACATCAGTTAAGCGAATTTATTATACACTCGGCCATAAATATCGAGAAAATAAAAGAATTATAAAATCCGATATGACCCGAGCTGGTTTCACGATTATAAAAGTGTACCTTCCATGTTATTCAAAGTATCGTCTTTGATAAATCCAAAAAAAGGAAAAACAAACTGTTCAACTTTAATTCTCTGCACACTGATATTAAAATATCAAAAAAATCAAGATGTGACGTTTACCCATAATACACCTAGGAAGTTAACTAATTCTATCATGGCCAGCTTTTATTTTCAAATTAGTGGAAAAAAAACGGTCTGGTTATCTCCTCTGAAATTATCGTTTTGGTGTTGGAAATTAGCATCACCACAGTGGATAAACCGAACAGATGACTTTACGCAAGCCGCGATCGTTGAAGCGAGGCATTTCTATTTTTATCTTGTTGTTTGGCAAGTGGACGCTTCAGTGAAGACGAAAAGTCGACAAATGTAGAGTTTTATTGCGTGTAAATGGCGAGACAGGTACGTACATAATGCGTGCACATGTTTGTCACTCGCAGATTACATCCTCAGACCGAAACGTTCACTTTTATGGAAAAAAACGTCACTTAATCATTAGTAGGTAATAAATGCGGATTCGGTATCACTTGTACACGATTTCGTACATGTACACATACATCGATGTACACGTCCATAGGATTTAGTGTTAAAATCGTGTACAGGTACACGATTTGTCGTTTTTTATGGTGATACAGAATCCACTTGCGGATTCTATATCACTGGATTCTATATACACATCGCTCAAGAGTGAAAAAAATGTATGAAATTTTAAGAAAAATAAGGTGTACTGTCTGATACAGAATCCGCAAATGGGTTTCCCCCATAGGATTCAGTGTTAAAATCGCGAGCAAAAAACGTGTTGCGGATTCTGTATCAGCATCAAAAAGTGGTTTGCGGATTCTGTGTCATCCGTACCTGTGCACGATTTTAACACTGAATCCTATGGAGGCGTACACAGAAACCCATTTGCGAATTCTACATCAGAAATCGACTTTTGTACAGTACATGGAAAAGAGGTGATACTGAACCCGCAAACCACTTTTTGATGCCCAAAAGCTTGAAGAGCTTGAAATAAGTAATCACCCAATCATTTCACGTTCCTAACGCTAATTAACCAATCAGATTGCTTGATTCTCAGAAACTTAATCATACAAAGTTATCTCCCCTCGTCGTGGGGGTGGGGGTCACGCCCGTCATAAAAAGGTGAATCGCATTTAATAACGTGGATATAATGGCTAGAGCAATGTATACCAAAAACCAAAAGCTCGAAGAGCTTGAAATAAGTAATCACCCAATCACTTCACGTTCCTAAGGCTAATTAACCAGTCAGATTGCTTGATTCTCATAAACTTAATCATACAAAGTTATCTCCCCTCGTCGTGGGGGTGGGGGTCACGCCCATCATAAAAATCGAAGTTTCGAGAAGGTGGTCACGTGACCTATCAAATTGAAGGTCTCGACGAGTGGATTAAGAAGATCGTAATTTTAACCCTCGTCGTGGGGTGGAGTCACGACCAGAGCCGACAAACGACTTCCTTTTTACATATCCAGGCACGTGAGGTATTAATATGAAGGGCTCGATGAATACATTACAAAAATGACGTTTTTCATTTTATGTGGGGGTGGGGGTCACGCCCATCATAAAAATCGAAGTTTCGAGAAGGTGGTCACGTGACCTATCAAATTGAAGGTCTCGACGAGTGGATTAAGAAGATCGTACTTTTAACCCTCGTAGTGGGGTGGGGTCACGACCAGAGCCGAAAAACGACTTCCTTTTTACATATCCAGGCATGTGAGGTATTAATATGAAGGGCTCGATGAATACTTTACAAAAAGGACGTTTTTTTATTTTATGTGGGAGTGGGGGTCACGCCCTTCATAAAAATCGAAGTTTCGAGAAGGTGGTCACGTGACCTATCAAATTGAAGGTCTCGACGAGTGGATTAAGAAGATCGTAATTTTACCCCTCATCGTGGGGTGGGGTCACGACCAGAGCCGAAAAACGACTTCCTTTTTACATATCCAGGCATGTGAGGTATTAATATGAAGGGCTCGATGAATACATTACAAAAATGACGTTTTTCATTTTATGTGGGGGTGGGGGTCACGCCCATCATAAAAATCGAAGTTTCGAGAAGGTGGTCACGTGACCTATCAAATTGAAGGTCTCAACGAGTGGATTAAGAAGATCGTAATTTTAACCCTCGTCGTGGGGTGGGGTCACGTCCAGAGCCGAAAAAAACTTCCTTTTTACATATCCAGGCATGTGAGGTATTAATATGAAGGGCTCGATGAATACATTACAAAAATGACGTTTTTCATTTTGTGTGGGGGGTGGGGGGTCACGCCCATCATAAAAATCGAAGTTTCGAGAAGGTGATCACGTAACCTATCAAATTGAAGGTCTCGACGCGTGGATTAAGAAGATCCTAATTTTAACCCTCGTCGTGCGGTGGGGTCACGACCAGAGCCGAAAAACGACTTCCTTTTTACATATCCAGGCATGTGAGGTATTAATATGAAGGGCTCGATGAATGCATTACAAAAATGACGTTTTTCATTTTATGTGGGGGTGGGGGTCACGCCCGTCATAAAAATCGAAGTTTCGAGAAGGTGGTCACGTGACCTATCAAATTGAAGGTCTCGACGAGTGGATTAAGAGGATCGTAATTTTACCCCTCGTCGTGGGGTGGGGTCACGACCAGAGCCGAGAAACGACTTCCTTTTGACATATCCAGGCATGTGAGGTATTAATATAAAGGGCTCGATGAATACATTACAAAATGACGTTTTTCATTTTATGTGGGGGTGGGGGTCACGCCCATCATAAAATCGAAAGTTTCGAGAAGGTGGTCACGTGACCTATCAAATTGAAGGTCTCGAGGAGTGGATTAAGAAGATCGTAATTTTAACACTCGTTGTGGGGTGGGGTCACGACCAGAGTCGAAAAACGTCTTCCTTTTTACAAATCAAGGCATGTGAAGTACTAATATGAAGGGCCCGATGAATACATTACAAAAATGACGTTTTTCATTTTATGTGGGGGTGGGGGTCACGCCCATCATAAAAATCGAAAGTTTCGAGAAGGTGGTCACGTGACCTATCAAATTGAAGGTCTCAACGAGTGGATTAAGAAGATCGTAATTTTAACCCTCTTCGTGGGGTGCGGTCACGACCAGAGCCGAAAACGTCGTTCTTTATACAAAGCCAGGCATGTGAGGTACTGATATGAAGGCTTGATGAATACATTACGAAAATGACATTTTTAATTTTATGTGGGGGTGGGGTCACGACCAGAGACGAAAAACGTCTTCCTTTTTTACAAATCCAAGCATGTGAGGTACTGATATGAAGGGCTTGATGAATACATTACAAAAATGACATTTTCCACCATCGCCATGGGGATGGGGTTAACACCGATCAGAAAATCAAAAGTTTCGAGAAGATAGTCGTGTGACCTATCAAATTAAAGCTATCGACAAGGATATTATGAAAATCATAATCTTTCCCTTCTTATAACGGTGAAGTTGGGACCATCTTGAAATCGAAAGTATTATGAAAAGGTAGTTATGGAACATATTAAATTGAAAACACAACAAGTTGAATCTGATGCATCATTCATTTTTTATATCTGTGTTAAAAACGTGAAGTATGTTTTCAATATACGATTGTTATGCAAATTAGAGATGCACTCGCTTATTAACAAGTCACGCCTTAAGATGTTTCCTTCAATAATAACTCTGTTTACTGAACCATAGATTTGTCAATAAAAAAATTAAAAGTTGATCTTCTAACGTTTCTACATATTGAGGATAGCATATTTCACCATTTCCGAAAAAAGTGTCAATCCAAACTATTTTTTTTTTTAGGAAACAATGCCCACGTCGAGAAGACATTACAAACTAAACCAGTATAATCTTGACTAAATTCAAATAAAAAAACATTTGTCACGTGTTAGAAAAGATTTGTAAACAGTCTAAATGCACGTGTGGAAAAGTAGTTTTGTTTTGTTTTTTACAACAGGAGTTAAAATATTTTAAGATAGGTGGCGTTATATAAATACAGCAACAACAAAAAAACAGTGTTTACAATGTGTCAGTGTATGACTGAATGAAAATGAGAAAAAGCTCTTTTTCTAACCACTTGATAGTGAAGCATTACATCAGTTGTCGCGATATTTCATGTCATCCAACAGCAGCCAAGACATTAAGCTTTTTACGTCGACATACCACTTGTCCAAAACAATTCTCTTTTAACCCTAAACGGGTGAAATACATCTCGGTAACGACTCCCTTTTTTTCTTGATCAGACACAGTTGTTGGTGGAAAGTTGACTGGTGGGTCGTTCAAAACAATTGATCAAATATATCGAACGAAAACGACTCATTTTCTAACTACGATTGTCGCCGTATTCTAAACGTCATCGATTTACCGAAATGAGCACAATGCCTCATGTTTTTTTTTAAAGATTTTTTGATAACATAAAAAGGTTGCATGCGCAGCAAAAATAACCATGCGCGCGGGCCTGAAAAAATATAGAGGTTCTTTTTTCTTGTGTAATGTAATTGATAATACATCAATATTTTTTTTGAAAAATCAGTTTTTAACTGATAGTAGTGTTGTTGTTATGACTGATAGGTTAGGGTTTTATTATGAGTACATCAAAGTGGACAGCTCTATTCCATTCCCTCACCCGAGTCCTTTTGCGTGAAGACTTCTTTTTTAATTCGATTCAAGGAAAATGTGGTAATAAATGTACTAAACGAACATAAATGTGATAGAAAAGGTATCATAAGTGTAAAAAACGACATCTCATGCTATAACCTGTTCTAAGCTGTTAAAAAACGCCCTTAACATCATTCCATTCATCTCCGTACTATGTAAATTTATTTTCGGAGACTTCACTTCAACTGTTCCAAATTATCTTAAAGGGTCATTAAAGTAATGAAAAGTGAACATAAATATAAACGACGACCTTAAATGCGACCTTAAGGGCGTTTTTTAACAGCTTAGAACAGGTTATTGCATGAGATGTCGTTTTTACACGTATGATACCTTTTCTATCACATTTATGTTCGTTTAGTACATTTATTACCACATTTTCCTTGAATTGAATTAAAAAAGAAGTCTTCACGCAAAAGGACTCGGGTGAGGGAATGGAATAGAGCTGTCCACCTTGATGTACTCGTAATAAAACCCTAACCTATCAGTCATAATAACAACACTACTATCAGTTAAAAACTCTTTTTTTAAAAAAAATATTGATGTATTATCAATTACATTAGACGAGAAAAAAGAACCTCTATATTTTTTCAGGCCCGCGCGCATGGTTATTTTTGCTGTGCATGCAACCTTTTTATGCAATCAAAAAATCTTTTAAAAAAACCATGAGGTATTGTGCTCATTTCGGTAAATCGATGACGTTTAGAATACGGCGACAATCGTAGTTAGAAAATGAGTCGTTTTCGTTCGATATATTTGATCAATTGTTTTGAACGACCCTCCAGTCAACTTTCCACCAACAACTGTGTCTGATCAAGAAAAAAAGAGGGTCGTTACCGAGATGTATTTCACCCGTTTAGGGTTAAAAGAGAATTGTTTTGGACAAGTGGTATGTCGACGTAAAAAACTTAATGTCTTGGCTGCTGTTGGATGACATGAAATATCGCGACAACTGATGTAATGCTTCGCTATCAAGTGGTTAGAAAAAGAGCTTTTTCTCATTTTCATTCAGTCATACGCCGACACATTGTAAACACTGTTTTTTTTGTTGTTGCTGTATTTATATAACGCCACCTATCTTAAAATAGTTTAACTCCTGTTGTAAAAAACAAAACAAAACAACTTTTCCACACGTGCGTTTAGACTGTTTACAAATCTTTTCTAACACGTGACAAATGGTTTTTTATTTGAATTTAGTCAAGATTATACTGGTTCAGTTTGTAATGTCTTCTCGACGTGGGCATTGTTTCCTAAAAAAAAATAGTTTGGATTGACACTTTTTTCGGAAATGGTGAAATATGCTATCCTTAATATGTAGAAACGTTAGCAGATCAACTTTTAATTTTTTTATTGACAAATCTATGGTTCAGTAAACAGAGTTATTATTGAAGGAAACATCTTAAGGCGTGACTTGTTAATAAGCGAGTGCATCTCTAATTTGCATAACAATCATATATTGAAAACATACTTCACGTTTTTAACACAGATATCAAAAATGAATGATGCATCAGATTCAACTTGTTGTGTTTTCAATTTAATATGTTCCATAACTACCTTTTCTTAATACTTTCTATTTCAAGATGGCCCCAACTCCACCGTTGTAAGAAGGGAAAGATTATGATTTTCATAATATCCTTGTCGATAGCTTTAATTTGATAGGTCACACGACTATCTTCTCAAAACTTTTGATTTTCTGATCGGTGTTAACCCCATCCCCGTGGCGATGGTGGAAAATGTCATTTTTGTAACGTATTCATCAAGCCCTTCATATCAGTACCTCACATGCTTGGATTTGTAAAAAAGGAAGACGTTTTTCGTCTCTGGTCGTGACCCCACCCCCACATAAAATGAAAAATGTCATTTTCGTAATGTATTCATCGAGCCTTCATATCAGTATCTCACATGCCTGGCTTTGTATAAAGAACGACGTTTTCGGCTCTGGTCGTGGCCCCACCCCACGAAGAGGGTTAAAATTATGATCTTCTTAATCCACTCGTTGAGACCTTCAATTTGATAGGTCACGTGACCACCTTCTCGAAACTTTCGATTTTTATGATGGGCGTGACCCCCACCCCCACATAAAATGAAAAACGTCATTTTTGTAATGTATTCATCGAGCCCTTCATATTAGTACCTCACATGCCTGGATTTGTAAAAAAGGAAGACGTTTTTCGGCTCTGGTCGTGACCCCACCCCACGACGAGGGTTAAAATTACGATCTTCTTAATCCACTCGTCGAGACCTTCAATTTGATAGGTCACGTGACCACCTTCTCGAAACTTTCGATTTTTATGATGGGCGTGACCCCCACCCCCACATAAAATGAAAAACGTCATTTTGTAATGTATTCATCGAGCCCTTCATATTAATACCTCACATGCCTGGATATGTAAAAAGGAAGTCGTTTTTCGGCTCTGGTCGTGACCCCACCCCACGACGAGGGTTAAAATTACGATTTTCTTAATCCACTCGTCGAGGCCTTCAATTTGATAGGTCACGTGACCACCTTCTCGAAACTTCGATTTTTATGATGGGCGTGACCCCCACCCCCACGACGAGGGGAGATAACTTTGTATGATTAAGTTTATGAGAATCAAGCAATCTGATTGGTTAATTAGCGTTAGGAACGTGAAGTGATTGGGTGATTACTTATTTCAAGCTCTTCGAGCTTTTGGTTTTTGGTATACATTGCTCTAGCCATTATATCCATGTTATTAAACGCGATTCACCTTTTTATGACGGGCGTGAACCCCACCCCCACGACGAGGGGAGATAACTTTGTATGATTAAGTTTATGAGAATCAAGCAATCTGATTGGTTAATTAGCGTTAGGAACGTGAAATGATTGGGTGATTACTTATTTCAAGCTCTTCAAGCTTTTGGGCATCAAAAAGTGGTTTGTGGGTTCAGTATCACCTCTTTTCAATGTACCGTACATAAGTCGATTTCTGATGTAGAATTCGCAAATGGGTTTCCGTGTACGCCTCCATAGGATTCAGTGTTAAAATCGTGCACAGGTACGGATGATACAGAATCCGCAAACCACTTTTTGATGCTGATACAGAATCCGCAACACGTTTTTTGCTCGCGATTTTAACACTGAATCCTATGGGGGAAACCCATTTGCGGATTCTGTATCAGACAGTACACCTTATTTTTCTTAAAATTTCATACATTTTTTTCACTCTTGAGCGATGTGTATATAGAATCCAGTGATATAGAATCCGCAAGTGGATTCTGTATCACCATAAAAAACGACAAATCGTGTACCTGTACACGATTTTAACACTAAATCCTATGGAGGTGTACATCGATGTACGTGTACATGTACGAAATCGTGTACAAGTGATACCGAATCCGTATTTATTACCTACTATCATTTCGGAGAATTGACTTTTTGCTGCAATTTTCCCCTTCAATGTCATTTTTGCGTTCTTTTGCCTTGAAACTAAAATATTACAGTGCAACGGAAAAAGGTCATTGTATATGTCACAAGTACCGATATTGTACAAGCTCAAATATTGGTCACACTCATGAAAAAGAGACTATTTGCAACGCCCAGTTGCAAAAGTCACCGATCACCAGTTGGCAAATATCTGTACGTCTAGTTGCGATGATTAAAGTATTTGCCTCAAATTAATCTTGTACTTTGTACTTTTCAAACTAAAAAAAATTAAATGTCTATTTATAGTTTGTTTTAGATTTGTTTTAAACTGACCGACTTTTAACACACCTTTTTCAAATACAGTACTAGTACAGTGTTGTGTTGGAATTCATGAAGGTTATGGTATCAGGTGTATCATATTAATCAGTTGTGTGTGCGTGTGTGTGTGTGTGTGTGTGTGTGTGTGTGTGCGCGCGTGCGGCCGTGCGTGCGTGCGTGCGTGCGTGTGTGTGTGTGTGTTTAAGGTTAAAAAATCGCACTGGCACGGACATTTCCTACTGAAACGTTTTTTTCTTTTAATATGCCGCCGAAAAAATGGTTTCATTTACTGAACCCTGATGGGTTTCAAACATGACAAAAAATTACATAAAATTGATTTAAACAAAGTGATGAGCTTAGGAACTGGTGAAACTGACTGGCAATAATTGATGTTATTCATTGATGGGCTCTAATTTAGTCCTTACAAGGATGTTACGCAAGCTTTTGTTTTTCTAATAGGCAATGACAGGTCGAAGATTCAAAGGTTCATTTAATTTAGCATTAGTAAAATTAAATTCATCTTTTAACATTTTTGCTATTTCAATATTCATTCTGTTGTACGTTAAAGTGAAAGGAATGATGGACCTCCTTTCGCATTCGCCCTCTGATATGTTCATACCAAATGACCAGAGGGTTTGAAGCGTATTGATCCAAAAAGCTTCACGCTTTTTCTAAATTCATCCGTTTCTTCTAATGTGTCTTTAATTGGTGGTTGTTCAGTAGGATGGATTTCGAAATCGTCCAAAGAATGGCCCGGAAGGTTAAAATTTTGTGCTACTTGGACATCAGCATTATGTTTTATATCCTGTTTGTGTCTAGTAGCACGTTCTCAGAAAGGATTTTGACTTTGACCAACATACTGTTTCCGACAGCGCTTACATGTGATAAGGTAAATAATGTTTGGTGAATCACAATGGAGGGGTTACGGATCTGATAATGATTTTTCGTTTGTTCGGAGGAAAGTTCCTCTTTCTGATCAGGCATAAAAGTATGCAATCTACATCGAGGCTTTTTGCAATTAATTACCGCGCCACTACCATTTTGCAACGGTCTGTTATGTTCAATCTTCAGTGGTTCGAAATCAGTAGTTTCAGATGGATTTTCGAGCTTTTTCAGAGTTTGAGATTTTAAGGTACGCAAAAAGTGCAGTGAGTATCCTCTCGATCTGAGGGAGCCAAATAGAGTAGAACAAGTCTCATTGAAATTTACCTTATCACTTGAATTGCGGTGGAAACGAATGAGCTGTGATTTGATGATACCTTTAAATGTATGTTGAGGATGAAATGATTTTGTGTACAACAATTGATGCGAATCAGCTGGTTTAAAATATACTTTATAATCTGAATGACCGGATGCCTGAATTTGCTTGCCTTTATACACGGTCACATCGAGAAAAACAACAGAACTTTCACTGATGGAAACTTTTAATTTAATGTTTGGATCATGATTGTTCAAAATGTCTAAAAAATCATCAAAATTTTCTTTTGAATGTTCCCAAATAATAAAAATGTCATCTAAATATCTGAGATATACGAGAGGATGATTTGCACATTTGCTTAAGACATTTTCCTCCCATTCAGCTACATAAATGCTTGCAAAATTAGGACTGAATCTTTTGCCCATTGGACAACCCATTATTTATAGAAAATGTTCTCCATTGAATTGAAAGTCATTACCTTTTAAGCTCAGCTCTAAAAGATCGAAAATTTGTTCATCCGGGCGTTTTGCATCCGGATATTTTTCAAATGCATTTTTAACCGATTTAACACCTTTATCAATATCAGTGTTCGTATACATACTGTCGATATCCAAAGTAGCCAGAATTGCATTTTTCGACATTTTCAATTTCGAAATTTTTGACAGGAAATCCTGTGTATTTTTTAGATAGCTCGGATGTCTATTTGCTATAGGTTTCAGATGATAATCAATTAGTTCCGAGATCGCATAAGATTCCGAATTACAATCTGATACAATTGGCTTCCCGGGTGGAGTTACGTCATCCGTCCTTGAAGAACGGTCCTTGTGGATCTTTGGTAGGATGTAACATTGTCTTGTTTGAGCACTGAGCTTAGCTGCTAAATATTTCAACTGTTTTTTTGGTAATGTGACCTTCGACGAGGAGAAATTTTAAGATCTTATTGAATTTTTCGACCTTACTAGGCCAAATAAGTAAATCTATTTTCTTATAATGTTTAGTATTGCTGAGTTGTCTCATGGCTTCCTTTATATAATTATTCCGAGATAGAACAACTACCGACCTGCCTTTGTCGGCTGGTTTAATTACTAATTTCTTATTTTTCCTAAGTTTCGCGCGTGTGTGTGTGTGTGTGTGTGTGTGACTGTGTGTGTGTGTGTGTGTGTGTGTGTGCGCGCGTGCGTGCGTGCGTGCGTGCGTGCGTGCGTGCGTGCGTGCGTGCGTGCGTGCGTGCGTGCGTGCGTGCGTGCGTGCGTGCGTGGCAGTTTCAACCATGGCGATCATGCAAACCTAACTTGTTCATTGACTTTGATTAAACATTTACCTAATAGCAGCGAAAACGGACAGAAAATTTACCAAAGTAAACTTACCAGCAGCAAAAAGAATATCTTCTTACTTCTTCAATGAAGCCATACAAATATGGATATAATTAGAACCGGGCCGGCGAGCCGATTCTAATGATATCCATATTTGTGTGTTTCTATTGGAAAATTGTGGAAATTTTTCTCCCTAAAATGAACTTAAAAATAAAAAGGTCGCGTTGAGTAAATGGTTAGAGAGTCTCTTTGAATAATATCGGAGTTTGAAAATCGAAAGAATCATAACTAAACAAGACTAGGCTTTGATAACAAGTACCTGTCCAGGATTTCCTGTTAGTGGGAGGGAAGGCGCGGGGTGAGGTTGCAGCGTGATCGCGAAAATGTTACATTGCCTGCTGGAAATATCACGTTATTGCCATATTATTTACCGTGGTAGTATCATATAGTGTTGAGTACTGTTGACCAAAGTACCACTGCATTTTGATAAAGTCCAAGGTGATAGGTTCGTAAAATTAGATAAAAGTTGGACATTGGGATAGAATAGAATAGAATAGTATATATTTATTTTCACGACCAAAATACAAGAAATAGTATGGCATTTAAAAATAATTGAAAAAGTAGTACATGTATGTACGACAAATGAAATTATGTTTTATTCTTAGCCTATCAGTTGTATTGATACTATAGACTTCAAGTCTGGGGGGGGGGGGGGCGGGTGAGGGCGGTGGCGTCGCGGTAACCGGTTCTCGTCAGATCACCGAAGTTAAGCAACGTCGAGCGCGGTTAATAGTTGGATGGGTGACCATTTCAGCGACTGATTCGCGCTCCCGCGCTGTGTCCTTGGGCAAGGCACTTCACCCCGCTTGCCTACATGGGGGCACGATGACGCTGTGTACTAAGCCATACTGCACGTCGATGGTGCGCATGTCTTCAACCAATCTAACCCTGCATGTGCCGCGGTGCAGAGTTCAGAGTTACGATACTGGGGAGCTGACAGCTGCTCGTCGTTGCTCGGTGGTTCTCTCCGGGTACTCCGGCTTCCTCCACCCGTAAAACTGTCACCGACATGATATGACCCTGGCTATTAATGTGTCGTTAAACCCTAATAAAAAAATAATCCATCAAAAAAGATCACTGATGTGAAGGGGAGAGCCCTTTAAAATTTGAAATATGTAGACCCAGGCAACAGAATTCAAATTTTAAATTGCATCATGCCTATTTTGAACGGTATTCATCAATTTTAGGAGATTACCTGATACAATGCTTTTGAATTTTTTCACTTTTGACCCTTGGATCCTCCTCGGCCAGCACAGTTTATATAGCCTAATCGTCGTTCCGACAGTTCTATACTTTGAGCAACTATAAATGTTTACAGCACAACTGAAATTTTCTTCAATGAACACTGTATTGTCAGGGGATTCTCAGGTGATGTTATTTTCCCATGAATACCAGTTGATCGTGTGGTTTATCCCATGAATAAGAGTTGATCATGTGATATTTGAACATCGCGTATTGATATTACGCACCACATATAATTTTCCAGAGTCTATATTTACATTCTGTAATTTCTTTTTATGTCCTGTAAATAGACGGTTTCCCTAACTCGAGTGTGAGTTGTATTATAGGCACCACGTTGACAGTTTACGGGAAGTATTTTGTTTCAGAGACCAGGTTTTTTTTTTTTTTTTTTAGGAAGAGACCTTGACCGAATTATGGTTAGTCAAGGCAGTGCCTTGTAGATAAACCCCCTCGATATCCTGCCCGAATATAAAATAATTATGTTTTACGAAGGGAATAAACATCAACAGAATTGAATCATGGCTGTTCGAAATCCACGAGGTAATGAAACAAATTGATCATGCGTAAATTTACCATGAACCGCTTCTCTTAACCCTCTTCACTCTGATGTCAAAATGGCAAAGTTTTCAGCAGCAAATATTTCCCATAAGCTCTGTCAAACAAGATTTAATTGGTTAATTTCATAGTTAAACTATAGAAAAACATAATGATTGGAGAAAATTCTGTTGCACTACCAGGGTGCTAGGGGTTAATTAACCCGACAGTCTAACTTTATAATAGTGAAGTAACAAATTTGATGATTTTTATTTGGTGGTGGTTATATATTGGTGGTTGTGAGGGCGCCTAACAGACTGTATTATAGCGCTCGCTCATCAAGTCTTTTCGTCAAGTCGATTCTGTTGTAGATTAACTTAGTTTAGTTTATAAAAGTTCATAAAAGCATCTTTAAATGTGTCATTTATTGTCACCAGGCTTATATTTCGACTGAATTATACTCAGGACAAAAAGTTCGCCACATTGTTGACAGGCCTTGCCCATAAATCTGCCCCGTTCATGCAACATTCTCTATTTACCTATTAATGCCTTCCGTTGAGGGCACTGTGCTCTCGTAGTGTTGCAGAGGGATGCAATAGTGCCCGAGCGATAGCGAGGGCACTATTTGGTTCCCGAAGCAACACTATGAGAGCATAGTGCCCGAAACGGAAGGCATTAATGGGTTTAGTACATCACACCCAGACCATCTCCACAACATATTAAAGAAGGAAAGGAGAGATAACTAACACTTTACTATCCAAAATAAAACAATGAAATTAATAACATGAAAATGTCAGGAAAACATTAAACTATCAACTGGATTAGAACTCAACGGGTAAAGTAGAATAATGTAAATAAACACATGAACCGATCAACCAATCATGTGGCACATAACTGGTTAATACGAGATATCATACAACAGAATCAACGTCTCACATATGGTGGTATTAACAGAGCTTGTGAGGCACTATAGAAATTCCATTATTCATGGCACTAAAGTTTTATTAACGTTCACCCCATTGAACGTGTTATGGGTACTTCCTCTGATGTACGAGCACATTTTAATTATTGTAAATATTTACAACACAATTGCTGAAATTGAATTTTGGGGCACAATACTGCATTTTGTTGCATATTTCTTTGGATTGCTTTCGAATGTCAATTGATGTTGAGTTTTTTGAACACTCGATTTCCTCCAACGCACTTATCAGATCGTCGTCATCAATATCTGTATCTAATAATTCGGGTGGTGATACTGTGGAATTTGCTGACTGGAAAGAGAGTTGCGCTGTTGTTTTCGCAACAGCATTCCTCGCTGCAGGCATTTCTGAATGTTCAGCATCTGCATTATCGACCATGGAACTCAAGCTCTCTGACATACCTTGTTTGACATCAGCTCTTGTGTCCGAAACGTAACTTGACAATGATTTTTCATTTCTGTGTCCCGATAAAGAAATAATATCGCGATCTTTGAATCCACAATCATTAAGAATTGTTATGGTCGTAGCACACACACAGTGGTTGGTATATGTATCAGAAAGACCAACTTGTTTAGACATTTTTACCATGAACTCTCCTATGAAATTTTTTCTCATTGCCCTTCGCTCAAACCAACATTCGTCATTCTCGTGGTATGAATTTTTGGGAATTTGAAAGAACGCATCACACTCATGGTTTCGTTTCATAAGATATCGTTGAAAACTATTAACAGGGCACATTTTTGTGCCAGTTTCATACATTCTAGGTCCATCACCTTCAACCTCATTCGTTACACCTGTGTGATTTTTTTTTCGCTCAGAAGTAGTTTTCAGGATGTATTTTCTTCCAGTGTCATCAGTTTCAACTACAAAATCACAAGCTTTAATTTCTCGAATGTTTTCTCTCCATCTCCGACAAAAGTAAAATAAAAGCTCAAACATTACTTTATTCAAAAGACCTATTGGAATGTCCGGATTAAACACAATTGGGTGCTGATATAAATTCCTTAGATCGCCTGAAATAGAATGAAACACTAAGCATCAAAGCAGAATAAACGTTTACACGGTCAATCACAATCGTTTATTGTGATCGAAGATAAATAATATTCAGTGCCCTCTCTAACACTCTTATTCAAAACTATTTAATTGATAGGTCTACAATTTATTTATTTATTCATGTTTATGATAACTTTCAACATACATTGCTCCCCGTAATTTATCTATTTATTTATTCATGTTTATGATAACTTTCAGCAAACATCGCTGCCCGTTATTTATTTACTTTCTCTCACAACTGTTCTTATGTGTCTCTTGTCGATTTGAGTAATAAACAACACTCGTCTATTTCATGTAATTAACAAGACTGTGTATTTATACGAGAACAAATAATTACAACACCACTGTCTATTGCAGACACTGACTTGTTCACTTTCTAGTTTTGTTTTATTATATATTTTTTATAGTTACCTGGCGGAATGGGTTTTTTGTGTCGGACTGTTCCTTTTCCGTCTTCTCTTGTTTTCTTCAACATGCTGTCGAATACACGATTAGCACCTTTAAAAGCTGGGTCTGTTATTATATCAAAGTGTCTCTCATGTGGGGGTTCTTACAAAAATCTTCTTATTCCTTGACGAATGGCACAAATACTGCTTTTGGAATACAAATCACCATCGCGATTTCTAACGTTTGTATAAAAGTCTTTCAATAGTTCCGTTAATCTTCCAACATCTAACGTTTCAAATGCACCATTCCTCTTTCTGTCAGAACAGAACTGCCGGAGAATATTGACAGCATATTTGGTTAAACTAACAGTCTTTCGGCTCTGATGTTGTTCAAGAAAAGAATTAACATTCTCGTTTGCGAATCTCGAAACGCTCATTTTATTTCTATTCGTCTCCACATTTGCAGTCTGCTCAGAAGAAAATGGGAATCCCCTCGGGATTCTGTTTGCAATGCGTGCGCACTATTGCATGACTCCTGGCACTATGCTTGACTCCGGGCACTATGCTTTCATAGTCCCTATCAATACAGCCAATGAGAATACGGGGATTTGTCACGTGATGTACTAAAACGAAACTAAGACCCTATCCAGCCATATAGGACAATAGAGGGATGTACTTAGAATAACTGGTTTCTGTACATTTGGAGCGGCTGCTGATGAACGCCGTACATGACTAGATGTACAGTAAGTGTAACGTGGAGTCATCATGTAAATTGTGGCTGCTTCACAGTCCTGTTAGTCTATCCCATCCAAAGCATACCGTAACGTGTAGCAAATAATATGATCTTTCTTCCGGTGCACTGGAATATATCCGTTTGATTGCACAAGAAGGCAAAAACTGACACTGAAAGGAACAATTTCTGCAAAAAATCAATTCTCCGAAATGATCAAACAAATTTTTTTCGCAAAAAACGAACGTCTTGGGTTAAGGACGGTATTTGCGAGTGGCAAACATGTGTAGGCATTAATCCTTTACCTAACATGAAAAGCAGACGACACTTGCAAAAAAATTCTTGAATAACTAATTTTTTTCATTTTTTGTCTCAAAAACATAGCTTATGATCCAACGAGGGTCATAACCTATGTTTTTGAGACAAAAAATGAAAATATTTTGAAAATTAATTGGCGATTTTTGAGAATAGCGCTGGCCGATTTTGGCCGTTACGTTGGGTAAAGGGTTAAGTACGTACCTTTTTGAACTCTTATACTCGCTAAAACTCCATAGTTTTCGATCTCTTCGTCTTTTTTGAATTGAAAACTTCAAGATAAAAATAGAAATGCCTCGCTTCACGATCGCGGCCTCCGTAAAGTCTACTGTACGGTAGTTAATCCACTGTGATTACAGAGATGGAAAATGTTCAAAATTTTCATTATGGAAGCGCGTGGCATCTGAAAGTTCAATGTAGTTTCTTCATAGTGATTGTTGAATGTTGTCAGTTTACCCTCTGAGTTCTGTTCCCCTGTCATTTATAAAATTTACTGTTTTCTCCTGTGCAATGATGCTGAAAATGTTTAAAAACATCGTTTCCATTGCATTTTGGCCATCGATGTACGCTTTTTGTTTTGACAGATAGTAACTGGGAAGCACATCCAGTCGGAAAATATGATCTTGTGTCTACTGTCTGGTAAAAATATCTAACAGATACAAGTCTTGACTTTTGTTCCCTTGATGTCCGAATTTCTGTAAAACATGATTATTTTTCTCACACCTTGGCCGATAATCTGTGAAGCAAAAAGCTGATGGGTTCTGGTAGTCAATAAGGGGAGATAACCATCCACTTGAACCAGTCAGCTAAATTGGAAAACTGGGTATGCTTGCTTGACAGAGCTCAATAAACTTTATCAAACAGAATTTAATTTATTAAATTCCTTGATGTATTATGGGAAAAAAGGTCTACTAGAAATTTCCGTATTTTAACATTAGTGTGAATAGGGTTAATCCAAATGTTGCCCTATTGTGTTTTATCTCTTAATAAATTTTATTTTAACTCATTATTTTACACGATATCAAAACCTATTATGTTTTTATTGTCTTTTTTTCCCCAAATTTAAAAAAAAATCAGCAAAACCATATCATGTGATCCCTCGTTGGAGCGAGTCCAACGAGCTCGTTGCAATGAGTGGTCACATAATATGGTTTTGTTGAAATATTTTGAAAAACCTTTTTCAACTGATTAATTTGTGAATTTCGCGGACGGATCTGAAGATTCATTAGGCAAAGGATTAAACAATTTCTACATATTTCTGAACGTTGTTAAAACATACAGGGGGGGGGGGGGGGGGGTGTGTCTGTACGTTGCTGAGACAATTCAGTGAATGCAATGAGGGAATAGTTAAACAACAATTGTACGGTGTTATGTTTTGAATGATTTGTCGGTGACTCTATCAAAAACATTGGAATCTTTTCCTAAGCACCCGTGTTAAAAAGAATTCAAGTGTTTCTGCGTAGACACAGGGGGCTATTTCATTGCTGGTCACGACAAATTATGTATGTCCTTTTGCAGCAAAACCGCCCGTGTAAACGCATTTGAATCCTGATGGTATATTCCATACCAGTTCAGAGCCATCAACTGGTAGAATCTATATTCGTAACTTGGGGAAAGACCAATCAATATTTTTAACGTGCAGCCTTGGCTGCAAGTTGAAAATCTTGATTGGTCTACCCCGCAAATTCAATGAACAGCTATCTATTTTATAAACACAGGTCGTATGTCGATCTTGTACCGTAAAATGGTCTTTCGTGTTCAAACGGTTAATCGTCAATATCCGAAACTTTTCTGAAGCCAGTATCGACGGGATACGAACCAAGGTCTACGGCATATGTCGCCTAGACCTGGCCAATCTGCCACCATACCGACTGAGCTAACCCACACCCAACCCCCACCCACCCCAAAAGACTGGAATTAACTAATTATATACACCCACAAATAACTCATCTACACTGTGAAAACAGTAATTATGTGTCATTAGGCCCCACAAAGTAGATCTTCTGTTTCTCAGGCCATTTTTCGTAAAATTGCATGTGGGCGGGCGTTTTTTTATTTTATTTTTTATTTTTGTAATTATTTCTTTGCCATCAAAAGTTCCTGTTCTTGGTTTGTTTTATGTTTTAGGCCTCATAGTCTACAGAATAGCATGGGTGATGGTGTATTTCGTCCCTTGAGTGCAAAAAGGCTTTGCAGTGCTAAAGCATTGCAAAGCCGTATTGCATTTAAGGGACAATTTTATCAATATTATTAACTTGGGTAAACTATCAGACAAAAACCATTTAATTTTCAGTTTTTAGCTTAACTTGACATAGTCAAGATAAGCTATTGCCATCACGCGTGCGGAAGTCTGTTAGTCCGTGAGTCTGTGAGTCTGTGTCGTCTGTTCACATTTTCCTTTAGCACGGGCTACACCCCGCAGTTCTTGTCTGATCGTCACGAAATTTCATATGCAGGTTTGGGGGTCATGTCTAGATCAGAACGTCCCCTTTTGGTCGCGATCGGGCAACCGGTATGGCTGCCCGAGCCCAAAACCCGAAAACCATTAGCACGGTCTACAGGTCGTATTTATGAAAGGATTTCATTGTAACTTGGTAGGATGCCTCTGTATAATGCCTAGATGAGAACGTCCCCTTTTGGACATGATCTATCAACCGTGATGGCTGCCCAAGCCCGAAAACCAAAAACTTTTAGCACAGTCTGCAGGTCATGTTTAATGTGGAGGGATTTCATTGTAACTTGATGTCTAGATGAGAATTTCCCCATTTGGGCATGATCTGCCAACCGTGACGACTGCCCGAGCCCAAAACCCGAAAACATTTAGCACAGTCTACAGGTCATATTTGTTGAGGAATTTCATTGTAACTTGGTGGGTTGACTTCATACAATGTCTAGATGAGAAAGTCCCCTTTTGGACGTGATTGGGCAACTGTGACGGCTACAGGGGCCCGAAGCCCGAAAACCTTTAGCACAGTCTACAGGTCATATTTATGAAGGGATTTCATTATAACTTGGTAGGTTAACTTCATATAATGTCTAGATGAGAACGTCCCCTTTTGGACTTGATTGGGCAACTTTGACGGCTAAAGGTGCCCGAAGCCTCAAAACCTTTAGCACAGTCTATAGGTCATATTTATTAAGGGATTTCATTGTAACTTTGTAAGATGACTCCAAATAATGTCTAGATGAGAGCGTCCCATTTTGATCGCGATCATTCAGCCTTGATGGGTGCCCGACCCCAAAAACCTTTAGCATAGGTAAAAGGTCATATTTATAGAAGGATTTCATTGTAACCTGTTAGGTTGACTCCATATAATGCCTAGATGATGACATCCCCTTTTGGTCGTGATTGGTCAACTGTGATGGCTACAGGTGCCCGAAGCCCGAAAACCTTGAGCACAGTCTACAGGTCATATTTATAAAGGGATTTCATTGTAACTTCGCAGGATTACTCCAGATGATGCCCAGATGAGATTGTCCCCTTTGGTTGCGATCATTCAACCATGATGGCTGCCCGAGCCCGAAGCCCGAAAACCTTTAACACAGTCTACAGGTCATATTTATGAAGGGATTTCATTGTAACTTGGTAGATTGACTTCATATAATGTCTAGATGAGAACGTCCCCTTTTGGACACGATTGGGCAACTGTGACGGCTTCAGGGGCTCAAAGCCCGAAAACCTTTAGAACAGTCTACAGGTCATAATTATGAAGGGATTTCATTGTAGCTTGGTAGGATGACTCCAAATAGTATCCAGATGAGAACGTCCCCTTTTGGTCACGATCATTCAGCCTTGATGGCTGCCCGAGCCCAAAAACCTTTAGCATGTCTATAGGTCGTATTTATGGAAGGATTTCATTGTAACTTATTAGGTTGCCTCCATATAATGCCTAGATGATGACATCCCCTTTTTGTCGTGGTTGGTCAACTGTGATGGCTACAGGTGCCTGAAGCCCGAAAATCTTGAGCACAGTCTACAGGTCATATTTATGAAGGGATTTCATTGTAACTTCATAGGATCACTCCAGATGATGTCCAGATGAGAATGTCCCCTTTTGGTTGCGATCATTCAACCATGATGGCTGCCAAGCCCAAAGCCCGAAAACCTTTAGCACAGTCTTCAGGTCATATTTATGAAGGGATTTCATTGTAACTTGGTAGGTTGACTTCATGTAATGTCTAGATGAGAACAGCCCCTTTTGGACACCATTAGGCAACTGTATTGACTACAGGGGCCCAAAGCCCGAAAATCTTTAGCACAGTCTACAGGTGATATTTATGAAGGGATTTCATTCTACCTTGGTCGGATGACTCTAAATAATGTCTAGATGGGAACGTCCCCTTTTGGTCGCGATCATTCAGCATTGATGGCGGCCCGAACCCAAAACCCCACAACCTTTAGCATAGTCTATTGGTCATATTTATGGAAGGACTTTATTGTAACCCGTAAGTTTGACTCCATATAATGCCTAGATGATGGCGTCCCCTTTTGGTCGTGATTGGTCAACTGTGACGGCTTCAGGGGCCCGAAGCCCAAAAACCTTGAACACAGTCTACAGGTCATATTTATGAAGGGATTTCATTGTAACTTTGTTGGATCACTCCAGATGATGCCCAGATGAGAATGTTCCTTTTGGTTGCGATCATTCAACCATGATGGCTGCCAGAGCCCAAAGCCCAAAAACCTTTAGCACAGTCTATAGGTCATATTTATTAAGGGATTTCATTGTAACTTGGTAGGATGACTTCATATAATGTCTAGATGAGAACGTCCCCTTTGGACGCAAGTGGAAAACTGACTGCTGCAGGGGCCCGAAGACCGAAAACCTTTAGCACAGTCTACAGGCCATATTTATGAAGGGATTTTAATGTAACTTGATAGGATGACTCGTTTGGGAATAATTTCACTGTAACTTGGTAACTTTTGTTGATATACGTTAACTGTGAGGGCCATATAAATTAATTGTGTGGTCATATTAACCCACCCCTCAGCTTTTTAGTACAGTGTACACCTCATATTATTTTTATCATAAACATAGCATACAGGGAACAGAAATGAACATATTCCCAATTATCACAATTCTTGTCTTATTTCATAATCCTTTCATAAACATTGAACATTATCCTTTTCATCAAACATAACACACAAGTTAAGCTACAGTGTCATTGACACTTTCATTAAAGTTTGCATTGGTTTTAAAAAGATAGCATGCGGAAGCCAAAGTGCCCCTCAGGGAGGGCATGAGGAACAGATTTTTAACTTTTTTAGGCCATACGTAATAATTCTTTCACTCATTTTCACTCTTTGAAATGGAAAAGGCAGAAGTAAGCAACATTTTTTGCCACATGGTTAGGGTAAAAAAAATGTCAATACATTTCTGGTCTTCTACAGATTGTATATATACTTCAAGCTACGTTTTTTAAAGAGAAATCTTACGAAATGCATTCACACTTTTTTCTTAGTGTCATGGTAATACTTTTTCTTTTTTCAGTCATGATATTATTAATATGTCAGAGAAAACCAACCCTCCATCTAAACGCTGACAGAAACCAATATTTGTGGATTTATCTGTTCCAGAAGTAGGGCTTTTCACGACTTTGGTTCCCATACTTGTGTGAGTAGAAGCAATCAGTGACGAGCCAATATATACTGTTTATAGAAGAGACTTGACAGAGACTTTGATAAATATTCATATACAGGAGTGGGTTCAATCTTGGATGATGACTCCATTTTTCACACGGTATTTTTTTCCACTTACTTTATGAATACAAATTTGCAATAATTTCTTGATATTGATCCACGGAAGATATGAACATCACACAAGACATTTTGTACAACGAAACTGTAATTCTGAATATTCTATTAAAAATGTGCAAAGAATGCAAGCGCTTGGAAAATGTTTTATCGCATTCTAACTTTTCATTAATGGAACTAGACGGAACCAAAGATTCCAAATCCACAGAGAATAACAATCAAGAATTCGACTATGGTCCTGTAATGTATATAGTCGTTGTTCTGGTCTTCTATTCTACCGGTATTATTATTATGATTATAAAGTACGTAAAAACCGAGAAGAAAGAGATGGAGGAGGACGCTGTTTTGACTAACTTCTTTGAGGGCATGCCTTCCTCAAGGCTCCTACAGGAACATAACGTGAACAAGATGGCAATACAAGCTTTTCATACCCTCACAACCCAATCTCAAATAGACTATCAGGAGGATGACTATACACCCCCTCCGGTTCTAGAGACAGACCTCTAAAACTTAATCTTAGCAGCCGAGAATAACCCCTTCAACCCAGTATGCTTAACCCTTTACGCAACGTAACGGCTAAAACCGACCAGCGCTACTCACAAAAATTGCCAATTTTCATTATTTTTTTCATTTCGTGCGTCCAAAATATAGTTTATGACCCATCATTGGAACGAGCTCAACGAGCTCGTTCCAATGAAGGGTCATAAGCTGTGTTTTTGACGCAAAAAATGAAACAAATTAATTATTCAGTAATTTTGTTTGCAAGTGTGGTCTGCTTTTCATGTTAGGTAAAGGGTTAAAATTTACAGCGGGTACGTGTGTATCACATACACGCCCTCAAATTGACCCAAGGATCAGCAGTAATTTAATACTACAGCCCTCACAGGCTGTAGGCTTAGATTATTGCTGAACCTCCTTTTCAAATTCCAACCTATCTGCCAGTTTTGCTGTAAAAGCGATTGCATAAAATGTTACCACCTAGGACATCAGGGTTGAAGGGGTTAAAATTATTCGATACCCCCTACTGTACTCCTCTACTTTGTAGTACCCAATTCATGTACAGGACCCGGTAAATTTGTCAGAACGGTGTGCTTGCGCTCAGTTCAAACTATATCAGCAAATAAAAGCTGAATGTCTGGTGATGCATTTGATGACCAATCGGAGGTGTCACACCACTTTACCGACCTTGAAGGGCGTTTATGTAGATTTTAACAGGAAACAAAAATTGCAAAATAGAATTTGAAAGAGGTGTTTAATTTTGTACAACGTTCTGTTTGAATAAACAAGAGAAAGGAAAGAAAAATGCAAAATTGTTCTGTCCATTTCTTCGCGGTTTTAAAGTGATATAGGGCAGCGGTCACACCATCGGACGTCAAGCATCCGACTTTTGATAGGACAGTCGTATACGTGATCAGATTGAAATTAAAACTATAGTTTTCCGTTGGGGTGGTCACACCAACGTAAACGATAAAACTTTCGTACACGTCGCTCCTGTCCGTCCGAATAAAATGGAACATGCTCCATTTTTGAACGGACCGAAATCAATCATATACGAGTTTTTCAATATTTTGAAGGTCTAGGTCAAAACAAAGCATAAAAAATCACATAATTATGCATGTAATACGTCATTTTTTTCTGATTTCTGGAAGTGCTGTGTAGAAGGTAGGTGTCCATCTTTGTTACCCGTGTCTTATATTTTCCCCAGTACGGTAGTGCACTTATGAATATTAAGCAAATGATACATTTTCAAGTGGTTTAACCTCTGCGTCACTGCAATCCCCAATATTTTGATTTTTTTATTCCAAAATTTATTGAAAATTAAGATAATTTGATAAAATCATAGCAAAATGCCCCAACCACAATATGCCATATAATGTAGGGCAAACAAATAACATATGACCAACACAGAAAAATAAGACTGTTTGAAGCGGAAATTGACGCACTGGGCCACAGTTTCGTACATATAGATAGAATGTGCGGAAAAGGATCACTCTCCTACCAGCATATCGGATAACTAACAGGTTTCGTGTTGGAAACCCACACTGAAGCTTTTGTAATGACATATGTGCTACCAGAAAGTTCTTATACTATTCAATATCATGCTCTCCAATAAAATTTTAATGAAGAAATTCCGAATCCAAAATAATCTAGCACTCCGCTATTTAGGCTTCTGTGAGATCTTTTCATTCTTTCAGTTGCCCATTTGCGCTACACAATCACCCGCCGTGAATTAAAGTAAATGACATTTCGCTTTCAAAACATCCATTTTTTATGAAAGCAACCCAACTTTCTAAATGAAGATGGGTATAGGGATATCTCCACCATTAAATATGAAATCTGACGAAAATTCACTGTGCAAGAAATCACTGTGTACCATTTCTGACATTCAATGATGTTTTGAAAATCTGTTTTTTTCGGGAAATTTGACGTCTCCTCCCCCTCCCTTATACATAAATTCCTATTTACACCACCGAAGAATGGGACGGACGAGCTCGTCCATTCCCCCCTCTACTGAATACTGTCCATCTCACGTAAATGTATGACATAAGACCCCCCCCCACCTCCCCCACAAAGCGTAGCGTGTTTTGTTATTTATCGATGATATGTTTATTACATCATATTTACAGAAATAATTCGTTTTCGTGCAATGAAAGCTCCAAAGGGTTCAGGGCCCCACCAGATACCAGTGGCTGCCACCTGATTTTGTTTATAGGAATGCAAGTGGGGACAGTTTCTCCCCCGGAGGTGCCTGGTGTGGGATATAGTTTATTTTAACTCTTTAAAACTCTTTAAAACGAATAGTATACAACACCTGCAACCCCAAAACCACCCCAAAACTAAACGAATAACTGAACATTTTCATTTTTACCTGAGAAACATAGCTGAGGAACCCTCGTTAGAACAAGCTCGACGAGCTCGTTCCAATAAGAGGGTCATAAGATTTGTTTTCAGGGAAAGCAAAAATTCAAATAATGCATTGGGGTGAAAGAACATTTTCTGGGAGTGTACCCATAGCCACGCCCTGCCCCCCCCCCCCCCCCCCCCCACGCACAAACCGTAGCGCCTCCACTACCAGAGTAATTTTGTTTTTATAGGACGAACACACACCTATCAAATCAATGGAACTGTTTTGGGCAACCCATTCCAAAATGTGGTAACCAGAGAAACGCTGGCAAATTAATAAAAGCTAATACGCCACCGAATAAAATAGTTTATCCAGCAATTATTCTGTGATGTTGGATTACACTGGGTTATTTGTGTGTTTGTGCCCATCAAGCAGGCTGTACTCCACGAGCAGCACTGTATATTTCGCCAGTAACCTATATAACAGGATACACGCCAAGCATGGTGCAGGTGTTGTACCTTCATCTGAGAGCATCCCGCTTGTCCCTGCTTTGTTTTTGGAAAAGTGCTCATGTTTGGTGGTTCTTTCCGGTGCCTACAACATCCTTTACCGCAGAGATTTTCTGCCCAGAAACAAAACATCACCGAATGGGCTTGTAAGGGGCGTGAAACAATACACATGATCAACTATTTTGTCTCCCTCGGTACCCATGCGCGGCAATCAGAGTAGGGTGAAGCTCATAATTTACTCCAGGTAATAGATATATCACTATTTTGTGTACTATATGGGTAAATAATTGTACAGTTGTGCAGGTGTCCGGAAATATTTTGGGCGAGGCGAAGCCGAGTCCAAATATTGGAGGACACCTGCACAACTGTACAATTATTTACCCATATAGTACACAAAATAGTGATATATGTGATTTAATCCACAGCCCCTCAATGTTAACAAAAGTCAAAAAAATTATATTTTAGAAAGTTTGACACGAGTAAAACCACATTTTAAAACACTTTTTGCTTGCTCTACCCCCCAAAAACAAAATGGGCATTGCCCATTGTTTGCTTGCTAGAAAGTCTATTAAGTTATGACATGCATCAGGAGTTCAGATATTGTGAACAGATCTGTGGCTTCGAAGTGAACTCACATCATGATGTAATTTGTTCTCCCGCTAATATAATGTCTCAGCTCAAGGGTGGAACACTCATTCAATCCCTCATCGAAAGTGCGGCAGATAAATTTAATAATCGTTCATTTTTAAAGCATTTGGAAGAATAATTCTTTTTTTATCAGAAGAAGAGGTTCGCTTTCCCTCAGGGGTGTCGGGTGGTGGTGCCTGATTGCCGTCTTAATATCTGAAAAAGGGCGTTTTTTTAGGTTATTTATTTATTTACTGGTGTTTAAGGTCATTTTTCTGCAGCTATGGCTAATTGTGACCGCAAAAAAGGTGTAAAGTCAAGTTTAGCCAATCGTTTACACCCATGCTGCCCATTTTAGGGGACTTCTACCCCGGGCACTGGTGGCCAGGTCCTATTTTACCAGTAAAACTGAACTTGTTTACCACAGCAAACAAGCACTGCTTCACTTCCGAGGTTTCCACAGGAGTCCTCTTTAGGTTACAAGGGCTGTTGGTTATTAAAAGCAACAAAAAATTAAAAAGTACATTATAATTTGGACACGATGCACACTCAATTCAGTAGCTCTGTCGAGAAAAGCCTGTCGATAATTCATGTGTTAGAAAGTTTTTCACACCTCCTTTACAGCATCTTTACTTTTGAATGGTTATGATTACAATACCGTGACAATCGTACAAATAATTTATTTTGTGCACAGCTATACACAAAAGTTTGGTTTACAAAGGAAATATTCTTTAAATCTATCAGCAGATCACCATCACCATAGTAACCCCAGAGTCTGTTCAGCAAAGACAGTACATACTTTCAATACTATACATGTAACAGAGATATTTGGAAACTCTATACTCCAGGTCATTTTAACTTCTGCAGGCTTCAACTGACCTTATCTCCAGCTACAGCTAGTGGGACTTGTCCAGGTTTACAGAAAACTGGGCAGTTGTTGAAGTTCTTTGTGAGTGAAAGTCAGTCAAGTAGTTTTCTCCTTTAACACTTTGCAAAAGATAGCTGTGACAATGCCTCGGAGAAGGCGGGAGACTCGTCATCCAGTTGTGTCATTTGAACAGGCTCCTTCAGTAAATGATCTTTCTCAGGAACAGCCTGTTGCTTTTGATGATTTTTAGCTCCAGATTCCTTTAGAGATGCTTCAGTTTCACAATGCACTAAACGCAGTTGGCGTACTGTTTCACCAGTTTTCCACCTCGATGATTATAGTGTTACTGACAATACGTTATCCAGATCAGGTGGAGATTCGGAAGTGGTGGGCATTGACCCACAACACTGGACTGTTCTTCAACTCCGAACAGCACTACAGCAAATAGGAATCCAGCTTCCTGCACATTTGACATTAACAACGCGCCAACTTGTCTGTTTATATGAAGAAAATACAAAGGTCTCTACCAGTACGGATTCTGCTACAGGTACCCCCACATCAGCTAGTACTTCGGATGCACAACGTGACTCTCATTCTGCAAGGATTCCTGCTGTAGGGCGGCTGCGGCCATCCACTCCAACAGCTGCATTAACTACTCAGTTCTGTTCATCAGAGGATGTGCTTGGACACAATCACACCACACTTGGTCAGCTGGCAGGTACTGTGCAGTCTTTGGCCAAGACCACAAAACTGTTATCTGGCAGGCTTGATTGTGTGTTTCCCAGTACTGTAACATCACAGTACGATGTGCATGGTAGGATACCCAACAGCTTGGGCTTTTCATCTTCCACACATGACGCGATACCTGCTTCACATTGGGCTTCCAGCACCACACATGTTTCAGACAGTCGACTAGAAATGCCAACCTCACAACCAAAACCCTCCTTTACTTTGGGAGATGTGCTTCCATCTTCAGGAATTGTACCGTCAACAGCCAGTATTTTTCTTCCTTCTGGACAGCAAACATTACCACCTCTTGAAATTGTGTCCACCAAGCTAACGAGGCCACTCACAGAGGGTAAGTATGTCAACCTTGCTTGTTTATTGCTTGCCTCAGGTACTGGGGAGGGGGGGGGGGGGTGATGCTTCTGACGGTGGTCACTCCTGTTGTCAACTTAAGCAGTCTGATCACCGTCTTTTACAGACTCTTTCATTTGATGATTTTTGTTTGGCTTTCGACAAGTACCGCAATATCATGTGTGAAACATTCCGTCGCCGCCGTCAGGAGTTGGATGAATATCTCCGGCATATAATCGACATGTTTCGACGTTTTGGGCATGGACTGTTTTATGAGTATTATAAAGCCTTTGCCAGCAAGGCTGCTGCTTATTTACAGCAGAGGGGCATTTTATTGAACTGGGCAAATATTGATCCCTTGGTTTATGAGAACGTATTTTCAGGATTTCGTGTGGCAGGGTGTAATTTTTGTTCCAGTGTTACACATACATCCCGTTTTTGTCCTGTCAACCCTTCGCCACATATTCCTCATCAGACTGCTGATAACCGCTCATCCCCTGTTTCCTCCACCAATTTCAGTAATGCCTCAGATATGCATGGTCGGCCCAAGAAGTTTGTACAAGGTCGGGAGGTTTGTCATAACTTCAACACAGCTGTAGGATGTTTCAGAAAAAAATGTTTACGGGCTCATGTATGTTCAGGCTGCTCAGGCCAGCACACACTGTCCCACTGCACGGGTGCTTCCCTCAGCAATAAGGCTAACTCCCAGTGACTAGAGCATGACATTAGTCCAAACTCTCCTTCAGCTTTTCATGTGGGCAGGGTGGCCCCTACTTCGGTTAATATTGAACAACTTCATCTGGAACTCACACATCACCCTGATCGTCAGTTTGTCAATACACTCTTACATGGCCTCAAATTTGGTTTTGATACAGGTGTCTTCCGTCACAAACATATGAGTGTCATAACAATGCTTCTGCCCTCCAAGATCCGAGTGCTGTCGATGAGTTGCAGGCCTCCGAATGTAACAAGGGGTTCCTTCAAGGTCCCTTCCAAAGTCCACTTTTTGCTTCTTATCGAGTTAGTCCCATTGGTTTGGCAACAGGTAAATATTCAGGAAAAGCGCCTTATTGTAGATTTGTCAGCCCCTCATGATAACCCCCATCATCCAAGTGTGAATGATCTCATAGATAAGAATGATTTCTCTCTGTCTTATGTGACTACAGACGATGCAATTAAAGTAATTCAAAAGTTGGGTCGTGGTACTTGGTTGTGTAAGGCTGACATTTCTGATGCATTCAAGTTGTGTCCTATTGTCCCAAAGTTGTGGCACTTGCATTGCATTAAATGAAGGTCTAAGTATTATTTTTATACCCGTCTGGTGTTTGGGTGTAGGAGTAGTCCTAAATTATTTGATTTTTTATCTCGGGCAATTTGCTGGATTGCTGAAGATAATTTTGGAATTTCCCACTTTTTGCACTAATTGGACGATTTTCTTACTTTGGACCCACTGGTACTGGGAACCCCTTTGACAATCCAGGTGCTCACAGTTCTTGTCTTCCTCGGCTTCATTTAATTCTCAATTCCATCAAACGTCAACAAAGTGCTCCTAGTCCTCAGCGCCTGCCTATTGATGCTGTGCTTCTAACGAAATTATGTCAGGCATTAACCACTGGAATTTTTGGCCCTTTTCATGATCGATTAATGCTAGCAGCCTGTACTTTGGCCTTTTGGGGTTTTTGAGGTGTGGCGAATTCACGTCGCAGACAAGGGTATTCGATCCAACTACTGATGTTTCGGTGGGGGATATCCAATTTCTAGAATCACACAATGCTTTCAGTTTAAATTTAAAATCTTCGAAAACAGACCCATTTCGAAAAGGGGTAAAAATCATTTTATTCAAAAATAATACAGTAATTTGTCCATATCATGCATTGGTTAGTTACCTGAAAGTGAGAACACCTTCCGTTAATTCTTTAAATGACCCTTTGTTCGTCATTGAGATTGGGCTACCACTGTACAGAAGCGGGTTTATAGATCATTTAAAACACCTTTTAGTAAAGATAGGTTATGACCAGACCAGATACTCAGGTCATTCATTCCGGATAGGTGCTGCCAGCACATCGGCAGAAGTTAGAATGGAAGACCATTTAATTAAGACGCTAGGTAGATGGACAAGTGACAGTTATTGTAGGTATATTCGAACACCCTTTGCGACTTTAAAACAAGCTCAGCTATCTTTGGCAAGGAGGGCAACACAGGGTTTTGACATGCTTATCTATTGTGCTGTAGTAACATTATGGTTAGATCCATTAGGATAATATATAACTAATTATTGTCAGGAGGTTACAAATCAACACTTCCCTATATCGTATGGTTTAATAAGTTCTCAATTATATATGCCATTTCCACTAACATTGTTCAAAAACTGTGTACATTTAGTGGCTGTTTTTGACAATCTTACAATCATTTGAATACTAGTGTAGTAAACAATATCAATGTTTATGTTTTGAACTTGAATGAGACTTATTCTGCTACATCAACAAGGTTGACAGACAGTATGCATCAATAATATTTTCTGATGAGGTTTAAAATAGACATTTTCTCTAAACCTTGGTGAGCATGTGACCTAAGTATTTTATTATGGACTAGCTATTTTAGAACTTTGAACTGTGGAATATGTATTTTAACTATAACCATGTTTGAGTGTTGGTCATGCATACTGCATCGAATGTTTCAAGTGGGGGTGGGGCAGATATATTAGGAACAGCATTACAACTGAATCATATAGTTCCACAATTGTCATCCCTTATTCACATTTATTTTTGGGCCTCCATGTCGCGGGCAGACTCTGTGTGAGAAAATGATTCTAACTCATTCGCATTTATCAACGGGCATAGGTCCTTCTATGGCAGATCCAGGTCAATGCAAATGCAGGTCATTCTACCTGCAGTCCTGGCCACCACTCAAGTTCAGTGTTGATGCAGGTCATCTACCTGCAGTCCTAGCCACCATCGGAGGCTCTGGACACGTGCTGGATAAGTCTAGGTAAACATAGTGCAGGTCATCTACTTGCAGTCCTAGGTAAACATAATGCAGGTCATCTACCTACAGTCCTGGCCACCAATGGAGGCTCTGGACAGGTCACTCTAGATAGGTGTAGGTTGACGTAATGCAGGTCATCTACTTGCAGTCCTAGCCACCAACAGAGGCTCTGGACACGTCGCGCTGCGTAGGTGTAGGTCGGCATATGCAGGTCATCTACTTGCAGTCCTAGCCACCAACGGAGGCTCTGGACAGGTCGCGCTTCATAGGTTTAGGTCGGTGTATGCAGGTCATCTACTTGCAGCCCTAGCCACCACTGGAGGCTCAGGGCAGGTCATCCAACTCGGGTAATGCAGGTCATCTACCTGCAGTCCTAGCCACAAACAGTGGTTCAGGACAGGTCTTTTAACTTCAGTCTAGTTACAAGTCAAGCTACTCTAGACTAATAAAGAATTATAGGCTTCAGACGAATCATTCCACACAGAGTCTGTCTGTAGAAGAAGGTGCCAAAAATTTTTGTTTATATTTATAATAAACATAATAAATGTTTTATAATTCTTTGACTTATATTTTCCTGGGTAAATAATTTATTTTGTGCACAGCTATACACAAAATTTTGGTTTACGAAGGAAATATTCTTTAAATCTATCAGCAGATCACCATCACCATAGTAACCCCAGATTCTGTTCAGCAAAGACAGTACATACTTTCAATACTATACATGTAACAGAGATATTTGGAAACGCTATACTCCAGGTCATTTTAACTTCTGCAGCCTTCAGCTGACCTTATCTCCAGCTACAGCTAGTGGGACTTGTCCAGGTTTACAGAAAACTGGGCAGTTGTTGAAGTTCTTTGTGAGTGAAAGTCAGTCAAGTAGTTTTCTTCTTTAACACTTTGCAAAATACCCGCCATCCACCCCGGCAACCTCCAACACTCATTACTTTTCTTTTTGTTCTTTCAAAACTTTTGTACATTATGGGTTCATTTCGCCTTTTTCAGGTTTTGAGGTGCTGCCAGTGCCTCCATGTCGCGGGCAGACTCTGTGAGAAAATGATTCTATCTAATTCGCATTTATCAACAGGCATGGGTCCTACTATGGCAGATCCAGGTCAATGTAGGTCATTCTACCTGCAGTCCTGGCCACCACTCAAGTTCAGTGTTGATGCAAGTCATCTACCTGCAGACCTAGCCACCATCGGAGGCTCTGGACACGTGCTGGATAAGTCTAGGTAAGCATAGTGCAGGTCATCTACTTGCAGTCCTAGGTAAACATAATGCAGGTCATCTACCTGCAGTCCTGGCCACCAATGGAGGCTCTGGACAGGTCACTCTAGATAGGTGTAGGTTGACGTAATGCAGGTCATCTACTTGCAGTCCTAGCCACCAACGGAGGCTTTGGATACGTCGTGCTGCGTAGGTGTAGGTCGGCATATGCAGGTCATCTACTTGCAGTCCTAGCCACCAACGGAGGCTCTGGACAGGTCGCGCTTCATAGGTTTAGGTCGGCGTATGCAGGTCATCTACTTGCAGCCCTAGCCACCACCGGAGGCTCAGGGCAGGTCATCCAACTCGGGTAATGCAGGTCATCTACCTGCAGTCCTAGTCACAAACAGTGGTTCAGGACAGGTCTTTTAACTTCAGTCTAGTTACAAGTCAAGCTACTCTAGACTAATAAAGAATTATAGGCTTCAGACGAATCATTCCTCGCAGAGTCTGTCTATAGAAGAAGATGCCATAAATGTTTTATACTTCTTGGACTTATATTTTCCTGGGTAAATATCTAGTTATTGGGACTGTTTCAAAACCGTCCCAATATCCAGATATTGGTACTGTTTTACTGAGCTGTTCTCATCAAAACCGTACTTGGTGTGATTTTATAGGGCTTGTTTTCATGACAGACAACAAAAGAAATATTAGGTAGTTGTGGATTAAATTATTTTTATTTGCCATTCAACAATGCAAATCAGGATTGGATAGGATTCTATGGAGAAAATATTTTTTAGATTAAAAAAAAACTTTGATTATTTTTTGAAATAGCAGGGTATGAATTCTTGAAGTTCGTGACAAATGCTTTCCAATGATATATGATTTAAATCGCGAGTATAGTTTTAAGTGGAGTTTGGCCGTTTCAAGGGCTGCGGCAAGAATGACAACTGGAAACATGCATGACCCCCGTGACGTCACAACTATGTTTGGCCAATAATTTTATTGCATTCAAACACCTGACTTCATAACAACTGCAGTACGCCCCCCCCCCCCCGCCCGTGGTCTGAACACAATCCACGGGGGTGGGGGGTGGGGGTGGGGGGTAGTTCCACGGTCGCAGCAATATTCGATTTCAAACACTAATTATAGGAGGAATCATCAAAAATTTCATTAACTTTTACTGATGATGTCGTTTATTAGCTGGCAAACGCGTGCGCGGACATCACTGCCCACGCGTGGATTGCGATCAGTCCACTGCGTCACTACTTTAAACAATGGTCGGTCACTTAACCCTTCAACGGTATTACACCTCCCGCTGCCACAACACATATTTTTTTCGCTGTACTTCGAAATGCGCGAAAATAAATTAATATTCAGGAAAACCTCGTCCAGCAAATGTGTCAGAACTACGACAAACCCTTCCAAAAATACAAGATGTCATTTTTCTTTTCACTTACGGATAATATTCTAAGGTTTGTTAAAATGAGAAAGAAGGAACCGTTTCACCGAAAGAGCTATATTAAGTTTGTCCAAATTTCTTGGCGTGTGTGTGAATTTCCGCACCTGAAAGTATTCATATTGAGTCTGTTTTAATGACATGAAACAGTAATTCCTTTTCTTCATTTATCACGCCATTTGATCGAGGACAACTATTTTTTCAAAGGGAAACTTGGCTTTCTATGGCAAGCTAATTGGAAGCAACTACTTCACGGGTAATCTATCAGTATCACACCTTCCAACACTAAGTAAGTGTCCACTTTGTGTGGCTCTTTGTTTAGCGAATGTGTTTTTACAGTAATGTGCAAAATTTCTTCTTCCCAGGAAAAAAATATCAAATCTCACCTCCTAGAGTTTTAAATTAAAGAAAAGGGCAGTGTCTGTATTATATGTCAAGATACGCACACTGTTGGTGTAATGAACAGAAAAAAGTTAGAGCACATCAAAAGAGGATGAAAATGTCGATTTCCTTTTATAAATGTGCTTCAAAAGAGAATAATAGTGAAAAGTTCAAACTGATTGGGGAAACAATTTTATACCATGCTCGCCTATGTTACTACCTGTGAAAAGCCTATGTGTTAAATTTTAGCTTTTAACCCCACTACCGGTGTAAATTAAAAATTTTTTTACACCCACAGAAGGAAGTTCATACATGACGTAATTTGCCAACTTCGATACATTCACACTCCGTGTTGTTTCATTCAAACATGCGACAATTTTGCGGTACTATCTACTACGTGCATTGACTTATTAAGTTTGAAATTCCTACAATTAAATATTTAAAATAAAATTTAAGAATTGTTAATAATAATTTGACTGAAAAAGCAAGGTAAATTCAATCAACTTTGACGATGTGTCCAGCTATCAATCAAGCATTCAAGTGCAGCCGGTAATAATGCCACCGGCGCAGATGTAAACAAAACAAATCCGGGTAAAGCTGAAGAATAGGGGACTTTTTCTTTTATGTAAAAACAACGCATTTTTCTCACTTTTTTCTACATTTTCCTATTACTAGTGATGTTTTCGATAAAATGACCGAAAGATATTCACCTTTGTCTAAGAGTAGAGATAATTTAAACCCTTTTAATGTTACGGTGCCAGGGATTCTTCTGCATTCTCGCCACTTTGAAGTGCGCGTTTCGTTGAGTTGTTCCAAACAGAGATCTATTTCTAAACAGGATAAATGAGGAAACATAACTTTCGTTTTCTCTTCGACTGGCGATTGTAGGTCTAGGGTCAGTGTAGTGAGGGTTAGGGTTAGGGTTAGCTTACCGGTAAGCTAACCCTAGCCCTCACTATACTGACCCTAGACCATGTCGGGAACAGAACAAACAAGCGTACCCGCTTTTTTGCAATGATTTTATCATAGAAATCGGATATAAAAAGATTTTATCCCCCGTGACGTCATTCAAAAACGAACAATGCACACAGCAGACGCCGAAAAACACCCCAAAACATGGAGGTAAGATGAATGCGAATGTCACAAATCGCACAGATAAAAAACGTTTGTTGGGCGGTTATAATTGCCAGTAAAAGTGAACATCTTTCGGTCATTTTATCGAAAACATGACTAGTAATAGGAAGATATAGAAAAAAGGTGAGAAAAATGCGTTGTTTTTACGTAAATGGAAAAGTCCCCTATTCTTCAGCTTAACCCAAATCCGTGTGTTTGCGACAGAAAGTGTCGTTTTTTCTCCATTTTAAGTGACAAAGTCGATTATTTACTGAGAGCATGGCATAAATAAAACAAAAAGGTACTAGGGCCGGTAATCAAATTTAAACCACGAGTTGGATACGGGTTTTAACCTCTCGGCATGCCGAGTGGTTAAAACCCTCATCCAACTCGTGGTTTAAATCTGATTACCCGCCCTGGTACCTATTTTTTTTCTATATGTAAACAGCCAGCTTCTGTATATTTATACTGGTATACAGGAAAATGCCCCAAGTTTGTAAAATGATGCGCACGTAAATGATACAAATTCGCTAACATTTCGAAATTTCAATTTTTATTTGAAATTCCCTCCCTTACCCTTTGTGTTAAATTTACCGACACCTTCATTAAATTAAGGGGAGCTAATTTTCCTGTAAATCTCTACCAATAACGAAAATTGTCAGTCTTGAGCAGTTCCAACTGCTGTCCAAAAGTTTGCAGAAGATTTATCAGGTACCAAGAAGCCTGACGTGGTGGGGTGGAGGTTGGGGGTTCTGAGACACTCCTCGGAAGAAAGTAATAATTACGTAAAAAAAAAAACGAGAAGTTAGGAGAACTAATCCGTAGCGATGTCTCCTGCACTCCTTTTCCGGGTTACATTTTTATTAAAAAACTGGAAATTGTAAATAAAGAGCAAAATACAAACTCTGTCAGTCTTCAACGAATCATGATGTTTTGTTTTTATCTGTCCAACATAATTTGAAATCGATATTTTGGGGCATATTTTTCAAAAGTTTGAAAAAATACACCTTCCTCCCAGTTCCACAAGCACGAGGGGGACACCACCGTGATGTCCTTCTTAAACTCAATACGTGACTTAGGTCTTCATGTTAGTTCCTACGGCATGAAATTGCGTGTCTTTCCCACAAAGATCCATATTCCCGCCCCCTTAATATGGATACCTGGCTATACGCCTGTTTTAATTTGAGTTTTAGAGTTGTACGGTTTATTGGTTTTGTAAGTCAGTTTCGTTTCCCCCCCCCCCCCCAAAAATACTCCCCCAAAAATTCCGAAACCGTTGGCACCACAGAAAATCGAAATAACAGGTTTTGAAAAGCGAGTTTTGTGTTACAGACAAAATCGGCAAATTTGAATTCAGTTGTTTCAGGGATTGAGTCATTTAACATGTTTGTGTATGCCAGATGTTATGTTTGGATAAGAGTAGTAGTTTATGTTCCCCAACAGGTACAGGTTGGGGGACCTCGGTGGGGGACCTCGGAAGTGACGTCATGTCACGTGACCTAGTGGCGCCATGTTGTGTTGTCATGGTAACCCGCGTGAGCGGCCATCTTGTGACGTCATCTCCATAGTGATACGTGGTGTGAATGCGCATGCGCAGCGCGTGTTGTTAGGGTGATACGTGTTTCCGTCGTCCATTCTTGGTTTCTATGGTAGCACGTGATTGCTATGTTACCTAAGGCCTACAATAGGACAGGGAGTATGTTCGAAGGGTGTGTTCGATTGAATAGGAGTATTTTCCCGATTCGTAGAATTACCACAAACAACCCGACAACTTGTATTATTTCGAATTTTTTCAGAACCCTATTTAGGACCGCCATTCTTTTGGCTTATAATAGTAGCACGTAGTGCTATAGTACCAAGGGGTCCCCAGGGGATGTGTTCGATTGAACTAGAGTATATCTAATTACCCAAATAGACCCGACCACCCTTACAGACCACCAAAATCTCCACCAAACCACCCAAACGGACATGTAAAGCCCCATTTTGGGCATATAAAAATAACACGTTATGCTATAGTACCAAGGGGTACAGGGGTATGTTCTATTGAATAGGAGTACAGGGCCTGATTTTCCCAGAATCCCATTTTTAATGCCTATTGCATATGTTTCTCTATCACTAACAGTCTATCCAGTCCAAACTATCTCTGGTTCTCTCGTCCAAGTCTTATAATTACCAGTGCTTGATTTCCCATAATGCAGTTATCTCCCTTGTGTATATCAAAATCATTCCCAAACCCAATAAGCAATCAAGCAGTTACTGATAAACCATTGCTCGAATGACTCGAATCCCATCGAGCAAATGAGCTTTAGAGTAATTGCTCGATCGAGGGACTCGGCATATTGCTCGAACGACTCGAATCCCATCGAGCAAATGAGCCAACGAGCAATTGCTCGATCGAGTGACTCCTCGAACGACTCGACGACTCATTTCAGAAAAAAGGGATTCCATAGCCACAGGCGTTTTCGAAAAAGGGATTCCACAAATGGGATTCCAAAAAGGGATTCCAAAAGTGGGATTCCGTCTTATGTCGAGTGACTCGCAACTATTGCTCGAATGACTCGAATCCCATCGAGCAAATGAGCTATCGAGCAATTGCTCGATCGAGTGACTCCTCGAACGACTCGACGACTCATTTCAGAAAAAAGGGATTCCATAGCCAGAGGCGTTTTCGAAAAAGGTATTCCACAAATGGGATTCCAAAAAGGGATTCCAAAAGTGGGATTCCATCTTATGTCAAGTGACTCGCAACTATTGCTCGAATGACTCGAATCCCATCGAGCAAATGAGCTATCGAGCAATTGCTCGATCGAGTGACTCCTCGAACGACTCGACGACTCATTTCAGAAAAAATGGATTCCATAGCCACAGGCGTTTTCGAAAAAGGGATTCCACAAATGGGATTCCAAAAAGGGATTCCATAAGTGGGATTCCGTGTTATGCTGAGTGACTCACAACTATTGCTCGAACGACTCAAATCCCATCGAGCAAATGAGCCAACGAGCAATTGCTCGATGGAGTGACTCCTCGAACGACTCTTCGACTCATTTCAGTATTTGAGGATACCTATGACATGGCTACGTATCAGTTGAGGATACCTTTTGATGATACTAAATTGAGGATACCTATGGCCTGGTATTGTTGGAGGATACCTGTTGTAGAAACCTGGATTCCGTTTCCAACTTGTCGCCAAAGTTCCAAGGCCGAAACGGAATCCATTACTGTATTGAAACTTTTACCGCAACCCCATATCATAAATAGCACGACTTAACCCGACAGCCTTGCCTCTTAACTAAAAATTAAGAGTAAATACTTACAGTCTGCACCTTACAAATTCCACAAAACTGCAGATTTCTGTTAAAAGGTGGATTCATCTTTCGCAAAAGACTGTTTATGCTTATTATCAATTATTTCTATCAATGCTATTACAGCATTTTTCTAAGTTACAGCCAATTTCATCTGGCTTCAAAATATTTTCAAATAAATATATGCTCGCCGTGGAGTTTAATGGGGGTTTTCAGTAACACTTATCTTGTATGGTCAATACAATATCGGGGTTACCCTCGATTAATTGAAAGTTAGGGTTTGTTTATGGTAATTTTAGTTCTCCGCTTTTCACATTCGTGTTGCTAACTGAACGCATTAAAAATATTAGAATCGTCGAGATGTTCTCCGAATTCTTCCAAGTTTGTCCCCCTTCAACTGTTCATCTATTATCAAGTCTCCTGTGCAGGTCCCATGAGACCCGATGAAAGAAGAATAGTTCAAGAAGGTTCTGCTGACAAAGCTACCTTGATTCCGTTCTGGATTATCCCCCTTTGTGATTAACTTGCCCAAACAGACGAGCCGCCCTGTCTTTTTAACCCTTTCCTCAACGTAACGAACAAAATTGGCCGGCGCTATTCACAAAATCGCCAATTAATTTTCATTATTTCTTTCATTGGGACGAGCTCGACGAGCGCGTTCCAATGACGTATCATAACCTATGTTTTTGAGACAAAAAATGAAAGAATCAGCAATTCAGGAATTTTCTTTGCATGTGTCGTCTGCTTTTCTGGTTAGGTAAAGAGTTAAAAGGTATGGATCCATCAAAGGTGGACAGGCCATATGGTCCACCGGGAAAATTCGGTGGGCCCTCTATTGGGTGACCCCCATATTGATGCAGCCAAACACCTGCTGGTGCCGAAATTTGTGAAAAACCCCAACAGGTGAACAGGATCTGACTGCATAGATTGTTGTTATGTTGAAATTTTCACAGAGAACATTTCGATATACCAGCAATCTTGTCTGGCTCTGATCGCTCAGATACAAGGAAACAGCGTTCATTTTATTTGAAAAATCAAAATTTTCTCCCATTGGGCCGAACTATGGGCGTCCGATGGGTCTGCGCAACCCACACCTCCTGTTGATACCATTCTTGTCGAATTAGTGGTGAAGATGATACAAAATGCCATCGAAATGTCCTCTGTGTGAACTGCCATTGATCACTCAGGTGTAAGGAGGCAGCGTTCATTCAGTTCGAAAAATGAAAAGTTTCTCCGGGTCTGGGATCCGCCTTGGTTAATTTCCCAGTAACTTTTCTTGGCCCAGTCCGCCCTGATATCCATGATATCGGAGCCAAAAGACAGAAAACATTTCAAGAAATTTCACGAAACTGTCAATTAGTTTGGTGAGAGACTTATCTTGATGAATTTCAAGCTATTTCTAATATTGCCTTGATTTCTTTTGGGGTAAAAGCTGTCACGATCAAGGGGCATAGGTTTTATTTGAAATACGCTGCGTTGGAATAAATGACACATTCCTTAATCTTGAGAATTGGAAATTCTTACATCAGAAAATGTCACATTTAATGGGAAATCACCGATAGACATCTCAATTCCTCATTTCTCGATTTCACTCTCGCTCATTGACACCATAATCCCCAGTGTGACTGTAATTCAGTACGACCTTTCCAATATTCTTCGCTTAATTTAATATAATTCCAAACATTTCCTATTCACTTCCTTTTTCCACATTTCAATCTCGAAATATATAATCTGACAAGATCCTCAAAAGAATGTGATTACCCCCTTATCGTTACAATGTTAAAAAAACTGTCCTGAGCTATCAAAAGTCAAACCTGAAAGACTAGACAAATAAACAAGAAAGAAATATAGTAATATAATATGAAATAAGGAGATAAAATAAAAATAAATAAGGCTTAGACAAGTTAAAAATCTGTTTCTCAGGCCCTCGCGTATGGTCATTTTTGCTGCCACATGCTCTCTTTTTATAACCAATGCAAACTTAAAAAAATAAAAATTAAATGGTTTATGTTTGATAATTTACCCAAGTTAATAAAATTGATAAATTTGTCCCTTGGGTGCTACAAGGCTTTGTAATGCACTAGCATTGTAAAGCCTTCTTGCACTCAAGGGACGAAATACACCACCAGCCACGCGATTCTGTAGATTACGAGGCCTAAAACATAAAACAAACCAAGAATATGAACTTTTGATGGCAAAGAATTAAATACAAAAATAAAAAAATAAAATAAAAAAACGCCAGTCCGCATGCAATTTTACAAAAAATGACATGAGAAACAGAAGATCTACTCTGTGGGGCCTAAACGCAGATTTCATTTCCAAAGACAGAAAAAGAGTCAGTGCAGGAGGGTGTATGTAGGCTCGTAACTTTCCCAAAATATTGGAAAAGGTGTAACAAACCGACGACAAGATGAAATTGCCCGATAGACAAAATAACTATTATTGCGTGCAATTACGTTATAAGATTACTGCAGCTAGAGGACATGAGTTTTTCTAAACGCTAGAAAGAAAAACGTTGTTTTATGTATGCGTGTTGATCCCAGACGTCCACTGGCTAAAACTGTACATGCCCTTCTTATGTGTCATCATTGGAATCAACAATTATTGTCTGTGGGCAATATCCACTCCACGAGTGTTTTAAGGTAAATCCAGTGTCCATGTACTGTATATGGTAAGTTTTGGTGTTTGGTTATAAGTTTTCACAACCTTTTGCATAAAAGGTGTTAGTTAACCCTTTACCCAACGTAACGGCCAAACCCGGCCAGCGCTATTCTAAAAAATCGGCAATTATTTTTCATTATTTTTTCATTTTTTGTCTCAAAAACATAGGTTATGACCCCTCATTGGAACGAGCTCGTCGAGCTCGTTCCAATGAGGGGTCATAGCCTATGTTTTTGAGACAAAAAATGAAAAACATCAGTTATTAAAGAATTTTTTTTGCACTTGTCGTCTGCTTTTCATGTTAGGTAAAGGGTTAACAGTGTAAGTATTAAAATAAAAGGACTCAACATACAATACCAGTGAAAGTAAGTTGTAGGGTTAGCACAAAACAATTTTAAATCATTTTTTTCTTGTTAACCCTTAGAACATTGATAATATATTTCACTCCAGTGCAGTGCCATAAATTAGAAGAGTCGATATTCATAATTTTGGGGCAGACCAACTAATATTTTGAACATGCAGCCCGTTGGGGTGAATACTGAAAATATTGATTGGTCTACCATACAAATTCACGGAGCAACTATCTACTTTCGCATCACAATCCTAGACCGGAAAAGATATCTCTCTGGTTCAAAGTGTTGATAATGTGAATCTTTGAATTCATTTCTTCATTTTTTTTAAATTTTGGTTTGGTTTCCTCAATATATACAGATTATCATGATAATGTGTATGTCCTGTGATTTGTATCAGTTTCGAGGTGGTGTCCAGAATGGGATCTCAACGAACCGGCTTTATTTATCTAACAATTCTGTCACATAAACAGATTAAATCTTAACCCTTCACCCAACGTAACGGCAAAAACCGGCCAATGCTATTCTCAAAAAATCGCCAATTAATTTTCATTTTTTGTCTCAAAAACATACGTTATGACACCTCGTTGGAACGAGCTCGTCGAGCTCGTTCCACCGAGGGGTCATAGCCTATGTTTTTGAGACAAAAAAATGAAAAAAAATGAGTTATTCAAGATTTTTTTTTGCAAGTGTCGTCTGCTTTTCATGATATGTAAAGGGTTAAATTATTTTCAAACATTTTGGGACATAATGTTCGGTCGACCACTGAAACGCACACTGGAATGTGCCTGTTATGATAGCCCGTAGCGCTACAGGAAACGAGTCGTCTATATGATACGGAATCAGAATGAGTTGTCTATATGATACGGAATCGGAACACATTATGTGATACGTTCCGTTTCTCGTGGTTTTCAGGCCAAAATCTATATGATTGTTAGATAAATTACTTCAGCTTCAGGTCTGCATAAAATGAGAAAACTGTTGTTTTTTTGTCTATTAATCGTCTAAAAAGAATTACGATTTTGCGTCTGCTCCGATATTAGCAGACACATAGCAGGAAAGTTGACCTTAACTACTTTTGGTACTGTTAAGTCTCCCAGACCCTTGTGTTATTTTATAATGATGACCTAACTTAATTTTTTTATCCTATAGATGAAATACTTTGATGTAATACACTGTTGGAAATATAAATGGGTTCTCTAAGTAAACTCTAGTATTCTGGACTTCCTTTTTATTCCTATCCTCTGACATTTTACACATATCAGAATTATTACACCATTTTGCATGTTCTTTGTTAAAAAAGTGTTACGGGAAAACTAAGTTTCCCTAAAAACAGAAGTTGACTCTTTTTCAGGAAGCCTTAATTTCTATTAATTTCTGTTTTGTACTGGCTTGTGCTCTTTGAATTTCTGGAATTATCAACAAAGTAAAAAAGTTAACAGATATTTTCTTTCAGTTACCATGGAACCTATCCCCTACCCCCACCCTCACCCGGAACTGTATCCCTGACTTATATCATCATAAAATCGAATTTCGGTCAGATCAAGGAAGTTAAGGAACGTCGAGCCTTGGATGGGTGACCGTCTGAGCGATCGATTCGGACTTCCGCGTTGTGTCCTTGGGCAAGGCACTTAACTTCAGTTGTCCACATGGGGGTACGATGGCGCCGTGTACTAAGGCGTGCTGCACGTCGATGGTACGCCTGTCTTCAACCAATCTAACCCTGCAGAGTTACGATGTTGGGGAGCTGGCAGCTGCTCGTCGTTGCTCGGTGGTTCTCTTTGGGTACTCCGGCTTCCTCCATCCGTAAAGCTGTCACGGTCATTATTAGCCATTGTGCAAAAGTACATGACCTTAAAAAAACAATAAATAAAATAATCGAATTTCGGTAAAGGTGTCTCCCTTGATAATTATTAGGCACAAGAAGAAGATCCAATTAAGAAACAAGTAATTGTTGATAAAACACCCGTGCATCAGTAGAAAAGAAAGCCAAGTGCCCTTGTTACAACCAGTAGTGTATACATTTACCAGTAATGTCGAAATCGACCAGTAATGTCGAAAAAATTAACCAGTAATGTCGAAAAAATCGACCAGTAATGTAAAAGTCCGTAATGTCGAAAAATTAACCAGTAGTGTCAAAAAGTGACGACCAAAATGACGATTTTTCGCAAAAATTTCAATATTTTTTCGGGTTGCTCAAATTGTACTTTTGCCTATATTTATCGACTTTTAACCATTTTCGCGCAAGTTTAAACACATTTACCCCAGTAAATATGGAATGTTATGTTTAACAATTATTTCCCTCTTTCATATGCACAACATATCCCATCCTATTTGCTCTCTCTCTCTCTCTCTCTCTCTCTCTCTCTCTCTCTCTGTGTGTGTCTCTCTCTTTCTCTCTCTCTCTCTCTCTCTCTATCTCTCTCTCTCTCTCTCTCTCTCTCTCTCTCTCTCTCTATCTATCTATCTATCTATCTATCTATCTATCTATCTATCTATCTATCTATCTATCTATCTATCCATCCATCCATCCATCCATCCATCCATCCATCCATCCATCCATCCATCCATCCATCCATCCATCCATCCATCTATCCCCTGTCCCTCTGTCCCTACCTCTATCTCTCCTTCTCTCCCCCTTCTTTCTCTCTCTATCGTTCTCTCCCTATCCCCTTTTCCTTCTGTTTTTGTCCAACTCTCTCTCTTTGTCTCTCTCCCTCTCTCTCTCTTTCTCTCTCTCTCTCTGGATAGATAACGAATTGATACGACGCTGAAATATTTAGTCTAGTATTTAGCGCTCGCACAGATAGACATACAGTCACACATGTAGGCTGGCAAGTGTGTAGGCAGACAGGTTAGCAGCATCCAGGCAGACGGACAGAAATCCAGACAGACAGATAGCAATGTGGCGTGTGAAAAATAACCCCTAGACGTGGATAGACAACTGAGTGACGGAAAGACAGGCAGACCTACATACAAAGACTGATTAGTTGGTTGATTGATTGATTGATTTCGTTTACGACACTTAGTTTAAAGCACGCGCACTATACACGTGTCATTTCGGCATGTGGCTTGGCACACGAAGCCAACGTGCACCTGGGATAAAGTGTCATTCCGAAGGACACAACTTAACTGACCTCGTTAGGTATAGAACCCAGATATTCATCAAATTGAATTGCGAGGCAATTTCTCGATTGAGTTAATAGTGCTCCCCACGTACATGCGGGTACATGCGGGTGACGCAGACTGACTGATTGATGGATGTAGGTAAAATGACAGGTAGCAAATTGGTAGAACTAGATGATAGATATGTAGTAAATATCGGGTAGTGGCTGACATTATAATAGTCAGTCATTAAAGCACACGACCAGGGGTGTCATCGGGGGGGGGGGGGCTATACCCCTCCCCCTCCCCTCCCCCGTCGGCAAGTGTTAGTGCTCCTCATTGTGGTCGTCACTTTTTGACACTACTGGTTAATTTTTCGACATTACGGATTTTTACATTACTGGTCGATTTTTTCGACATTACTGGTTGATTTCGTCATTACTGGTTAATTTTTTCGACATTACTGGTCGATTTCGACATTACTGGTAAATTTATACACTACTGGTTGTAACAGCCCTTTCGTTACTTTTAATAAACGTTACAAAGAAAACTTTGGCATTTTATGGCAGGCTTATTAAAAGCAACTAGTTCACAGATAATCCGTCATTATCTATCAGTATCACACCTACCAAGTCCACTTTGGCTCTTTGTTTAGCGAATGTGTTTTTACAGTAATTTGCAAGTTTTATTCTTCCCAGGAAACAATTTAGTAAATCTTACCCCCTAGACTTTTATATTAATAGAAAAGCCAGCGTGTGAATTATATGGTACCCGAACCTTTTCTTCCTTTGACACGCCTAGACATCTAGACATGCGAAAATCAATCATTTACAGTTACTGAGGGTCGAAAGGGGCTTGCTTCCCATACCGTCCCTGCGCGCCTTCGGCGCGCAAAACCATTCCTTTGTTGAATTATATGTCACGATACACATACTGTTGTAATGAACAGAAAAAAGTTACAGGACGCCAAAAGATGGTGAAAACGGCGTTTTTTTAAAGTAGGTTTTAACAGAGAATAATAGTCAAACGTTCAAACTGATTGGGAAAAATGTAAAAAGCCAGCATTTAGATTTTTATACTACTTTGCAGAAAAATGTCCGATGTTTATGAAATGATGCACACATCGGTGGTACAAATTCGGTAACCTTTCTGAATTTCAATTTTATATGAAATCCCCATACCTAGAGTGTTAAATTTACTGACATCTTCGGGAAGTCAAGGGGAATTATCCTTCCTGTAAATCTCTTCCAATGACAAAAAAAAAAAGTCTTCCGTGTTTTTTCAAATTAAAAAAAAAATGTCGATAGGCACTAAATACAGGTGAATGTGGATGATTTCACTCTAAATTGTCTTCTGTAAAAAACAATTCTTAGGCCTACAAAAGTTGAAAATCTGCTTCCCAGGCCCTCCGGATGGTCATTTTGGCTGCCGCATGCTCTCTTTTCTAACCATTGCAAACTTAAAAAAATTAAAAAATTTAATGGTTTATGTCTGATATTTTACCCAAGTTAATAAAATTGATAAATTTGTCCCTAGAGTGGAACAAGTCTTTGCAATGCTTTAGCATTTCAAAGACTTCTTGCACTCAAGGGACGAAATACGCAACCACACATGCTATTCTGTAGATTATGAGGCCTAAAACATACAACAAACCAAGAATATGAACTTTTGACAGCAAAGAAGTAATTGCAAAAAATAAAATAACCCCCCCCGCCCACATGCAATTTTACCACAAATGGCATGAGAAACAGAAAATATACTTTGTGGTGGCCTTACAAGAACTACAATCTACAGACTTCAGGCAGTCTATATGTAAGCGGTACCAATTTTTTGCGGCCAGCCTCCAGTTACGTTAATTTCAAATATGCATAGGCTTACTTGTGTTGATACGAATGCAGTTCTGTCTCTGTTTTCTTTCTGTTTGTTTTTTGATTTGGTCAGATTTAATTATTCTAGTATTTCCAGTATATCAAGACTCAATTAGTACTAGAAAAAAACCACGGAAAACAACAAGAAAAAGGCTCAAATACTATGCAACAGCATTAGAAATGCAACGTTTCTCATGGTGTACCTCGGTGATGAACCCCTACGTCCATAAGCAGAAACATTGAACATGGTTCCAAAAACTTTTTCACAAAATATGACTGTTTCTGACTTGATGCAGATTTGATAACTTCATTTGGAAGGTGTTGCTTTAACATCAACCCTCAACACGCTGTACCGAGCAAGTAACCTTTTGTAAAAACCAATAGCCCTCCAACTCAAACACGGAAAGTTGGCAGTGGGCCTGTAATGGAATTTTAATTGAAACCCTTACCTGAACAGAATGTCGGAAATTAGCATTCTAGCAGAGAGATTCTGAGGCCCAAATCTTGTTTCGTCACTTTTCTGAACTTGAAGAAGGATTCGTTGCTTGAGATGACCTCCTTAATATCATTCAACAACTGTACCTTCTCAATAGGCAGTTAATTGTTCAACATTATCTTTTTTGCCATTGCAATTTGGGATGTTTAATTTGCAATATGTAACAACAATTACATGCAGACATACAAAACATTTCAAGACAGTCACTGGCAATCTCTATGGCGTATGTGTTCACAAGTAGCCACGTTTATTTTCCCATTTTCCGTTTCATTGTTGCTCGAAATACCGTAAATCTAATTTTGGATATAAATAGTTCAAAAACGTACAGCAGTGCAAACTTCAGGCAGTGTTGTCTCCCATCGCTACGCTTGATTCACCACTGCCATAAGTTACTGAAATATTAATACTTGTATTATTACATATTGCAAGTTAAACAACCCAAGTTGCATAAAGAGAACTACAATCTACAACTCCAGTTTCCCTTAGCAACACGTTAGGAATGTAACCTTACTTGGTCAGTGTGGGGGCGCGGTGGCGTTGTGGTAACCGGTTCTCGTCAGATCACCGAAGTTAAGCAACGTCGGGCCCGGTTAATCCTTGGATGGGTGGCCGTCTGGGTGATCGATTCGGACTCCCGCGTTGTGTCCTTAGGCAAGGCACTTAACCCCGATTTCCCACACGGAGGCACGATAACACCGTGTACTAAGCGTACTGCACGTCGATGGTGCGCATGTCTTCAATCAATCTTACTCAGCCTGTGCTGCAGTGTGGAGTTACGATGTCGGGGAGCTGGCAGCTGCTCGTCGTTGCTCGGTGGTTCTCTTCGGGTACTCCGGCTTCCTCCACCCGAAAAACTGTCACCGACACGATATGACATTGGCTGTTAAAGTGTCGTTAAACCTAAATAAATAAGTAAATAACTTGGTCAGTGTATATAATGTCCCAACTTCCTGTTTGTTAACTGTTCCTGAAATATATCTGTGCTGATTCGCAGTCATGTGTGGTCATTCTTATTTATACCACCATCGCTTGTGAATTCAACGTTAGCCCTTTACCCAACGCAGACGATTCCAAAATTTATTATTTTAAATATCATTTTTTATTTTTTTTCAAAAAATTTCAACAAAACCATATCATGTGACCCCTCTTTGGAACGAGCTCGACATTTTTTCTGCTGCTGAATTTGCATATTACGCGGGCGGATGCGGGCGATTCGTTGGGTAAAGGGTTAAACGATACAATACATGCATTGAGAAATCTGCTAGGTACACCACTTTTGGAAGCCGGGCCGTGAACGAGAAAGTCATGTAAGGACGCATCGAATTAGTTCTTACGCATCTGAGTGACGTTATGATGAGACTACAAAATAATGTTTGGCAAGAATATACACAGACCGTCAAAGGCTATATATACCTTTTTAATTCAAGTTGAATTATGGTAGAAATACAGAAAAGACTCTGATAGAATGCGTGGAACAGAAATCAACTACCATTGGCGGAGTTTTTTTCCGTCTTTGAAATAAAGAAAAACGTCCAACTCGAATCTCCGTTGATTCATGTTCCCCCGTACTACACTCTCGTTTTGTTCTGTCTTAATTTGACGCTTACTACTATGTTTTTTTGGTGATTTTAACCATTTGAACCTCTGATTGTATCTCCTATTTGAGGCACGAATAAGAGAAAATGCCACCTTCATTATCTGGAGGCAGACCAATTAATATTTTCAACGAGCAAGCTGTAGACTGCACGTTGTAAATATTAATTAGTCTATCCCACAAATTAACTGAGCAGCGATTCACTTTATGATATCATATTGCGTCGCGACTCTGGCGCGGAAAAGGGGGCTTTCAGGTTGAAGCCCATCATTTTTAATGTACGATATAATTATGACGTTGAAGTTTTGAAACCCCCCTCCATTGTGCAGTTATTCTGAAACCATTTTATTTATAATGTCTGTGTTTATATAGATCACACACAGTCCGACACAATGCAAATGTTTTTTTCTTTAAAAAAATGTACACATGATGTGGTCTTTCAGGTGGTCTTGAAGTTCTTTTAGCATAGGATCCATAAACAGAATTTACACTTTAAGAAACTTTACATTGAAGCACTTTCAAACACACTGATTGTGACACTTCCAGATGTGGCACCAGGATTTCACCAATGCGGGGGCTATGATCGGCGATACAGGGCTATAGAGTCCTGAGACCATGGCCGACCGGGGGAAGATATTTTTTGTTTTAATTGAGAAAAAGTCCATGAAACTTTGAAACTCACTAAAATCTGTTGGGTTAAAGATCAACCCAAACCAAAAGCATTGAGTGAATACGAAAACAATTGGGTTTATATTCGCTTTACCCATTAAGTTGGGTTTATTTTTAACCCTTTACCCAACGTAACGGCCAAAACCGGCCAGCGCTATTCTCAAAAATCGCCAATTAATTTTTATTATTTTTTCATTTTTTGTCTCAAAAACATAGGTTATGACACCTCATTGGAACGAGCTCGTCGAGCTCGTTCCAATGAGGTGTCATAACCTATGTTTTTGAGACAAAAAATGAAAAAAATTAGTTATTCAAGATTTTTTTTTACAACTGACGTCTGCTTTTCATGTTAGGTAAAGGGTTAAACAAGCTGATTTTTGAGGGGAGAGTCAAACCGAAACGCAAAATATCGCGATATTTATATCAAAATGAAAAGTTATTTAAAAACGGGCAACTACGTGCAGCCAAGTTAACATAAACTCAAATATCTGAAGATATCTTCAAATATTGATTGTATGTATATATAGTGATTTCTGCCCATCGGGTTATTCCTATTTTGTACGTATATAGGATCATCGTAAGTATTAGCTCTATCTTTATGGTATTTTCATAATTTTATATCCCCGAAAAATTGGGCCGATTTTCCCTTGGGGTGGGAGTGGGGATTAAACCCTCGTCAGGGTGGGTAGGGGTGGCTATAGCCGCTCTTGACACCTCCCTTGGCGCGTCTTTTGGATACATCGCACATCACTTGAATGAGATAACTTATATTTTCAGTTTCAACAGAGAGAAAAGAAATAAGTGGTTACATCTTTCCTAACAAGCTTACAAGCCATGCCACTAGTTTCATTTGAAACGTATCGGACGCCGTTGTGACCTGGAATCAGTGTAGCCCTTAAATTGTCCCTTGCCTATTTTTAGTTTCAATTGTCTGGAATATTTCAGTTGGTCGGAAAGCGAACCAAACTGTTTCTCAGTTGAGATTTGATTTGACCGAATCCATGATGACTTTACTATTTCTATTAGACACGTTTGTTTACTAAATATTACGAATAAAGACTCACCACAGCTGTAGTTTTATGATTAAGCCGCGTAGTGCCATTGATTGTGTTAACATCATGATACTGTCAAGGTGAATGGAATACTTATTGATTGGAATATTTATAACTGTGCATGAAAAAAAATATCTGGATATTTTGTGAGTAGAGGGACATCCCATTATATCAACGTTTGTCTACGCGCAAAGTGGGTAAATAAATAACCATAATCATAACAGCATCGAATTCCCCACAGACTTTGACTCGTGGCCTAAGAACTTGCCTTTCAAATAGCATGACTCAATCTCCAAAGCTCAGGAAAAAAATTCAAATCATTCATCCAATGGATAAGCGTAAGACAAAAAGTGCCGATCCCAACAGAAAAAGAAGCACAGAAAAAGGACCAAAGTTATAACTAGGAACATGGTCGTCGGCTCAATCGGAAGATCTTTGGTTCGATTCTGAGCCACGCCATCAGCGTTGTGATCTTGGACACAGCACTCAAACATCACAAATCCAAGTATAATTGCAGACGAATTCAATAAGTTTTTCACAAACATTGGCGAGGTAACGAGCTCTAAAATTAAAAGGCCTGATACACATTATTCTCAGTATTTAACTGGAAACCATCCGAACAGCTTTTTTATCTCCCCAACTACACCGATGGAGATCGTAGATGTAACTAGAAAATTAAAAAGTAAAACGAGCAAAGACTGTGATGAAATCTCTACTTCTCTCGTAAAACAAACTATTTTTGAGGTAGCCATTCCACTATCCCATATTATTAATCTATCCATTGAGTGTGGACACGTTCCCGACAGAATGAAAATCGCAAAAGTAATACCATTATATAAAGCAGGTGACGCTGAGATCCTTAACAACTACAGGCCAATAAGTTTGCTACCGTCATTTTCAAAAATCCTTGAAAAAATTATATTGACTAGACTAAATAGTTTTCTTTATGAAAATGACATTCTTTATCCTCACCAATATGGTTTTTGAAAGGGTCATTGTACTATACATCCAATCCTCCAGTTTCTTCAACATATAGGTGAAAATAATAACAAAGCATCGAAGGACAGTACACTAGCGGTTTTCCTAGATCTATCAAAGGCCTTTGATACCATACAGCACGATATTTTGATTAAGAAATTAGAATGTTGCGGCACTGCGAACGTCTGGTTCCAGAATTATCTCACGGGAAGAATGCAGTATGTTAATTACCGAAGCGAAAATTCGTCGTATTCGAATATTCGATGCGGAGTGCCACAGGGATCTATTCTTGGCCCTATATTATTTCTAATATATATGAATGACATATCAAATTCAACCAGTCTAAATCTGTTATCATTTGCTGACGACACTACTGCATATACTTCAGATAATAACACTGACGCCCTTTGTGACACGGCTAATAATGAGCTCAGTAATTTGGAAACATGGTGCTCAGCTAACAGCCTGCTACTGAACACTAGGAAGACGAATTATATTATCATAAACTCTCCTCATAAATCAAACCCTAATCCCAAAATAATCCACATAAAGAACAACCACATACAGCTAGCTAACCCAATAAAATTCCTGGGAAAATATATTGACGAAAAGCTAAGCTGCACCCAACACATATCTGCAATATGCTCCAAGGTAGGCAGAGCCATTTACTCACTAAATAAAGTAAAACACATTTTACCGCCAAGGCCCCCCCCCCATCGCTGTATTACACGCTTGTACATAGTCATCTCTTATATGGGATTGAGATATGGGGTCACTCTCGATCGGTAAACAAACTACTTAAATTGCAAAAACGAGCAATACGAATCGTGAATAACAAAAGATATAATTCGCATACCGACCCGCTATTCCTTAAAAACAGAGTTATAAAGATTACCGACCTTCACAAAATCCATTCATTGTTATTTGTGCATGACTGGCACACTGGAAAATTGCCATCCTCCTTTCAAAGTTACTTAAGAGTTAATGTAAATCAAGCAGGGGTAAACACCAGACAAACAGGATTACTGAAAACCGATATCGCTAGATCCAAATTACTTGAAAGCCTTCCATCATATAGTCTCCCAAAATTTATGGAACTCCCTAGAGAACAACATCAGGTGCATACCTAATAGGAAAGAGTTCAAGAAAGCCGTAGTAACCCAGACAATCATGGACTACTCATCATCAGTAACGTGTACGAATCCATATTGTCCAGATTGTTCTGTATGATTGGAAATATTACAAACATGAACTCCCATTTCAACAAACTTATACCGTCATCCCGACTCTCATCAAATTTCCCTGTTTTAGATTTTTTGTCTTAACTGAATGCAATAACGTATCACAATGAAAGACCGTTGCCCTGAAGAAAATTCCGAATACAAATAAGTAATCAAGTATGTATATATAATATTGGATCCATGTATGCATATACATGTATGTATGTGTGTCTGTGCATTATATAGGTGTATAGACATATACGTATATGTGTGTGTATGAATGCGTGGTTTCAGTGTATTTTGAATACTATTGCAATCTACCAGAATTATAATGACAATCCTAGAGGGGGTGATTACAAAACAGCCAGCCTGGCTATATCGCCTCCTTGCAGTTGTTTTCCCCATACTTATTACATGGTGTCTTTTATGTACAATCAGTTATTATATGCTTAATTCATGTATCTTCTTTGTAACAATAATACTGCAGAAATAAACTATCTATCCCAATTGCCAAAGCGGGAGCACGGTGGCGCACTGTGCCAACGCGAGACTGAATCATATATATACAGAGTTAAGCAGCAGTGCAATTCTTTCGTTATGACGCATTGCCCACAGCATCGACACATGAGCGTATGGGTGGCATGTAGGGAGTGACGTTGACACTCCCCCAATAATTTTCCAGACGGGGTATTTTTCGTCTGTTTTGGGGTCTTAGATTGCGATTTGCCCTTGTTAGTAATCACGTTTTCTTACTAGGCTAGATTTGCCCTATTTGACCCCATGTCACACACGCAGTCTATTTCCTGCAAATGGAGGTCTGTGAGCGATTCGCCCCCAGTACGACAATTTTTTAGACCCGAAACGTGCTAATTAAATAAGAAGTTGGGAAGCATCCCCCCTCCCCACCTATGTATCTCAACTACTACATGGGATTGTAGTTTTCAAAAATCAGGAAATTTGTTTGTGGATAAATATCCACAAACAAATTTCCTGATTTTTGAAAACTACAATCCCGACTTACAAATATTCCAACTTCATCATCAAGGCATTGTATTCTATGAAGGTCTCTAAGTAGTCATCTATGCTGGTACATCAAACTTCTCTCCCGATCCCCGATATCGTTCCACAAAATAGACTCTCGGGTGAAGGTGATACCGAACTTCATCTCACGAATAGAATGCATCAAGATCTAAATTACACGATTGACCTTGATAATACTTTTTTAAAGGTAAGGTTCAGTGCAGTATACACTGTCCCCTGGATGCAACAAGGCGTCACATGAAATTCTTGCAGATGACGCAATGCCGCACTCAAGGGGTGATATCTTGTATCATGCGCCCCCCAATACAAATTTGTAAACATCGTAACACTGTGTTCCCGAATATCCTTTATTATCCTGTATGGATGTAATATTTTAAAAATATACTTGTAGTAGCTGTGCTGTCATTTATGTCATTATTTATTTATTTATTGGTGCTTAAGGTCACATACTTATGCACAATGGCTAATCGTGACCGTGACAGTTTTACGGGTGGAGGAAGCCGGAGTACCCGGAGAGAACCACCGAGCAACGACGAGCAGCTGTCAGCTCTCCAACATCGTAACTCTGAACTCTGCACCGCAGCACAGGCAGGGTTAGATTGGTTGAAGACATGCGCACCATCGACGTGCAGTACGCTTCAGTACACAGCGTCATCGTTCCCCCATGTAGGCAATCGGGGTGAAGTGTCTTGCCCAAGGACACAACGCGGTTGCCGCAGGTGGGATTCGAACCGAGGACCTCTCGGCTTGCAGCCTGCACCTCTACCAACTGAGCCACCGCGATTTATGTCATTAAAGGGGCACTAAGGCGTTACGACGCAATGCTTCTATTTCAGAAGAAAACAATATAACTCTTAAGCTATGTTTATTGTGAATGTGTATTGTTTTGAACCAGAGATAAAAAAACAAAAACGCTATGGTATAAAGAGAATAAATATATGGCGTATCAAAGTATTTTTTGATCCGACTCCTGGCATTAATTATTTAAGCCGCTCGCTAAGGCTCGCGGGTTAAAATATCAATCCATCTCGTGGGATAAAAATCTATTTTGTCACAGTATATGGTTATTCAATATAAGAATTGAATGCTGAACGAAATGATTTCGCGCGCCGACGGCGCGCAGGGACGGTATGGGAAACAAGCCCCTTTCGACCTTCTTTGATTGTATGTGATTTGGCTCTAGTTTTTGGATTGTCAGCGACGTCTGTGCCTCCTGCGGTTCTTCTTTGGAGGAGGAGGGTGTGTTGGAGAGATAGTAGTTGGTGGAGTGGTCGAATCAGGCGGAAGAGTTGGTTCTTCTTTGACTTTGTACGGCCCGATCCTTGCTGCTGTTTCTTGATGTTCTTGTTTGGACCCTGGGAGACATTTCATGAGGATTTTCTTGATATCGTCAGCTGAGAGTTTTTCTTTTTGGAAGAAGTCGTACTGGGACTGGATCGTGCTTCAGTGAAACTCGTTTGGAATCTCTTCCCCAAGGAATGCCTCCACGGACTCCGGGAAGCTCTCCTCCTGGTCGGACTCCTGGTCCAAAGAAGCTGCAGAAACAAGAGCAGGAGGGGTGGAAGGTGCGTCATCTGAGACAGCTTCCTGCACCATTGACAAAGCATCCTCCTCCATCTCCTCTTCAGATGAAGAGTCTGATGAGCTGGAGAATGAGCTGCCGCCTGACGACCCACAGTCCTCCGGACCCTCCTCCTGGAAGGGGGGGGGGTACCGGTCTGGACAGGGGTTGTTCAGGGGTGACAGGAGTCGTCCCTTTGACGCCCTCACTTGCCTCCTTCTCTTCCTTTTCCTTCCTCTTCTTCTCCAGGAACTCCGTGGGCATCTCGTCGTCTGGCGGAGGGTCCCTTCTTTCTCGTCCTCTTCTTCTTCTTGGTGGCTGTATTGCTCCGGCGGCCTTCATCCAGCTTATCCGCGTCACTAGGATGGTGACCAGTGTGAGGAGAAATCCCCTCACGAAAGGCGCTACACCTCTCCAAGGACGGCGGTTCCGATTCTCTATCAAAATCAACTGTCAGGTGAATTTTACCCTTGAGAACCTGGATACTCCAGTGGTGGCAAGGGTAGCCTTCACTCTGACAAGTGTCTCTTGGATAACAAGTGGGAGCTCCATTGTCGAGTTGTTAGCACCTCGGAGTCCAAGGTGCGAATGTGTTTTGAAGTAAGAATTGAAATGAATTATCTGTCGTTTTTTCGAAGAATGAATGTGTGATGGCGAGTTAATTTTGTATGAAGTGCACATGGGCGTAACATGGGCGTAGTAGCATTTCACACAAAACTTAATACGCTCATCCAGCATGGGCGTAGAATGGGCTTAGCACGTCACACAAACCTTAACACACCCATCACACACGGACGAAGCATGAGCATAACATTTCATATCAAACTTAACACGCCAATCCCACATTCATACTCCGATAAAACGACAGATGCTTCATTTCAGTTGTTATAATATAATTCATAATGTGCTCATAGGTAGCCAAAATCTCCGTCGTTTATATCAATGGAGTCATATCAACTTTAAGTTTTGGGCACATGATAGTTTTATTATTTTCAACATAGACTAATACACGCGAATACTGAAGTGAAAAAGCAATTAAAGATGACAGCTCATTGGCAGTGAAACATATTTGAGTTCAGGTAGAGCTGATTCATTTTAAAAGGATTGGCGTGTAAGTTCTATAATTTATATGAACGTCACTTATTGTCCAAATGGCGAAGATACGAAGGATGACCCGGGTAGCGTTAATTTCATGGCCTCCCTATTTTCGACTACCGCCTGGAGAATTTCTTCCTGCATGAAGTGTGTCTCTCTCTGCAGATAAGGCAGTCATTTAACGTCCCCGCTCGACAGGACGGTACTCTGGGTGCTTGAGACAGCATCAACCCCACAATCGATGCTATCAGTGCTTGCACACACCGAAACCGTTCCCGACCGTGGATCGATCCCGGAAAGTCTGAAATTTGAGACTAACACACATATCATCTAAACCATTTCTCTCTGTTGGAACTAATTAAGAATATGTCAGCAATTACAGATCCCACGTTGTTCCATTACCATATACAACGATTTGTCCATTGACTGCTGCGGTGATGTATTGATATAGCGTGGCATTTATCGTTCTGGTAGTTACTCTTAAAACGCTGAGGAAATTTCATAATTTTTGGTACATGTACCAATGGTACAAAAGTTAGAAATTAACCACCATCCCCAATTTTGCTGGAAAGAATACTGAGAATTCTCTCAACCAAAATTTCACTACAACACTATGATCGTGAAAGCGCCTCCTTTCATGCTCCAGTTGCGATCTGGTCGCGACACACTTTCACCAGTGGAGTAGAGATTTCAAAATAAAATATTGCGTAATGGATACCGAATTAATTAAAAAAAACGAACGTAGCATCTGAGGGAGAACGTTTTCTCATTTTTTCGAGAGAGATAGGATTCTACAGTTGTGTGGGGGAAAAAACGGACAGAGAATTTCGTTCGGATCGCGACTAGATTTGCACATGCAAAAACATTATGAAATAACTAAATATTTTCATTTTTGTCACATAAACATTTCAACTCTCATTGGACCAAGTTAGTCGTGTCCGCTCCAATGAAGGAGAATAAGCTATAATTTGGCGGCAAAAATTATTTTAAAAAATGATGGTAATGTTTGTTAATATCGTCGGACGGGTGAAGGGTTAAATCTGAAACTTGCGTGAATAAGTCATATACGAACAAGTGGATTTTGAAGCGAGACACTATATCTTGGTCCCCCTCTCTATCTGTTAGCCCGCTCCACACTGATGTCAAAATGTCTAACTTTTGGGATGCAAATTTTCCCCATAATAGAACTAGGAATTTAACCAATTCAGTCTTCTTTGACAGAGCTCATGGAGCTCTGTCAAAGAAGACTGAATTGATTAAATTCCTAGTTGCATTATGGGAAAAATGACCACTTGAAGTTTTAGTATTTTGACATCAGTGTACAGAGAGTTAGAAATCTGATCGTGACACATTTGCGCCTGCGGATGATGATTTCATAAATAAAATAGTGCTATATCAGGACCGAATTAAGAGAAACACAAGAAAATAGCATCTGATATGTAATGTTTTCTCACTTCTGTATCGATAAGTGAAATGAAATTCTACAGCATCGTGTGAAAGAAAGTGAACAGAGAATCTCCACCAGATCGCGACTGGCACAAGTGAAATTCTGCAATGTTGTGTGAAGGAAAGCGAACAGAGAATTTCGACAGGACCGCGAGTGGTCAGAAGTGAGATTCTACAATGTTGAGTGAAGGAAAGCGAATAGTTAATTTCGACCAGATCACGACTGGACACAGGGTAGATTCTACAATGGTGTGTGAAGGAAAGCAAACAGAGAATTTCGACCAGATCGCGACTGGCACAAGTGAGATTGTGCAATGCTGTGTGAAGGAAAGCGAACAGATAATTTCGTCCAGATCTCGACTTGACACAGGATAGATTCTACAACGTCGTGTGAAGGAAAGCGAACAGAGAATTTCGACAGGATCGCGAGTGGTCACAAGTGAGATTCTACAATGTTGTGTGAAGGAAAGCGAACAGATAATTTCGACCAGATCACGACTGGACACAGGATAGATTCTACCATGTTGTGTGTAAGAAAGCGAACACATAATTTCGACAGGATCGCGACTGGTCACATAATAGATTATACACATATAAGTGTTGTGTGAAGGAAAGTGAACAGAGAATTTCAACAGGATCGCGACTGGGCACAGGTAAGATTATACAATGTTGTGTGAAGGAAAGTGAACAGATAATTTCGACAGGATCGCCACTGGTCACAGGTAAGATTCTACAGAGTTGTGTGACGGAAAGTGAAGGAGAGAATTTCGACCAGATCGCTAGTGACCATAGGTGAATTTCTACAATGTTGTTGGAAGGAAAGTGTACAGAGTAATTCGCCCAGATCGCGGAGGATCGCAATTGAAATTCTACAATGTCAAGAGAAAAAAGAATTTCGACCGGATCGCGAGTGGTCACATGTGAAATTCTACAATGTTGTTGGGAGGAAAGCTAACAGAGAATGTCTGTCAGATTCTGTAATGACAGTAATATAGTTAATGACCGCTCACTGGAATATACAATACAACCCCAAAACAACACATTGGAAGCAAGAAATAAAAATAGGGAACAGGAAAATGTTGGTTTTATATATTTTTATTACTGTCGTTTGGATTTTTGACAAACAGAAAGAATTAACAAAACAGTGATCGTAAATTCTTCGAGCTGTATTAGTTTTACACTTTCTTCAACTAGGGAGACCTGCAGATGGCACTTGAAATATTCGTATCTAAGCAACGAAATATTTTTTAAAGTACTCCCTACACACTGCACGCGCCATGTTAATATTACATGTTGCAGTGACGTTTTGACAAACAGAATGTGTAATAAGTCTATTGACGACAACGAACCGTGCAAATTTAAATAGCTAGTCCTACAAGCGACTTGACACAAATGAACAAATATCGAAGACTGAAAATAGAATGTTGCAGTGTCCAGGGAAGCGTCGCATAAATAATCCAACAAAAATTGGAATTCAAGTGTTTTATGAACTGTCAGATTGAACAAGACAAGTAGGAAAAGGGTGGTTCACTTTGCTGATACCTGCTGTGGGTTCCGGAAGTAATATCATACCTGCAGTGCATTAAGAGTATCACCAAGCCTTCAAGCTACCATTCTAATCTGGTAAGGAATTCGACGTTATTATGGCATGGAACCAGTCAAGCCCTGAAATAGTTCATCGCCTATGTTTAGATTCACTCGTCTGAAATATTTCCGCTGATCGGAAAAGCGAACCTACGGTTAGTTTTTCCGACAATTTGACTTATTCCAAACAAATGAATCTAAAAATATCATAAGCATTCCTTTTGTTTGGATTATAGCAAGAATGCTGCTCAATCGAGGCTTGAGTTAACATAATTATTGATGACCTTACCATCTGGAATGAAGGTTCACCATAGCCGTAGTTTTATAATTACGCCACTTAGTTTCACTAACTGTGTTAAGGTCGTGGTGTTTTCAATTCGAATTAAAATGCTTATTGATTGGAAAATCTATAACTGGGGCGCGAAAGAATTTATCTTTTTGTATATCTTTATGAATAAAGGACATCATATTACATCAACGGTGGTCTGCGTAAAAAGTTCCACGAAAAGTGGGTAAATAAACAACTCGCAACAGCTTGGAATTCCGAACAGTTAGACTGGGTGGCTTGAGAGCTGTAGGGAATTCGACGCTGTTATGCTCTGAAACAGGTCAAACCTTTAAATATTCCATCCAGTCGAGAAAGATAACACTTTCAGATTCAGAATCTTTTATTCACAGTACACAAAGAACGGTTATAAATACAGATATAAAAACATTTGCAAAACATTAGGCTGATTTTTTTACATCACCACTTTTAGCACCCACCATCCATTTTTACCATCCAGTTTCAGGTACCTACCCTCTTAAACATCTGATTCCAAGAGCCTATTGCTCTATGGACAGAAAATCTAGGTAGCATTGTCTCTGACTACGAACGCCGTCATCATTTTGTGATGACCCCCTTCTCTGGGAGATCAAATTTATTCTGTTTTATTAACTCAAACGCCCTGATTGGAAATGTAACTGGTGAATTCAAGTAGATTCTGAATTTTTAAATCAGTGTAAGATTTTTTAAAGAGTATATGCTACGTGCACTGCTTTGTGTATAAATATATAGCCAGTGCATCAGTGACGTTCATTGAAGCTGGATCAGTTGCTGGGAGCCCGGAATTCCGTGTCTCCTGATATTCACGGTAAGCAGTCTAAGGTCGAATGTTCATCTGTGACCATTGGAAAACTCCCTATAATTATTGAAATGTTGACCCAAGAAAAATATTAAAAACTCCAGTATACCAGAGCACAGTGTTTGTGAAGTACACTTTTGTTGTTCCTCATTAATTTCCATTATCGTGTAAGGGAGAATATAAACATAGGGTTCTCCTGTTGATTTCTAGAACAAAAGTGGTGAGCATGTTTGTCGTTTACACCACAAATATTGTTTATCATATTGTAAGAATTCCTAGTAAATAAAATCAAGGGTCAGACAGACCAACATACAAATAGAGATCGATATGACATGAGAAGACAACCCATGAACAATCTTACCACACACAGCAGTAAATACAACAAAATCACACACAGTAGTATGGAAACACTAGACACACAGTCAACAAAGTACATCCAAACAGCTGAACATTTGTATCACCACCTGAAATTGGACCCAAACTCACATCTCAATTACACACAGTAATCAATCGATCATTACCGTGAACACAGCTCACTGGGTCATTGTTGGCAACTTACTTCCACTGCACAATTATACAATAATATGATCTTACTCCTACCTTTAAACTCATACCTTAAAAGCTGTAAAACGTGATCTTCCAATAACATTGCGGAAAGGGACGAGGTGTGCAGATGTGTATTCCGGCGCGAAATGATGACTGTTGACGGCGACTTGGGAGACGAGGAATAAAATAAAAACTAGTGACATCATTTACTAAGTTTCTAGTTGTTTCAATAAAATTCTATTATTAGATGCTTAAAAATATTTACGAAATACGGGACTATTTTTTAATCTCCGCCAAATAAAGCATTGTTTTTAACAGGGACGCCACTACGGGTTTGTGTGTATTGGAGGTGGTACCCCTCCTAATAATTTTACAGTTTGGGCATTTTCATCTGGACTGTAGTCTGGGATATCGATTCGCTCTTGCTGTAATCAGTACTTTCTTAATGGACTAGATTTACTTCTTGGACTTATGTCACACACGCAGTCGGTCTAATGCAAATGAAGATTTGTGGCTCATTTGGGATAAGGGAGTCCCAGCATGATCAATTTTGAGTCTGGTAAGTGTTAATTATATAAGAAGTTGTAAAACCCATGCATCACTACTACTATTTATGTTTATCTACAAACAATTTACTTGAGTTTTGTTTAACTATAATGCCCATTAACAAATATTCCAACTACATCACCAAGACATGCCTTCAAAGAAGGCATGTCTTGATGATGAAGTTGCAATATTTCTTCAGACGGGACTTGGGTCATGACAGTCGAGGTAAATTGGGTTCACACCCCTCCACCAGTCGGTTACCTTGGTTATTAACAATGTAACTCTTGGCTTTAAAGCAGGCATTGTTTGTTTCTAGAGTAATTTGCTAATCTTTTATAGGGTTTTTTGCATCAAGTGATAAATAGAACCTTCAACTCGCCCCCAGTTTATATATAGAATAAATAGATACTAGGGCATGTAATCAGGTTTTAACCACGAGAAGGATAATGGTTTTAACATCGAGCTCTGCCAAGTGGCTAAAACCCTTATTCTACGAGTGGTTTAAATCTGATTACCGGCCCTAGTACCTGTTTGTTTTATTTATACTATGCTCTTAATTATTGATCGACTTTGTCACTTAAAACGCAGAAAAACGATACTTTCTATCACAAACACATGGGTTTGTTTTGTTTACATCTGCGCCGGTGCGCAGTACTTCCGGCTGCACGTGAATGCTTGACTGACAGATAGACACATCGTCGAAGTTGATTGAATTTACCTGGCTTTTTCAGTCAAATTATTATTAACAATTCTTAAATTTTATTTTAAATACTTAATTGTGGGTATTTTAAACTTCATAAGTCATTGCACGTAGTAGATAGTACCGCCCAACGTCATATGTTTGATTTTTTGTAATGGAATTCCCTTTGAAAACATTTTAACCGCAGTAGAAGCTTTACACCGGTAGTGGGGTTAAAAGCTAAAATTTAACATACGGGCTTTTCACAGGTACTAACATAGGTGAGCATGGTATAAAATGAAATTAACGAAACTCGTCCAGGACATTAGGTCTGAACATCGCCAAAACAATCAGTCTAGACCTAATTTACTGGACCCGTGTTATAGATTTATTTCTCTAGAGACTGGTTGGAAATCCTATGTTTATATTCTCCCTTACAAGATAATGGAAAATGCCTAGGTTCCGCTCTACAGTTCCATTCTATTGCACAGGGGTAAAATTCTAAATGTAGGGGATATGTTGAAACTAATGCCATCATGTAAATTGGAGATATAATTTCAGTATCAGATATATACTACTCAAAGTTTGCTGAGCACCAAATATTTGACACATCATTGTGAAATATTTGCGATATTTTTGGTGGATATGATTGAGGAATGTATTGAGATGGTCCCCAGTGTTTATATTAGCTCTTCTGACAGGCAGACTTTTCGTGACAGTCTTGGAAAGCTTGAACCCCTTGATTTCCATGATGTTTTCGTGTACTGTCTACATGTACATGAGATGTGTAAGGTATCCAAACTTCATTTCAACACAAACCCTTGCGATTTAATGATTGAATCTGGCGACTGCAAATGTAAGAAAACATTTGTCTGAAGCAGAAATGTGGTGGGCTGTAGAGATGGTGGAACAAGGGGCTACCATCGTCAGGTTCGTGAAGCCCTTGGTGTGCACCATACGGCGATCATCAGAGCCTGGGCAAGATTTCAGCAGTATGGCACACCAGCCAAACGACATGGTGGTGGCAGAGACAGGGCAACACCTGTAGCTGAATAGCGGTTTTTGATCATTCACGCCCGTAGGAACCGCTTTGACACAGAAACCCAGCTTCGCAGTGACCTTCAGAATGCATTCTGGGTAATGTTTTGACGCAGACTATCCGGGCAAAGTTGCACGAAGGTGGTCTCCGATCGAGAAGACCGTGTATTCGCATTCAGCTGTCCCAGAACCACCGCCAGGCACGATATGAATGGGCTATGGATCACGTTGGATGGGCCAGAGAAGATTGACGAAGATTGACGATTTACAGAGCTGTTCAAACGTTCATTTTCCCTTCGTGCGTCCAAATTTGGAATACTCTACCGGAGACGGTACAAAATAGTACGTCGCTTGCGGAATTCAAGAAATCCATTTTACCACCTTTGTATAAGCCTCCGTCATATTTCTCAACCCGAACAAGAAAATACAACGTCATCCACGCAAAACTACGAACTGGTTGTAGTGACCTCAATTGTGACAAATTCAATAATTACATATCCGATACTCCATTTTGTTCATGTAACGATGGTGTTGAGGACGCAGAACACTATTTCTTCGTGTGTACCTTGAATTTTGATATTCGCAGTACCCTCATCGGTGATTTGTCAAAATTCACAGCCCACTGGAATTCAACTGATTTAGTATTATATGGAAGCCCGTTATTACCCGAAAGTAGTAATATATCTATTTTTTATCTGTTCAAAAATTCATTCGTGACTCACACAGATTCGATCTACAGCCTCACAATTAGGTATGTTCTCTACACAATTGTGTCCTCTAGGATATAATAGAAATAATCTGACTTCCGCAATGGGTATGCTATCGCGGCGGGACCTGAAACTCTCACTGTGAGAGTGTACCCACGGCGAAAGTTAGATTATCAAGGGTTTGGCCACGAGATGAATTTCGAAATAGTTGTGTGAACATCCCCAGAAGTGAAAACCTATGCTTAGTGGCAGTAATCAAGATGTTAATTTAGACTCGCATTACGGCCAAGATACTATAGAATGCAAATGGGTGGGTGGCGGGCATCATCACTGGATCTAATGTTGTATTTCATGTTTTTTTTCTTTATATTCTATTTATTTTTTTGATATCTTCTCTCTCTCTCTCTCTCTCTCTCTCTCTCTCTCTCCCTCTCTCTCTCCCTCTCTCTCTCTCTCTCTGTTTAATTTGTGTTTGTCTATAATGTTTATAATATTTAGATTTTGTTAGATTCTGTTATTTATGGAATACGTTCTGCCATGTAAATTGATAGTCTTTGTACAGTAACGGAGAGGCTTCTAAGTGGTAAGCACTTGTCCTCCAATCCTGATTTGCATTGCCAAATGGCAAATAAAATATGTTTAATCTAGATTGACGACCTGTCCTTTTTACAGATGAGCCAAGGTACTGCCTAGACAACACAGATAGAAGACCAGGAGAGCGATTCCATGCAGCCAACATTGCTGAGCATGACCGCTATGGTGGAGGGTCAATGATGGTCTGTGGCGGCATCAGCTGGGATGGACGTACAGAGCTCTGTGTCCTTGACCGTGGTACATTGACTGCACAGCGTTTTTTTTATGAGATCCCGGATGCCCACCTCATATTGTTTGCAGGTGCAGTGGGTGATAGATTCATTCTGATGGACGATAATGCCCGTCCTCCTGTTGCTCATGCTGTCCGAGAGCACCGACAGAGGGAGGGGATTGAGCGTATGGACTGGTCAGCAAGATCCCCTGACCTCAATTCAATCGAACATGTCTGGAATGAGTTGCAGCTTGCAATTTCAGTCCGTCCAGTCCAACCAAGAAGTGTCCAGGAGCTTGGTGCCATGGTGGTCCAAGAATGGAACAACATCCCACAAAGGTTCAGCTGGAACCTGATTGGGAGCATGAGAAGGTGTTGTCAAGCTGTAATTAACAATAATGGGTCTCATACTCGATATTGAACGTATATCAGTTCGCTCCGTCAACTTTTTGGCAAATTGAAAAATTTCCTCTTTTACCAATAATATCCATTTTCCATGGTTATCGTATTCAAAAGCTAAAAAATAATGTCAAACACAAACAAAATCTCAATTTCTGTGCTTACATCATTAAAGATCTAATTAAAAATTATTTAATTATTAATTATTAATTATTAAATTATTAATTATTAATTAAATTTGAAAAAGACAAGTGTCGCTGATTTCTTCTGAGGTGCAGTTCGTAGAATTAAGTACTTAGATGCAACTATCTGATGAATAATTAAATATAAAATATATACGCTTTTCATAACAATATTTCAACTAAAACGTAAAACAGGTAGTTGGATATTCTTGATGCTTAGCAAACTTTGAGTAGAAAATAATTACATTAGGCTATTTGTAGGACAAGAGAATTTGAAGTTTTGGTCAGCGCATTAGAGTCTGATGCATACGGGTAAATTACCAGAGGAATTATGGGAAACAGTTGCTAAAAAAATGACTGTTTTTTAATATGTCAATTTTACACGGAGTTGATTCCAGGCATGTAACTAAATATGATAGGGAAACATATAATTTGTTTTCACATTGTAGAAACAGGGGATAATATGCTCCAGGGCCAGGGTAAGTGGGGTTAGTGGGAAAATGCTTCTTTTGAGGCTGCTTGGTGGCTGAAAATGACTGATTTTTGGGCATTTTGTCATGCAATCTTCCAGGTTGAAGCCTTGCATTTGACAATTAATTATTTCCCCCACATTCGGTTTGTTTGTTTCCACTTAGTCAGATAGTGTTATATGTTTTTAGTGGATTTGGAAAATTTAATACATATTATTGGTCAGATAACTCAGTTAAAGAATATTCTCATTTGAAGAGAGTGTATGGCGTGCTACTTTTGGAAATTAGAGCTGTAGGTTAACCGAAACCGAACCGAGGTTTTTAGGTTTTTTTAAAAAACCGAAACCGAAACCGTCGACATCCCGTAATCTAAGGTTTTTCGTCTTTTATTAAATACTCTCTTGCTGCAGAAATTCACAGAATGTTGCCATCCCAGAGTAGTGAGAGTACCCAGACACTGCCAATGGCAGTGTCTGGGTACTCTCACTTCTCTGGGAAGGCTACATTCTGTGAATATCCGACATTTCAGTTTAGTTGTGTTTGCAGCTTTCCTCAAGTTGCGTGTAGGTGTCAGACCTCGAAAAATGGCCAAGCACAATAAAAGTTCTGTATATTTAGGTAATTAGTATATTGGCCTTCCTGATTCTTCATGTATTATAGCTTATTTCGGGCATTCATTGAGTTTCACTCAATTTCACTGCCATTCAGTTATGACTCAGGACATAAGAATGAGTTTTATTGAATTTTATTTGGCCTCATGAACAAACCGAAAACCGAACCGAACCGAGGTTTTACTCCACCTGAAAAACCAAAACCGAAACCGAACAAGAAATTTAAAAACCTACAGCTCTATTGGAAATGCCTGGAAAACTGTGGAGTGGAACCCTAACAAATAAGTTTCTGTACGTAACGTCACGATAAATATATTGAGGATATCTACGCTATTTACGATAAAATAGCGTAGATTTTCTTTTTATTATATGCTATGTGACATTTTACTGCGCAGTATTCAGCCCATTTCTACTGCAAACACGTGCGTTTCAAAACAATAACAAAGATAAGCTGATCGTTCCTTCAAAACGACGTCATAGTGATGCACCGACGCGAGACGTCATTAAGGAAGCTACTGTGGGATATTCCTCGATATCCATCAAGTCGATGGATATTGAGAAATGTCTTTTAGATAATTTGAGAAAATTCACAGGCTGGCATATAATAAAAGAGAATATTTCGCCGGAAGTGACGCGCGCCACACCATTGAGTTTAGATCGATTTCACTGCACGTTTTGTGTGTTTAAATTACAATTAAACCTTGCTTCAATTGCAATAAGAAGACCGGGCCGCATATGATAAAAATAATACCTTCAGTTTTTGAGAAGGTGACAGGATTTTCTGGTTCGCAGCTGCAAAGAAATATGATTTCCTTGCAGCCACGAATGAGAAAATCCTGTCACCTTCTCAAAAACTGAAGGTATTGTTTTTATCATATGAGGTCCGGTTTTCTAATGTGATAATTCTGGTATCTGATAGAAGCACAAGATATGCCAGGGTATCCTCTTTGTATTCAGATGCATTATCCTGGTCTAGGGTATAATTGATTCACACCGTTGATAACGATTTATTTCATTCTATGTGACAATTATATAATCTTGCTTTTCGTTTGTCTTGTGAGGTTTTTGTTAAATCAATTCTTTTTGTAATCATTCATTTTTGATCTAATGAATTTACGCTTTCTGGAGTTATTGTCTCCATGGTTTCCGTCAAATTAATGATAGACTTCGGCCTCGTAAATATATCCATGTTACAAAACTCTTCAACTTAAAAAGAGAAGAATATCTCATACCCATTACAGTAATATCTAATTATAACAAAATACGCACAAGGGACAAATTTTCCTCTTTCATTTTGTCCAACCAAAAAGATGAAAAACAACACGCCACCGCGTACAAGCCATTTGTCATCATTTTTCTTTCGTTGTATCCTCGGATTATCCTTTCCCCAACGGGAAGAAACGCCGAAACCATAGACGGGTGATTAACGTGGAAACCATTGACGGGTGATTAACGTGATATACCGATGTGATTACTCTCTCTCTCTTTTATGAGAATCTCTTTCCCAACACAATATCAGTCAGTCTGCCCACCAAAACCTCTCAAAGATCAGCAACAGGCAAGTCGAAATTACGCTTTAGACGACCCCACTCCTAGACACTTTTCCGTGCACGTGTATTTGTGTAAGAAAAAAGGTGCAACATGGTCAACATGTGGTATCATTGCTTATCTGAGAACATGTTCGTAACACCAGGATGATACCTATTAGTAGCGCCGACTGAAAAAAACACCTAAATTTTACTTCAGTCTGATGATAAACTAAAGGTAATGATAAAGGGTAGGGGCACGAGTGGCGCCAAGGGTGGTGGGGACTACCCCCCCCCCCCCCCCGTCGGGGAGGGTCAGCCCCCCTCTCGTTGGGGAAATCGGTTAAATTCGACGGGGAGATAAAATTAAGCAAACACCACGAAGACAGATATTATACTCCCGAAGACTCGACACACAAACACAATACGAATGGCCCGATGGGCATATAATAACGGTGGCATAGGCAGAGTTAATTACTTTGTGCGAGTTCTATTTTAGTCCGTACCAGAAACGTTCTACATAATCACTGGTCGACCCACAAATGGTCACTCTTGTGAGTCAAATCGTACTAGCGAATCGCCACGACATCTGTGTTTGACACCCAAGTTCCACAATCCACAATTTTTTTTCGTTTTGTTATGACTCTCTCAAAGCCTCTAAAGTCACAGATATTGCGACATTTTCCCATTTAAACATTTTTTTTTCTCACCGGGCAGAAATTTGATCGGCCGGTGGGTCCGGGGACCCGCTTCTCCCCCCCCCCCGACTCCTTGTCGGGGATCATATCCTCCGCGTCGGAGAAATCCTGCGCCACTAGTGTGTCGGGGTCGGGGTAATGGCGGGTGTTCCACACTACAGCGCATCGTGCAACTTGTAAAACGCAAGATGTAGGGAGATACTGTAAATGTCAAAAAAAAAAATCACAAATAAAAAAAAAAAAAAAAAAATCCCCCCTCCCCCCCCCCCCCCCCCCCCGATATCCAAACAAATGCATTTCCCCGATTTCTGACATAACTGTACAGGAGTGTATGTTCGCCGCCTTTGGTGTAAGAAACACAGGAATGGTTCTTATTTTACAAAAGTGCCAGTACACTCGAAAAGAGATTTGCTACCACATATCAAGCGTATTCTGTAAAGTGAACGTTCGTCACACAAATTTGAAAAGTTTTAATTGATCTACTCCAGTGTTCACTCTGGCCCGAAAATGCCTTGTGCCAAATTTTAAGCCATTCCTGATATTTTAGTGCCAAACAAACTGTTTTGGTTCCAACACGCTAATGGGACGGTTGGGTTTTTTTCATCGTCTGATCCGAATGGATTGATCGAGTTTTGAAAAATGAACAGGAAATTACTTCAGGAGTGAACGGACATTTGGTCACGTGAAAAATCCCATACAACTTGAAATTTCTGACAAAATCCCCAGAAGGCGAAAAGGGATGTCACCTTAGTTATATCTATGTAACAGATTCAATTTATTGTCAGGCTGAATGACGTCGATACGTACAACTGTTGCTAATCTTAGATAGTGAAAGATTAATCGAGTAATTACCAGTAATCCACTTAGCGGGTCTCGTGAAAAAGCAGCATGACAGAATGAAGTATTTATCTAATAAAATGCGGCCTTTCGTAAAACTGAAAACCTACAATGTTATATTGAAGGAAAAATAATTCCTCATTACCACTCACTGACAATTTATGTTGAAAATTTATCCAAACGATATTTCGAAGTTTCTAACACTTTATTAAGCGTGTTTTATCAAAATTGGGGTTTTCCGCCTTAAAAACGAGCTGACGATTTCATTGTACTAGAAGTGATAAAATATATTTTCGTCATCGATCGTGCTCTTCACCACTGCAATGTCTTTCCTTCACAAGCGAAAGGAACTTTTTGGTTCCAAAATTTTAATCAACGAACATTTTTCTGTGTCAAATAAAACTTTTTAGCACAATGGCTGGCAAGCAGCGTGAACGCCAACCTGCTCCAAATAACGAAAACATGGACTCTTCTGATGCCATTGGACTGACATGAAATATATTACCTGTGTCCAAGGGGTTAACCCTTTACCTAACATGAAAAGCAGACGCCACTTGCCAAAAAAAGTCTTGAATAAATAATTTTTTTCATTTTTTGTCTCAAAAACATAGGTTATGACCCCTCTTTGGAACGAGCTCGATGAGCTCGTTCCAATGAGGGGTCATAACCTATGTTTTTGAGACAAAAAATGAAAAAAATAATGAAAATTAATTGGCGATTTTTGTGAATAGCGCTGGCCGGTTTTGTCCGTTACGTTGGGTAAAGGGTTAAATATATACTACTGGAGTGAAATTCCCACACTAAGCAGTATGGTAAAGACGGATCCGTTGCGACAATTGAGCATTTTCTTATATTAGACTGATATGAAGTTTCTGATTAGCTCTTTCCGGCGGTGACATAGAAAAGGTGACGAGGCGCAGGGGCAACCCGTTCACCATCAATAATAAAATTTTGTCAACTTTTAGTTCTCACGCAAAGGTTCCTCTATGTTTGAGATAGCAACCAACTGTAAATTAGATCCAAGTAGATGCTGTCTTAACACATGGGTCGGGATAAAATTATAATTTATTTATTTGTGTTCTTCTTGTATACATCGTTATTAACCCACGTCAAGGATGGTCGAAACGTGGGTAGGACTTCCACTAGCATCTGTCGGTGTGTTTATGTGTTTTCGTGTCTGTCCGTCTGTTTGCAGTCCTCTCAACACCTGTCACCAAACTTTGTACGGGTATGGTACTTGAGCAGTTCTGAACACCTATTGTTTGGTGGTCAAATGCCAAGGTCAAGAATCACAAAATACATTTTGTTGGCTCTACCTAATTACCTGTTTCAGCAAGATCCACCCAGTTTAATATGATACAGGTGGTCATCAAGGTATTAAGCCATGGGGGTCAAAGGCATCTGGCAATGTTTCTCTGTGTACAATCTAGTCAAGCAACGCTTGCATCGTTTCACAGCAAAACGTTTAAAGAGAAGATTTTTTGTAAAATTTTACACCTTTTGTCAAATGTCAAGGTCACAGTGTCACACAATCCATTAAAATACACTTTCGGAACTTGCCATTTCCCTGTTTCAGCGAGAGTCATCCAGCTGTAATGTGATACAGGGAGCTATCAGGGCTACTCACTATTGGAGATAACATTTCAAATGTCGAGCTCACATAGTTACACAATTCACGATGTGCACTTAAAGGCACAGATCTGAATCTCGGTCGATTGCCGTTTAGTTATATCACACATACCAATAAAATCTTTCATTTGTGAGACTGAAACCTTAAATTTGTTTAGTTTCTTCAGCCAGAATGCTTTGTGCCAATGAATAATATAAAACGCTGTTCACTTGGTATAACGCTGATTGCATTTGGTATAATGCCGTTGCATTTTTAGACACATAACTTACACTTGGCTGGTCCAATATGGCAGTGTTCCTGCCACGTCCCCTGTTCGAAGTTACCAATGTTATTGAAAGGCTGGAAAAGCTATTGTATCTAATTTTCATTATATACCTATCATTGATACGGACACGATCTCGGTCATTAATCCTTTGGACTCTAGTGGTATCTTCTATGCCAGTTCATTGGCATCAGTTAGAAGAGTCCATATTCATTATTTGGGGTAGACCAATCAATATTTTCAACGTAATAATAATAACGCTTTGACCGACCGCTGATTTGTCGTGGTTCTCGAATGAGAAGGCCTTGGTTACCCCTGTACTCCCAACTGCCTCCCTATTCCCACGCTTCTCCTCTCCTCCCAACACTCGGAGACGAACTGCTTGATGACATCCCTTGTCCCATTCTTCCCAATCTCTCCGATTAGCATATTAACCCTCTCCTTTGAGTCTCCCACTAACCACATGTCCTTCATTCTCCCATCCCACTTCCCCATTATACTCCCAGTGAATCTTATTCTTTTAGACTGGTATTTTGGGCATTCTAGAAGAAAGTGTTCCAGGGTCTCCACCACGCCTAAATTACACATCTGGCACTCATCACTGTTTTTCCCAATTTTTCCCCTCAGTTTCAGGGACCGCGACCTCAGCTTGAACAACAGTGACCCCCCCAAAGGGGTCATCAAGGTACTCTTCAAAACCAGGCTTCTCTTTATCACGCAGGCCACCAAAAGACCTCTTTGAATTGACCCTCTCTCGCCAATTAAGGTTACCATCCTCCATGACCCTTTCTCTGACGATTTTCCATGGTTTGCCCCAATGTCAAGGTCCGAGATCTCCAATGAGTAGTTCCCTATTAGTTCCCTCACTTGGACCATCCACCCTGTCTTGATATTTGAGTTGAAAATTCTCAGGAACATTACTTTACACCATCGGCTGTCGGGGAGATTTACCAAATAATTAAGATAACCGAGTTTCAATAAATCTATCCTGTCCTTGATCCCGATCCACCCAAGCTCACCCCTGATTGCTACTAGTGCTGCGGCATTACTCGACCTCGTTATCCATCGGCCTGCATCGTTCTGCAGGATTTCCAAGCTCTTTACAACCGTCTGGTTTAGGGGTACCACTTCCGTACCATATGTTATACTTGGCAGACCCACCATTTCCCAAATGGTTTTCCCCACGAAAACCTTATTGAAACTGTTTCTCCCTATAAGTTTCATTTGGTTAAGGATTCGCCTCCCTTTCAGAATCAATTTATTTGTGTGGTTTCGGTAGATGCCTCTTCCTGTGATGTTTATATTTACCCCCAGATACTTATATTTACCTGTCTCTCCTACACTAAGAAGTTTGCTGCTACCCTCCGGAATACAGAACTCCCCCACCCTTCACCTTCGAGTGGGGTACACTTTGCGGCCCACGGGTATAACTTTGCTCTTGCTTTCATTAAGTTGGAGTCTCCATTTGCTACCATATTTCCCAACAATTCCCAGCATTTTCGCTAGCCCCTCTTCGCTTTCTCACACAACACCATATCGTCTGCAAAAATAGCCCTGGAATCTTCAAGTCTCCAACTGCTACCCACTCGTCGTTATGCAGGAGTTCATCTCCTAAACCTTTGATGTATAATGCAAAATGAATTGGCAAAAGGATACACCCCTGTTTTAGGCCTATCTCCATGGGCACACGTCTCGAGGCTGCACGTTGAAAATATTAATTGGTCTACCCCACACATTTACTGAACTGCTATCCTATATAATCGCGTTATGTCCCACCATGTTCTGGCCGGAAAAGCGGCTTTTCGAGTTCAAAGGGTTAAATCTCACCTGCTGTATCGGATAGAGTGTGATACTTCTGACACTGACAAAACGCACACAGTGTGATACTGATACTTTCGGTCAAAGCATGCGATTTGGACCAGTAAAAGGTGGAAACTATTCAGTCTCATAAAGTTAAAACCACAGACCATGATGTAATATGGTAGACACATTACTGAAAGTCAGAGCTAATAAACAGAATAAAGTCAACTGAAAAATCTCTGATTCTAGAACGGAATCGAATAAATGAAATAGCACGCAGTTATTTGACGGGAATTGACAAGAATTCGCACCCGAATTTCGATTTTTATTGCGGCAAAGGGGAAGTCATAACATAGCTTGTAGATACACAGGTAGAAATCGAGAACTTAGTTGAAATCCGAACCAAATAAAACAATTGCCGGGTTGTTTGTGGTAATTCTACAAAGTAAACGAGGATCCCAAAGGAATCCGAACCAGAAAGGTCCTCTTATACAAAGGAAAGCACCTTTTATTGGGGGAAAAAGACCAACATAGGGCTCCGCCAAGTCCGTTCCGGTAGTTTAGGGTAGATTTTGGCAGAAGAGTAAGGTATTAAGTGAATACATTCGACCATAGGACAGACAGCATAGGACATGGGGGAAGCCGATGGTAAGACTATCTGTATAGGAGCTGTATACGAGTTGTATAGAATTTGGAATCCCACTTATGGAATCCCACTTGTGGAATCCTTTTTTGTGGATTCCGCATAGAATCCCTTTTTGGGAAACGTCGGGGGTTACAGAATCCCTTTTTCCAAAATGAGTCGATGAGCAGTATTTGGAGTCACTCGTTCGAGCAAATACTCTATGGCTTATTTGCTCGATCAGAATCCAGTCGTTCGAGCAATCTGAAACAGTTAGCAAACCTGTAGAAGTACTACAAGCCAGTAGTAATAGTACAAGGGTAGAAGAAGACTAGGAGGTTGGGGGACTACAGTACAAGCTACTTGTATAGAAGCTGTATTCGAGTTGTATAGGAGCATGGAATCCCACTTACGGAATCCCACTTATGAAATCCCTATAGATTCCCTTTTTGGGTAACGTCGGTGGTTATAGAATTCCTTTTTGGTCGCATGTGCCGATGTACTAGTGCACAATGTGTCACATTGTGCATTTTCACATGATCACATATCGACACATCCAGCATGTGCCTGTGTGCTACATTTAATGTGTACACTTAGGAACATAAACGTCTAGGGGGCGTCGGAATACTTTATAAGGGGATACACGTAATGTGTAAGAACATAAACAAGAACACAAACACGTTTAGAGGCGTTGAAGTACTTTATAAGGGGATGGGGGAAGTCATAACATAGCTTGTAGATATATCGGTAGAAACCGAGAACTTAGTTGAAACCCGAACCAAATAAAACAATTGTCGGGTTGTGTGTGGTAATTTTACAAAGTAAACGAGGATTCCAAAGGAATTCGAAGCAGAAAAGACCTTTTATACAAAGAACACACTTTTTATTGAGGAAAAAATCCCAAAATGGGGCTCCGCCAAGTCCGTTCCGGTAGTTTAGGGTAGATTCTGGTGATTAGGGAGGATTGCCGGGTTGTTTGTGGTCATTCTACGAACCGGGAAACTACTGTTGTACAAATGAACATACCCTCCGAACATACCTCCATCCTGTTATAGGCCTTTCAGGCTCTTAGCAACCATGTGATACCATAGAAACCAAGATAGCGGCCTCCAGTATACAAAATGGACGACGGAAACACGTATCACCTTAACAACACGCGCTGCGCATGCGCACTAACACCACGTATCCCTATGGGTATGACTTCACAACATGGCCGCTCATGACAACTAAATATGGCGCCACTGGGTCACGTGACATGACGTCATTCCCGAGGTCATCAACCGAGGTCATTCAACCTTTAAATCAAAACCACATCACATTCTACTCGTATCCCTCAGATCGACAATGGACTTGAAGATTATATTTTGACATAGATGTTACTACTAACGGACATTAACTCTCTTCACACTGTAGTCTAAAGTCCGAAATTTCGAGTAGTTATTTTCCTATAATTCAATTAGGAATTTAGCCAATTCAGTCTCCTTTCACAGAGCTCGATGAGCCCTGTCAAACGAGACTGACTCAGTTAAATTCCTTGTTGCATTATGGAAAAATTGCTACTCAAAATTTTAATATTTTACCATCAGTGTTCAGAGGGTTAAAGTCGTAGTATAGAAAAAGTATATAGATTGTTACGTCTTCTTTTTCGGATGCCTTCAACGCATCGATATCGATCATGAACAGCCTCGGCAGAATGAACTGTATTTTCTCATCAACTGTTGACAGATCAAACCAGACATGTCCTAGTTCATCGATTTAATTTTTTACCACATATCGCTTCTTTTAGAAATCGAGAAAACACACCATATCATCACAGAGAGTTGTTTTTTTTCCATCTTTTATCTGATTTCACGTTATTTCCTAATTAATCAGAATAATTTTATTTCATTAAATTAACACGTAAAAGGCATTTTTAGACCCTTTTCAAGGAAATAAATCGTCTACCACAGCAACATTTGGACAGAATATCATTTATATTAGGATAATTAGTTTGATCTTGAGTAGTTAATTAAACTGGTTTGTTCATTGCAGCTAGATGAATGAAAGGTTTTAGCGCGCCGAAGGCGCGCAGGGACGATGTGGGATTTACAAATCCCTTGCGACCCGGTTAGCCTTATTTTATTTCACTTGGATCTTGGATCACACAGGCCGAGCTTTCCTATTGACTGAAATGGGGTGTGAAGGGGTATGCACGCGGTTAGAATTTCCGGCAGTTTGCATTGGAGTGATAGATTGTCAAAGATCAATCCCTCAACGCCGTTAAGACTATTAGACGGAGTGGGCTCTATTCGGTTCCAGCTTGGCGATGGTACAGGTTTGAGTCCCACTATGTTGCAGCTTAGAAAACAGCGAGCCCTTTTACATCTGACGGTTTAGTCTCGTTATGCCGATGTGCTTAAATAAACATACCGAGATCGAGATTAGTGAGAGGTGCTAATTACTTTTACTGGTCACCTTTACCCAGAATTTTAGTCGTTTTTTTTTTCTTAGTGAATACGAGATGTGAAGACATGTCAGGGTGAACAGGGGTCATGGAGGCGGTTTAAAAAAGAACATCTCCATATTGTTGAATACGGGACGTTAATACTCGTCAGGGTGAACAGGGATCATGGAAAAGGTTTAAAAAGGAACATCTCCATAGTCCCTCTCATACAAAGTTCTCGCAGTCATGGCAAGTCAACAAGTTTCAGTTATGTTCATTCCTAATAACAGAGGTAGAAATCTAGTTTACAATGACTTTAAGTTCCGAATAAAGTCGCAGAAGCCATCAAATTTCCACTGGGTGTGTAGTGTAGGTAAAGGGATGTTAATTCCACTACAGTCAAGCGGTTTATCGCTTTGCATCAGACAAGTGCAGCCTTAGAAATGAATACAAAGATGACACAGCAGTCAGAACATTAGTTCGACGAGCCATAGCTCTTCCATTTGTGGCAGTGCCAGAAGTCAGCGATGCTTGGTTTGAAGTACTGAGTGCATGGGAAGAAGAATTAAATACTGGATGTTGACCAGCGAGTGGTAAAGTTCACAGACTATGTAACTTCATGCTGGGTTGAAGGAGTTAATCAAAATATATGGAATCATTCTGAGACAAATTGCCCAAGAACAACAAACCACGTGGAGGGATGGTATTCTAAATTGAAGAAAGTAATCAACGGAAGTAATCCAAATTTGTACTCTGTTGTGAGTTTTATTCAACAGGAACAGGCTTACACAGAAGCAACAATACTTCAACTCTGTGCCGGTGGTAAAGTTTGCCCACGACGAAAAAAGTACCGAAAAATTGAACATTTCATCCGGCATTACCAAAGAGAATACAGAGAAAGTAGAATGAACATTTTACAATTTTTAGATGCCGTTGCCAAGGCCAGTCCTTTTTGAGAGTATTTAATTAATGCCCATGTTTCATGCAATGTTTAATGTTCGTTATTTGTAATTTTTCCTCATCTAAAATCCTGGGTAAAAGTGACCAGTAAAAGTAATTTTTTTGTAATTTTTTCTCGACTAAAATTCTGGGTAAAAGTGACCAGTAAAAGTAATTAGCACCTTTCACTAATCCCGATCTCGGTATGTTTATTTAAGCACATCGGCATAACGAGACGACACCCATCTGACAGCAAATTCGCCGAGAGAATGGAGCTTCGGAAAATCTTCAGTACAGAAACCAGAATTGGATATCAAGAAGCTTTACCACGGAAAATGCGGGCAAAAGACTGTGAACCAGCTACCGTTAAATTGTCGTAAAATAGTAAGATAACAGTCCACATTTTTGAAATAATAACCATTTTTACGATAACCATTTTTGTAACACCGCCATATTATTTCCAGTCGCAACCATTTCTTCTGATTTCGAGGCTTGCTAGTAATCGTGTACTTTATTTCTTATGACACTAAATGTCTGACTAAGAATTCGGTGGCGACTTGGGCTGTGGGGGGGGGGGGGGGGGGGGGGGGGCATGCATCACCAATTTGGTTCCGCAATATATGCACTTAATTTCCACAAGTACTTTTCCGTAGTATTAAAATACACCTGCGACTTTATCTTTTGTTTTGAGTCTCCATTATTTTTCAGGAATGGAGAGTTGACGTGAAAAACTCTCCATTACTAGTGAACAAAGATTCTATCCCTGAATGCTCCCTCTTAACCCTTTACCCAACGCGCACAATATCAAAATTTATTATTTTAAATACCATTTTTTCAAATTTTTCAAAATATTTCAACAAAAACATATCATGTGACCCCTCGTTGGAACGAGTTCGTCGAGCTCGTTCCAACGAGGGGTCACATGATATGGATTTGTTGAATTTTTTTGAAAAATAATATTTTTTCAACTACTGAATTTGCATATTACGCGGGCAGATGCGGCCGATTCGTTGGTTAAAGGGTTAACTGCCCACTGAAGTTTGTTGATTGTGCTGTCCGAAAATGTGAAAAATATTAAAAACATACATGTCAGCCTATTTTGTAAGTGAAATATAGTTTGGAAAAGAAATCCTTTAGATGTAAAATCAAAATTTTGAAGAGTTGCGAGTTGCGAGACATACGTACACCCTTAATTTTTTAAAACAAAATGACAAAAGGACAGACTTTATATTATTAATTCTAAAAGTTAATAATCTGATAATTAATTGATATCGGTCAAAACACTGATTCGTTTTAAATTTTAAATTTTAATAGTGCTTACTCCCCCCTCCCCCACCCCCCCCCCCCCCCCCACCCCCACCCCCCACCCATCACACACCCGCCCATCACACACCCAGTAAAGATTATTTCTCTAATATGGACGCGGTCACTTTAGGTGATGGAAGAAAGATGGAATATCCCGAGAGAAATCACTGACCATCAGTGAGCAAGTGACAAACTTTCTCACCTTTTGTACAGTACAAACATACCTTCTAGACTGTTAGTTTGTAATTTCTTCATCACTTGTGGGAATTTCAAATCTTGAAGCTTGCCGTGTCTCCTTAACCTTTGCCTCAGCTTGTTCACATGATGCAATCAAATCATTGTCGCTGATGTCCGAAAACATATCAGTGTGGATGTAGACGGACTGAGGGGGTGGATTTTTGTTTTCCGTGTTATCATGCATAATATGTAGTATGTCATCAATGGCATTATCAGTGTCATAATCTGACTGAGTGTTAGTAGAAAATGTATTCTGAGTCAGAAATAAACTTTCCCCATCACTTAAAGACATTTTGGAGAATGACCAAATTTGGTATCATACAATAGTTAATGATCAGCTTTTAAACCTTCACCCTGATAACTTTTGACTTTTGAGGAGCGTTCATAACAAGTAACAATAAATGTCCATTTCTGAACTTACTTGTATCTATTCAAGGCATGCTGCTAAAATTGACTGGTGTGACGTTTAGGTGTATTTTAAGTAGGTGAAAATCCTCATAACTCTCCATTCCTTAAAACAATGAGCCGAGACCCCGGAGGGGGTCTCTGCTCCATTATTTTTAGGGAATGGAGAGTTGCTCGGACTTTCTCCTCTACGTATATCATTTTTACGACGTGTGTGCAATTCTCATTTCAATACATAACATAAAGCTTCAATACAAAAGCACCTGGCCAGCTTGGCCACTTTGTCACGGATACATTTTTTTATACCATAAACTGAGTTTAACCCTGTGAACCCCAGCGGCCTTTTTTCCGGTCAGGAACATGATACGTCATGACGTCATTATATAGGATGGCTGTTTGGTAAATATCGTGGGGTACACCAATCAGTATTTTCAACGTGCAGCCCGGGGCTGCACGTTGAAAATACTGATTGGTCTACCCCAAATAATGAATATGGACTCTTCTAATTGCTGCCATTGAACTGGCATGGAAGATGCCACTGGTGTTCAAAGGGTTAATAAGTGTTGAGTGTTAAAACTACAATCCAAACTGACAAATATTCGACTGACAAATATGCTTTGATATATGCAAATATGCTTCCGACTAATTATAGAATGCAACCAAAGAATCTATAGACTTTATCGAGGTACAAGCATTTTTCAACAGACATTTCATAGTCGTTTCTATTACTGAAATATTGCCCTTGAGTACAACAAGGAGTCATCTGCAGCGCAAAAGCATTGCAGGTGGCGCGTTCTTGCACTCAAGGGACGATATAGTTCTGTGGTCGCAAAAAAAGTTTTTTTTTTTAAATCAAATCCCGACCTGGTCGTGACACATCTCCATAAGCTGAAAATTCCATGAATGAAATAGTGCGAAATCAAAACTAAAGCACCAGAAAAAAGGGAAATAACATCTGTTCCGCATTTCGTTTTTGTCATTGGGATTCTGCAGGGCTGTGGGCAAGAAAGCGAGCAAATCACTCCCAGCCACATTCTCTGAGACTCCTCATTTTCCTAGGCGTGCTCCTGCTTTGAGACAAGCATAAGATCCTGAGTGTGGAATATCACAGGGACAACCCCTTCCACCTCGTGCTTTTCCTACACCAGTCCTAATTTTATTCTCTGAAAGGGCCTTCGTATGATATGTTCAGTACATTTATATCGGTGTTGCATGAACTTAGGCACAAAAGAGACGAACATTTATAAATTACATTGAAATGACTAAAACACGTAACTGGTTCGATTTTGGTTTGATTGTTATTTTAAAGAGTGTTTTCGGAGTTATTTTGCTTCCCTTCGCGTTGTTAAATAGTCATTCAGCGTCCAACTCAAGAGGAATAATCGTATCCACCATTAACTCTTTACGTAACTTAATGGATAGAACCGATCAGCTTTATTATATGCGCAAAGAAGTGAAGTGGCACACGTCCTTCCCTTTCTCACACATTCTAATTTAATTAATAATTAAGTATCACTTTCCCTTTGGGGAGCTGGCAGCTGCTCGTCGTTGCTCGATGGTTCTCTCCGGGTACTCCGGCTTCCTCCATCCGTAAAGCTGTCACGGTCATGATTAGCTATTGTGCATAAGTATGTGACCTTAAACACCAATAAATAAATAAATAAATAAATAATAAATAATCACCTTCCCTAACATAACTCTTTGAAACATTTCTTTATCAAACAGTTTTAGATCTAAAACAGTTTAGATATGTGTCTGTTTTAAATTGAATTACAATCGCTGGTCTGATTCTGGGTTTGATACACTTCTGGGGCACTTGCCACTTCACGACACCGATACTTTAAATAGACTTCAAAAAATTGTCGCAAATTAATTTTCTGTTTATCTTTGTTTAATAATATAAAACGCGATACCTCAATCAACACTTGTGTTTAAACGACTGTAGAAATTCGGTGTTTTCCTCAGTCTGAAACAGAAAATATAGTCATACAGGATTTATCACATTGGGAGAAAGGAGACGACAACATAAGCTTACAACCTTTTGATAAAATACAAAATGGAGTTGGCACACAATATTTAGCAAATCTGGTGCCACAACAAATTTCTCATGTCTTAGCTTACACCACGAGAAACTTCGATTTGTTGTATGAACCATTTTGTCGAACTGAAACTGTGTCTGACTCTTTCCTGTAGTCTTCGACGAGGCTGTGGAATGGATTGAACGCCTCTGTTCGTGAAAGTGATGATGTTAATATTTTCAAGAGCTTTTTGAGAGAGTATTACTTACTGTACAAGGGTGTTACTTGTATGGGAATAAGGTTTAATACCGGGAACGGAAAGTTTCACAGCTCTGAGACTCCTGGTTCTGAAAGTCAGTCACGATACTCGGGAAATTCATAGACGATGGTATCAATGATTTATTGTTTATGAGATTACAGCGAATATCAATTTCTTCCGAGACCCGCATAGTCGTTGGAGCTATGGTTTAATCTCACAAACGGGAATTTCCCGATTACCGGTTCTGAATTTGATAGCTAGTGTCCACGAAATTCATAGACTAAAATCGGGAATCAAAGGTTGCGGAACGCAACCTTTGATTTCCGGTTCTGTCATATGAATTTTACTGATATTCAGAAAAGACAAGCGGAAAATTTCCGGTATCGTGACTGACTTTCAAAAACGAGAACCAGAAAATTCCCGTTCCCGGGATTAAACCCTATATGGGAACCGAGGGAGTCAGATTATACATTCACAGTTGCATTTGAGTTGCAACAATCTCAATACGTACAAGTACCAAAGATTTGTGTCGGATAACCCAACTTTTCCGCGTGGGTAGAGGTATGAAGATGAAGAACAATATGTTTACATGTATACTGTTTTGTTCTCAGATACAAGTCCGGATAAGCAAAATCGACCCCGAACACTTTACACTGAATAATTTGTTTTTGGGTAACCTCTTGTTATCCATTATAGAGAACAAGACGACATTTTTAGTAAGGTTTAATATCAATTTCACGGCTCTGCTGCTCCGAGTTCTGAGAGTCAATCACGATACCCGGGAAATTCATAGACCATGGTATCAATGATTGCGTATTATAGCTTATGAGACTACGGCGAATATCAGCTTCCTACGAGACTAGCATCGCCGTTGGAGCTGTGGTTTAATCCACGAACGGGAATTTCCCGGTTACCTGTTCAGAAAATCAGTGGTAATGCACGGAAAATCCATAAACTAGAACTGGGAATCAAAGGTTGCGAAACGCAATCTTTGATTCCAGGTTCTGTCCTATGAATTCCCCGGGTATCGCGGCTGATATTCACAAACGAGACCTGGAAAATTGCCGGTATCGTGACTGACTTTCAAAAACGAGAATCAAAAAATTCTCGTTCCCGGTATTAAACCCTATTTTTTAGCAGTTCAGGAGTAATCATGAATACCAACATATTTCAGTGAAAAACCTGTTTAAACTCTTAGGCTGTTGGTTAAGATTTGGGTCCAAATTAATATCACCGTGGTGGGTACATGACTAATGTATCAGTGTCAACATGCTTGTCTTTCTTTTGTGTGCCATGGTGGATTGTTATCCTCAGAAAGAAGATTGTCTCGGGCGTTCATTTTTTCTTCTTCTGAGATAATAGTCTACCGTGGCACGCTTGACAAGCCGTCGCCTGAGTGCTAGAATGTTCTATGCCCTCCATAGGGGACATAGAACATTCTGGCACTCAAACGAAGTGTTAGTATGTCTTTTTTATACTGAATGTCCATTCAAAGTAATGATTCGCACACAAATAATATAGAAATTAGCAACAAACATGAACTGAATAACATTAGAAGTAAACGTCAATTTGAAAGATTGAAAAAACACAGCACAAGCTCCGAAGGTAGCAGGGCGCGGGAATTATCATCTGCCTCTGTGGCAGGTGTTGACTGTTTTGCGTTCGGTTGCCTTTTGCGCTTGCGGATGATAATGCATTAAATTAACACCTTTTGCAATACATAAACACCCGTTGGCAAGGGCGGGTGGAGCCAAAGAGTGTAATAGCGTAAATTGTCCAAATGAATGAATGAATGAATGAAAGGTTTTAGCGCGCCGAAGGCGCGCAGGGACGATGTAGGATTTACAAATCCCTCGCGACCCTGTTAACCTTATTTTATTTCACTTGGATCACACAGGCCTAGCTTTCCTATTGCCCCAAATGGAGTCTGAGGGGGGTATGCACGCGGTTAGAATTCCCGGCAGTTTACGTTGGAGTGTTAGATTGTCAATACTCAATCCCGCAACGACATTAAAACTATTAGAGAGTGGGCTCTATTCGGTTCCAGCTTGGCGATGGTAGAGGTTTGAGTCCCACAATGGTGGCGAGCCAGAATGTAATGTTGTGCGATGGCAAATTTAAGGGAAGAGAAAAAGAAAACCAAACAGCAACGCCGGTTTGGTAGCGGCCCCGGTATATGACCATAGCGGTTACGAAAAAGGAGCGGAGAAAGCTCTAATAGTTTAGTTTTGAAAAACCGGGAGTCATCCATCAAGCCTTCTGGGAGATAGGATGCCGTACGTAATTTTGAGGTATCTGGTTATCCTTCGGGAATTCCAAATGACCTCGTCCACCCCCCCCCCCCAAAAAAACAACAAAAAACCCCCCAGAAAAAAAAACACCCTCTCACAGACACACACCCTCAAGCCCTTAAAGGGCTGTTAAATCTTTACTCAAATGTTTATTTATATAAAATGTACACTCGTCCTCGGCCAGACAAGCTTGTTTCAATCCTTGCCTAGTGTTTGGTGCTTTCTTGTGTATGTTGCAGAAAGATAGGTTGCACCAATTCCTCCTACGCTTTGTCTACCATTTCCATGCGTCTTCTTTATAAGCGTGTTGCAAGAAAATTTGAGAATGTTCAATTAGAAAAGTTATAGCTAGAGAGAAAGATAGGTATCCGCTATTGTATATTGTGCCTGTTGTGTGATTGTTGCTATGGATGGAGTAAGGGGTGTGTTTCTTCGGAGCCCACTCCCCACACGCAGCGTTGCGAGGCAATCCTCACAGACTCAATCCTAAAGATCTCAATGAGTAGCGAGGCAATCCTCACTGACACCACGCAGTTTAATTCTATTGAGTAATTTTAATTTACTGGGGATTATTTTGTTTCTCTGTTAAGGGTTCGGTGTTCGTTCAGCTTCACCATTGATTTACTATCCTGGAGTATGTGGAGCGTTTTGTTATATAGATCTTATTAAACACATTTCAATCGCGCTTCAGCAGAGTTGCGAGGCAGTTCTCACAGACTCTATCCCAAAGTTCTCAATGAGTAGCGAGGCAATCCTCACTGACTCCACGCGATTTAGTTATATTGTATAATTTTTATTTTATTTTATTTTTTTATTTTTTTTTCCGGAAACTTATTTTGTTTTTCTGTTAAGGGATCGGTGTTCGTCCAGCTCAACCATTAATTCACTATCTTGGAGTCTGTTGAGGATTTTGTTTTGTAGGTCTTTTAATCGCGTATCAATAGTTTCTATATTTGCTAGCTCGTGAAGTTCCTTTATCGGTGTCTATTTCGGTTTGCATAGTGCCACTCACTCGCAGGGAATAATTTTGAACCCTCTGTAGCTTCTGAATGTTGGTTTTGCTCAGGTCACTTGTTATTATGGCACCGTATTCTAGTACCGGACGTATAAATGTTTTGTAGAGCTTGAAAAGCACATCTTTGTTTGCTCCCCAATTTCTACCTCTGATCACCTTCAGAAAATTGATACGTTTCGTAGCTCTAACCGTAATGGAGTTTACGTGACTGTTTAGACTGAGATTGCTATCTAGGATAAATCCCCAAAATTGACCTCTTTGTTTGCTTCTAGTTTGTGATCGTATAACTGGAGATCGATACTGGGGACTGGTTTTTTCCTTTGCTTTTTGAAGAACGTAACTTTTTGAGTTTTGGCAGCATTGAGTTTGATGCGCCACAGGGCGCACCAGCTCTCAAGATCGCGAATGGTATCCTGTAGACGATTTTTAATTATGTTTCTGGACTTGCTGACCGTCCAAATGCCTTTGTCGTCTGAGAACTGCGACAGTTCAACACAGTTTTTCCCTACTTTTTCTATATTATTCACATATATTATGAAAAGAAGCGAACTTAGAACCGACCCTTGTGGTGTTCCCGCTTCGAGTATTACTTCCATGACACCTTGCGATTAACCCTCACCTTGATTTTTCGGTCAGTTAGAAATGATGATATGATCCTCAGAATTTTAGTGAGTAATCCCATTTTCGCTAGTTTATATCTCACGCCTTTGTGCCATACCGAGTCGAACGCTTTTTCTACATCCAAGAAAAGCGCTGTTCCAATTTCGTTTTGACTAAATGCTGTTTTCATATAATCGACCAGTCTATATACGTGTTCGATTCCCCCTTTCTGACTCCTATACGCTCTTTGCCATTTGTTGAAAAAGTTGATTGGTTCGAGATAGCTGCGAAGTCTCGTAGTGAGAATCCGCTCAAATATTTTTCCAACACAGCTAAGCAAGCTGATTGGGCGGTAGTTAGAAGGGTTGGTAAGGTCTTTGTCGGGTTTAGGTATCATGACTCCTGTGGCCACTTTCCATCATTTTGGAAAGTACCCACAGGAGAGACAGCAATTTAGGAGTTTAGTAAGTCTGCAGTAGAAGATGTTGGGGCACTGTTTCATTATTTTGTAAGAGACTTCGTCTTCTCCTGCGGACGAAGATGACTTGCATTTTCTGATTATACCCATGACCTCTTCTACGCTTATTGTTTCGGTTAATTCATGGTCGTCCCCATCTTCATGCCTTTGGTCGAAGTTCGGTTCATTGAAAATTAAGTTGTTTTCTTGGACAAATTTATTTACTTTTACCTTAAAATCGTCGTCATATCTGTTCCCTTCTTGTGGACGATGCGCCTTCTTTAGAAGTTCGGCAAACCGCTGGCCTTTGCCTTGTCGTCCATGGCCATAGTTCCGTCTCTTGTCTTCAGCGCATTATTATTGGCAATTTTGCTCTTTTGGCCAGTAAGAGTTTTAAATGTATCCCAGAACCTCTTAGGTTCTCTCGGCCCATTTAGGTTCTCTGTTGCTTTTTCCCATCTCACGCGATTGTCGTTAGCTAGGGCCTTTTTTACTTCTCCATGTAGGCGATTATACGCGGTTTTAAGTTCTGCACTTTTCATTTGATCATTCTCTAATTGGCAAGCCCGGAAGGCTTTTCTTTTTTGTTTGATTATTTGTAGAGTTGTTTGGGTTATTCTGTTTATCCTGGTGTTTGGAATTTAAATCACCCAAGAATATGCAGTGCTTGTACTTTTTGGTAAAAAATCCAAATACTTTACTGTCTACTGTTGCTTGCGGCTTGTTATAATATGATACGATGGCCACGTGTTTGTGGTTAAGTTCAATTTCAGCTGCAATCACTTCAGCATTGAGGTGGTCGCATGGTATTGATTTATATTTTATCTCCTGCCTTATTAGCAGAGCGACACCGCCACCTTTTGGGCGGGGCGATCTCTTCTAATAATATCAAAACCACATAACGAGAATTTTTTGTTTGGTTTAAGCCATGTTTCGCTAATTTCAATTACGCCCATATTTTTGAAATAATGTGACATTTGCAAATTTTTCTGATTAACGCTTCGCGCGTTCCACTGGACTATTTTTAGTGTATCCATGAATGGTTTAGGAATAACTGTACTAAGTTTATTTAAGTTTAATTACTATTTGTAAAATTGTTTCATAATTATATTCTGTTGACGGCCGCTTCTAATAGCGTGTGAGATGTTTGAGTATTATATAACTTAGAGGCTGTTTTACTAATCTCTTTGCAAACGTCCGAAAGACTGGTGTCCAAGTGTTTCTTCATTATGCTGAAAATAGAGCCAGCCATCAGAGTACACGTGGAAAAAGGGGAAGATGAGTTCTCGACATTACTTACATTTAGAGCTTTAAGCTGGATGTTTGTTTTAACTTTTTTGGAGTGGCTACACCCCCGGTAGTTGCTGGGGTGTTGACCACCGCAATTGGGGCATTTCAGAGTTTTAGCACTACATGCCTTCGCGATGTGTTTGTCACTGCATTTCATACATCGTTGCTCCCCGCTGCATTTGTGTGACAAGTACCCAAATTTCTGACACTTGTGACACTGAACGGGTTGCGGAAGAACACGATATTCCTCGGTTTCGTATTTTTGCCGTTGATAATTACCCCTTTGCTTATCAGATTTAATTTAATTGTCCAAATGGTATTGGACAAATCAAATATCTAGACGGTTACTTGAAGTATAATAATAGATTATTCCTACCTCAAAGCAATCATCATTTTTCATCATCATTCACACTTCTGACTTCAGAGTTTGAGCTCCTCAGCAACAACAACATGGGAGCACTGGAACTACCAGCAAGGCTGCAAAACACCATTTCAGCTCTGGGCGTCTCTCGTCCCATCACCTGGACTATCCAGGACAAGGGCGAGAGCGTCTATCTGACACTTGAATTCTCCACAGAAGAAAAGATCGCACCACCCCCCAAGGGTAGAGGTAGTACTTTTAGTAAGAGGATCCCCTCTCACACTGGTCCTCACCCAAGGGGGTCTGGAGGCCCTGAAAAGAGAAGGAAACAGAGAAGAAAGAGCCCGTCCACCAAGCGGAGGGATGCCCGGCGCTTGGAGGCATTCTGGGAGATGAAGAAAGTGAACGGTGAGGAAAAGAAAGAGCCAGAGGCGGCCACCACTCCCCCCCCAGTCCCACAGACAGCCTCACCCAAATGCCGGCTTCCCAGCCGGTGTTGTCGGATGTGGAAGAGCCTGTGGAGACTGAGGTGGAAGTGGAAGTTGCCCTCTCGCCTCTTTCTGATCCCCACTCGCCTCTTCGTTCAAAACCAAAATGCCAGGACGCGGACGACAGGCTGGACAACATCATACGGGAAAACAAGATACAAGGGGACCTTCACAGGAATTACCAACTATTCCTCCAACAAGTCGAAGAAGCCCAAAAACTAATAGACGCCAGAAACCTAGATCAACAAACGCCTCAGCAACCACCCACAACCAAGCCAGACTCGGCCAGGACCAGGCCCTACAAACCTCACCAATCACCATCAGGCAGCCCACCAACAACACCAACTACCACTGTCTCTCCTTCCAAACCTCCACCTCTGAAAAAAAGCAGAAAAGACATAAGCACCGCTAACAACCCACAAATTCTCCTCCTCTACCACCGCCTGACACCACAAAATTCTACAGCTAAAGAGGGTCGAAAGGGGCATGCTCCCCAAACCGTCCCTGCGCGCCTTCGGTGCGCGAAACCATTTGATTTGGGATCAAAACAACCCGATCTCATACTTGGATCTTATACATCCTTTATTCTATTAACAAATTTATAAAGGCGCCCGTGCCATAAGTTGTATAATTTCCCTTGTCCACTTGCACTTGCACCTGACTAATGTACACTATCTGTATAATAGATGCTTTAATATAGGCCTTGCCTATTCGCCAAAGCCAATTTCATTTAAGTAAAATAAATTAGTGTTTATAAAAAAGAGAGTAGCTAAACACCAAAATAACCGTTTATAATACGATACATTTGTTATTGCTCGTACTGTCTATTATATCGTTATATTATCACGTGGGCCTGAACAGCAAACTCTTCCCATAACGCAACTAGAAATTTAACCAATTCGAACTTGTTTGGCGGAGCTCTGTGAGCTCTGTCAAACAAGATTGAATTTGCTAAGTTCATAACTGCATTATGGGAAAAATTTGTAGGTTACGATTTTGATATTCCGACTTTAGTGTGCAGATAATTAACTGGTTGAGAGCTAAATTATTTTAACCATCAAAATTTTTTCACGTGTTTTTGCCTTGTTAATATTTATGGGAGAGTGCCTATAGGCACTCTACCATAAATTGTAACGAGGCAAATCCACACAGACGAAGTAATTTCACTTCAAAGATAATTTGAAGAATACCCACAGAATATGAAGCCGTTACGTCTTGGTACCCGGACTTCAGAATAAAGCCCGAATATGGTCGTCTAGCACTCTACCAGTTAATCGAGGTTGAAACACATTATGGCACATCCGTTCTACTTGTTTGATTTAGATTTCAGTACGATAACAAATGCATTTTTAATAAAAATGAAATGCAAATCAATATACTAACAGTTTTCATTGTGAGAAGGTAAAGTATGTTTGCATAAAATGCGCTCGATAATCGATAACATCCTATTATTATCTCCACCAGTTATGAATTTTTAAAATTTATCTCCAACATAACATCAATCATAGCAAGTCACTTCGTATCTTTAAAATTTTATTTGCAAGAAAGTGAAGTGCATTTATACCTCAACGGGCAAGGAATGTCTGCCTGGCTGGCCTGTCCTGGCCTGGCCTGGCCTGGTCTGTCCTGTCCGCCTACCTGCGAGCCTGCCCACCCTCCCGCCCGCCCGTTCGAGCTTAGTAGAGGTACATTGTGGGGGTTACGATTTAGGGTCAGTGGTAGTTGTGGGGTTGGATTAGTACAGTGGCCACTTGTGGGGTTATTTTTTGCACTGTGGGGTTAATTTTTTGACCTTGTGAGGTTAGGGTTTAACATGGGAAAAAACCCACAAGTAAGAACGTGTAAGAACATCCGTCCGTCCGTCCGTCCGTCCGTCCGTCCGTCCGTCCGTCCGTCCGTCCGTCCGTCCGTCCGTCCGTCCGTCCGTCCTTCTGCCTGTCTGTGGGTGCTACGGGTTCGTCGTGATTTAGTCTTTTGTTTCCACTTGACCATCGTCTAAGACTTGGAAGATAGATGAAAATGAAGAAATAGGTCAAAATGTAGAATGTGCAGGTAAAATGCTCGGGACAAGGTGTTCTTAATTTTATAGACACAGATGATCAGTTACTATAATGCCCTTTATTGACACATCTGCCTACTCAAATATAACTCATTGTTTGATCACGTGACATGTTGTAGAAAATTGGGAGAGGAGCATACCCCCCCCCCCCCCCCACCCCCGATGGTCAGGCTGCTTTATGTCGGTTCGTATACCTATTGTTGCTCTTTGGTGATAACAGATTAATCGACTAATTACTGTTAATCCACTGGGCTTAGTGGACCGCGAGTCTTTACAAAAGGCTGTATTTAATTAGATAAATACTCCATACCGTCGCAAGTGACTCGCAACGGTATGAAGACTTTATTGAATTAAATGCTGCCTTTTGTAAAGCTTCTAACCTACAATACTTTAATGAAGAAAATCAATGCCTCATCACCCCTCACTGACAATTACCGTTGAATGTTTGTCCAAACTCTATTTATAACATTTTATTGACAAAGGAAGTAAGGCTAAAAACATAAATAGTGTTTTGATTCTCAGACAACCCCTCATTGAATTTGAACCCCCTCGTTGGACATTTTTATTGCCTTTCAGTGTCTTCCAGTATTAGTACAAACTCAGGGAGACCCGAAACTTTTAACATTTTTTGATTGATGTATATTTATTTAGCGTCTACAATATGTTTGTCTTGTTACAAATTATGGGAGAGTGCACTCTCCCATAAATTGTAACGAGGCAAATCCCCATAGATTAAATACTTTTACTTCAAAGATAATGTGGAGAGCATCGAAAGAATATCAAGCCTTTGAATTGCAGTATCTACAGTCTGTTTTTAGAGGAATGTTTTATTTTTCAAATTCAAAATGAATTTATTTGTATCAATATGCACTTTCTATATTTCTGTGTGTAAAAATACAGCCGAAATCATCTCCATGTTTGCTCACTTTCTGCAAAGGAAAAATAAAAATTAAAAATAAAACCCTCCTTCCCTCCCTCGCTGATTATAACAAAAGTTGTCTGAGAATCAATTAATTTATTTTGTGTGGCCTAATAAAACATTTTTTTGTTTGTTTCGCGTTCCTCACTGCCACAGTAGCTTTCCTTCACAAGCTTTGGATGCTAAAATGTTAGCCAGCGAATATTTTTTGGGTATGAAATAAAAATTTTAGTACAAGTGGCTGAATTACGCCCACCGGCGTTACCATTGATGCTAGGATCTGCGCATTAGACGCCTGTGGGAAAACATTTAGTTAACTTGTTAATTGTTCATGGGTAAAAGGTCATACAGAACTATGTTTTGATTCCAATAACCCTCCAGTGGTCTAATTTTGTACATTTGCATAACAAAAAATGTCCCATTTGGCAACGAGCGGGGTACCTCGTCCCAAAAGATTATGTTTAGGTCTATAAATGTATGTTTAATACCCATACTCGCCATGTGGAGGTCGTGATTAGTTATTGTGCAGAAATATGTTACCTTAAACTCAAATAAATAAATAAATAAATAAATAAATAAATAAATAAATAAATAAATAAATAAATAAATAAATAAATAAATAAATAAATAGGAACTATTGCATCCATTACTATAACTCTTATTGAATAGAACCAAATGGGTTCTTACATTGCAACACATTTTGTTCTTTCCACTGTAAACACTAGCATTTGCAGAAATTTATGCAAGGAACCCCACGCTTCCGACAGATGCATTTATCATCATTGCTGCATTTTTTACATTGGCACAAAATTGAATATTCTTTAAGTAATGGACCTGTTGCTTTAACTGGCGTCAGAAGCTTACCATAGGACCTGCTTACCAGCATTCATGCCTTGGTTACTTAAGATTGCGAACACATCATTGACCACCGGTGTTTTTCCATCAAACATGAAGGAGGCGCGTGTAGTTCCGCTCCTAAAGAAGCCTGGGCTAGATAAAGAGGTTCTGAAAAACTATCGCCCAGTGTCAAATTTATCTTTCATTTCCAAGTTATTGGAGCGTGTTGTCAGCACTCAGATTCGTGACCATCTAACGCAAACCGGCTTGTTTGAAGAATTTCAGTCCGCATACAGGCCCGGGTGTAGCACTGAAACTGCTCTATTACGCGTGCAAAATGACATTCTACAATCCATGGATCAACAGCAGGTATGATGTATTGTACTTCTGGACCTAAGTGCAGCGTTTGATACCATCGATCACGCTCTACTTTTTAACACCATGGAAAACCGACTGGGTATCACAGGAATGTGCTTAGAATGGTTTCGATCCTATCTATCTGGGCGGACGCAACGAGTGTGCTTGGATGGGACGCTCTCCGAGCATGTAACGCTTAAGTGTGGTGTCCCACAGGGGTCTGTTCTCGGACCCCTGCTATATACCATATATGTGTTACCCCTAGGCGATATAATACGTAGCCATGGACTCTCATTTCACTGTTATGCGAACGACACACAATTATATATTCATTTTAAACCCCGTGACGAGAGACAAGCAGCCCAAATTCTCGAGAACTGTGCATCCGATATCAGAAACTGGATGACTCAAAATTTCTTAAAACTTAATGCTGATAAAACTGAAATAATGTACATAGGACTACCCTGTCAACTTTCCAAAGTTTCTAAACTCAGTTTACATATTGAAGACAGTGTCATCTCACCGTCGATAGCAGTCCGCAATCTGGGATACTGCATGGATGGGAATTTGCCTGCAGATGCGTATGTGATGCAAGTCTGCAGATCCGCTTTCCATCATCTGCGCAATATCGGCAGAGTTCGGAACGTGATCGATGAGGAGACGACCAAGCAGCTTGTGCACGCCCTTGTAACTAGCCGTCTTGATTACTGCAATTCTCTGTTATATGGCTGCAAACAACATCTATTGAAGAAACTTCAAAATGTTCAAAATTGCGCGGCTAGAGTAACCAGGTAACCAGGAATAAGAAATTTTGTCATATTACACCTATACTGAAAGATCTACACTGGTTACCCATAAAGGAGTGAATTAATTTCAAAGTTCTTCTTTGAACTTTTAAATCTCGCTTAGATATTGCACCTGGTTATTTGAACTCTCTTATAAAGTGTTACGAACCTGTCAGAGTTCTTAGATCTTCGTCAGCCAACAATCTGGTATACAACCCTGGATACCTTGTAACTGCCGGTGATCGAGCATTCAGTGTAGCTGGACCTTATTTGTGGAACCAACTGCCCGATCACCTGAAGGTCCTCCAGGACATAGTTTCGTTCAAAAAGTCACTGAAAACCCATCTGTTTAAATTAGCCTATCCCGCCATAATATCTAGTTAGTTACATATTCATATTAGATGTCATGTACTTATTGTAAAGCCCGTGAGCACGTTCAGTGGAAACTCGGCTTTAAACCATGTTATTATTATTATTATTATTATTATTATTATTATTATTATTATTATTATTATTATAGGCGGTTTTATACAGCACCATAGAATGATGATGTAACAAAGATACCATCTGATCGGCGGCATAATACGCGGATGTGTTGCTGTGTGGCATGTCTGTTAGGGTGTGCACCAAGTATGCCCCTTCGCAATAATGGAACTTGTAATCTCTCAGTTGCTGTATTGTTATGCTAGTGGTTTTCTTATAGCGCTTTACAAAATGTGATATGCGTCACAAGATGCCATGAAGCTCCCTGCATGTCTTGATAAACAACCAAACGCCTTCAAATACATAGTTGGATTTGATTTCAGGGCTGTGAGTTTTGTTCCCACCTTGTCACCACCTGTCAAACTATAAACTGCTAGTGGTACATGGTAAAAGTCTTCACCAACTCTCAATGCAAATATGTGTTCCAAAGCAGAACAAAACGAGGATGGAGTATGGGGACTGAAATCAAACAACCCCAGTTGACAGTTTTTCTTGTATCGTGAAATACAAGACAAATTCCAACAATGGTCGTTGACTCCTATTATTATTATTATTTATTAGGGTTTAAAGACACATTAACAGCCAAGGTCATATCGTGTCGGAGACAGTTTTACGTGTGTAGGAAGTCGGAATACCCGGAGAGAACCACAGAGCAACGACGAGCAGCTGACAGCTTACCAACATCGTAATTCCGCACTTCAACACAAGCAGGGTTAGATTGGTTGAAGACATGGGCACCATCGACTTGCAGTACGCCTTAGTACACGGCGTCATCGTGCCTCCATGTGGACAATCGGGGTGAAGTGCCTTGCCCAAAGACACAACGCGGGAGTCCGAATCGATCGCTCAGACGGTCACCCATCCATGGACTAACCGGGCTCGACATTACTTAACTTGGGTGATCTGACGAGAATCGGTTACCCGTTGACTCCTATTCCCCGTACTCTGCACGAGTAGTGTTCTGTATTTTTATCTAACAATCATATTGATTTTGGCCTGAAAAACACGAAAAACGGTATGTATCACATAATGTGTTCCGATTCCGTATCATATAGACGACTCATTCTGATTCCGTATCATATAGGCCTAGACGACTCGTTTCCGGGGGGGGGGGGGGGGGGGGCTATCATAACATACGCATGAATACGTTCTATGTGCGTTTCAGTGATCGACTCAGCTGATCGCTTACAAAACAAAACAAAATTCCTACAGTTACCGATAGAACTATTAATAGCCAATGGCCAGCCACGCCCCCATAATAAATACTGATTAAACGAAATAAAAACAAACCTGTACTAGTTAAATGGTTGGAATGGGAAAACTATTTAAAAATGAAGTGACACTGAGAGAGAATAATTTGACAACACAACTAGGAAAATTGCGGTGATCACGTTACTCATTGTTTGTTAGAGTGCACAACAATATAGTCCCCCCAAAACTTTTCTTTTAAACTTTTTCTCTCCCAACATTATGTCCCAAAACTGTATTAATAATTCAAGACTTAATCTTTTTATGTGACAGAATTGTTAGATAAATGAATTATCATGATAATGTGCATGTCCTGTGATTTGCATCAGATTCTCGGTGGAGTCCAAAAATGGGATCACTACTCGCCGGCAAAGCCGACTCGTTGAGATCCCATTCTGGACACCACCTCGAATCTGATATAAATCACAGGACATGCACATTATCATGATAATCTGTATGTACTACGACTAAACTTGATCTAAGTGAATGAAGCTGATATTTTTGAAGAAAAATATCACATTCGACAATCTGTTTAGATTCTTGCTTGACACTGTTTTGTGTTGAAGCATTCACGTCATAACGTCACTCAGATGCGTATCGATCAATCAGATTCGTTCTTACATCACGTGTTTACACGTAGCTGGATGTCACGCGCTCATCTCTCAGTGTCGGTATTGTATCGGGCAACATTGAAAACACAGCAATCGTGGTGCAGTGGAATGTATCAACTGGGGCGTGCTGCATTCCAATTGTCTTTGCGAGCCAAGAGCTGGTGTTATTGACTCGACAAGATACAGAAATTTTAATTTTGTCTTCCAAATCATAGCTTATGATCCCTGGTTGTAACCGGTTTGTCGAGCTTGTTCCGAAGAGGTAAGCTATATTTCGGAAGAAAGCATTTGAAAATAACATAATTCCAAAAAGATCAGTGTTTCTTAAGCCTTTTGGCATTGGCATGGCTATGGTTGATACATCGGGTCGCAATTTGTGTGACGTCATGAAAACTTGTAATGGATCATTGCGTTTCGTGTCATTTTCATATTACCATTTTTGTGTCCGTCCTCTCCAACTCGTGATCCTCTTGCATTCAAATGCTTCCGGGGCCCCATGCTGGTGTGGTTAAATAGTCAAAGAAAATAAAAACAAACAAACAAACAAACAAACAAACAAACAAACAAACAAACGCTTAGATCTCAACATCCTTGATAGTTATGATTGAAATTGGTGATAATAAAATAATGTGTTGGTCTCGCGGCATAGATTGAATGATAAATACTCTATTGAGGATTATTTGTCTGGATACTTCACTCTTGAGGTTACTATTTCCATTGATCGTGTCTCTCCCTTGTGGGTAATCGATCTAAGTAATCATTGTTTAGATGTTCGAGATTTCCCCATCCGTTGTCGAGACTGTTTTCTTTTGCTGTAAATATGCCTGTCATTGCCACAAGAGAGAGAGAGAGAGAGAGAGAGAGAGAGAGAGAGAGAGAGAGAGAGGAGAGAGAGAGAGAGAGAGAGAGAGAGAGAGAGAGAGAGAGAGAGAGAGAGAGTTTCTGTTGGCTTACTCGACATCGTTTAGATTTGGAAAGCCTTCCCTGTCTAAAATGGCTCTTTATGTGTGAGCGCTTCAGGTTGTTGTTTTATGTTGATTATTGTACGCCTGGTCTATGAAATCCATCGACAGCAACACTGAACCATGCGGAAAATGAAAATCCGTTCCGCACTCATGTGTCGAACGGAAATCGTTGACGGACTATTTTGGACGATCACGTCATCTGTCAAAACTTCACATAATACCACCTACTTGGAATTTCCATTTGACCAACAATCACAGAAGCCGTGCAGTTTAAACGAAGCGATTGCGTTCTAATAAGCTATCGTAAAGACAATAAACTAAATAAAAACATATAATTACTTCTAAAATTTAGAAGGGAGAGTTTAAACCAATCATTTCTAGCTGTATAATGATAACAGATTGAATTGAACTAGCTCAATTATGCATGGTACAAACATACGTACACCACATGTTTGGCCTATTTATAAATCTTTCCCGGACATTCCCCCAAATCGCGCATGTGTTTATAAACATTAGCAGACGATTGATCCCCCGAAACTGAACCGATTGCGAAATAATTTGTTGATAGTTGTCAAATGAATTGCTCAGTGTCCTAATAATTGTTTTTTAGAAGTGAGGGCGTGTAATAATATGGCCTCGAGTTTTATCCTTCCGCGATGGCAACGGTGCCAAACCGATTTAACCCATTCACACGCACGTGTCGGTCTATGTATTTACTGTACTGTTATCACAAAAAATGGTATTTTCTTCGACCAGATCGCGATCGGATTGCAACACACTAATATACTTATGAGTCGAGATTTAATAATAAAATATTGCGAAATTGAGACCGATTCACGGAAGACAAACGAAAATGTTGAGTCCAGCGCTGTGTTATTTCACGGCGTAATCTAAATCCTCTTCTAAAAGACACGGATACTGTCTCCACTTTTCTCTGTCCTCTCGTTTCGTCACCCAATTGCAATTTCCGATCGGTAACGAATAACTCATTGCCCAGTCGTATAAATTATTGGCATCCAAACGCGCTATGTATTCACTTCGTTCGTTCGATTCAATTTCAAATTGCTTCATGTAGTGATTATTAGTTTTCGCGTAACGCCCCTTCTGACATCTTTTTCGAACATGAGCAACATATCCACGTCGGACAATAATTCCAACTGGATTTCGGTCATCTTCAACAGAGCGTCCCAAGCCAATCTGGGAGCCGTGTTATATCAAACCGGATCTAGATCGTAATTGGAAGAACAGACCTTTCTGAACTTTTCGAACACGTCAGCCTAAAGAAGCACATCGGTTTCCAGATATAAATAATGGTAATTTCTCAAAGATTTCAAATTGAATAACGTCCTTACTTTTTGAACGTGGTCGCAATCGAAGTCGAAAAAAAATCTTCTCTGTGTAATGGCGTCTCGTCCACTCTTTCCAAACCGTCCATGTAATTATACTGATAGACTCCTTCCCTCAATACGCTATCTGATTGCTGCTCGTTTTCGAAGTAATGGGGGTCATGATGTTAAATTCTACCTTCTCTAAATTGTCGACTAGCTTTACGAGACTGGCAGACATGAATTTAAAACTGTCTATGAAACGTATTTCTCGCCTGACAAACACTTCCTTTTTTCCAACGTCTGTTCATTTATTATTTTCTTTCGATTCTATCCACGACCATCCATTTCGCGAAAGAAATATATTTTTCTTCATTGTGCGTGATACATTCGAAATCCCCTAGTTATCGCCGAGAACAGATGACAATCATAACCCGACAGATTGTGAAATATAACTGGAAAGAACTTAGCATCTTAACCTTTTACCCAACGTAACGGCCAAAACCGGCTAGCGCTATTCTCAAAAATCGCCAATTAATTTTCATTATTTTTTCATTTTTTGTCTCAAAAACATAGGTTGTGACCCCTCATTGGAACGAGCTCGTCGAGCTCGTTCCAACGAGGGGTCGTAACCTATGTTTTTGAGTCAAAAATGAAAAAAAATAGCTATTCAAGAATTTTTTTGCAAGTGTCGTCTGCTGTTCATGTTAGGTAAAGGGTTAGTACTTTAAATTGCAACTACTGTGAGCGACACAGTGTAGTGATTATGATCTCCCACTCTGTTTTATTTGGGTTTCGAATTTCCGGTGAATAATTGTTGACCAATTCACTGAAAACAAACGAAAAATGTAAAGCCCGGCGAATCAGGATTTTTTGCTGGATCAAATGTCGAATCCAATCATGCAAAAGATTCGAAATCGAATCGAATTGACTCCATTTCCCAATTGTTATAATACTACTGCTGTCTTACTAGTACTGTCTATCTCCCGTGAGTAGGTATAATGTGGGGGCTCTGGCACACCACCCTCACTGTACCAGAATAGCTGTACCAAAAATCAATCGTTATGTTTCGCGTGTTTCATAGCAATATCGAAATGTAAAAAAAAATCGAGGAAATTTTTAAAATTCACCTTCGTTTTCTGGCACACATTACTCTTTGGACCCGAGCGGGCGCTTTTCCGGCTAGGAACTTGATAGTCATAACGTCATTAAATAGGATGGCTGTTCAGTAAATGTGCTGGGTAGACCAATTAATATCTTCAACGTGCAGGCGCGGGGCTGCACGTTGAAAATATTGATTGGTCTACCCCAAATAATGAATATGAACTCTTCTAATTACTGACATTGAACTGGCATGGAAGATACCACTAGAGTTCAATGGGTTAAAAATTAAGATAAAGTACATTAATAAAGAACAATAAAGCAATAAAGTACATTAAAATGCCGAGACGTTAGTATGCCAGAAAACGGAGGAAAACAAAAAGAAATCATCTCTCAATAATTGTACTAAAATGCCGAGACGTTACTATGAAATTCTGGCACAAAAAATGTTAGTCCATTTTCATGCGTTTACGGCATCTGTTTAAAAAACGGATGTACCTTCGGTCTAACCACTGGATTTTTATGAGGAAGAACGAGGAGAGTCATCAAGTTATTTAGAATGGCAACATTTTTATTGGTCTACCCCACACATTTACTGAGCAGCCATCCTATTTAATGACGTTATGATCTATCATGTTCCTGGCCAAGACACATTGCTCTGTCACATTTGAGTGGATAGTACAGAAAAGGCACTATCCATTGAAATGTGACAGAGCAATATTTGATGTAAAAACTCTGTGTCCTGTGTGGTCAGAAAATTGTTTTAGCACTCTACCAATTGAAGTTGACACCAGATCTGATAAGGAAATTCCGATAGGAGTAACAAATATATGAACAAGAGAATTGTAATTTGTTGGACAAATTACAGGCTTTCCCAACTTTCCAATGTCAAAATGCAGACTACATATAGCAAAGGAAAGTGTTTGAAATTAACCATTTCCAAAATGATAGACAAAAAACATCCAAAGTTGGCTAATTTTGGCATTCTCTCACGGTTCTCATATTAACTCCCTCATTTTGCTTGGGGGTTAAATCTTGAGATTAAAAAGTAAACAGTAACTTTTTTCTACAGTCATTGTTGCATCTATCCATACCAAATAATTGCTACAACAACCTTGCAATTAAAGGAAATGAGTACAGATGTTTGCAAAATTCACTGAAAATCATTTTTTTTCTGACAGTACTATTCTTTACATGACCAAAGCTTATGTTGTGTTAAGCCCCAAAGCATAACTTACAGCAGAGGATTTGTTCATTAGACATCTCTACCTATAGCAAACCAAAGTGTTTAGAATTAACCCTTTCCAGGGGTTAATTTTGAAATATATGTGTGGTGATTTTAGTGTATCATATTATGCTCTTAATGTGTGAACATCAATCACAGACTGAGTGTCTGAAAAGAGACATGGACTAATCTTGAATCTTGATATTTGAATGAACATGTACAAGTTGAGGGTACTCCAAGTCAAGTCCTGACAACTGGGTGAGGGTTAAAACTTGGAATAAAACATATAACAGGAAAATCGGGAAAGGTGTTGAGACAATATGGCTCCAGTGCTAAGAAATTGCATGTGAATGTTGGCGAAAATAACAATTATTCCGACAGTACCCTTATGGGAAGTCTCAAATCTGCCAAGGGTTAAGCTTTTAATAATAACATATAACACAAAATTTGTCATACTTTGACTGCTGCATGCAGCTATAGAAAACATTCAGAGCTCCATCAATTAAAAATGTAGTAAATCGTCACCTAAACTTAGGAAATTCTGAAAAAATTGGAGTTTTTTGGATGGTACCTACTTTTATGCAACCAGAATGGTATAGGGTTAAACTTTACAACCAAACTTACAACAACAAATATGCTCGATAGTCAATTGTGAATACGTACATGAAAAGTGTTTGAAATTAAGCCTTTCCAAAAAGATAGAAAATGCAACCAAAGTTGGCCAATTTTGGCATTTTCAAACGGTACTCTTATTCTCGCCCTCATTGTGCTTGAGGGTTAAATCTGAGATTAAAAAGTAAACAGTAACTTTCTTTCACATTCATTCTTGCATCTATCCATACCAAAATAATTGTTACAACAACCTTAAAATTAGAGAAATTTGCCCTTGAAGTTGGTCAATTTTGAAGAAAAAAGCTATATTAATGTCATTTTTGGCCAGTGGGGGTTAATATTGAAAGATTTGAGTGGTGATTGTGATGTATCATATTATGCTCTAAATGTGTGGAAAATTTGAGCTAAATAACTGTAAACAGTTTTGAGACTTTCGAAAAATGTTAAAATTGTGAAAGTGTTGGCAGAATATTTTGAAAATACGCATTTTCACAGACATGACGATACCGCAGTTCACTAGATGTTATGACTTTACATAAGTATGCCAAATTTGGTTAAAATCGTAGAGCTTGTTTTTGAGCAGTTCAGCAGACAAAATTCACGGAGAAAAAAAAAAAAAAGAGAAAAAAAAGAAGAAAAATTTTGAATAAGAAGAATAACAAGAGTCTTTGCCAAACTGGGTTTTCATGCCAATCAATAAACAATCAAAGTCATATTTATTTCCTTATGATTACAAAAGACTAAAGGCATAATACTGTCTTTATCAAAGATTCACAATGGTGAACTTGGGTTGCTGCCACAACTCTCGAGTTAGCTCTAGGCAGTTAGAGTACGCATAAGAGTAACAATTGTAACTTCTCAAAGGTGATATCCGGGAATATTTTCATTTCTCTTTCATTTTCTTTTTTCATGAGTTTGAATGTGGAAACTGGTTGCATAAATTATGAAAACCCATGTACTGCTTTCAAAGTGGGCACAGTTTGGAAAAAATGCATACATTTTTTACCATTGTCCACACCACACCCACCCCTGTCTCCACAAGTGTTCCAGTGACAATCACTCAAGTTTCCTGTCATTGGATGCATATATACTGCTCAGAATGCCTTTTGGTTGGTATGCAAATAGATGCAGTGCATGGTGAAGCTGTTTTGGGACAAAAATACACTAGCAAAATGGATAAGTCAAACAAATTTCATGATCTAGAGAAAACGCGTTTTTTACACCTGGATACCCCCCCCCCCCCCCCCCCACACACACACACACGTTGTGTCACACACTTTGTCCACCCCACCCACTGGCCATAGTGTGATTGTCAGATATATGGAATCATGTGTTCAATTAACGAGGCTATAAGTTACCGACTTTTGGGGCATCATAGCCTCACATTTTCTATGGGAATTCTTATAATAAATTTTGAGGCCATAGTGTCATTTTCAGATATGTTGAAACCTGTTTTCAATCAACGAGGCTAAAGTTGGCGACTTTGGGGGCTTTGTAGCCTCACATTTTCTATGGGAATTCCTATAGTAAATGTTGAGTTCATAGTGCCATTTTTGGGGTATGGGGAAACCTCAGTTCAATCAATAAGGCTATATGTTGCCGATTTTGGGTGCTTTATAGCCTCACATTTTTTATGGGAATTCCTATAGTAAATGTTGAGGTCATAGTGTCATTTTTGGGTATGGGGAAACCTGCGTTCAATCAATGGGGCTATATGTTGCCGACTTTTGTGGCTTTATAGACTCACATTTTCTCTGGGAATTCCTATAGAAAGTTTTGAGAACCTTGTAAAATCAATGAGCCCTATTGTCAGTGTCCACTACTGACACTGATGAAATCTTAGTGTATAGCTAAATATTGTTTTTCCCAAAAAACTTAGTTTATGACCCCTTATTGTTACGGGCTCAAGGAACGCGTTTTGATTAGGCCACACGCTATGTTTTTGAGGCAAAAATGGAAAAAATAATAAAGCTGGAATGGCGATTTTTGTGAATAACGCTGACCAGATATTAACGCAACGTTGAATCAAGAGCTAAGCTGACAAAAAATGAGTTTCTATGTGGATGGACACATCGTAAATAAACGTCAAGTGATTTGGAAAGAAAACAGCAAATTTCATTCCACCCAGCAAAAAGTTAACTTGTAGAAAGATCCAAGATCCCTACTGGAGGATGATCCAAGCCTATCACATCATCATTGAAAACAAAATACGATACATGTGTTTTGAATTTTATTGGAACCATGACTGTGTTTTATTTAAAACAATGCACGTGTTTTCAGAAATTATGTCACACTGTTGTGTTCACTTCACTTTCGGGCAGCTTCCTTTGTACCTTCGCCATGTCGTAATTTATAAAAAAAATCGTCTGCATTAAAGTATTTAATTACAGATGTAAGTAATATGGCATTACTTCTGATGTCTTATACTCAGCACATAGTGTTTGCTTCCAGTACAGTCCACGTGGACTTGTCGTATTCGACGCGCGGGCAGTGTTGTCCACGCATGTGTTTTCCAGGTAATAAAAATCACCATCAGCAAAATTTCAAGTAATGAAGCACGGGGATGTACCCGGTGCTTCATAATTAAATTTTTGATGACTATTCCTATAATAAGTGTTTCGAATCCAATATTACTGCGCCCGTGGAAATATTGCTCGTCCTGGGAAATATTGTCCACCCGTGGAAAGTGACCCGCAGGGCGGCGGTACTGTATATGCTCCTTCACACAGAACAAAATGTGGGAGTCGATATTGTTTTCAACTTGGCGACTTTATGTTTCTTTAGCTGTGTATCAAATACATGATATATTATTTTATCAATCAATTTCTTTGTTTCTTTGAAGATACATATCGCATGCATTTTTCTTATGTTAATGATGCAACAATATACCAAAATTAACGGAACATTCAAAATGTATTCTGGTCTATACGTGTGTCGCGACCCCATCACGATCTGATAAAAATACCACTTTTGTGAAATGCGATACTATGAGTTTCCCCGTGATAATTAACCATTGACTCATTAAAAGTAAAAACAGATGTCACAAAGTTCACACAATATAGGTTTATTCAGTTGTTAAAGCTTGTCGATGGTATTTTGAAAACGAGAGTAATCTTTTTTGATCAAACTCCTACATCACTTTTCTACCCACTATTTTTCAAATTCTAGTGAGAAAATAATCGAAGATATCCTGACGTACTGTTGTTTTATAAAAAATAATATTAGTGTGGTTTTTATTTGAGTATCTTCATTGGTGTAAACGTGGACGTAGTGATATATTGTATTCATTTATTTCACTGTTTGATGTTTTTATTTATATAAATAATAAAAGCAAAATAACCAACTTCTATATTCGTGTGTAGATTTAGCTAAAATATAAACATAACACACACTTTTTAAAATGTTTGCAACCTATCTTGTTTGCAGATCGTGGGTGAATGATATATTCTGTTTACATCAGTTCTAGGAATTTTTATTTTGAGGAAGCAGCAAATGTGATCTCCACGCAAGACATATGCGTTGAATTCATGACGAAAAACCATATTACAATATGGCTAAGTCAACTTTAGGCTTTTAACATGAGACTCTACAGACAGGAAACACCTCTTCTTGTGTGGCGAGAGCATTAAATTTCCGAGAGAAATTTGCAATGCACGAGAAGACTGCATGCCACAAGTAACACATAATAACGCACTGCATCGCTGTTTTCTACCGGAAGTTATCTGGCCAGGACTTACCGATTTTTGAAAAAAACAGTTGTACAGGGGTGCTATCTCATTGATTCTAAATGTCAACTGAATATTATCTCCGCCTGTTTCAGTTGAGGAGAGAATTTCAGCAAAAGTTCTCTTATACCAAGAAACGCACATTATAGCACTGCGTGCTACTCTTAGAAGGATCTGAACCAAATAAAGTGACTTGGGGTATTCTTGGTGATTTGGAGTGATCTTTGGGCCTATTTGGGTAATTAGATTTACTCTCGTCAGTCGAACACACCCTTCGAACAAACCCCCAGTCCTATTGTAGGCCAGTTGGTCACATAGCAATCCACGTGCCACAATAGAGGCCAAGATGGCGGCCCCCAGTAAACAAAATGGTCGACGAAAACGAGCGTCACCCTAACAACACGCGTTGCGCACGCGCATTAAGACTATGGGGGGGGGGGGGGGGGTAACGTCACAAGATAGCCGCACACGTGGGCTACCATGACAACTAAATCTGACGTAACTGAGTCACATGACTACGACGTCACTTCCTACGTCCACCCACTAGGTCCCCCAATCTGCACCCCTTTCCTACTACTTACGTGTCTGCATTTTCCAACAAAATATTTGGGTAGGGCATCTCTCCGGCTCCTGGTACCTACGGCCCTAAACACGATTGTGCTGGATTTGTTTTGTCAGTGGAGAGGCCACCATCGCGAGAGTAAATTCTTCCCAACAGGGAATATGAAAGCAGTGGATCTTGAAATCCACTCGTCGACACGAGCCGTCCTTTCCAAAACTTCCAGCCATACTCAGCTAGTTTTAGAGAACTGTGAGAGGAGAGAAGAATTTCGGGATACACATATTTTGTGGAAAAGTTTCCAAGGAGACTAAGATGACTGAATTTCGTGTTCGCGATTTTTGTAGGTGCGCCACAATTTTTGTGGTGTTGATTTGAACATTTAACCAAAGTGCATATTTGAAGAAAATAGTTCCCTTCGTAGGTATGTAAACCACTGAATGCACCCAAAGCATATACCTCTCTAATATGTGACTGTTTTTCCAAGAAACTGTATTGTAATAGACAGCATAATGTTTTGTGGCAGACAGTTGTGTTTCCTGCAGGTGAATTTAATATAACAAAGTTGAATAAATCATGGAATACTTTGGACTGGAACTCCCCTGTATTGTAATTTTGAATATTGAATGGATACTTTTGTCTAGTTCTTGCATGCTTTACAACTGGTATTTCTGACAGGAGCAACTTACCATGATCAGACGTATCATTATAATAGTACTCTGCCGTGCCTTTGGGTGTATATATGCCACTTCCCTGGAATCGTCCTTTTGGTTGGTGTATGTTGGCTGAAAGAAAATTCACCCCGGCACCAGATGCAAATGCAGAATGAAATTGTACTGCAGCTAGTAATGGAAGCGCATCCATCCAAGCTGTTGGGAACACAATATTTCCAATCTGGTACGTCTCTGTTAAATCTATTGGCGGGCTCTTGAATAGTACATCAAAACAAGTAAATGTTCCAAACTTACCAAACTCTGTGTCAAACGTTATAATCTCTGTTGTACTTGGTTTGTTATATTGAAACTCGAAAAACAGATGTTCTTTATGGTATCGAGCTACGAGGAAACCTTGTCTGTCAAAAACCATATTGGTATTGTACTGATAGTGGTGATCAATTGGGCAGTTGGGGTCTATGATTTGATGGCAGGGTTGAATGTCGCCAAAATTAACGACGACGTAAATTGAGTGATTTCTAGCAAGACAACTCACATATGTCTGCACTTCACGATGTATTTTGTTGGTTGGATCTGTACATGGATTCCATTTCTTTAACTGTGGATCCGGAATGTTTTCTAAATATGGATAGATGAGCTCTCTTCTCCCATCCCAGTTCAGACCAGTTATACCGTACTCTGGAAAAACAATGATATTCGCTTCCTGAAAGAAAATTTGGATACTTTTATTCAATGTAAATACAATATCCAGCTCCAATCTCTAAAGCAACTAGTCTTTATTCCGTGAGCAATCCTATGCTCTTATGGGACGCATGTTTACCTACTCTTCGTTAAGTTTGCGTGAAAACTGCTGTTGACTTGATGTGATGTCCCTTTCTTAACAAAGATGTACAAATATTCTTTGAAACCCCAGTTATAGATTTTCCAATTAATAAATATATATTTCTCCTTAAAACTAATACAAATATTCTTTGAACCCTCAGTTATAGATATTCCAATTAATAAATATTCATTTCTCCTTGAAACTATTAAGATATGAACATTATTGGGGAAACTACGCGGCGTATCATAAAACTACAGTCATAAGTATTTAGTTTTCAAACATATCTAACAGTGCTGTAATGTCATTAAAGATTGGGTCAAATCATTCTTGACTGAGAGACATTTCTTCTATTGATTCACAGAAAATAAATGTTTACGGTTCTTTTTAATTCAATCGTATGGAATATTTCAGTTGGTCGGAAAAACGAACCTACGGTTCATTTTTCCGACCAACTGAAATACTCCAGACATTTGAATCTAAAACATAGGCGATGGACTATTTAAGGGCTAGACTGGTTTCAGGCTATACCAAAAATGAGATCCTTAAAAAATGACAGGTGGCTTGAGAGTTTAGTCCAGAACTTGATCTCCTGAAGCATAAACGGCATATTTATTTATTTATTGGTGTTTAAGGTTCACATACTTATGCACAGTGGCTAATCGTGACCGTGACGGTTTTACGGGTGGAGGAAGCCGGAGTACCCGAAGAGAACCACGAGCATCGACGAGCAACTGTCAGCTCCTCAACATTCTAACTCTGTTCAAGCTCCGCTCAAGCAGGGTTACAGCGGTTGAAGACATGTGCACCATCGACGTGCAGTACGCCTTCGTGCTCCCATGTAGGCAACCGGGATAAAGTGCCTCGCCCAAGGACACTACGCGGGTCGTCCCGGACGGGGATCGAACTTGGGACCTTTAGCATAGAAGTTCACCAGTCTACCACTGTGCCACCGCGCTCCCAGCATATACGGTGGATAGCCCGCTGTTTTGTGGTAACACACTTTCGTGTGTTAGTCCTTTGAATATCAGTTCATGTTTAGATTTTACGGCAAAAGTTCAATGTAACTTCAGATAGTATTCTGATCTCTGGGGTGAATCATGACAGAAAATGATGTGTTGTTTGTAGGCATAGAAGTGTGTATTTTGTTGAGGTGGTGGTCAAGTGATAAAATAGATAAAAACTAAATTTGTGTTTGGAGATATATGGACACTTATTAAGAAACGAAATCGATTTTATTTTGAAGGCATGAGCCAACACAACAACAAATCAAAACAAAAACAAACCCCACCTCATGGGGAGTGGCGTTTCCAATCCAAGTCATTTCAGTGCCTAAATTAAAAAGCCGCCGTCACATTTTGGTCGCCTGTGGGAAACCATTGAGTAATTAACTACAAGTCTCGAACATGTACTATTAAAAAGATGACAACCAGTTGATGTGTATGCCATAAACGGTCAACTGCATGCTTCATCTTTAGTTAAATATTTAATACAGGTGCTTTGGAAAATGTCTAAGCTGTCTGGTGAAAATGGCGAAATCGGTTAAACGTAAAGAGGAACAGCTTTCAAACAAGGTTCATACGAATAAACGAACGTCGTATAAACAAACGTTGTCATTTATTTATTTATTTATTGATGTTTAAGGTCACATATTTATGCACAATGGCTAATCATGACCGTGACAGTTTTACGGGTGGAGGAAGCCGGAGTACCCGGAGAGAACCACCGAGCAACGAACAAACGTCGTCACTACCCATTTGTTTACATCATAACAAATTTGTTACATATTGATTTGTGTATTATTTTTTTTATCATTTTTAGAAAGATTTGAGTTAAATTGTATAATAAGTTGGCGTGGCTGTACTGTTTCCCCCTCGCTCACTTCTTCAATTTTCAAGCTTATGTGTATTCTGCCCGTTTTATGGCAAACTCACGACAGTTTTACCTGCACGTATGGACAAAACTATAGTATACTTAACTCATCGCATAACATTATGGCAATATATGTTCAGTGTTGATCACAAAAATTGCCCCTCTCAAAGTTTTATATTTTGTTCAATCTTTCCTTCAAAAATATTAGTGATGAACCATCACTGCACCGATCTTTTCTGAGCTCGTTTCAAAGAGGTGTCAGAGAACTTTATTCTGGGAGCAAAAAATGATAGTGAATGTAAACCTTCCAGACCCAAACAGAAGTTATCCAGACCATCACATATCACCCATGTGGTGTAACACGACACCATCGTCAATGCCAAAGCAAAGATGTGCCAAAAGTTATATTCTAAGGGCAAACAATGATAGTGAATGTACACCTGTCAAGCACACATAGAAGTTATTCAGACCATCGCATATTGCCCCTTGGGTGGAACAGGGCGCCATCGGCAATGCTAAAGCAAAGGGATGTCAATGGCTATATTATGGGGGCAAACAATGATAATAAATGTACACCTTTCAGAAACACATAACAGTTGTGCAGACCATCACATTTCGCCTCTTGAAAAGGCGCCGTCGGCAGTGCTAAACCAAAGAAGTTCCAAAGGCTATATTCTGGAGGCAAACAATAATAATGAATGCATACCTTTCAGACACAAACAGAAGTTATGCAGACCATCATATATCGCCCCTTGAGTGGAACAAGGAGCCATCGGCAATGCTAAAGCAAAGATTGTTTCAAGTGCGATATTCTGGGGGCAAACAGTGATAGTGAATGTAAACCTTCCAGATACATATAGAAGTTATCCAGACTATCACATATAGTCCCTTGAGTGGAACAAGGTACCATCTCCAAAGCTAAAGCATTGTCGATGGCATCTTATTCCACTCAAGGGATGATATGATGACTCTAAACACAATAGAATGGATCAAGAAAAATTGATGTTGCACGATTTTTTCCTTTCAATAAACCACCGGACAACGATCAGCATGTTAACGTAACGAGCAAATCGCAGGAGAATCTGTCCGATATAGTGGAATCTCTAATGAAAGGTTACGTAATGAATAGATAATCTAATATTTTGGGGTAGGTACAGAGGACCATCCAATTTCTAACGCCTCTTTTGAAATGCATATTCTATTGTCCATTTTTAATATTATCGTTGCTAAGCACGAAGAACGCTAGCCATCCTCTTCTTATACATATCATCTGTTGCGTTGATACAACGCCCCCACCTTCGAGTATTTCCGTACCTATAGTAGGTACTTCAATAATGGCATGCAATGGTGATGTACACCAACACCGCCCACCTCAAGTGGTACCAACCATACTTTATAATCTAGGTGTTAACTAAGCTATATTTTTAAAGAGTTCAGGGGTGAAGCTATTAATCTATCGTCTAACAGATGTAAAATATAATACATCTATACTTGTCGCAGGTGTATTCCTGTCCTGGAAGGAATATCTATAAACAGCACAGAACGAGTTAAGCTGGAGTTAAGATGGATGAACAAAAACTTCAAATTATCACAATGTATCTTAGCTGCAATTTAAAAAAAGAAAAAAATGTTGATTATGACCTCATCGCAACTTTATCTTCGTTCACGTCAGATGCAACACGTAAAGATAGTCAGAGGGACTGAAACAATAAGCAATAAAGCTGTTCCCTAATTTGCACCTCCCGTGTTGGAATATCGCGAACAAACTCACACAAATGCTGCCAGTAAAATCAAAATGCACTCGTCCTACTCTGCACACTGAAACTGATCGATAATGTGGTTAATCCTTTGAACCCCGGTGCTTTCTTCCATGTCACTCCAATGAAGCAATTGGAAGAGTCTTTATTCATTATTGGGGAGGGGGATGGGGTGGAGTGGGGGGTAGACCAATTCATATTTTCAATGTGCAAACAAATATTGATTGGTCTACCTGGGACATTCTCTTAAAAGCCATTCTATTTAATGAAATTATGACACATCATGTTCGAGTACTCTCGGGTTCAAAGGGTTAATGGAGAAGTATTATTAACTTCAGAACTGTGATTCATGTGCTGAAGTGGTGATGGGGTACAGGATCATCTGCTAACTCGACATTTATAGTTATCTAACAATCTTGATTAAAAGTGCGTAATATGAAGTCGAAAAACAAATTATTTTAACCCTTTACCTAACATAAAAAGCAGACGACACTTGCAGACAAAATTACTGAATAACTGATTTTTTCATTTTTGGCGTCAAAAACATAGCTTATGAACCCTCATTGGAACGAGCTCAATGAGCTCGTTCCAAAGAGGGATCATAAGCTATGTTTTTGAGACAAAAAAAGAAATGAAAAAAATAATGAAAATTTAATGGTGATTTTTGTGAATAGCGCTGGCCGTTTTTGGCCGTTACGTTGGGTAAATGGTTAAATAGAAAATCAGGGGTTCGAATCCACGCCGAGATTTTCCTTCGGCACCAACCGCCTGGCGAAACGATACGGAACCACGCACACTGCTTGGCACCAACCACCTGGCGAAAGAATATTGAACTAAGCATACTACTCTACCACCCAGGGAAGTGTGGCCGAGCGGTGTACGTGGTTTAGTATAGTTTCGCAAGGCGGTTGGTGCCGAATGGAAACGTCCTCAAAGTAGGATCGAACCCTCGCTGTGCCATTTGCAGTATAACCAGTCTCCTTTCTTGATTCTAAGGCACTCGCGAAATTTGAAAAGAGACGTTCTCGCTGATTTCAGGTGAAGGGTAGTTTGTAGATTTAAGTGATGAAAATTCTTGTGCAGTACACAGTTACTACTTACACAAGAAGCTGCCTTTTCCACCTGTATTTTGTAAACTTCCAAATTTCTCATCATGTCACTAAGAGCTTCATCTCTGGTGGAAATTCCTGATCTATGTGGAGGGTTTATGACACTGTGTTCATAAACAGCAGCAACGAAGCTATTCTTTTGTCCTGCGGCAACTCCGAAAGTTCTTATCGCACCTTCTTGGAAAATGATCACAAGTGCTACAAGCAGCAGACGAATTTGAAATGCCATCCTTTTCAACCATTAAAATGTTTCATTCTCTATGAAGCGAATGACATGCGCCCTGTACTACTTACTCGTGATTAACCCATTCAAATAATTTCAAAATAATTGTTACCAAAGCAGTTCGATTTTCTTTTATTTTTAGTTCCCTTCTGCTGTAAAAATGTCATTTCATTTTTTATCACTTCTTATAAAAATAGAAACGATCATTATTTTTTTCGAGAGCCGGTATGTAACACAAATTGTCAGACGGCTGCTTATCAGAGGGTTGACGAAGTTTTCATATGTGTTTTGGTAAGAAGATATCTACATTACGTTTACACAGTCATTCAACATTTCACGACCCCCCCACAATGAAAATACGAGTTTTATGTTCGCAAGGTCGAGAGGTTATCGGCGCTCCCGTTTTGAGTTGTTGACGCGAAATTTATAGAGAGACATTCTCCACAGTCGGTGAGGATACCTTAGATATATTCAGTTCTTCAGTAACTAGCTCCATGTTTTTTGTTAGGTTCTCGAAGTATACATTGATGTGTGGATACGTCCTAAAGTCCCTACTGGGCAAACACATGATATACACCATATTTCAAGTGGAATCCAATCCCGAATCGAATCAAACAGAAAATGTCAGGAGATAAACTTTAACCCTTTACCTAACATGAAAAGCAGACGACACTTGCAAAAAAATTCTTGAATAACCAATTTTTTCATTTTTTGTCTCAAAAACATAAGTTATGACCCCTCATTGGAACGAGCTCGACGAGCTCGTTCCAATGAGGGGCATAACCTATGTTTTTGAGACAAGAAAATGAAAAATTATGAAAATTAATTGGCGATTTTTGAGAATAGCGCTGATTAGTTTTGGCCGTTACGTTGGGTAAAGGGTTAAGATTTAAGATCATGTCACTAAGTGTGTCATTTAAGAGACATGACATACATCACAGGGCCCATCGAATCACAACTTTCAAGTGGAATGGAATCAAACAGAATTTCAAATCGAATTGAATTTCGAATCGAATCGAATCTCATCGCTCTTCAAGTTGAAAATATAACATCTTCTTACTGCTCTGTTTGGGCAAGTCAATGAAAATGCGGAATATTCAAGAATGAAGTCAACGTGGTTTCAGAAGCGGAACTTTCTGGAACTCTTCTTCAATCACCAGGTCACCGTGCAGGAGTCCTGATGATAGAAGAAAAGATAAAGATGAGACACTTGGTAGAATTGTAAGAACATCTCGACAGTTCGAAAATCTCCCAATCAGCGAGAGTCGTATCGAATCGAATCATCTGGAGCATTCGAATTGAATCGAATCGAATTTCGAAACTTCTCAAGGAAGTTATACACTAGCCACAAAGAGGCACATAATTTATACGACCACGTCTGTGCTGGATAGATCCCTGCAAATCTCGATTATCGGGTCGAATCGAATTCGGAATCGAATCAGACAGAGGATTTCGAATCGAATCGGATCTCGAATAGGACCTCAAACCTTTTAAATCAGTCGAATATATAGATAGTGCCCTTCTTTCAACCGACGTTTAATTATCTCGGTCAAATTATTTGCTTGCTTTCCTTGAACTATTACTGGACTCCTCCCTGTTCTGAGGAAAGTGGCAACAGGGTGAACCATTTCAGTAACAGGAGTGACGATTTACATGAGCTGAACACTTCATCTCCATTGCCCGCATGGGGCCACGGTGGCGTTGTGTACTAAGGCGTACTGCACGTCGATGGTGCACTTGTCTTCAACCAGTGCTAACCCTGCTTGTGTGGAGTTCGTATGTTGGGGAGCTGACAGTTGCTCGCCGTTGCTCGGTGGTTCTCCCCGGGTACTCCGGCTTCCTCCACCCGTAAAACTGTCGCGGTCATGCTTAGCCATTGTGCATAAATATGTGACCTGAAACACCAATAAATAAAAAAATAAATACATGAGCTGAATGTGTTATTTTGTTGATACATTCAGATTCTACGACAACAAGAATCGTCCTCATGCTATGGTATATTATTAGTTGCCCAGTGTCACTTCACGTAGGGCGCGGTGGCGTTTAGGTAACCGGTTCTCGTCAGATCACCGAAGTTAAGCAACGTTGAGCCGGGTTAGTCCTTGGATGGGTGACCGTCTGAGCGATCGATTCGGACTCCCACGTTGTGTCCTTGGGCAAGGCACTTAACCCCGATTGCCCACATGGGGGGGGGGGGGGGGGGGGGGGGGGCACGATGACGCCGTGTTCTAAGGCGTACTGCACGTCTATGGTGCGCATGTCTTCAAGAATCTAACCCTGTCGTGCTGCAGTGCGAAGTTACGATGCTGGGGAGCTGGCAGCTGCTCGTCGTTGCTCGGTGGTTCTCTCCGGGTTCTCCGACTTCCTCCACCCATAAAACTGTCACCGACACGATATGACCTTGCCTGTTAAAGTGTCGTTAAACCCTAATAAATAAAATAATATTCTGTACACGTAGTACAGGTTTTTACCTACACGAAGTCCGCCGTATCCCATGAGACCGAAGGCCGAATGGGATACGGCTTGCCGAGGGTAGGTAAAAACCTGTACTACGTGAACAGACATGGGGCTACGATTTTGTCTATTAACAACTAAGACTAAATCTCAATGTCTGCACATACTCTATGAAATAAACTTTCATCTGATGTTTCTGTTGTGATAGAATACATCCGGGCATTGCCATTGTGAAGAACATCCAGAATTGTTACCACTCTCGATGACTCGCAGATGGTACTCATCTCGAACATGTGTGAACGTAGGTGTGACACTGCGTACGCGTGCAATGGGCGAGGAAGCCGTATACACATCAAGAGTACGCCATTACATGGGGTTGCATCTCTCCTACAAATTACTGGAACGTCAGCCAAAAACGTCGCAACTGAATCTGTCCGTATCTTCAATATGGCATCAAGTCACTTAAGTCAATTAACCCTCGGCACTCTGATGTCAAAATACGAAAAATTCAAGCAAAATTTTCCCATAATGCGATTGGGAATTTAGCCAATTCACTCTTGTTTGACCGAGCTCAATGTGCTCTCTTAAACACGATTGAATTGGTTAACTTCCTAGTTACATTATGGGAAAAATTGGAAGGTTGAAATTTTCTTTTTTCGACATCAGAGTGCAGAGGGTTAATGCCATAGCGCTCCCAATCGGTGACGTGAAAGCCGTTACAGGCACGGTGTAACATCTTTCACATTATAAAACACCAAACGAAAGCCTAGCGTGAAAACTAGTGACACGATCACTAGAGCTGGAGAGGGGTAAAGGAGCAACTGCTCCAGGGCCCGGGATTTTTGGTGTTTCAAAAAGGTTGAAAGTCTCGGGAAGGGTTTTGGTACGGGCCTCCGATGATGGTGGAGGTGGCAGGGTACGTAGCCGTATCACTGACCAGTCATATAAAAAAACACTTGTTCCAGTTTATTGGTTTTCCACCTGTGTTTCCTGCATTGTGATGGTTACGATTATCTTTGGATATTATCTTTGGTGAAAAAATGCACCACACACACAGAAATGCACGTAATAAATTACCCAATTGTAAGGAAATAATTAAGTAGATATTGTCATGAAAATGCAAAAATGTCTAGGGGAGGACCCCCCCCCCCCCCGCCCCCCCTCCTTCCACGCTTATCGTTCGTTCCTTCGGCACTCGTAGCGCCCTTAACGAAGGTTCCACACATTGCCCCGAGGCCTATCATCGCTCTCGGTGGCCCTGAACACGATGTGAACTTTGTAATATTGTCACTTACTTTTTTCTGTCAATGATAACTAATGTGCTGAAAATATTTAATTTCAGATTGCTGCAAAAATGTGCCCATCCTCAACATACCCATCTTTAACCCTTTTAACCCTGGTGGTATTTTCCATATCAGTTCAATGGCAGAAATTGAAGAGTCCATATTTATTATATGGGGTTGGACCAATTAATATTTTCAACGTGCAGCCTTAGAGCTGCACGCTGAAAGTACTGATTGGTCAACACTACACATTTATCTTGTAGCCATGCCTCTTAATGACATTATCACGTAGCTTGTGACCCGGTCGGAAAAACGACCTCTGGTGTTCAAAGGGTTAATACCCATTAAAGTATATTCTTTAGAACGCGATCGTGGGTAAATTGAAAAATTCCGAGAAGAATTCTGTTGCTGTCTGTTTAAAGCCAAAACCCCCCAACTCAACCGAAAAAATAGCGGCAGCTGAGCCATGTTTGTATGATAAGTGAGAGATTCAGCAATCCAGCTGTTTTGACATCGGTGGTTTGACGTTATCGGGTGGTCGAAGACGCTGCAAACATAATAATATGCTTGCCACAGAAAGAGTACACCATTGTCGAAGGTTACTATCACCTGGCTAAAGCCTGTGACATTTTATTTTTATGAAAAGCAATTAGAGGTTTCAGAACAATTTTTCCTGCATATATAACTCGATACGTTAATCAGGTATTCAAAATAGTTTATCCACAATGCAGGTACAACAGATTGAGTGATTAACGAATTCAGTCTAATTTTTCATTTGGTCATTTCAAGTTTCGTCCAGTTTGTTCCAAAAACCTGTCTGTGTTTGTTGGATATTTTAATAATTGTTGACAGTAACCACAATGCATATATACAAGTATTAATGTACAACGGAGAATTTTTGCAAATACAAATTTGTACGGCGAGTCTCGCTCTTAGTACGAACATATCCTACTTGAGGCGAGCCGACTGGAATCCAGTACTGTGAGAATAAATCGTGTTTTAAATTTAACAAAAGATTTAGTCGTAGTTCAAAATTTCAATCACAGTAGAAAATGTGTTAGGGACCGACAACCCTAGGGCCCATCGATTCAGCCATTTTCGCGTCGAATCGCATCTCAAATCGAATCGGGTCTATTATTCGAATTCGAATCGAATCTCGAATCAAATCAGGAGCGTCTTGAATATGACCGACTGTGGGTAGGGGGGGTTGCTGTAAACCTGATTTGTTCCGACAGATAGGCTCAAGTCCTGATTGCTAAAATATTCTAATTACATTACCAAGGCATGCCTTCGTCGAAGGCATGCCTTGGTGATGTAGTTGGAATATTACCCAGTAAGGACTGTGGTTCAAAAACAGAGACGGGTACGAGAATCATCGATACTAGGCACTGCACGGGGCTAGCCGCAAGCAACAGCTCACCGTTGATATTGCCTGAAAACGTTAAATTTTCTTTCAACAGTGATAGTGTCTAGTGAGACTGTAATTAGCATGGCTGTTGGCATGGGTACAGACGTTCTGTTTGGATAGTGGAAACTACATTCAGTCTTTATTTTCAATATTATTTATGTGCAATTTCCACCAGAACTATACGTATTGTGAGACGACGAAGATGACTGATGCCAAGCTATATTCCCGTGAAAAAGATTCGAATGGAAACGAATCGTGCTGCCGATTCGAATCGAACCGAATAGCAACTTGAGATTCGAAATCGAATCGAATCGAATCTCGAAGCTTTGCAGGACCCTAGACAATCCGGCCACATTTAATTGACATGTGTAAACGTTCACCATAAAAAGGCGCCCACAATCCGCAAAAAATCGTCACGATCGAAAGAGCATAAGAAAAACAAAACAAGGTCCAACTGTTACACCTTATTATTAGTTGAATGGCTGCTTCTCTTAGCGAGTTCACTAGCAATATAGTCCTTACATACAGAATCGGTGCATTTCGCCCATATTGTTTGCCTCTGCGATATGAGCTCTGTTTTCTCTTCACTGAATCACGTATGTCTTATAAATAGGAAATTATAACAAAAGATATAACGTTACAATAAACCTAAGTATCCACTTTGTTATATCTCTGCTAATGGCGTGTTTTCGTATCCCACTGCAGCAACCGCGTTGTGTCCTTGGGCAAAACACTTCACCCCCATTGCCCATGTGGGGGGGGGGGGGGTGGCACGGTGGCGTTGTGTACTAAGGCGTACTGCACGTCGACGGTGCACTTGTCTTCAACCAATGCTAACCCTGCATGTGTGGAGTTAGTATGTTGGGGAGCTGACAGTTGCTCACCGTTGCTCGGTAGTAGTATAGCATGTACCCGACCGGCCCCCATTGGAAGGACCCCGGAAGTGACGTCATAGTCACGTGACCCAGTTACGTCATGTTTGGTTGTCATGGTAGCCTGCGTGAGCGGCCTTTCTGTGACGTCATCCCCATAGTGATACTTGGTGTTAGTGCGCAGCGCGTGTTGTTAGGGTGATACGTGTTTCCGTCGGTCATTTTGTATACTAGAGGCCGCCATCTTGGTTTCTATGGTAGCACGTGGTTGCTATGTGACCTAAGACCTTCTTATAGGACAGGGGTATGTTCGGAGGGTATGTTCCTTTGTACAAGAGTAATTTCCCGATTCGTAGAATTACCCAAATAAACCCGACAATCCCTCCAAATCACCAAAATCCACCCCAAACTACCGAAATTGACTTTATTTGATACGGGTTTTCCCCCGAATCCTATTTAGGACCGCCATACCATGGTACCGAGAGGCCCCTAGGTACTGAGAAGGCCTTCAGCGTTAAGTTCGATTGAACTAGAGTAGTTTTTCTGGTTCGGATTTCCCCCAGAATCCTTTTTTAGGACCGCCATACCATGGCTTATAATAGTAGCACGTAGTGCTATAGTACTGAGGGGCCCATTGGATTATAGCCAACTGATAGACAACCTCCATGAAAGCCTATATCATTCCCAATGCCAAGAATCTATCGAGTAGTTACTGATAAGTAATTTCTCGAACTACTCGAATCCAACCGAGCAAATAAGCCATAGAGTATTTACTCGAACGAGTGACTCGCATATACGACTCTTAGCCTCATTTCGGTATTTGAGGATACCTATGACCTGGTATTGTATTATTTGAGGATACCTATCGAGGATAGCTTCTGGAGAAGCCCTTTTTGTCGTATGAGGCCATGAGGGCCATGAGAAAATCCATCAATGAGGTCTTGTATACTATCCCTCTTAACTCCATTTCTTTTGAGACCATGAGGGCCATGAAAAAATCCCTCAGTGAGGCCTAATTTACTATCCCGCTTAGCCTCATTTCAGTATTTGAAGATACCTATGGCCTGGTATTGTATTATTTGAGGATACCTATCGAGGATATCTTCTGGAGAATCCCTTTTTTGCCCTATGAGGCCCCATGAGGGCCATGAGAACCCAATTTCAGCACCCCTTTTTGAAAAAAAAAACGTCTGGCCTGTGGCACTTTTTTAAGTCGTATGAGGCCATGAGGGCTATGATAAAAACCCCAATGAGGTCTAATTTACTATCCCGCTTAGCCTCATCCAACTTTACGGATCGGTTAATAATCCCACTTACGGAATCCCTTATATAGCTTGTCTATATGTATCCAGGGGAAATGAAGCAATCAGATTGAATATTTTGAAGGCCTGAGTGAAGGTATAGCTAGGAAGTAGTGTTACAAATCAATATTAATGGATGATAGTATAGCCAATAGTACTGGAACAAGCCTGCAATGGTACAAGTCTGCTGTAGAAGCTAATGAATGATAGGACAGATAGACCATAGACATGTAGTGGCCTTGGAGCTTTGGAGATAAGATGGAAGCCGTTGGTAAGACTACCTGTATAGGAACTGTATAGGAGCCATATGGAAGCTAGGAGCCATATAGGAGCTGTATCATATGTATCCTTAAATACCGAAATGAGGCTAAGAGGGATAGTAAATTAGACCGCCTTGGTGGACTTTTTCATGGCCCTCATGGCCTCAAACGATATGAGGCTAAGAGGGATAGTAAATTAGACCTTATTGAGGCCTTTTCTCATAGCCCTCATGGCTTCATACGACTAAAAAGGGATGCCGAAGGCCAAACTTTTTTTTTTTCAAAAGGGATACTGAAATTGGGGTTCCAGGGGCTATGGCTGTTAAATACCGGGAAGAGGCTAAGAGGGATAGTAAATTAGACCACATTGAGAGGTTTTTCATGGCCCTCATAGCCTCAGACGAAATGAGGCAAATAGGGATAGTAAATTAGACCTAATTGAAGGCTTTTCTCATAGCCCTCATGGCCTCATACGACTAAAAGGGGGCGCTGCAGGCCAGACGTTTTTTTCAAAAAGGGGTGCTGAAATTGGGGTCCCATGGGTTGTGGTTGTTAAATTTATAGATGAGGCTAAGAGGGGTAGTAAATTAGGCCTCATTGAGGGATTTTTTCATGGCCTCATGCCCTCAAAAGAAATATATTAACACAATTGGAGGAACTATGCGGCATAATCATAAAATTACAGCTGTGGTGAGCCGTAATTCACAATGATAATGTCATCAAGGATTCGGTAAAATCAAATACATCGTCATTGGGGTCAAAAGGTGTTGCTCAACCACACACTGCCTCTGCGCACCTTCGTCCCTCTGAAATCATCCTTCGTCGTCAAATCAAGTGTCGGGGTTGAGAAAACATTATTGTTTTGATTCAAAGAAATGAACCGTTGGTTCGCTTTTCTGACTAACTGAAATATTTTAGACGACTGCATATAAACACTGGCGATGGACTATTTAAGGACTAGGCTGGTTCCAGGACATAGCACGATGTAATTGGTGGGTTGAGAGCTTGTTTTAACCTTTATCATTCTGACTGCATATTTTTGCATATTAAAAATATTAATCAATCACTCACCGCTAAAATGCATCCCAGTCAATCGTACAAAAAAATTCAAAAATAAACGAAAAATACAGAATACTGATACAGTGTTAAAATCATTTAACACATATGATTGGTTAAATTTCTTCATATGTTACACCATTGTTGTGTTTTTGTGGGAATCTGATTTTTTATCGGTTATAAGAAATTGAAATACAAATAGCTGAATTCTTTTTGATACGTAATTCGAACGCATAAGAAAAAGCCTTTCTCCAAAATAATGAAAAAATATTGCAGGGCGCATGTCAACCATTGTCAACTTTGGCGAGAATTTGTTCTGTAAAATGTTTGTACATAGGAATTTTCACGTAAACCTAAAACATCTTATATCCTCTAATACATAATAAACCCAAGACAAGTTTCCGCTAATGGACCAAGGCGGGGTTCAAAATAGGTGAAGAATTAATTATTGAACTTGGCCGATAAAAATCTTGGATCGCCCAACATCATATTAGTGCTTTGCATCTAGATCAGGTTTCTCGATATTTCCGAGTTCTCTGTTATATGGCAAACGTAGATGGTAGGGTTGTGATTGTACAGAATCTTTATTTTTCGAGTGGTTGTAAGGTAACGGCCAAAACCGGCCAGCTCGTCGAGCTCGTTCCAACGAGAGGTCATAACCTGTGTTTTTGAGACAAAAATGAAAACAATTAGTTATTCAAGAATTATTTTTGCAAGTGTCGTCTGCTTTTCAGGTTAGGTAAAAGTTTAATGTTTTTTAATATAAGAGTAAATTTCCAAATTGCTTTTTCGAAGCTCGGTCGTACGTTTCAATCAGTATTCCTCAATTTTGCTATTGATTGCTCAGAATGAATGACCCAGCGGGGAGCTTGCAGAAATGAGTGAAATGGCGATAATACAGAACTTGGACGGTTTTAAACATTACTAATAAAACTCTTCAGAAGAAAAATCACTTCATAAGACAGATTACGGTTTCATGACAATAGCTATATTACACTTGGGAGAGTTTGTAGACAGATCTGCCACGACGTACAATAAGAGGAATGTGACGCTATAAAGAAAAATCAATTTACTCGCGGCTTCAAACATCAATATCTAAAGTTCTAAATAAACACACAGCAGTCAATGCGAACTAATCTCCCGGTATACACAACCAGGGCCGTCGCGAGGATAATTGATTGGGGGGGGGGGGGGGGGGGGGGGTTGTAAACTTAATTTGTCCCGACTGTGATGGCTCAAGTCCCGACTGAGCAATAATCCAACTCCATTGTCAGTCGGGATTTACTTATAATAAAAATTAAGTTTTCTTGGAAATTAATTAGTGAATAAATAAAATATACACGTAGTAGTCGCGACGCAACTTAATTAAAACGTACCGTCCGGGTACTCCAAAGCCAGAGGCACACCGACGAATACGACATGCACACGACAGTGCGATAACGGTCGAACAATACGAGCACGTAATAAGAAAACGAAATGAATACACCGCATACGTGACGACTATTTTGTAATAATCGTGCCGTCACAAATCGAACATGTCTCGATTTTTCTATCGGATCGTCGGTAACGCACTTAGGTCAACTATGCGTTCAAGCGAGTGCCCGTTTTTTTGTGTCGCAGTCGTTCTGGTGATTTGTCGTGTGTCGTCGGTCATTACGCATGCAGTGTGTCCCCTGCTTTAATTGGTCATGCTCGTCTACCGACAGCCCGAATCGGGTCCTTCAGACCGGCCGCCGTGGACTGGTCACTTTCCACGGGTGGGTACTATTTCCACGGACGCAATAATATTAGATTACATGCAAACACTCAATCATCAAAAATTTAATTAATGAAGCACCGGGTACAACCCGTTGCTTCATTAATTAAAATTTTACTGATGATGATTTTTATTACCTGGTAAACGCATGCGTCAACTTGCCTGCCCACGCGTGGATTATGAATAGTCCAGGGCGACTGTACTGTACAGACCTCCATTTGTATGACTGACTATGTATGTGACCCAAGTCCAAGTATCATATTTAGTCTTGTAAGAAAGTATGTGAATAATGGTAAGAGAAAACTGATATCTTAGTCTCCAGGGCGGACAAAATGTTCCGACTTGAACAAAATTATTGAGAGAAGGGGTCACCCACCTAAACTCCCCTTACCGACGCCCCTGTTTACAACGGCCATTTTTTTCAACCATTCATATTTTTGATATGAGAAAAATACAGGCGTGACTTATGTCGTGTGCTATGTTCCTATAGGGGTGATCAGTTTTGATTCTGGAAGTTGGTGGTGATCAGAGACGCAGAAAAATACTTTAGAGCTTTCAGGCATGAATGTAAATAATGCTGAAATGTTTCTGGAAATGTGGGGAGGGGGGGGGGGGCGAGTCTCCCCCACTCAGCCCGTGCCTACACCGTTGGTGATGGTTGTGGGAGAGGCTTCATAGTACTCTGATAGGAAAAACAATTTCAATACCTCTGCGAGACGCGGAATTGCCCTCTTGGCGAATTTTGAAAACAATAGTATTCTTAGACAGAAAACTTGGCTTATGTTTTGTATAGTTTTAAAACCTTTATGGGAAGACAGAGTGTATGTGTCAGAATGCAAAATTCGATTTAGCATGGAATTATTGACGATCTAAGAAGTCAGTCAACTCATAGGCGCTTGCCTCCTGATGGAGATTAGAACATGGCCACACTGTTGATGAGGGAGGTTCTGGGGAGAAGAAGGTCAGAGTCTTCGGACAATTACATTTTCAATAAATCTCCCGGACATTCTCATATCTACCCCGAAGCCCGCGAGAGTTGTTTCCTCTCCAGTTGTTGAGAGCGCCCTTCTGGTGTTCCCATATCAAGTGCACTCAGAACTTATATTACATTTAAACTTAAGGTACAAAATCTATAGCGCCCCAGTTAGAAGGAGTAGAGAAGTATCTACTTTGTTAGCGACTGGCATAATGAAAGTACAAAAATGTGTGTCTGATATGTAGTTATTCAATTTGATCCCATTCAGCTCGTTACAACAATCTCAAATAATCATACTGTGGATAATATTCAACTTGCTTTTCCTTTTGTCAATGTTCGGTGGTGGTTTAAAAGGGATGGAGTAATTTCGTTTTGAATTGCTTTAATGTGTCACTGTTTCTCGTCAGGCTGGTAGGACATTCTATATCGTCACACAAGTGGGAATAAAAGAACGTTTCACGACTTCAGTCCGAGCCTTTGGGATGCAGAAATCTGACGCTTTACTGAGATTACAATGTGAACGTTCAACAACACGGGCGCGAAGAAGATCTATCAAAAACCCTGGAGACAGACTAAGGACCATGCGATATAAAGTACACATTTTAAAAATATACCTGCGTTCTTGAAGCGAATACCAATTCACTTCTAACAGCAATTGTTTTCCTGGAACTAATCGAGTCAGCCCTGAAATGGAAATGATTCGTGCGCCGCTACAATGTATATCGTCCAAACCTTTCAAATGATTGGCACGTGCAAAATCCCCCCCCCCCCCCCCCCAAAAAAAAAAAACAAAAAAACAAAACAAAACTGTTCAACGTGCTAATAGGACTCGAACGAGTCTTTAGTCCATTCTCAGTTAGCGGTACACCATACCGACGCTATCCATTGGTTAGGGCAAGCAAGATTGTTGTCTTCCTCAAACACATAATGCAAGTAGTGAGATCAGGACCAAATGCACAATCGCTCGCTTACAAGTCAGACGCGCAAACCAAAAAACACTGCTCCCTCATTATGCTATTTTTGTAGAATATGAGACTTGTTGTATAGGTGCTAACTCCACTTCGAATGTATTGAACCCTTTACCTAAGACGACTAAACGACGACACTTGTAAGAATAATTATTCAAAATCTAAATAATTTCATTTTTACTTCCAGAATATCGAGAACCTCGTTCTCACGAGGAGTGATAAGCCAAGTTTTTTTTAAGTGAAAAAAAAAATAATATGATTTTTCTTATTAGGTGGAGACTTAGGCCATAAAAAATAAATACCTAGGTTATCATCATCACCCGGCCTGTATTTAGGCCTCACTCAGATATTTTTTATTGACATCATGCACTCAAGAATTCCAGTAAGGGATCGGTTTGCTTATGAACTGACCATCAACTGTGTATCATTCCGCATATGGGGGCAGCTGTATGGACAATATTACTACCATTAATTACTATTTATTATTGAATTACTGTATTAACCTATAAAGACCTGGAGATTTCCATACATTCATACAATTTTGCTACACTCTGACAGTCAACATCCTGTGACTCTGCAGTTAGATATATCCAAGACGTGTCTAGAAATAACTGCCAATGTATCTAGGATAATCATATAAGTTTCGAATGTACCCATAGACTGAATGTTTGCGCACCAGTTCTGTTGCAGTAAGAAGCAATCAAAGTAAAAAAATAGCCTTTATGGGAATAACACATGATGTTATTGTAATGCATACACAGATGTATGCTGGGGAAGATTCTTCGTGGTCACTCCTTGATTCCCTGAAAATAAATAAGATACACGACTCGCTCTAATTTTTGTTTAAAAAAAAAACGATGATAATCTAGGTGTTTATTTTTTGCTTCATGTACAGTATTCCTTCCATTAAACAATAAGTGTACGAGGGGACGATTTGTCTATTTAGTTAAATTTCAAGAAACGAAAATAATTCTAGGATTTATAGGGTAGCTCCTACGCAAGAGGACTTTTCTGTCCCCGAAACACGGTCCAAAGAGCTGGGAATTCCCATGTTGTGCGAAATATTAGACACAAATAAACTTATTCCTGTTCAGCACGCAAATAGGATGCAGGTTATTCACATTAGATTAGGATTTAGAACCATATCTAAACTATGTTAAGCCCCTATCACATCTTACTGAGATTCGTACTGATTCGTAATCATTCTTGAGTATTCTTGGTTGATGGGAATACGCGTACGAAAGTTTTAAACTGTTCCGTACTGCGTCTTACCACTGTTGTACTGGACCGTGCTAAACCGTATGGAGTATTCTTGGGTATTCTTGAGCGTTCGTGAGTGTTCGTGAGTGTTCGTGCACACTTGGCCAGTACGGTTGCGTCAAGATTCAAGAACTAGTAAGATCTATTAACCCTTTACCCAACGAATCGCCCACATCCGGCCGCGTAACGTGCAAATTCAGCAGTTAAAAAAATATTATTTTTCAGAAACTTTCAACAAAACCATATCATGTGACCCCTCGTTGGAACGAGCTCGTCGAGCTCGTTCCAACGAGGGGTCACATGATATGGTTTTGTTGAAATTTTTTTAAAAGTTTGAAAAAATGATATTTAAAATAATAAATTTTGATATCGTCTGCGTTGGGTAAAGGGTTAAGATCAACTACGACGGCACAACGAGATTCGTGTGACTCTTTCTTTCTCAAGATTATAGTATGACGTACCAAGATTTATCACGATTCTAGTAAGAACTAGTGGGGTCACACTAAGAATCTCTACGAAGTTTCAAGATTCTAGACGATTTGGATACGATTCCAGTAAGATCCATTAGGAACTTCCAAGAACTCACGTTTTCTCCACGATTCCCGACCAAAAGGATATAAACCCTGGCAATCAGCGGCTCAGACATCAGTCTGTTCTGACTGTTGAGGATTCTCGCTAGGTCTTGCAACATCGTACTGGTTCGAACTAGTTCGTACCGTTGTCGTGCGAGCACCGCACAAGGTCATATCCATTCGTACTGAATCTGAGTCTGGATATGTTTACTGTGTACATCGCGCAGTCGCGTAGATCGTACTGAATCGGCTTACTACAGTCGTGGGGAACCGTACAAGCTCTTATGAAGGTCGTGTGACGGTCGTGTAAGTTCCTGAAAGACGCCGATTCAGGCCGATTTTTTTCAAAAAATCGTTGTCAAACCTGGTCAAACGTGGAAATTTGAATTCGTGGCTATTCTTGGACGTTCGTACAAAAACATCGCAAAGATCTGAAAGGGCTTTAACAATTGCAGAGGGCGTTCTTCGCTTACTCAACTGAACATTAGTAAACGTAATGTAGAAATCGAAAAGGGTGGACACAAACAACCACAAATACCCAAAGAAAAAGACTGTGCCAAAAGTGTTCTAAAAAAGAAGTTCATTCTGAGGAATCCACTATCATTCATTGCTCATTTTACAAGAGATCACGCAAGAATATCTTCATTCAAATTGAGAACAAAACCAAGAATTCGAGAAATAATCTAGAAAATAAATTTTTCATATTCATAAGTAAATTGAGTGTAACAAAGATCCAGAAACACTCGACAGAATCTGTAGGCAACATGGACCCACTATTGTTTGAAGAACGAGCAAGCCGTTTGTCCGAATTTACTCCACTTCCGTTTTTGTCTGACCTGTCGTGAAGTTGGTTCAAACAGAGAGAAAAATGTGATTCTGCTCTTTGGTTTCTAAGAACTATTTTTTCTTATGAAATACCCGTTAGCATCCAACTGTAAGACAAGTTAAAAACACAAAAAGAGGCAGCGTTACGAGAAATTCTGACTGCATGTATATCAGTCACACAATTTAGGACATGCATTTAGAGCTCTATGAGTAGAAATGAACTAACAAGCTGAGAATACATACATGTACCTCTGTGGCAGCTACTGTGAACTCCACTGATCCCCTTGATAGTAGGGCACAGGCAAAGAAAGATAACTATGTTTGATCCCATAACAATTTGTACTGTCATATTGTGCGCACTGAAAGTTTATTGTGATATTGCGCGAGACAAATATATAATGACATACTATTAAAGAATAGAGCACTCTGATTACAAAAGTGAGCAGTGAGTTTCGACCTGGGTCGCGATCCGGTCGAAATTCTCTGTCCGCTTTCACAATTGGTCAATAAGAACATTGCGAAGTCAAATCCAGAGGAACGAAACAAATAATAACAGTATCTAATATTCAATTTTGTCGAATTTCTTTTTTTGACTTCTTCAGTGTTGTAGGGGAGAAGGCGGGGAAAGAATTTTCACTCTGTCCCGATACGGTCGAAATTCCCTATCCACTTTTTGTATTGACATTACTGTACCCATTGTGTTGGCATGCCTTTTTGTCGTTTCATCCAGATAGATATCTACAAAAGAAGAGAATGGGGTCAAGCGAAAGATTCATCACACTCAGGTGTTGCCCTGTATGCAAATAAGCTTCAGAAGCTGGGAGTAAGAGAAATGAAACCTGATACCAAAAGTAGTGTTGGATCCCTATCTTAACAGCATTTCCCAACTTGGCTGATAACCTTCATGTTAAACCTATAACTCGGAGGCCAGTCTTAATAATGGCAGTAATTAGATTTCGGGAATGAATAACTTTTGAAGTGACAAGTCTTTTTCATCATTTGCTGGATTCTCAACGACCAATATTCGACTCCTGAGTGCAACAAGCCGCCGTCAGCAATGCTAAGCCATTGAAGATGGCGCCTTGTTGCACTCCGGGGACGAGAAATTACATCCTACTGTATACGTATTTTATAGCGCACATTTCAGTGCATTATTATTTTTACCTGCGTCGCCAGCGGCAGAGCAGGTCTAGTAACCGCTCAACACAGTCCGTCAGTCCGTCCGAAACACTTCTTCCGTCAAAGTTTTCTTGGCTTCTATGAAAGGGAATGATTTTATATTTGGTCTGCTGCTTCATAATGATGAGTTTTATCGTGTATCTAATTTTCAGATCTGCCGTGCAGCCACTTCCTGTTTGCCGATACTTTGAAATTTGACTGTACTCACTGAACATTGAAATTTTTCGTCACACTTTTCTCGGCTTCTATGCGACGGATTCATTCAATATTTCACCTGGAGCTTGATAATGTTGAGTTGTATCGTGTATGCAATAATCAATTGCATGCAGCGACGCAGGTCCAGACCCGGTATTGGTCTTGGATTGTTTAACCCTTTACCTAACATGAAAAGCAGACGACACTTGCAAAAAAAATTATTGAATAACTAATTTTTTTCATTTTTTGTCTCAAAAACATAGGTTATGACCCCTCGTTGGAACGAGCTCGACGAGCTCGTTCCAACGAGGGGTCATAACCTATGTTTTTGAGACAAAAAATGAAAATATTTTGAAAATTAATTGGCGATTTTTGAGAATAGCGCTGGCCGGTTTTGGCCGTTACGTTGGGTAAAGGGTTAAGTTGAAACATTTTTGGTGTTTAATCAAAGCTTTAATCAATTATGTATTGTCTAATACATAGACGATATGGGATGAGTGTTTTTCTCATATAATATTTTTGAAACGAGACTAAGAATTTTCCGTTTGGGCTCGCCAGAGGCTCGCCCAAACGGAAAATTCGGACGAGTTTCATAAATATTATATGAGAAAAACACTCATTTCATATTCTATTTATCATATGACACACACACGTACAAATTAGCCACTTAGTATGACATTTTAACCCATCACCTAACTTGAGTTGCAGACGGCACTTGGAAAAAATATCCTCGTATAACTAAAAATTTTCATTTTTTGCTTCCAAAACATAGGTCATGGTCCCTCATTGGAACTAGCTCGTGGAGCTCGTTCCAATGAGGGGTCATAGCCTATGTTTTTGAAGCAAAAAGTGAAAATATAAAAAAAAATGAATGGCGCTTTTCTTATAGGTAAAAGATTAATACAATATAGCCCATCCTAAATAGGACAGATAACGTAAATTCTCCCTACTGAAATTATGCAAATGTGAACCAGTTGTATTTTGTTTATAGCCAATCAAATTGTCCAGTTTTGAAATTGACCAATGAAAGCTCCCAACTCTAATAATGAAAATGTGGACCAGTTGTATTTTGTTCAGCCATAAATTGTCTAGTTTTGAAATTGACCAATGAAATTGACGGAAGGCTTTATTTATCACTGATTAATATGAACACAAAATATCAAATGTTTTAAAGTGAACAAAACGGACGAGTCATATGATAAAATAAACTAAGAACTGCAGACTAAGATAAAGATATACATGGCATAAAATCAGTTTTCATGAAAAACGCTGTTTAAAAAAGAAACTCGATACTAGAATTTGATTTTTTAAAGAAAAACATTGTCGAAGGAATAAAATGTTATTCTCTCAAATAAATTATACCGTAACGATAAAATGCAAATTTTGAGGAAACGCCACTCAAGATCAAAAGAGCTTCTGAAAATAATAAAAAACGTTAGAAGGGAGATTACTCTATTTGTCCTTCAACAAATGACAAAGCGACGAATTCCTGATCTTCACCGATACATTTTAACTGAGAGAAAATCGCTAAAGCCCAGGCAGGAGCGCGCCCCACACCTACACCCCCACCCCACACCGCCCGGTCGGCTAGGGAAAATTTCTGATCGACCGGAACACGATAACCGGGACCCAGAGGTGGCACCAGAATTTCCTCGACAATGGGGCTTACGCACCCCAACGCGGGGCAAGGGTATTGCCTACCAGCACACAATAATGGGGGCAGTTTCCCCGGCGTCGGTAACCCTCGCCCACTGAACCTGCCCTGGCACTACCCCTTGGATCGGTCCACCTGCCACCTTGTGGGCCTGCCCGCCCTCACACTGGGCCCGTTGGCCCGAATTCGAATTTCAACCCACACAATTTCAGGTTGAATGCGGTTCCATTCCATGGTTCATTGGCCATCATGGAACTGGATATTTCATCATTCAAATAATTTGGTCGCTGTCTTCTGCTGCATGACCATGTAGTGGCAAATCGCACCGTTGTTCCAGTCCTCAAATTGGTCATCAGTTTGGAGGCCATCAGAAGAAACATTTTTATTTTGACTCGGACACCGGCCATCGAGAAATCTCCCGATGTCCTGATCGGCCACTCCGACACCGTGCACAGTTACATAGATACAGGCGGGACCAAAGAGGGAAGGTCTCACCCCTCACATAAAAACACACACTCACATAACATTTTCCAGTCGAAACAGTAACTGGATTGCAGGGACGCTCATTGAGCACATAGAAAGGTGTCACACCGGCCGTCACCTTGGGGGTGGGGCGGAAGTTGCTATAAATAACCAATACTCAACAACAAAATTGCTCTTGGTGATTTTCAGTTTCCCGACTCCTCACAATCTCCGATCGCTTTTTAAAGAATATACTTTGATGTCTGATGTTTGACGAAGTTAAAGCTGTTACGCTGTGACTGCACTCACAAAGGAACGGCTTTCCCGTCATCAAACGTCATGGATTAGGAGGAGTTACCCATTGGTTGACATGACGCCATCCTATGGGGCAGACCGAGTTGCGACTTTTTCTGCAGACGTTGCAGAAATCACGTTGTAAAGATATCAATGGTCGAGGTGTGCTTGTGTGCTATTGCACAATGTGCACTCATCTCACACAGCACATACGCTGAAAAAGGGGTGCTGGAGACTGATCGCCTGTTAGGTAGTCGTGTCGAAAGTGGGTTGCTTCAAGTGAGGTACTGTAAGTGGGATGCTGTAAATGGGGTGCTTAAGTAGTTAGGGGGTCCACTATAGGGACAAGCATTTTTAACACTGAGTTTTCCATAGGCTCCATAGGGCTAGTGTTAAATGGTGAAACTTATAGGGCAAACCTGAATGCACTGTGAAAACTTATAGGGACAAACCCGCCGGTTTGTCCCTATAAGTTTTCACAGTGCATTCAGGTTTGTCCCTATAAGTTTCACCATTTAACACTAACCCCATGGAAACGCAGTGCATTCAGGTTTGTCCCTATAAGTTTCACAATTTAACACTAACCCTATGGAGCCTAGGGAAAACTCAGTGTTAAACATTCTTGTCCCTATAGTGGCTCCCCTAACTACTTGCTTAGCAAAAGGCTCGTGTTGTTATGCTATAACGGAGTTGATGTCATTGTGTCTTAACGTCGCAATGTATCATTGGAAATAGTATGTTGTCAATGTTACGCATGCCATAATGGAATCGCCATAGTTCAAGGTCATTGCTATTTTTTAAGCTTATTTGTGTTTCAAGGACTGGTGAGCAAGTTATGCAACTTATATTAACCCCCCTCTCCTTCGTCCAACGAAGCTGGTGATTGGGGTGACCTTCATAGCGGCATTTTCGTGGCCTCGTTCTACGAAGGGATCTTTGGTCTGCACTGGGTGTGTCTCTCTCTGCACAGAGGACAGCCGTTTTACGTCCCGTTCGATGTGATAGTAGGCTGTAACAGCATCAGTCCCACAATTGATGCTGACAGAGAGTGACACCTCGAGAACATTCCCTGACCGAGGATAGATCCCGGTACCTCTGGCACGAGAGACCACTCGCCCACCACAACAAGACCACAAGGTCGTTCCTATGAATCGATTACATGATCAGTGATGTCACTAGTCCAGTAATCAGTGACGTCATCGGGTATGTCATTGGAAAAACCGAAAAACGAAAAATCATATATGCGTATGCTTGTGAGGAATAATTACACAAACGGTCCGGAACAGAAACTTGCGTGTTTTGCCCAATGTCTTGGTTATGCCATTTTCACGACGATTTCCACTGGAATAGATACTTAAAATCAGAAAACGGAAAATAAAACTCAAATGACTATCCCGCTCCTTTTTCTGGCTCGCCTTGTCTGTAAACCCGAGTCGAGATCAATCTAAAATAGCAGTGTTGCGGATCGGATCGCGAAATACAGATCCAAACCACGGCTGGAGCACGGGCCGGCCCGGCCCGGCCATGCTGGACCACGCTTGCTGTGCCGGTTCACAAACGAGCTGGACCTTTTCCGGGGCCGTCCAAGGCAATCAAGAGGAACATTGTATTATGTCAAATTATCGCTAGTTCGGAACACACCGCTCAAATAACTAGAAGATTAGGCCTAGTTCGGAAAACACGCTTTCCTCACGGCTTAAGATCCAAGTCGCTCCAGAGAGGAAACGCCTGTCCATCACGAATCAAGGCGTAAGTGATACAATATTTCGTCCCTGGATTGTAACAAGGCGCCATCTGCAATGCTAGGGCATTGCAGATAGCGCCTTGTTGCCCTCAATGTCCGCGCGAGATTTCGCTTGTTACAAAGCCATAATGTTTTACTGATTCTTCATTTTGCTAGCAGTTTATAAAACATGCCTGATATTCACTAAAAACTTGCAGTCACCCTCCACCGTCGAATACATACACAGAAGGCGTCAAATGTCCTGTATTAGTTAAAAAACGAAAACACTGTAGTGGATCGCCATGGACCGGCCCAGTGGGGGGAAAAAGGGACCGCATACCCGGGTAGAGGATCGGTTCGTACCAATACTTTTTTGACGGACCACGCGGCAGTCAGGTACGATCCACAACTCTACACAATAAGCAACGTAAATAGGCAAAAATGGCGAAAAATGTCGTTATGGGAGAGATTTGACAATGAAAATGAATACATGCTCAAAAGGAAAGTTTAATGGTAAATAGCCTTTGTATTATTCACATTCGTTGTCCTCGAAATGGTGCTTTAAAACATGTTATAAGAATTTGCGATGTTTTGTTGAGTATATGTGTTGCGAAGTGAGCCCACAGGGGTTAATCAAGCTCGAGAGCTCGAGGTAAGAGCTGCGGCTCTTGTACGCTTTATGGGGATTTAGTTGTTAACTCATTGGACTCTTGTTTTATTTTATTAACAGAATGAACAGAATTTAAACATACAAGAAATTACAGGGAATTGTACAAACTGGCGACCAGAGTCCAGGCGTACTCTGTGGGTACATGCAGATGTTCTGTTGACAATATTAGGCATACCTTTACAGGCCAATATTATCAACAAGCAGTAAAATTGTAGGATTTGTTGATAAATGGAAGAATAACATTAGGCAATATTCCTAGGATGTTGGTGTTCAAACTTTCCAACAAATCACAACATATACCTGGTGAGACTCCCCGGATATCTGGGGGATTCTGAGTTGCGAAATTGCACAAGTCACCAGAACATCCTGCCGGTTAACTGACGCCCGGCAGAAGAATACTATTTTATAGCAGAGATTCCATGGACTGCATGCAGACTGACCAACAGTCTGCATGGCGGTATAAGAGTCTACAAAATGGCGACCGCCACGTCAAGGGATTTTCCCTAAATTCTCCAAAAATTCCGGAAGAATTTGCTGACGGTCGTCACGTACCCAGGTATTGCATAAGAAATTTGGTGTTTATAAGCACCAATTTTTGACTGCTTCAACAAGTTGTCTCTGGGCTCCTGACGAACACGAAACTGTCTACAAGAAGAAAACTGGATGCCGCCACTGATATTGAAGGTATGAACATTGATGTTTGATACATTTTATATTTTTGCCAGAGACACCGACAGTTTAGTCGCGAATTTGTTAATAAATTAAATGATTGATTTATTAAAATAGTAGATAATTTGAAACTGGTCTTCGTTCTGCTGTACACGACAAGTTCGTGAAGTTACCTACTGAACCCAGAATCTGGAGCCTGTGTCTGATATTGTCTGGAAAGGAATCACAGAACGCCACGGGCTGGTGGGACCTCACAGAACTAACAGTAATCACAACACTTGGAGTCAGAATTTACGATCACAGATCGATAGACTTTTACTTAACCCTTTACCCAACGTAACGGCCAAAACCGGCCAGCGCTATTCTCAAAAATCGCCAATTAATTTTCAAAATATTTTCATTTTTTGTCTCAAAAACATAGGTTATGACCCCTCGTTGGAACGAGCTCGTCGAGCTCGTTCCAACGAGGGGTCATAACCTATGTTTTTGAGACAAAAAATGAAAAAAAATAGTTATTCAATAATTTTTTTTGCAAGTGTCGTCTGTTTTTCATGTTAGGTAAAGGGTTAATTCCGCAACATATGTAGCCTTATGCAGTCAATTTTCTGTAGACTTTATCAGCATTTCCCATGTTTGGTCACGTGATGGTGGGCACACGTTACTTTTGTTTCCAAAACAATAAACACGTGTGGAGCGAAATGGGGAGCCAGCGATTGCGGTTCCGTCAATCGCTTCATATGTCGCCCATTTCCTCACGTATAACTCGGTATGCAAACTCTCATGACACAGGTATTTGACAGTACTTTATTTATATCACTGCGTTTCGAATGTTGAACCTTCGAAATGGTAGCTCAGTTTCGCTTTGCAACGCAACGGAGATACCGGTACGCAACTCGATTTAGACTGCATGCCGTCACATTACAATGTGTTCTTAACCTGAAGTTTTGTTTCTAACTCGGATTTACTATATTATTGATAATATTACAATTGATTCTTACTACAAAAGTTAGTTTTAACACAAATGGCCAAGTGCTTAATATGCCAGTATATATTTATATAACGTTGAATTGAGTTCACGTCTGCCATGTTCTGGCCTGGATTGGGCCTGTAATATATTCCACGTGTTTTTTGTTTTGTTTTGGAAAGGAAGGTGACGTGTGACCTCCCTCCCCCCTCTACTCACGAGACCCAATATGGGAAATGCTGATCTCCTATATTGAAACAGAATGTTTCAGCTCGGTTTCAGCAAAGTCCATCCATTTTGCTTTGAGTAACTTGAGCCAGCAGCACATTTCAATCGTTAAATCTGCGTATGTGTATGAGAGAGAGGAAGAGAGTTATTGCCCTTTCATCGATGTTCAGACAACGCGTGCAAATGGCCCTGGATGTATCGATGTTTTTTATCCTCTCGATATTGTATCCTGTAGACCAAGTTTGTACCAGTGGCGGCGCCATGGGGGGTGGGGGGCTATGGGGGGTACTTACCCCTCCACTTTTTTCGCCAAGCGTAGTTCAAAAATACTATCATTTTAATCTTTGTATTGAACGTTGCGGTGTAATGGTGGGTATGCTTAATTCCATATTCCCAAGTGCACTAAATCAGAGAAGTTTTTAAATTATGTTTATGTGTGCCCCCCCCCCCCCTCCCCCCACACACACATTAGCTGCAAACAACAAACAAGAGTCGAGGTCCCAAAGTGCAACAAGGCGTGTCGCGTTCAAACGGTCTGAAACATACCGCTCAAGAGTATTCGAGGAATGCTAGAATCGAGAGCGTGCAACGCATCCGTTTGGAATGCAGCCTACTTTCATTTTCGATCTGAGTGTCGTTTGGTGCTTTGTGCTCGCACTTTACAACAGCGTTCTTCCTTTAAAATGTCACCATGTACGACGTTTTCTATAACTGAAAGACCTAACCAGTAAGTTTCTAAAGGATAAAACTGTTTTAATTTAATTGTCTGAGAATGCTCCAGAGAACACCATTTACAACGTAGGTTTAAAAATTTTTCTCAACTTCGGGAGGGGTGTCCCCTCCCGAAGTTGAGAAAAATTTTAAAACTTACGCGCGGCGGGCAATACCCAACTGTACCCCCTCACTTCTGTAACTCTGGCGCCGCCACTGGTTTGTACCGTGTTAGGACTTAACCTAACGTAATGGGAATATCGGTCAGTGTAACAATCAGTCTAATCACCATTAAAATTTTCAGGCCCAAAGCTAGTGGTGGAATCGGGGCGGTTAGCTACTCGTTCCGCCCAATGACCTCTATCGGCCCGCCCAATGACCTCTACCTTGCGGGATTTTTTTTGTTGTTCGTACGAAAAATTGTTGGTCGCACGAACGCGAAAATTGTCTTAAGTCGCTAATTTGAAAAAAAAAACAGTTGACCATTTGGCGAAAATACAATTTGCATTATGCAAAAAATACCCTTACAATCTTTCAAGTTTCCTTTGTGTGAAAGAATTCGTTGTAAGTTTATGACAATCGAGTAGCCATACACACGAAAACATTTCGTGTATTATTATTATTTTAAAGAATTACTTTCGTTAAACGAAAGTAATTCTTGAAAATAATAATAATAAACGGTCGCTACCGATCTGCTTCATGTGATATTGTTTTGAAGAAACACACTGAGTGTGGTGTCAAGTTCTCACGGTGGTCAACGACTCGGGCAGTCTTTTAACTTTCGTCCAACCACGTCAGAAAATTTTGAGATCCTGCAAATTTTATTCTTTCTTACATATTTGCCTCTAAAATATAGCTCATGAATTCTCATTGGAGCAGATTCTTCGAGTTCGTTGTAATGAGGGGTCATAAGGTATGTTTGGAGGCAACAATGAACATTTTTTATTGTTCAACAATTTTTTTTCAAATATCGTCCTCTGATCGTTTTAGGTTGGAGTAATATGGTAGAGGGTATGAAATGTTTTTTGAACTCGACATGTATATAAGTGATTTATTTATTTATTTATTTATTTATTTATTTATTTATTTATTTATTTATTTATTTACAAGACGGCCGCCGTGTTAAATTTAAATTTAATTAATGAAGCACCGGGTATAAGCCGGTGCTTCATTAATTAAAATTTTGCTGCTGATGATTTATATTACATGGTAAATGCATGCGTGGATATCACTGCCCACGCGTTGACTGCAATCAGTCCACAGCGACTTTATTTATTTATTTATTTATTTATATATTTATTTATTTATTTATTTTTTTTTTTATTTATTTATTTGTACTTAACGACACATCAGCATCTAACGATATATTGTGACGATAACAAGTTATGTAAGGTGAGAAGATTATCTTGTTTGAAGTAATATTTAATTGAAATCATGAAAACATGATATTATTATTCTGAAATAGGTTATGAGGACAGTATCGGAAAATGATACAAATAACGTAATGAATACTATGTTAATCAGCCCGTTGATCAGAAACAATGTGCGAAGATGAGATCAACTTAAAAGAGTAAAAAATAATTAAAATTTATTAAATGGTTGATTTCCAAGAGGAACGAGATAATCGGATGAGAATTTATTCTGTTAAATAGTTCTCTCAGAAACGGTATATTATAATGTTGCCATCTGATATCATTAAAATCAGGCAAGTCAGAGAGAAGGAGCTCGACTGTCAAACGACCTTGACAGGGAACATGGTCGCACATCTCCTTCCAATAAAAAAGCAACAATGTATAGGCCTTATATGATCATCATGTCTGAATTCCATGATCTTTTCGACAAAGGTTACTAGACGGACATCTATCAATAGTATTTCGTTGAAAGCGATGGAGCTTGTTATTTGTCTCCCTATCCCATTTCGCTTGTCATGTAATTTTACAATTTAATGTAGATGCTGATACAATTTAATGTAGATGCTGATATGTGGTTCAAAATCACTGAAAGGATTTTGAAAATAAGTGACATGACTGACAGTGTTTGTCATTGGAAAAGATTTGCGGGAAAGTTAGCTCCTCTTAATTCCTAAAGCTATCAGAAAATGGGAATGGGAATTTCATTTTAAAAACGGAAATTTCGAGATGATAGCGAATTTTTGTATCATTGACGTGCGCATCGTTTCACAAAATTTAAGGCATTTTTTTAAGTGTATAGTACAGGAATACAGAAGCTGGCTTTTTACAATTCTTTTTCCCAATCAGTTTGAACAATTCATTGCTACCTCTGTTGAAACCCATTTAAAAAATAAGCTAATGGCGTTTTCACCATCTTTTGAGAGCCCGGTTAATCCTTGGATGGGAGACCGTCTGGGCGATCGATTCGGACTCCCGCGTTATGTCCTTGGGCAAGGCACTTAACCCCGATTGTCCGCGTGGGGGCACGATGACGCCGTGTACGAAGGCGCACTGCACGTCGATTGTGCGCATGTCTTCAATCAATCTAACCCTGCCTGTGCTGCAGTGCGGAGTTACGATTTTGGGGAGCAGGCAGCTGCTCGTCGTCGCTCGGTGGTTCTCTCCGGGTTCTCCGGCTTCCTGCACCTGTAAAACTGCCACTGACACTATATGACCTTGGCTGTTAAAGTGTCGTTAAACCTTAACAAATAAATAAAATAAATAAATAAATTAATAAATAAATAAATAAATAACTTTTGATGTTCAGTAATTTTTTTCTGTTCATTATATCAACACTGTGCGCATCGTGACATATCATACAGACACTGTCATTTCCATTAATATAATATGTAGTAGGTGAGATAAGCTAATTTTTTTCCTTGGAAGAATAAAAAAACTTGCAAATTACTGTAAAACACATTCACTAAACAAAGTGGACGTTTAGTGTTGGAAGGTGAGATATTGATAGATGTTCTTAATGGCGGATTATCGTGACATATCACACAGACACTGTCATTTCCATTAATATAAAATGTAGTAGCTGAGATAAGCTAATTTTTTTCCTGGGAAGAATAAAAAAAACTTGCAAATTACTGTAAAACACATTCGCTAAACAAAGTGGACGTTTAGTGTTGGAAGGTGAGATATTGATAGATGTTCTTAATGGCGGATTATCCGTGAACTAGTTGCTTCTAATGAGTTTGCCACCATAAAAAGAAGTTTTTCCTTTTGTTACTTTTAACCCTTTACCTAACATGAAAAGCAGACGACACTTGCAAATAAAATTCTTGAATAACTAATTGTTTTCATTTTTTGTCTCAAAAACATAGGTTATGACCCCTCGTTGGAACGAGCTCGACGAGCTCGTTCCAGCGAGGGGTCATAACCTATGTTTTTGAGACAAAAAATGAAAAAATAATGAAAATTAATTGGCGATTTTTGAGAATAGCGCTGGCCGGTTTTTGCCGTTACGTTGGGTAAAGAGTTAACAAACGAAAACAACAGACAGCTCTGACAGCTGTCTGTTGTTTTCGTTTATTAAAAGTAACAAAAGGAAACTTAACTTTATTTTTTAATGATGTCATAGGGGTTTTCTCAACAATTATATGCTTCTTAGTTGGACCTTCCTTGCTCGTTCAATAATTTCAAGGGAGATAACTTTACGGAAAGTCAATTTTCATGACGATATAGGTTAGGGATGTAGACTTTTTTAGCCATCGTTTGCTGCTCTGTTTGCCCTGGCGTTACCGATAATTTGGGCCAAATATGTTGCGAAAGAATACTGGGTTTGAAGAAGGGCGAAGACTGATTTTAATCCGAACGCTGCAAAAACAAATCTATTAATTATACTAAGGGAAGGCGCTAAGGAAGGTTTAGGGGCCGTGTGACATCCACCTCAACATTTTCTTCAGTCGAGACATTTTCGTCATAGATTGGAGTCGTCGTGATAACGTATTTTCTCTCAAGACAAGATCTTATATTTTAACTTATGTCACACACATTGTCGGTTATTATGGAGGGCGGCGGGATCCAATTCGGACTGTTCAGGATTGGTGGGGGGCGGGGGGGGGGGGGGTAGCATGGCCAATTTGGAGTACTGATACGGTAAGTGCTATTAACATAAGAAATTACATTACAAATACAACCTGTGTACTTTATTTATGAATAATTTATTTTCCAAGAAGTCTTCAGATTTTCAACCATAATGCCGCCCGACTATTATGACTAATATTCCAATTACATCATCCAGCATGCCCATGTCCCTTTCACCCGTGTTTTCGAAGATGCGTCACCCATCTAGATTAGTAACGGGTTACAACAGATAAAACCTAGCCGTGAAAAAACACTATCTTTTCTCTCCCTCGAGTTTTATTTCGTTTCAAAACCCACAGCTTTAAAAAAAAACGCTGTAATAAAAAAATGTTATCTGTCATTGGAGATCAATGATTGGATAATTGACAAACCGAGTGACGAGAGCATATTGAGTTTTGAATATTTGATAGCCGCACTGCCTACTTTATAGTCCGTTCACAGCAATATCGAAAAAATTAAACTATCCCAGTGGGCTCCGAGAGTATCAGAGTACATGCAGATGGACCAACGTTGCTTTAGTCGGTGAACAGTTATCGCTGAAACTGTCTCGCACGATTTTAAGGGGAAATAACGTCTCACATTCTTTTTACAAACCCAATAAATTCTTAAAATCTTGATCTTCCATAAAGGGCGTTAATCTCTGGGGCGGGTTTCACCTTTTCTTCCACAACTTCTGTCTTTATTGCTGGGAAGCAGTAGGGCAAAATACTATCGCTAGACAATAACTACCATGTTTAACCCCTTGAATCCTAGTCTTATCTTCCATATTAGTTCAAGGAAAGCAGTTGGATGAGTCCATGTTCATAATTCGGGGGTAGTCCGATTAATATTTCCAAAGAGCAGCTTTGGGGCGGCACGTTAAAAATATTAATCGGGGTACACCACACATTCACTTAGCGACCACCTTATTTTATGAAATTACGACGCATCATGTTCCTGGTCGGAAAAGCGGCCTCTCGTGTTCAAGGGGTAAAACCCCCCTCGTTGATTGCTGTTTGGTAATATGGGGGTCGGACCAGCCAAAGAAATTAGCATGGACAATCGTCAACACCCGCTGCCACGGAGTTTACCGACGATAACCGATTGACGGGTTTTTAAAGCAGATTTGTCCCGACTGTGATGGCGGAAATCTTGACTGATCAAATATTTCAACTTGCAAAATCAAGGCATGTCTTCGTTGAAGACATGTCTTGAGGTATACAATTCATTGTTTTTTACATTGGCGACAGTACAAAACTTTTCCTTTCTCTCCACCTCATCAAGCACATTATCCAACAACCCTGTATCCACTCAGTTTATCACCTCATGAAAAAAAATATTGAAAAAAAGTATAGGTCGCCATCTGACTTTTGCCTTCAAATTTAGTCTTCCTGTACTCCTGTCCAGTTTCGCACTCAATAAATAGACCTACTTTTACTTGCTCCAACCCAATTTTAATATTCTCAGACACTTTCCAGAAGACAGTTATCACCAATATTTTATAATTTTTTCAAAACATAAACTTTAAAATTTTATTCACACTTACAAGCTCAGCTCACTTTCCACCAATTGGATAAAGCAGGAAACTTTTATCCTCCATTAAAGGTTGGGGTGCAAACCACTAGAGGCACTTTTTGCACGAAAACACTGTATTGTAACCTAAAGTTTGCCCACTTTTGCTGAAAATGTTTGTTTTTATGATGTCAAATAAAAGATACTATATTATTTTATTTAATTAAATATTTTGTCTTGTATCTCATCATATGTGGTTTGAGATATCCACCCTACATTCACCCCTCCCCTGTTCCCAAAACAGAATGAGTTGTTTAAAAGGCCCTCTTCAGATTTTTGTCATGGGTTTCCCTTCTCAGAAAATAGTTGTCCAACAAATTGTAATAAAACAATTCCAGTTCTATACACACATCTCTAAATATCACGATGACAAGGGGCTTTAAGTATTGAATAACTCCAAACTATAATATGTGGCAATCATGTTAACCCTCTCTCCAAAACACTTGCATTTTTGGCTCAAATTGAGGATTTCCTCTGTGAAAAAACTGCCTGTTTATGATATTTATGCATAATTGTTCATGCGAAGATGAAAAAAAAATTCAATTTTTAGGTGTACCAACCTGTTAACTGTTGCATCAAGGATGTCATTAAGGGTGGAGGAATCCCCTCACCCTAATGCATCAAAATAGTCAAGAAAAAGACCATCTTTGATACAGGTGCCTGCATTTTCATACAATTTGTAGTATCTCAACCTGAACTTATGTAATCATCTGTATAGGAACTATGAACCCTCCCAGTAGTGATTAATCTAACATTTATAGACCTGTCTTTGTCAAGCAGAGATAACAGCTGGAGAAAGGGCTCTTATTTCTTCGCTTCTTTGATTTGTCTTCACATTCTACCAAGTCACCTACTACCAAAAAGGCAATGTAGCTACTGCAAGTACTACAAAGTTTGGATAAAGTTGTTGAATGTAGAAATAACAAAAACTCTCAAAAATTTCTCTCTGTGAATACAGAAAGCAACAAACAAAGTGGCGAGAAACTCTACTGTAAACTGTTGACAAAAGTTCTTTCTGCCATCTTTTCTACGATGAGATTTAGCTCAACCAAACTACCATCGCGTCTGAATATTAAGAGAAGCGTGTGCACTAAGGGAATACGTAAAAGCTTACGATCAAGGACAGTTAGAGTCTCCTCGGGTGCACCAGACAATCAGACACCAGCAACCTACCGTTCACCAATTCAGACCAGATCGAAAACTCAGTTGTATGATCCCACCAAAACTGTTTCTGTAAATGGAAATAAATGCAGATAAATTAGCTTAGCATATCAACTTCTGACTACTTGCAACAACTACCCGAGGTTAGGTGTGGGAAAAAGGGCACTGAATAAAGGGATGGGGTGGGTCAGTAGTTTTTTCAAGGAAGAAATAGCACTGATAATTCATCAGATGCAAGCTAATATGTTTCACAAAGATGAGACCTTTACTCTCTCACTTGAAATCATTCACTATATTTGTTCAATCTCCAATTAAACTTCTAGAACCCTCACCAATTTTCTACGAAGGGCCCAAAAATAGGCTGTTGAATATTACTTGAGTGAGCCTATGGGCTCATTCCAGTAAGATTCAACAGCCTATTTTATCGAATATGTTTTTCTTTTAATAGCAGATGGCATGGCGTGAAATTTTGATCTTTACACATCGGTGCGCAGAGGGTTAATATTTTTTAAAATAATACCCATCTCGGTTCTGGACATCGAACGTATGCTGCTGAGCGGAAAGAGTCCCAAGCAGAGCTGCTTTCCTAATATGTGAATTTTGTGTGTGTGGTTGGGGGTGAATCTATCAAACCCTCTCGTTCACACTTTGGTATCACTCTTCCTCTAACACTGTCTTCAATATCTGCATGCAACACCAGCAGGGACGCCGGACGCACGGGGCAGAGGGGGCAGCTGCACTCTCTGCCTTCGGACCGAGACGGGGGGGGGGGGGGGGGGGTCGGGGTAGGCAATGCCCTTCCAGGTTCGTCGCTCTATTTTGTCAATGATTTATTTTCGAAGTAAAGCTAAAATACATCCCAAATCCATTCTGGAAGCTTTCAAAATTCAATGGGGAGTTTGGGAGGAGGTTCCCCCTCCCGATGGGAGACCTCCTCTCAAACTCCCCCTTCTCGGGCCCTCGGTTTTCGAGACATGCACCCTTCGGCGTGTCATTGTGTTTGTGCACTGATTCTATTGTTGTTAGTTCTACCAGGGATAATTAATGTTGTCCTCGTCACTGGAAGGAAGCGATCCCGCCAGTGTCGGTCTTGTGCAGGGGTCGTAACTCTTGGTCGACCTGAACGCGGTCGGTCGGCAGTAGATGCAGTGGTTCCCTACCTTCCAATGAAACGGTAAATAGTGGCAACAGTGACTCCGAACTCAGCAGCTAGCTCATCTGGAGGTATCCCAGCCTCATGATTACCAATGGCACGCAACCTCTGATTTTCGGTTAACCTTGGCATTTTTTAAATTGTCGGAAGACAAAAACTAGCGTGTTTCGTCAATAACCCAGGCTCTCTAGCACAACATGACACAAAGAAAATCGTCGGTCATCCATTCAATTTGACATTCTCGGGTAGCACGTGCTATTTTGAAATCCGTAGCAAAATTGTATAAGGTTGGGTCGACAACAACAACATGTCATTAAACTTTTTGCACGACTTCTTGTCCACAAACATGCAACATTAGAACTATTATATTTCATCCTTTATGCTATTTTTTCACATTTGTTTCTATTATACTTTCTTTTTTGACTCAGTGTATATTAAGTAAAGTCAAGGCAACTATCCATTCCCTATGAAGTATTATCTCTCAGAATTTTGTAGAATGAAAAACTTGTGGCGGTGGCTGCATGACTTTTATAGAGTTTGTGATAGAACAAAGCAGTGGCGTAGTCAGGGAGGGAGAGTGCTACGGAAGTCCCCCCAGAACCCACTGTCCCCCATAAAAATTCTGAATTCTACCATTTGCAAGGGCGTAAACTAATGAAATTACAATATACGACATACCACAGTTGGCAAAAATTAACATTCAAAATGTCTTTAAAGAGTACCATTTGGAGTATATTTTGCCTAAATCTATCTGGTGGAGGCCCACCAGGTGTAGGCATCCGCGATATTTTTTTTGAAAAATACACCCTCCCCCAGCCGTAATAACGCGAGATGGACAATACTTCCATACCTTTGCCCCACCCAGACCTCAATTTTTCGTGATATACCTTCGGCATAAAAATGCTTGGATATCCCTCAACGATCCTGTGTCCCCAAATATCGATATATACCTGGCTACGCGCCTCAAACAAAGCAGAGTGTAACACTTGCCATGGGGTCACAACATGGTTTATCATGGTAGGATGTAGGATTTAAGATTTTATTGGGTTAATTCTTTCTCATGGCATACTTAAAACAATGATTATTTTTCTTTTTGACATGTAAAAGTATTTTTGATAGTGAGTTTGTCGACGAGAATTACATTATCAGCCACAAGGCAGCTGGTTACTTATCTATGGCAAACCATGGACCCGATTCTAATTCATCGCAGTTCTTCATTTTACTCACCAAATCTCGTTGGATAGATAGACGTCATGTATGTTTCGCCAAAGTTGTCAAAGGCATGGTAAGTCGCATGTGTTGTAACGGAGTGCGAGCAGTATGCAACTCAAAAGGAAGAATAAATGATTAGTATTGAAGATCGGGCTTTTCTCTCTAAATCTAAGTAAAAAAAAATGATACTTAGTTTTATCTCACAATCAACTTAATTTACACCCCCAAAACTAGGAACAAAACGTTTGTATCCCCACCCCTATTCCGATTCCGTGTCAGACAGATTCAGTTTCCAGTAAACACCGCACTTTCACATATCTCCATTGTTATTACGTTTTAAAATATAGTTACTGAAAAATTCAAAATTTTGACCAATTTCTACCCAATTTAAACTAAAAAATAGGGAAAACGGGCTTTATGCAACGGAATTGTTAGATAAATGTATTATTATGACCATGTGCATGTCCTGTAATTTGTATCAGGTTCGAAGTCGTGTTGAAACACGACCTCGAATCTGATACAAATTACAGGACATGCGCATGGTCACGATAATGTATATTTATCGTATCGAGCCTGTGTTGGATACTTGTGCAGGAATGGACAGTTAGCAAATGATAAAAAATAATCAAATATGAATGATACTTTTTTGTGAATTAGCGTTGGCCAGATATAGCTATTACTTTAGGTAAAGCGTTACAATGCTAATTCATCGAATTTTGCAATCAAAACCGTTAACGTTACTCAGTGATGAACCCTGCTTAACCCTTTACCTAACATGAAGAGCAGACGACACATGCAAAAAAAAATCTTGAACAACTAATTTATTTCATTTTTTGTCTCAAAAACATAGGTTATGACCCCTCATTGGAACGAGCTCAACGAGCTCGTTCCAATGAGGGGTCATAACCTATGTTTTTGAGACAAAAAATGAAAAAATAATGAAAATTATCTGGCGATTTTTGAGAATAGCGCTGGCCGGTTTTGGCCGTTACGTTGGGTAAAGAGTTAACAAACGAAAACAACAGACAGCTCTGACAGCTGTCTGTTGTTTTCGTTTATTAAAAGTAACAAAAGGAAACTTAACTTTATTTTTTAATGATGTCATAGGGGTTTTCTCAACAATTATATGCTTCTTAGTTGAACCCTGCTTAACCCTTTACCTAACATGAAGAGCAGACGACACATGCAAAAAAAAATCTTGAACAACTAATTTATTTCATTTTTTGTCTCAAAAACATAGGTTATGACCCCTCATTGGAACGAGCTCAACGAGCTCGTTCCAATGAGGGGTCATAACCTATGTTTTTGAGACAAAAAATGAAAAAATAATGAAAATTATCTGGCGATTTTTGAGAATAGCGCTGGCCGGTTTTGGCCGTTACGTTGGGTAAAGGGTTAAGCCAAGTATGGAAATTTGCGCCCTTCTCACAAAGCATCACATTGTTAAAGTAACAAAAGTTATCATTTTATACCAAATTTGCAATTATTTTCTCTGATTTGCACAGAAACTCTCCATTTCCAGCCTCCGATCAGTGTACTAAATTTTCGCTGGTACTGCCATAAATCACACAAACACTTTTTAGCGAATTTCCAGATAAACTTATTGTTAATAACTTCCTAATATTTAAAAAATGATAATGGGACACATCTATCACCTAAACACCAAACATCAATCTTGACTTAGAACAACTGGCTGAGGGCTGGAAGTCCCATGTTCAACTATTCTCGTTATTCGCATCTATTTACCAAATAGTTATCTCCCCTGATTGCTAGGAATTGGCTTGCAAAAATTAGCACTAATTGAATGGGGAATTTTTATATTTCTCAAAATTATATAAAACCCGTGAAAGTTATATTTGCTCTGCGCATCAGACATTTAAGAACAATATATATGCTCTCACTTGGTGATATAATCGAACCATTTCATTCGACCAATTTTTTTCCCCTGTTCATTTAAAAAGGTACGGTTATTTCGTGTAGAGTGCCATGTAAAATAATGGAAAATTGCGTTTTCGTCAACTTTTAGAGATTAAAATATTTTTTAGTCTTCATATTAGCAATGCTCTGCGCATATGTGCATATAATATAGATATTGTCCTTTCTAATCATATAAAAATATATAATCTGACATTTGCCCATTTTTTTCCTTTTGATGTTAAAACCAAGACAAATTTGATTGTTGTAAAAACAGTTGAACACACAGTCCACAATATGCAGAAGGTTTCGGTGTGAATAAAAGGAAAGGTGCGATAGCCCTATTAATTACTTTCAGTTCAGCCAGAAATGTGAAGCTTGTCGCTTATTTAACTAGTATGCCTCATTGTCCATTGAAGTCCATAAATATATGTATGTGTGTGTTTTTTCTACAATAAGAAGATAGTTTGAGAGGACAGTGTAAAGTACCAACATTCTCAAAATCAAAACAATTCTCGATTATTGTAATCAAATTAACAATTCTCTTAAATGATTGCACAATAAACTGTCTGACGCCTTCATTCTCAACTTACTTCTCTCGCCGCTTGAGAAAATGATTTCCCGACAAACAAGATTTTATTCACACCTTTCAGTGGATCAATGCTAATTACATTACAGTCAGACTCCAGTATTCACAGGGGGAGATAACTTTTCGAATAATACATCCCTACGACGAATTAAGTTGAGTATGCATTTTTGGGCTTTACTCTAAAGTGTAGGTACTGCTACTCAGAGGCTTCAAACTCTGTTGGTGTTTTTCATATTCTCTTTAAATCTAAATCATTTGGTCTGTATGGATTTTCCTTGTTACGGTTTATGGGAGAGTGCCTCCATAAATTGTAACAAGGCAAAGATTTGTGAACAAATGTTTTTGACTAAAAAATAACTTAGCACTACCAGTCAACAACCCATCATTGCAGTCTTATTGGGAATCAGCAGTAAGGTGTGCACGAATGTGGCAACCACTTTTGTTACAACAAAGCACTTTTCTTACAGCTTACCACTTTTGTTACAACACTTGCCCACTTTTGTTACAGCTCACCACTTTTGTTACGAAATCAAACACTTTTGTTACAAAATGAGTTCACCACTTTTGTTACAACAATTGCCCATTTTTTTAACAAAAAAACCCTCGCTCACCACTTTTGTTACAACAATCGCCCATTTTTGTTACAATTCTTGTCAGTGTGAAAAACTAAGTAATCTCCAAGTAATGCGAGACGTGACGTTCAGTCATGATTATCGGGAGCGCGGTTGCTCAGTGGTTAGAGCGTTGGTCTTTAGATCGGAAGGTTGTGAGTTTGATGGCTGGCCAGGATAACTTGCGTTGCATTCTTGGGCAAGGCACTTAATCCCAATTACCGGCTTGGGAGCACGGTTGCACCATGTGCTGAGGCACGTTGATAGCACACATGCATACAAACAATGCTCATCCTGCTCCTGTGGGATTAGTACGTTGGAGAGTTAACAGTGTTACTCGCCGCTGCTCGGAGGTACTCTCCGGGTACTCCTTCTTCCTCCACATGTAAAACTATCTTCGGCACATTATGATCTCAGCTATTAAAGTGTCATAAAACACCAAGGCCTAAAATGGGCGATGGTTGTGACAAAAGTGATGGATTTTGTAACAAAAGTGATGAGCTGTAACAAAAGTGGGCAAGTGTTGTAACAAAAGTGGTGAGCTGTAACAAAAGTGTTTTTGTTACAAAAGTGAATAACACACGAGCACCAATCATACCGGAAAAAATCTTCCAGCCCCTTCTAAAAGCATTGCCCGTACGACTTTGATCAAATGACGTTCCCCATAAAGTTTTGGAAAAAAATTTTCAAAACGTTTGTTTAAAAGGCCTAAGTTTCCTGAGTCTGATTGTTCACAATAATTTTTCTATCTCAAATAATGGAAGTGAACAATTATTCATGGGGAAAAATCGACGGAACATAGCATTTTCTGACATGTTTGCATCCTCCATCAACCCATGTACTTATTTATTTCGTTTTTATGAAATGATTATTTCGTTTTAAATGAGTATAATTGCAGCTCACCAAGAGTATTTTCTGTACAGCATAAAACTGGTGTTAGCGCCCCCGTCGCCCCGAAACCTTTCCTACCCCCGCCGTCTCAACCAATACCACGGACTCAATGCAACACTAAATTGGAAAGTTTCACAAATTTCCGACGATTGGAAGGTATTTTGATTCGTTTTTACGAATTATAATTTCGTTATTTCGAATTATTATTTCGTTATTACGAACTATTGTTTCGTTATTACGAATTAGTATTTCGTTAATACGAATTAATAACTAAATTGGGTGTGGCGCTAATACGTTACCGTATTTTTCAAAAAAATTTCTTTATAAATTTTTTTTCCGCCGTCAATTTTGTCTGTTGCATAACTCAAAAACAGGTAGTACGATTCGCTATACTTATGTAATGTCATAAAATCTCGTGAAATGAGGTATCCTCAAATCTGTGAAAACGTTTATTTTTTAAAATATTCTGCCAAAGCCATCAAAATTTCACCATTTTTCAACATTGCTCAAAAATAGGCTATACGATTTCAACCCCATTTGGTATACTTATGTAATATCATAAAATCAAGTGAAATGATGGATTGCCATATTCATGAAAACGCTTATTTTCAAAATATTCTGCCAAAACCATTAAAATTTCACCATTTTTCAAAAGTCTCAAAATTGTACAGTTATTTAGCTCAAATTTTCCAAACATTTAGAGCATAATGTGATACACTAAAATCATCACACAATTATTTCAAAATTAATCCCTAGTGGCCTAAAAGACATGAATATAGCATTTTTCTTCAAAATTGACCAACTTCAAGGGCAAATTTCTCTATAGCAATTATTTTGGTATGGATAGATGCAACAATAATTGCAGAAGAAAGTTCCCATTTACTTTTTAATCTCAGATTTAACCGCCAAGCACAACGATGGCGAGGATAAGAACTTTGGCTGATTTTTTTTATGATTTTGGAAAGGGTTAATTTCAAACACTTTGCTTTGCTGTATGTAGAGATGCTTAATGAACAAATCCGCTGTTGTAAGTTATGCTCTGGGGCTTAACTCAACATATGCTTTTGCCACTTAAAAAATAGTACTGTCCGAAACAAATTGCACATTTCTGTACTCATTTGTCCAAAAACAAAAAGGAAAGAGAAAAGGAAAGAGCTCATTGTGCTTTCCACAACTGCATTCAAAAGTCATTGGAGAACAAATTTTGAGTTATATGTTTTGGTGTCCCACTTTATCCAATACCAGTTATGGCTGCATAACAATTAGTCTGGTTAAAAAAACTTGCAGTTTTTGGTACTCATATTTTTTTAAAACTTTAAAACAGAAAGCATCCCATTTTGCTTTCTATACATGTATTCAGTATTTATAGGGTAACAAATTTTCTGTTGTGTATTTTTCTGTCACACTTTATCCAACACCAGTTTTGGCCGTACAAATATGAGCACCATCAGACAAAATTCATTTTCCGATTAAATTCGTACGTTTTTTATGTACTCAGTTTCCCTGACCAGGATTGGTATAGTCTATTTTCCTTTGCATATCTGTATTATGTTTTATAGGGAATCAAATTTTCTGTGACAAGTTTCTGTATCACACATAATCCAACACATGTTTTGACAGCATTATCCAAAAAACCCCTTTAATTTTCGTGAATTTTGCTGCATTCTATCCCTTTTCACGGAGTCGGATAGGAATCCCAATTACGGAATCCCTTTTTGGAAAACGTCTATGGTCATGTAATCCCTTTTTCGTCGTATGTGTCTATGTGCTGCATGTGATGTATACACATCGTGACACATTATGCATTAGCATTTACCGACACATCCAGACATGTGTCTATGCACTACCTATAGTGTGTACACATTCTGACTCAATGTGTTCCAGCACACAAACACATTCCACCAATTTCCAAACCCACGTTCCGTGGAATCCCTTTTTTAAAAAAACGCTGGTGGTTACAGAATCCCTTTTGTCGAATGTGCCTATGTGCCGCATGTGATGTGTACACATTAACACATAAACACATATTGGCACATCCAAGATGCGCCTGTGTGCTACCTGTATTGTGTACACATTGTGGCATAATGTTTACCGGCACACAAGCACATTCCATCAATAACCAGACCCACGTTCCGTGGAATCCCTTTTTAGGATATGTCTGTGATTACAGAATCCCTTTTCTCGTGGTATGTGCCTATGTGCTAGCACACATTGACACAGTGTGCATTAGCACATAAGCACATATCGGCACATCCTAGATGTACCTATGTGCTACCTGAAATGTGTACACATTGTGACATAATGTGTACTATCACACAAGCACAACTCGGTACGATCACCATACACTTTCTTATAAGTAAGGTACCCTAACTTGCACTAGGTCTAGGCATTGTTTTGACTGATACAGGCTTAGATGAATGGAGAAGTCTGGTGGAGTCTAGGGGTCTAGGGGTAGCTACTAAGCTTGTAGTGGTGCTACAAGTCAATAGTAATAGTACAAGGCACTAATGGTACAAAGCTGCGAGTGTGGTAGAAAATTATAGTATTGGATGAATACGAAAGAGGCAAGTCATAGAACAGATAGTTGAAGACAAGATAGAAACCGATGGTAAGGCTACCTGTGTAGGAAATGTATAAGATCTGTATAAGAGCTTGCAACCCCACTACTTATGGAATCCCGTTTTAGGAATCCTATAAAACCCCTTTTTGAAAAACGTCTGAGGCCATGGAATCCTTTTTTCTGAAATGAGTCGTAGAGCTGTATGTGGAGTCACTCTTTCGAGCCATTGCTCGACAGCTCATTTGCTCGATTAGATCCGAGTCGTTCGAGCAATGACTTTTCAGTAATTGCTCGATAGCTTATTAGTGGAATTCATCAACCCTGTTTCTAGGTATCTCACTTACGGAATCCCACTTATGGAATCCCTTTGCAGAATCCCTTTTGGGGAAACGTCTGCCTTTCGGCACCCCTTTTTCCGAAATGAGTTGTAGAGCAATATGTGGAGTCACTAGATCGAGCATTTGCTCTATAGCTCATTTTCTCGATGGGATTCGAGTCGTAATACATGCCCCAGTTACTGCTCGATTGTCTTTTGAGTTTGAGAATCAAAGAGGCATTTATTGTACACAGGGGAGATAACTCTGCATACAGATTATGGGAAATCAAGTAACCTGACTTGTGATTATAAGACTTGGACAAGGGCTGAGGTAGTAACAAGGGGTAGTCAAGAGTAGTTCGGACTAGATGAACTGCTAGTGTTAGAGTAGGTGGAATAGCATCTGTAATAGGCAGAAAAATGGGATTCTGGGAAAATCTGAACCAGTACTTCGGTGTAATAGAACTTACCCCTAGCAACCACGTGCCACCATAGAAACCAAGATGGTGTCATCGAGTATGTATAAAAAATGGACGACGGAAACAAACACGTATCGCCCCAACAACACGCGTTACGCATGCGCATTAACACCTCGTATGACTAAGGCAATGACTTCATAACATGGCCGCTTACGTGAGCTACCATGACAACCCAACATGGCGTCACAGGGTGACGTGACTATGACGTCACCTGAGATCCACGATGAGATCCCTCTGATCGGGGTTGCCCGGGTACATGATATACTACTTTCGCATGGCTCCATTCAATGTGAAAATGAGACAAATATTTATATTCTATTCTTGGCCAGAATGGCTTGAAAATGCAAAATATTTTCAGCTAGTGGGACAGGGGCTGCAGCACCTCAGACTTACTATACCATTCTCAGACAAGCCCCAAATATCACTCACGGTGGGGGCAGGGCGGGGGAGGGCTGTGGTCATGTTATAAAATCAGGATTTTTTGGTATTGCACTCCTAAAATTTCTACCAATAAGAATCAGTGGGGGCTACATTCCATTAATGCTATTTCCATTTCCCGATCTACTTGTTTAACCCTTTGAGACTTTATTTATCTTGAAGTTCAAACATCACTGGGAATTCGGTTTCTTCAACGTTTTTCAAAATGCGACGTCAAACGTCAGAAAGTACAAATAACAAGATATTTTTCACATTACTGATTATCTGGTTGAGGGCTAGATTAGTTTTGGTGGTCTGAATTTGTTATTCAAAACTTTTTTTATTACAAATTATTGGAGAGTGCCCAAAGGCACTCTCCAATAATTTGTAATAAAACAAATTTATGTAAACAAAATATTATTTATGTTTGACTGAATATGAAATATAAGCAAGGAGAGTGTTGGCTTTTGTTCTGGTATCCTCATTTTTTGAAAGCCTTGATATTGGCTTCTAGCACTCAATCAGTTAAGAAGTCTTGACAGCAGGATTATATTAGTATTTTAAGCTGCGATAACATTTGGATCAACGGTTGTCACTGAGATCTATTCGGAAGATTTAGGAATTTGAAGTTATAACTTTAAAAAATCGAAAAATAATAAAACAAATGACCATAAAGTATCCACGTGCTGTTTGATTTCGTACGTAATGACACTTACAAAGGTATCAAAGGGTTAAATTAAACAAAAGATTTCGTACGTAATAACACGTACAACAGTATCAAAGGGTTAACTTTCACTCTTAGATTTAGGGTATTTTATATAACATTAATGCCACCATCAGTAGCGGCATGTCCCATAGACTAGGGTGGCGTGAAAATGGGATCATAGAAAACATGGACTATGAGATGATCTCGATATTAATTCAGGCTTGAGAGAGTTAAGAGAGAACCAGCAAATAAATGAGAAGTCATTGGGAGATTGAACACAGACAATTGACTGCCCTTTTACCATAGAGCCGGACTGGGTCTTGATAGCGGTTGACCATCTGTGATCTGTGTGTATGAATGCTAAATGACAAATTCATGTGAGCGACCGTGGCCCCTACATGTCACGGGCAGAAACAGATAGCATCGCTGCACCATGCAGGCAAGTACCTGAATAGCGATCAATCAAGCACGCTATCGAAATGCCAGAATATGAGGTGATCTCCAAAGAAATATTTCAGTCAGGCAAATTATCTTTGGAAATCACCTCGCATTCTGACAATCATATAGTCTGCTCGACTGATTTGCTACTGGGGCACCAGGTTAAAGGCAGGGCCCTCATGGGATGGCTCTCAAAATCCAGCCATTTATGGGGTGCAATGTTCATTCTCGTCATGAAAATATGTCATATTGTGTTGAGTAATACACAGATCTGATTGGTTTCTCAGAGTGAATGAGACCCAACACTCCTGTAAGCTAAGATTACCGGAGCCCAACGGCATTCGATCGCCACTGACCACCATAAAAAGCTAAATTCTGAGGTTGTAACATTCATGATTGGTTAAATTATGTAACACTCAGTAACACTGTCGCTTTTGTGCCAGGAAACCCCATATAAGCTAAGATCACCGGAGCCCAGTGGCTATTGGCCGGCACTGACCACCATAAAATAGCTCAATTGTGAAGTTGCAACATTATCACTTAAATTATGTAACACTATCGATTAGAAAAAATTATAACATTTCCTGTTGATTTTTCTAACATTACCGGTTAGAAGATTTTGGAAAAGAAACGTAACATTATTGGTTGATTATAACATAAATCAGTTTTTATAACTTTATTTTAGAACATTATCGATTGTTGTAACATTATCGGTTGTTGTAACATTATTAGTTGTACCCCCCTCCCCCCTCCCCCATCATCCCCAATAATTTTGCAGTCATGACATTTTCGTCTGGATTGGATTCTTAGATACTGATTCGCTCTTGCCAGAAGTCACATTTTATGCCACTTGAAGTTATGTCACCAGGGACGTGGCTAGAGATTTCCGATAGGAGGGGTGTAGTCTGGTGAATTTTCAACGGGGGGGGGGGGGGGGGGGGGGGAGGGGGAACCCCCTGCCGGTCCCTCCACATAGTGGGAAATTCACTACCGAGAAACATTTTGAAAATGAAGCCATGAAAGAGGGCATAAAATTGATTCTAGTGACTGAAATGCCAACACATTTATGACAGAATTATCAGGTTATTATAATTTGGTATTATTCTGTGAATTAAGTATGTGCTAAACAAATGCTCAAGCTTAGAACTTTGAGCAATTCACACTGTCCTAACATTAGATCAGATCTTATGCAGGAATGATCAATTTTTGATGTTTCATTATTTTGTAACTATGAATGATGGAATAAGCTCAAGTTAACGATTTTACATGGTGCGATTTTCTTGAAGTGCGTTTCGAGGATTTTTTTATTACAATAAGTAAACGTACTATTGAAATCTCGTACCGATTGACATCAAGCATACTTATGAAGTACACTGTAGTTGTAAAGAGTAACATTTGGAATTTTTGCCGATTTGAAACCGAGTTGGAATTTTGGGAAGTAAAGGAGACATCAGCATCACCAAAGAAGCTCTAAAATCCAGATAGATGGAATTTCCAACTACTCATGACTTGCCATCCGAATTTCCAACTATAGGAAATTTGGGCCAGGATTGGGGGGGGGGGGGTGAGACACCCCCACCACCTCTCACCACGCCCCTGTATGTCACACACGCATTTGGTCTCATGCAAATCGGGGTCTGAGGCCGATTCGGTCCCAGCAAAACCAATTTTAAATCTGTTACATGCCAATTAACCCTTCACCTAACATGAAAAGCTGACGACACTTGCAAAAAAAATTCTTGAATAACCAGTTTTTTTCCTTTTTCGTCTCAAAAACATAGGTTATGACACCTCGTTGGAACGAGCTCGTTCCAACGAGGGGTCATAACCTATGTTTTTGAGACAAAAAATGAAAAAATAATAAAAATTAATTGGAGATTTTTGAGAATAGCGCTGGCCGGTTTTGGTCGCTGCGTTGGGTAAAGGGTTAAACAAGAGCAACCCGAAGCGTGGCATACGAGTAGCATTGCTAGAATGGTTAAGGCCACATCACTCGGATCTCATGCCGGATCTCATGTGACGTCATAGTCACGTGACCGGGGCCACCATTTTGGTTGTCATGGTAACCCGCGTGATCGGCCATCTTGTGACGTCATCCCTATAGTGATGAGTGGTGTTAGTGCGCATGCGCAACGCGTGTTGTTATGGTAATATGCGTTTCAGTCGTCCATTTTGTATAGTGGAGTCCGCCATCTTGGTTTCTATGGTTGCACGTGGTTGCTATGTTAACCAAAGGCTTCTTATAGGAAGAGGGAAAAGTAATGATTGGATCGTCATTATCCATCATGTGTCACATAATTGGCTCTCAGTTCATTCTTTCAGTCACAGTCTGTTTGCAATCACCCCATCTTCTTCCAGGGGGTGGCAGGTAGACAGCCAATCTGGCTATGCCACTTCCCACGGTATACTTCTCATTACATTTGTGCAATATGTTTATTTGTAACCATTTTACATGTATGTGTACCGTGAATAAAGAATCTGAATCTGAATCTGAAGAATCTGAGGGTATGTTCTGGGGGTATGTTCGATTGGATCGGAGTATCACGAATTACCCAAATGGGCCCGAGAATGACCAGAAATTACCGAAATGAATACCGAAACGGACTTATCCTAACTAGAATCTGTGATGTAAATAATAGCACGTAGTGCTATAGGCAAATATAGGGTGTGTTCCATTGTATTAGAGTATTTATTTACCAAGAATTACCCAAATGAGCCCGAAATGACCGGAAATCACCGAAATGATTACCGAAACGGACTTATCCTAACTAGAATCTTTGATGAAAATAGTAGCACGTAGTGCTATAAGGCAACTATAGGGTGTGCTCCATTGTACTAGAGTATTTTTTTACCAAGAATTACTCAAATGAGCCTGAGAATGACCGGAAATCACCGAGATGCTCACCGAAATCGCCCAAAGGGCTTCGGATTCCCCAAGAATCCTCGTCCACTTAGACCATTTGTACCCATCATTCTTTGATCTATACTGACTTCTATCTAGTATACTGACCCTCCCGTATGTGAACATACGGACCATGAAGCTATTTCTCTTGATCTAACCTCAAGCTCCTGGTGTTTACAGCCAGGATACCTTTTGGGGATACCTATTTGGGGATACCTATCGGAGAATACCCATCTGGGGATGTTTTGACTACCCGTATGAGTGGCCCATGAAAATATTTCTTTTGATCTACCCTCAAGCCCCTCGTGTTCTCAGTCAGGTCTTTAATATATGGGAATACTATACTAAAAAGAAAAAATAATAACACATTCTTTACATTTGAATTTCTTTTATTGAATAACAAATCACAATACAACTTTTTATGGTATGTAGATTGTCAACTATTCATAAACTGTCTTTCTGCAGATTGGACATCTTCTCAGTGATTTACAACAGTCAGTACACATGCACAAGCGATTACATGGTCGCGGAGCAACATTGGCTTCAGTTAATAAACACACACAACATTTCCGTAAATCTTCTTTTCTGACGGCCTCTTCTTCTTGTTCTTCATTGGATTCTTCTGCCTCCTGCATCAATTCGGGTAGGTTGTGAATATAATAACATTCTGGAGCATATTGTCTATGTTCTTCTATAACATCATTTTCTTTATCACAGAATCACACAACTATTCCACAATGAAAACATTGAGTTCTGTCTCCTGTCCCAAATAAAAGAAGCCAGCTCTCGCTAGTTCTTTCGGGGTTTTTGCACTTTCTCTTTGTAACATATTTTCAAAAGCCTTGAGGTGGTGTTCTTCCAATGCATACTTCATGTGGCGCGGTGTTCTCTGTTCTGGCTCGAATTTCTCTAGAGCAATCAGTGAACGAGAGTCTCCACGTAGCATCTGCTCCAGTACTTGTTGTGGAACATCCTGATAAAACGTTTCAGCGTTCATTCTCTCTGCATAGTCTCGTGGAAATGGATTTCTCGAATCTTGGTTTCTCGTTTCTTGGTTAAATTCATTCAGAGCCATCGAGATCAAACATGAAATCGTGAACATTCTATCCAATCATCCTTCTTCTTTGGTTTTCTGCCTCTCTTTCGTTTAGTAGAGCCTTCTTGATTCTGTTCAATGTTTCTCTTCTTTGCTATCTTCTTTGGAAAACTTGAATCCAACGTCGTTCTTTAACAGTTGAATCTGTAATTCGTTGTTGATTTTGAAGACGGTTATGCTAGAGAACATCCTTCTTCAGCTGACGGCACACAAATGACGATTTTCGCTGGAAACATTTCTTTTATAGTTTTTCTTCATAGCAGCGACATCTAGTGGCAGATTTCATTTATGACGTCATCAGCCAACATATCATTGTCTATTAGATCGGTTGTAAACATACCGACTATTTTGTCCATTGATGCACCTCGACAGCGATGTTTGAGATAAAACAAACAATACTGTCCACACACTGGTACCGATCATTGAAGACGTTTTTTGTTGTATTTCCAATATCTGGAATTCTTCTTGAGAAAATTGTGGAATGGTCTGTGTCTTGGAGGTAATCCATAGGAGTCAAAGTATTCTGCGTCTTTGTGGCTCACGAAGAGAGCCACCCAATGTTCTCCTTTTCTGTGTTCTGGATCTGTGTTGACTATCAAAGCCACTGGTCTGTGATCTGGCAATCTTCTTGGTAATCTGTTTCTTGCAAACACGCCCAAACAAATTCTCTTCAAACAATCATCTGCTCGGAGGGCGTTCTTCAACTGCAACCTGTTCATGTCGAGTAGTCGAAAATGACTTGTCTGTTCTTTTCCACTTCTATGATGTTTTGGAATTCTGCATACGCGAATATGTTGATCGTGGTTGGCAATGGATCTTCGAAATGGACTTCCAGACTCAAATTTCCTCTCTTCACCAAATCGAAGTGTTGTCCATGTGATAGGGCTGGAGTCAGGTCAAACACGAACAGCATGTATCCTTTTATATACTCCTCTCGGCTAATGTGGTTTCATTCATTCTCGTACATCTGTCCGGTTCCTTGAAACAGGGTTGCATAACATCTCGCCACTTCTTGTTGCTCGAATCGAGGTGGTAGGGGTTTTGCAGGAATCTGTTGTCTGTCTCCATACAGAGCAAAGTAATTGATGTTGTAGTTTTTAAAATTGTATGGATTCTTTGAAAAATTTCCATTGAAGGCGTCGTTGTCCACGCATCTCACCACGATCCGTTTCGGAAGTTGGCCAAGAAATGAATTTTCTTGTGTGATGCTGAGATTTCACATTGGCACCGAGAACACTTTGGTTTCCACGCGGTCGATGGGATATTTTGCAGTTGCTTTAGCCAATGCTTTTTCCTGAGCCATTCTTACGACTGAATGGAGTCTCTCTTTACGTACAATCATGGAAATGTACATAATCTTGATCTTGTAAGTTTCTGCATCTGCCATCAAGGCAAATGTAGCCTTGGAACGATTCATTTTTATGTGAACCTTAACTCCATTCAGTAGGTAACGTGTTTGAAAAAACATGTCCAAGTGCAATCTTCCTGCCATGTCCACGCCTTTACTTTCAGCCGTAAACTTTTTTCTCGTGGCAAATCCATTGTTATCTTCTGTGGGATCTTCCATGTGGCCAGCCATGTCCTTGTACCATAAGACGTTAGTCAATTGTGACTTTTTGGCTGCTGGTCCACAACTTAAGAAAGTCTCTCTGTAGGCTCTATATTAGTAAGTGTTGTTGGAAGAAGACACCAGTTTCTCATTCAAACTGATGTCGATTTGACTGAATAGGGAATGCATCCATAAATTGACCGGTCCCACTTTGACATCATTTGTGATTGCTGCTCCATTGGAATCTACAATCTTTGCCTTAGCATACAGATATGTCTGTGCCAGATTCAAATAATCAAATCTCAACTCTGCGAAATTGAGTTCTGTCGGTCCACTCTTTCCTTTTGTAGCCAATGGTCTGTGCTCCACCCGTTGCCCATGTTCCGCACTGGTCTGTGTTGGTGGTATTAAAAATAAGTCGAGTTCACTATTTACACACACACAGGATTTATCGTTGATGAGAGACATCACGCACCAAGAAAGCCTTGCGACTGTACTACTCTCTTTCCTTTTTTCGATTTACTAGCAGTGCGTGGTGCACGCCTTTTTATACCTTTGCGACCAGGTGGCTTCGAGCCACCCACCACTTCATTCCAAGCTCCCGCACCAGCTTCTTTGGGTCTGTTGATATCTGTCTGTTTCACATTTTTCCCTTTGATGATATCTCCAGCGAATGCTGCTCCTTTTTTAACGAGCTGTCTTCCCACTGTTTTGGCCGTAGTTTTCAATAAGGGTAAAACCATATTCTTCAGTCCTCCCAATATGTTACCCAAACCACAACCTCTCTGTATCTGCGTTCCGGAAAAAGCTGGTAGCCCGTTCCCAGCTTATTTCGTGTCCGTTCCCAGCTTGTTTCGTGTAATCCTCCTTGTACAACTTGACATTACAACAGTAAGTCATGTCTATGTGAAATGAAGAGATCTTCGATTTCGGAAATGAAGTGTCACTGTCACCTTCCCAAACTGGAATGGTACATTGGCTCCCGTGTCGTCACTTATATACACCCTGACAGTGCCAAAATTCTTTCGTTCCACGGGTACCTAGTACACGTTCTCAAACGTCTTGGAGATAATACTTCCATATTGGCCTCTCACGGGTACGATGCGAAGTAGATGCACCCTCGTATCTCCCACGACTTGGTAACGAACCAAGTCACAGTAGATATACAGTGAATAGAAACATTAATTGACATCGGCCACTCGAGAAGATTCGAAGAGCCAGCTTTGAACACATACTCGTCAAAACCAAAGATCTTTTGGAGAGTCGGACTTAATGTGGCTACGACCCCATCTCGTACCTTGATTCGAACTTTACAAGCGACCTCGTCCAATTCAAAATCTATCTTGCTGTGACGAGGTAGCAATACTTCTTTAACACCATTGATGTCCCCGTATTACATCGGAAGGTTCCGAATATCGACCTTCTTTCAGACTGATGTTTCGATGATGAGTGTGATTATATGATTTGACCAATTTTGAAAGTGGAAAAATCAGTGTGTTGTTCTTGGTAAAATATTTCCACATCTTAGTTTTCAAAGTTCTATTGAATCTTTCTACGATGGAACATTTTGTTTCCAGGTTGTGTGTAGTGCAAAAAGTGGACTTTGTGATCTTTGAGAAAATTTTGAAATTTTCTATTCAGAAATTCTTTGCCTTGATCAGTTTTTAATTTTCTGGTTTACGACTTTGTTTGAAAATTTTAGTCAGAAACGTTTAGTGAGAGCCGTTGCAAAGAAGGGTATCTCCGACAAAAGGAAGAAGCAGATCTTGCAGAAAGAGGATTCTTGGGTGCTCTATTACTACCTGTGTTACTGAGTGTGGCCATGAGTATTTTTGGATGATGGAATATGCAAAGAAAATGTCTTTGATAGAACCAAAATTATTGGAACGTCTACAAGACACTCCAATGATCAGGCAACCCAATGAAATGGCTGTCTCGTCTTTGGATCGAGAAATGAGGGATATTCTCGATGCTCCTTTCCTCCCCACAGAAGAAACGATGACTCGATATAATCCAGTCTTGTAACGATATCTAACATTTCAGGAGAAGGTGGTGTCCCCTCGATCCATCAAAGTAGTAATCGAAAGGGAGAGTTCAGACCAAGACATTTTGGATTCAGTTCCAATGACGATGAGGAAGAAAGCAAAGTTATTATTGAGTCATATTAAGAACGACCCAAACATATCTTGAATGAGAAGGGTGAACTGATCCACGAGGATCAAACGGTGCTAGGGTCGAATGTGACGGATCTTCTAAACGATTTACTTAGAAGACGGAAGACATTCCAGCCCAAGGGATGGGAAGTGTTAGCCCAAGCCTTAAAAGATAGTAACATCCCACAAGAGTTGATTGGTCATAAAGAACGTTGGGATTTCATGAGACAGGGACCTGTAAAGGCGGAGACGAAGCCTTGAAACGAAAGAAACTTAAGAAGATCCCATGGTCTGAGGTATAAATAGGACCGGTTTTCATTGATGAGTTGGTTGGGTCATGGATGAGTTGTACTATGATAGGAAGCTCCTGGTAGTTTTGGTGGTGTGGACGCTCTACGTAGAGCGTCAAAGAAAAAGACTAAACAAGTCGTGAAATGGTTAGAGGCTCAAGACACTTACACTCTTCATAAACCTAGCAAGCTGACTTGGTGGATTTAACAAACATAAGTAAATTCAACAAAAACATAAAGTTTTTGTTGACGTGTATAGATGTATTCAGTAAATATGCTTGGGTGATGCCATTACAAAATAAATGCGGTGATTCCACAGTAAAAGCTTTCGCTAAAATTTTCAAACAAGGTCGTAAACCAGAAAAATTACAAACTGATCAAGGCAAAGAATTTCTGAACAGAAAACTTTGAAATTTTCTCAAGGATCACAAAGTCGATTTTTTCACTACACACAATGTGGAAACAAAATGTTCCATCGTAGAAAGATTCAATTGAACTTTGAAAACTAAGATGTGGAAATATTTTACCAAGAATGACACACTGATTTTTCTACTTTCAAAATTGGTCAAAGCATATAATCACAGTCACCATCGAAGCATTCGCCCCCTTAAGTGTCAGCTTTGAAAATCAAGAAGAAGTTTGGCAACGGTTGTATGGACAACCTATAAATCACCAGTCCCCAAAGTTCAAAGTGGGAGATAGAGTGAGAATCAGTAAAGTCAAGAAAACTTTTGAAAAAGGTTATTTACCCAACTGGACCGAGGAGTTATTTACGGTGCCATCTGTCAAAAAATGTCATCCAGTCACATACGTCCTAAAGGACGACGGTGGGGAAGTACTGAGAGGGTCCTTCTACACTGAAGAATTTCAATGAGTAGCACACAAAACTATTTACAAAATCGAACGCGTACTCAAGAAACGTGGTCGAGGTAAGAAAATGGAATTATTCATGAAGTGGTTAGGATACCCTTCGTCCTTCAATTCGTGGATCAAGCAGAGTCAGCTCACCTATAACAGGAAGTGAACCAGATCGAACTCGTTCCTCTGAGATGAAAGAAGATACGAACGGATCTTGGCCTCTGTTTGGAAATGTTTTGTAAACATTTCCCAAATAATCATACTGTACATCATCATCATCACAAGAATTGTTAACCTCACCCTCGATGATACAGATAGCAAGCTGTGGACGGCTCTTCTCAGTAGTAGTATAGGATATTTATTACCTAATCCGACCATCAAGAAAAAGTGACGTTTTATTTGACCCTACCAAGTAACAGTTCAATGAACGTGTTCCCAGAGAACACCTGACTACGTACACTACACAGTTATCACAACCGGTGAATCTCACTGGGGAATGGGAAGTGGGTTTGGCAGAGATTCAGTATCCAACCTCTAGGTTTAACATTCGTGTGGAAGAAGCTTTCGTCACAGTGTATTGGAATTCGAAAAAAACATTATCAGCTCAGTCTGAAAGAAAGTCGATATTCGGAACCTTCCGATGTAATACTGGGCATCAATGGTGTTAAAGAAGTACTGCTACCTCGTTACGACAAGATAGATTTTGAATTGGACGAGGTCACTGGTAAAGTTCAAATGAAGGTACGAGGTGGGGTCGTAGTCACATTAAGTCCGACTCTCTAAAAGATCTTTGGTTTTGTCGTGTGTGTGTGTGTTCGAAGCTGGCTCTTACGAATCTTCTCGAGTGGCCGATGTCAAACAAGGTTTCTATTCAGTGTATATCTACTGTGACTTGGTTCGCGACCAAGTCGTGGGAGATACGAGGGTGCCTCTACTTCGCGACGTCTCCGTGAGAGGGAAATATGGAAGTATTATCTCCAAGACATTTGAGAACGTGTACTACGTACCCGTGGAATGAAAGCATTTTAGCACCGTGAGGGTGTATATAAGGGACGACACAGGAGCCAATGTACCATTCCAGTTTGGGAAGATGACAGTGACACTTCATTTCCGAAATCGAAGATCTCTTCATTTCACATAGACATGACTTACTGTTGTAATGCCAAGTTATACGAGGCGTATTACACGAAACAAGCTGGGAAAGGGCTACCAGCTTTTTCTGGAACGCAGATACAGAGAGGTTATGGTTTGGGTAGTATATTGGGAGGACTGAAGAATATGGTGTTACCCTTATCGAAAACTACAGCCAAAACAGTGGGAAGACAGCTCGTTAAAAAGGAGCAGCAATCGCTGGAGATGTCATCAAAGGGAAAATGTGAGACAGGCAGCGATCAACAGACTCAAAGAAACTGGTGCGGGAGCTTGGAATGAAGTGGTGGGTGGCTCGAAGCCACCCGGTTACAAAGGTATAAGAAGGCGTGCACCACGCACTACCAGTAAATCGAAAAAGGGAAAGAGAGTAGTACAGACGCAAGACTTTCTCGGTGCGTGATGTCTCTCATCAACGACAAATCCCGTGAGTATGGAAATAGTGAACTCGACTTATTTTCAATACCGCCAACACAGACCAGTGTGGAACATGGACAATGGGTGGAACACAGGACATTGGCTACGAAAGGAAACAGTGGACCGATAGAATTCGATATCGTGGGGTTGGGAGATGATTACTTGAATCTGGGACTGACATACATGTATCGGTATGTTAAGGCAAAGAGTGTACATTCCGATGGAGCAGCAATCACAAATGATGCCAAAGTGGGACCGGGCAGTTTATGGATGCATTCCCTACTCAGTCAAATCGACATCAGTTTGAATGAGAAACTGGTGTCTTCTTCCAGCAACACTTACCACAACAGAGCCGACATAGAGACTTTGTTAAGTTATTGACCAGCAGCCTGGAAGTCACAACTTACTAATGCCTTATGGTACAAGGACACGGCTGGCCACATGGAAGATGTCACAGAAGATAACAATGGATTTGCCAGGAGAAAAACGTTTACTGCTGAAAGTAAAGTTTTGGACATGGCAGGAAGATTGCACTTGGATATGTTTTTCCAAACACGTTACCTACTGAATGGGGTTAAGTTTCACGTACAAATGAACACAGCCAAGGATGCATTTGCCTTGATGGCAGATGCATAAACTTACAAGATCAAGATTATGGATTTTTCCACGTTTGTACGTAAAGAGAGACTCCATTCAGTCGTGAGAATGGCTCACGAAAAAGCATTGACTAAGGCAACGGCAGAATATCCCATCAACCGCATGGAAACCAAAGTATTCTCTGTGCCAAAGGGAAATCTCAGCATCACACAAGAAAATTTATTTCTTGGCCAACTTCCGAAACGCATCGTGGTGAGATGCGGGGACAACGACCACTTCGATGGAAATCTTTCAAAGAATCCATACAATTTTAAAAACTACATCATTTACTTTGCTCTGTATGTAGACGGACAACAGATTCCTGCAAAACCCCTACCACCTCGATTCGATCAACAAGAAGTGGCGATATGTAATGCAACCCTGTTCCAAGGAACCGGACAGATGTACGAGAATGAATGAAACCACATTAGCCGAGAGGAGTATATAAAAGGATACAAGCTGTTCGTGTTTGACCTGACTCCAGACCTATCACATGGACAACACTTCAATTTGGTGAAGAAGGGAAATTTGCGACTGGAAGTCCATTTTGAAGGTCCGTTGCCAACCACGATCAACGTATTGGTGTATGCAGAATTCCAAAACATCATAGAAGTGGACAAAAACAAGACTGCTCGACATGAACAGGTTGCAGTTGAAGACCGCACTCCGATCAGATGATTGTTTGAAGAGAATTTGTTTGGGCGTATTTGCAAGAAACAGATTACAAGAAGATTACCAGATCACAGACCAGTGGCTTTGATAGTCAACACAGATCCAGAACACAGAAAATGAGAACATTGGGTGGCTCTCTTCGTGAGCCACAAAGACGCAGAATACTTTGTCTCCTATGGATTACCTCCAAGACACAGACCATTCCACAATTTTCTCAAGAAGAATTCCAGATATTGGAAATACAACAAAAAACGTCTTCAATGATCGGTACCAGTGTGTGGACAGTATTGTTTGTTTTATCTCAAACATTTCTGTCACGGTGCATCAATGGACAAAATAGTCGGTATGTTTACAACCGATCTAATGGACAATGATATGTTGGCTGATGACGTCATAAATGAAATCTTCCACTAGATGTCGAAAAGGAACGTCTCCAGCGAAAATCGTCGGCGCGCTAAAACCATTCTTTTAGAAAATCGTCATTTGTGTGCCGACAGCCGATGGACAAGGATGTCTACTAGCATAACCGTCTTCAAAACCAACTACGAATTACAGATTCACCTGTTCAAGAACGACGTTGAATTCAAGTTTTCCAGAGAAGATTGAGATCGGGTCACCAAAGCAATGACCATAGCAAAGAAGAAAAACATTGAACAGAATCAAGAAGACTCCACTAAACCAAAACAGAGGCAGAAAACCAAAGGAGAAGGATGATTAGATAGAATGTTCACGATTCCATGTAACATCACAGGAAGAGGCGTTTACCGAAATCACACAAATAAATTGATTCTGAAGGGGAGGCGAATCCTAAACCAAATGAAACTTATAGGGAGAAACAGTTTCAATAAGGTTTTCATGGGGAAAACCATTTGGAAAATGCTGGGTCTGCCAACTATAACATATGGAACGGAAGTGGTACCCCTAAACCAGACGTCTGTAAAGAGCTTTGAAATCAGGCAGAACGACGCAGGCCGATGGATAACGGGTCGAGTAATGCCGCATGTCTAGAAGCAATCAGAGGTGAGCTTGGGTGGATGAGGATCAAAGACAGGATAGACTTATTGAAACTCGGTTATCTTAATTATTTGGTAAATATCCCCGACAGCCGACAGAGAACTACTCATTGGAGATCTCGGACCTAGACGTTGGGGCAAACCAGGGTAAAAAATCGTCAGAGAAAGAGTCACGGAGGATGGTAACTTTAATTGGCGAGAGGGGGCGAATCAAAGAGATCTTTGGGTGGCCCGTGTGATAAAGAGAAGCCTGGTTTTGAAGAGTACCTTGATGGCACCTTGGGGGGGGGGGGGGTCACTGTTGTTCAAGCTGAGGTCGCGGTCCATGGAGGTGGGGGCAAAATTGGGAAAAACAGTGAAAAGGAGTGCCAGATGTATAATTTGGTCGTGGTGGAGACCCTGGGACACTTTCTTCTAGAATGCCCAAAATACCAGTCTAAAAGAATAAGATTCACTGGGAGTATAATGGGGAAGTCGGATGGGAGAATGAAGGGCATGTGGTTAGTGGGAGACTCAAATGAGAGGGTTAATATGCTAATCGGAGAGATTGGGAAGAATGGGGCAAGGGATGTCATCAAGCAGTTCACCTCCGAGTGTTGGGACGAGAGAAGAAGCGTGGGAATAGGGAGGCAGTTGGGAGTACAGGGGCAACCAAGGCCTTCTAGTCTGAGAACCGCGACAAATCAGCGGCCGGCCAAAGTGTTGTTATATTAGACAGAATGTTCACGATTCCATGTTTGATCACGATGGCTCTGGAGGAATTTAACCAAGAAACGAGAAACCAAGATTCGAGAAATCCATTTCCACGAGACTATGCAGAGAGAATAAACGTTGAAACGTTTTATCAGGACGTTCCACAACAAGTACTGGAGCAGGTGCTACGTCGAGACTCTCGTTCACTGATTGCTCTAGAGAAATTCGAGCAAGTACAGAGAACACCGCGCCACATGAAGTATGCATTGGAAGAACACCGCCTCGAGACTTTTGAAAATATGTTACAAAGAGAAAGAGCAAAAACCCCGAAAGATCTAGCGAGAGCTGGCTTCTTTTATTTGGGGACAGGAGACAGAACTCAATGTTTTCATTGTGAAATAGTTGTGCGATTCTGGGGTAAAGAAGATGATGTTATAGAAGAACATAGACAATATGCTCCAGAATGTTATTATATTCACAACCTACCCGAATTGATGGAGGAGGAAGAAAAATCTAATGAAGAACAAGAAGAAGAGGCAGTCAGAAAAGAAGATTCACTGAAATGTTGTGTGTGTTTATTAACTGAAGCCAATGTCGCTCCGCGACCATGTAATCACTTGTGCCTGTGTACTGACTGTTGTAAATCACTGAGAAGATTCCAATCTGCAGAAAGACAGTTTATGAATAGTTGACAATCTGCATACCATAAAAAGTTGTATTGTGATTTGTTATTCAGTAAAAGAAATTCAAATGTAAAGAATGTGTTGTTATTTTTTCTTTTTAGTATAGTATTCCCATATATTAAAGACCTGATTGAGAACACGAGGAGCTTGAGGGTAGATCAAGAAAAATATTTTCATGGGCCACTCATACGGGTAGTCAAAACATCCCCAGATCGGTATTCTCCGATAGGTATCCCCAAAAAGGTATCATGGCTGTAAACATAAAGGCTTGAGGTTAGATCAAGAGAAATAGCTTCATGGTCCTTATGTGCACATACTGGAGGGTCAGTACACTAGATAGAGGTCATTACAGATCAAAGAATGATGGGTACAAATGGTCTAAGTAGACGAGGATTCTTAGAGAATCCGAACCCCTTTGGATGATTTCGGTGATCATTTCGGTGATTTCCGGTCATTCTCAGGCTCATTTGGGTAATTCTTGGTAAAAAAATACTCTTGTACAATGGAACACACCCTATAGTTGCCTTATAGCTCTACGTGCTACCAGTTACGTCAAAAATTCTAGTTAGGATATGTCCGTTTCGGTAATCATTTCTGTGATTTCCGGTCATTCTCAGGCTCATTTGGGTAATTCTTGGTAAACAAATACTCTAATACAATGGAACACATCCTTTTGTTGCCTTATAGAACTACGTGCTATTATTTACATCAAAGATTCTAGTTAGGATAAGTCCGTTTCGGTAATTTCTTGTCATTCTCGGGCTCATTTGGGTAATTCGTGATACTCCGATTCAATCGAACATATCCCCAGAACATATCCCCGTCCTATAAGAAGCCTTTGGGTAACATAGCAACCACGTGCTACCATAGAAACCAAGATGGCGGACTCCACTATACAAAATGTACGACGGAAACGCATATTACCATAACAACACGCGCTACCATGCGCACTAACACCACTCATGACTATGGGGATGACGTCACAAGATGGCAGCTCACACGGGTTACCATGATAACCAAAACGACGGCCCTGGTCACGTGGATATGACGTCACATGAGATCCGGGTGATGTGGCCTTAACCATGCGAGCTATACTACTCATATGCCCCTGTCGGTGTCATAACGCCATGGAGGACCAAAATCGAAAGGAAGCATTGTCTAGTCATCCAGAAGTAACCCATAAAATTACGATTTGATCAAATAAGCTGTTTTCAAATCCAACATGCAGTGAATGCAATACAGAGGTTGAAAGAGTGAAAAAAGGCCAAAACTCTGGGAAACATTATTGGACGGAATCCGTTCCTTGTGCATATCCGTTCCCTATACGGGTCTATCAGCATACCGAAGGAGATCCAATTCCGACCTGTGGCTTTGAAATTACAATCCAAAACGTTTGTACGGACAGACGGCCGGACGGGCGGATGGACGGACCGACGGATGGAGCTCTCCACTAGATACCCCCGAAGTCTCCTTCGGTGGTCGCGGGCATACTAAGAAGTTAGAAAGCACATGCATGATGACTACTGTATGTATTTATCCACTAACAAATTTTGTTAACTTCAATCCCGGTTGGCAAGTATTCCAACTACTTCATCAAGGGAAGACATACAGTGATGATGTAGTTGGAATATCATATCAGTCGGGACTTGAGTCATGACACAGTCGGGACAAATTGGTTTTACCCCCACCATATCTCCGCGACTGTCCGATTATTGAAAATTGTCAGTAAACACCAATGAACACAACCAATGATTCTGCTAGATTCAGATTCAGATTCAGATTCTTTATTCACGATATACATATGTGTATGATGTAAACAAAAATAAAGATTATACATGAGTAACAAATAGCATACCGTGGGAAGTGGCATACCCAGACTGGCTGTCTACCTGCCACCCCCTAAAGGAAACAGAACTCACGAACAGACTGTGACTAGATGAGTAAACATGGGGCGATTTATCCGGTCTATGATAGGGATGCTGTTTTTACCGTTCCTTGGGTCGAAATTACGTTCAAGTGTGAGAAGCTAGGATAAAAAGCCAGCGGGAGGGTGGTGTTTCTGTTTAGGCAGAGTCCGCAGAGAGCAACCTGCTTGCTAAATTACCATCATTGCTCCACATAAAGTTCAAGAAACACAATCAGTCAAATCGAGTGGATAATATCGTTCCAACTAGAAAGATCATGATCTTTTTAATTGGACGAGGGGTCAATATCGGTGGGCGCACCATGGGAGGCGAATGCCGGAAACTAGCTGACAGCATTCAGGTGTCGGTCAGTTCACCGCATGCGACTTCCCATGATTAGCCGACCGACTTGATCAAGCACTTTCTTAAATATTTCCCGAACGCAAATTTGTTCCTCGAGAGTATTGTTTGGAGCTTCTTAACCGTGTGTGTCTCTACGCGAGGTTAGTGGGGCAACTAGAGGGAAAAACTCTGCAGGTTGCATTGGACGAGGGTGCAAGATTAAGATTAAGACATATCGCACGACTAGTAATTTTCTGTTGCGGATTTGTTTAATTTGCTAATGTGTCACCATGATCAATATTTACTAAGTACAATCTGGGCAGTAGGGATTATCGCAACGGACATACGTCGAATATGACGAAAGGAATGTTGAGGTCAATGTTTTCTTAAATGTAGCCCTGTTATTGATATTTCGAACTGTGTCGTCTAAAGCGTTCCATAGTTTCGGGATGGCGTATAGATGAAGTTTATCTAGGGTTCGTGTACGTGTTTTTTCTATGTATAAATGTCCCGACTGCCGGGTTGTCCTACCGAGTGGGTTGTCAGTAACCTTGAATGTATCGTTAAAAGAAGCCGGTAATCTGCCATTTTGCCAGTCATGCGCGAACAGTAATGCATGCAGTTTGAACAAGTCGTCTACTTTGAGTATTTTATTTTCCTTAAATAAGGGGTCTGTATGGGAATTGTACTTTTTGTTATTTATATTCTTAATGAGCGCTTTTGCATGATAACTATTTTATTAACAACTCTTGAATTGCCCCATGCTAAAATCTCGTACACCAGATGACTATGAATCAGGGCGTAGTACAATGTTTTCAGGACTTTGCGTGGGAGAATATATTTTACTTTGTTGAGGTTATAATTTGCGTGAGCTATTTTCGAACATAGCCTAGATATATGAGCTTTGTAGGTTAAGTGTTCTATGACCAAACGGTCCGCCTGCAAAGTGGAACCACGCGTTACTTCCACTGGGGAATCACTCACTCAGGTGTCTACACAGGTGTTAGCACTTTCTGATAAATAGAAATTACCGTCCCCTGGAACGCCGCCGTGGCAACGTCTCGGAGAGAGTGAATATTTATTTGCCAGAGGGCGCTTGTCAACGGAGGGCCAAGGCTGGGGTTGATCAACTTTGCCGGGGACCTAAGATACTCTTTTACCGGGGACAGGGGATTTTCACTAGCTCACTTTTGTAAATCGCAATTGCTTATTCACAAACCACAGAGTAGCGCCGCGCTTTAGTCAATTGCTTTCAACGGTAATGAACTAGCATGGGCTAATTTCTTGGCGGGGCTGAGGTTCCATCAATTCCTAGGGTACTCAGGGCTTCTTCATTAATAAGATAAAGACTATTAACAAACCAACAATTTTTATATATAAATCTTCTATACTCTTATTTACAAATAGCCAACAAATCCTAAATAAATAATCTCAACACTACTGAAATGAGTTTTGTGACTAGTCACTGAATCCCACCGAAAACAAGTACTAAAATATCATCTAAAATTAAATTGTTTCCCAAATTTATATTCGTAGAGAAAGGTCGAAGCTGCGACAACTGATAAGAAATCACGAAATCTTTCACTCAACCGCTCATGCGCGTATTTATCCTGTTGCGCCTACCACATTATGGGGAATTACCTTTAATACTAAATTTCACCTTTTAGAATATTCGATCATCTACAATTTCTGCTAATAGTGCTTCTAACTCGCAATAATAACAACTGATCATCTAATAACACAGATTCACTAATACACTTAAAACTGTTAACTAATAACTATGTAACTACGACGTGTTATCACAACTAAATATTATAAACTAAGTACTACATATACTCATCGATTCTTCTTCGGCGTCTCCCCTCGATGCAAATCATCAGATCGGGAATCCTGTCGTCCAAATGACGGCTTACCGGAACCACAGAAATACATTAACGCTTTACTACACCGCGTGAACTAACGATTATTCCATCCTAGCGAGTCTGTCTTGAGGTAAACTCGAGGGGTCTTATATAGACGCGCGCATCACCTATCAAAGACTTAATTTGGGCAAAGGTGCTAATTTACAAAAGACGGCTTTGATGACTTGCAGTGACATGAACTGACTTTTCAATAAGTTCTAATTTGGAATGCATTGTTTACACAGTCCCTGCATGACAGCGACTGAACAAAGAACACTTTCCGAATACGAACTTAATTAAATTAATGAGCTTACCCAGTTTACTCACACTGATTATTAAAAAGTTCCTTTCTTTCATTCATTCTAAATAACTCGAATTGTTTACTTATTTTAAAAATTTAGAATAAACTTAAAATAACAACCCTGTGATAGTTCATCAATGCTTATTCCAAGAAATTTTAGAGATTTTTCTGTTTCACTTCCCCCGATTTTGCTTATCTTTTGATTATTTATTTTTATCTCTTGACAGAAATTATTATTCTTACCTTTATTTGGGTTAAGTATAATATAAGTGTTTTTTTTTAGCATTCAACAGCAGTTGGTTCGCCGAGCACCATTCAAATATTTTTTGAACTTCGTTGTTGAAATAGTGAGTTATGGCATTCCCGTCTGAACCGGAGCAGTGTACCGTGGTATCATCAGCAAACGACAATAGATCGAGTGATGTTGATTTACTAATATCGTTGATATATAAAAGAAGAGTACAGGGCCCTGAATTGAGCCCTGTGGGACTCCACAGCTTTGTTTCGCTGAATCTGATTTGTGTTCTTCGTACATAACATACTGAAGCCTGTCAGACAGGTAACTTCTGAACCAATTATTCGCGAGGCCTCGGATACCATACTTTTCGAGTTTACATAATAGAATTTCGTGATTTATCGTGTCGAAGGCCTTTGGCAAATCCAAGAACAGTGCTAAAGTGCTGTTTTATCCTGTTTATTGTTTTCTGTTGCGGTGCTTTTCAGAAGTTGGAGGATTGGGTGAATGGTACTATGGCGTTTTCTAAATCCGTACTGGTGGGGGTATAAAATATTGAATCTATTTAGAAAATTTGTAAGTCTCGTTTCCATTAGCTTTTCCAGTACTTTCGAAAACGCGGGAAGTATACTAACAGGTCTGTAATTGGTAAATCTATGCTCGTCGCCTGTTTTCAATATAGGTATCACTTTTGCAATCTTCATCCTATCAGGTACTTTGCCATTAATAAAAGAATTATTAATAACATGTGTGAGGGGATCCAATACTTCGTTTATTGTTTGTTTAAGAAGACTACTAGTTATACCATCGCAGTCTTTTGATAATTTGGGCTTCATTTTATTTACTATTCGGCTGACTTCTGTGGGATCTGTGGGTAACAGATAAAAGTTGTTGGAGATATTAGTGTCCATGTAGTCTAAATAGGACTTGTTTAGTTTCTGAATCTGGTCGGTTACAGCCTTTCCAATGCTGATAACAAAATTGTTGAATTCGTTTGCTATGTTATTTGCTTCTTTTATTTCTATATCATCATGTATAAAAAACGATGGCAACCCCCTTTCGCGTATTCCCTTATTTATAGCTTCATTTAAGATTTGCCATGTTCTTCGCATATTGTTTCTATTTTCGTTTAAGATGTCTCTATAATAAATGGTTTTGCACTGCTTTTTTACCTTGTTGAAGATTCTACAATAGTTTTTGTAATTTAATACGTTCTGTTCGTTGGGGGCCTTAAGTTTTTTGTTGTAGAATTTTTCTTTATTGATAGAGGATATGATAAGACCCCTTGTCATCCAAGGCTGCTTCTTAATAAATTTCTTATTCTGACGAACACGTTTGTACGGAAAAGCTTTATCGTAGGCTTTCATATAGATGCTAAGAAAAGTTTCGTATGACTCGTTGGGACAATTCGACTCCATTACCGGGTTAAAATCACTCTCTGAGAGAAGTGTTTTGAATTCGGCGATTCTTTCTGCGTTTATAATTTGTTTCAGAGTAAACAGTGGCGCATTATATATTTTGGGTGTAACTTCAATGTTAAAAAACCCAAAATGGTCTGATACATCCGATAAAATTATTCCCGGTAGTGCTGTTTGTGAAGTATTGTTTGTAACGATATGGTCTATCAAACTAGCAGAATGTCTATAAACTCTCGTCGGCTTAGTAATATAAGGTAAAAATCCCTGGCTAAACATGAGATCAATAAATTCTTCTGTCTTGGAGTGTGTGGATGCCTTTAAAAGGTCGAGGTTCAGGTCTCCCATAATATAAACTTTTTTATTTTCGGAATTCAAAACATCCGTTATTTCAGTTAATTTTGATAAGAAGAGGTTGATGTCGGCTTTAGGTGGGTTGTTGGGTCGATATATGATGCCAATAATTTTGGAGTTATGTTTATCTTTTATTTCTATAAATAGGGATTCGAAGACATGAGGAATGAAGACTGAGATGTCTCTTCTGACTTTATATGTTATCCCTTCTTTAATGTATAGCCCAACTCATCCCCGGCCATCATCATCATCGGGTCTCATACATTTTATAATAGGGGCATAACCTTCAAGTTTAAACGAAGTGTCTGGAGGAATACGGAATATTTCGGTAAGTCCTATTATGTCGAAAGAATTTTTTTCTGTTTGTAAATTGCATAACAAGTGTTGGAAGGAATCCCAGTGAGCTTTTAGACTTTGGCAGTTGATGTGAAATAGTGAGAATCCGGCGTCTAAATTGCTAGTGTCATAAAGCGTTTTTCAACCGGGATGTTACTTGCTGAATAAATATAGTAAGAACTTTTACGATCAACATTTATTTACACAATAACAAGATTCCAGAGTAGAACAAAACATGGCTCGCGCCGAAGTCGGATATTCCATACTACGGGCGTACTGGCTACTAATTCGTACAGAGCTGGAAACCAAACTGTCTTCGTGTCTTTTCACAAACAGTATATATACATATATTACATAATTGGTTATGGGCAATCTAGTCTAATATTGCTTATTATTTGTGATAGGATTGTTGACTTGATAAATACAATTAGCTCAAGGCTATTACATGGAAGACTGATTAATAGGACATGATGTAACGTTATCTTGATAAACATATAGAAAATCCCAGCTGTGGTCAGTTTTGTAGTTGTCAGTTGCTGGTAAGTTTCAAAGGTATTAACCCTGTGATAATCTCCTCCGGCCCGAAAAATTTGTGCCTCTTGGCACAAAGATACTGATGTGACAGTTTTTGATCATTAAAAGGGGAAATGACTTAAATTTAAGGAAAATGTTACTAGGTTACGTCTATACCACAGGACTGCATGAACTCACGATGTAATCTTTGTAAAATGCCGAGTGGCAAAGTCTCCGCGGCTATTGTTCGTTCTTCCTTGTTATTGTACTGAACTGTGTAGAATAAAACTCCATCTGTCAGCGAAGGTTGAACTATGTGGCTTATTTCTTCCGCGCATAAAGAATCTTCTCTATTGGAAACTTTATTAGGCTTTGCTTCCTGTTGAATGGTACTAGCGTCGCACAGAAGGATTTGACTTCTATTGTCTTTCACTCTGTCTTCTTTCAAATTTGCATTTTGTGTGAAAGAGTGCATTCCGCGAACCTTATGAGGGTAGTCACGGATGTACTGTGCCGCCACCTCATCTAAATCATCTTCATGAACCCAAGTGTTCTTATTTGGAGGAAGTTTTTCCCATTTTATTAAATAGTGGTGGCCATGAAATGTCTCTTTATATTTTAGAACCTTTTCTGTAATTCTTTTCGATTTCACTTTATATGACACTTCACACATTTGGATTTTCGAATCAACAAGATTGTCATTATTTGATGTTTGAATTTCAGCATCGATAGAAGTAGTGTTACACTGAATAAATTTACTGGAGGTTTGGGGCCGCACGTTAACATTACAGTCAGTTTTGCTATTGCTAAATGTTTGTGTACTCACGGTTGTACTCCTGCTTAAATCCTTAATTGAAGCCGAGTTTACACTTTCAAATTTCCAATGTTCCGGCATAACGCCACGTGCTTTATTGTTTTGTGTTGTAACAGTCTGGTTCTGTTTGTTTTCAATGAATTCATCCATCCTTCTCTTGTCTCTCGCAAGTTTCGCAGGGGATTTCTTTTTCAGCTGATTCTTCTTCCATGTCAGGAGCAAGCTGGTTTCCTTATCGTCTACCTTCATGCGCCACGACAACTTCAGGCCTTCCAGTCCAAGGCTCTGTAGCATCTGCTGGACGTTACACGGTAGAATGCCGTACATGGTGACAGAAAGTCTCTTCTTGTTTTCTAGGCCAAGCTAAAAAGTCGGCCTGCCCGGATTCTCGCACCAATTGTCATAAAGCGTTTTTCAACCGGGATGTTACTTGCTGAATAAATATAGTAAGAACTTTTACGATCAACATTTATTTACACAATAACAAGATTCCAGTGTAGAACAAAACATGGCTCGCGCCGAAGTCGGATATTCCATATTACGGGCGTACTGGCTACTAATTCGTACAGAGCTGGAAACCAAACTGTCTTCGTGTCTTTTCACAAACAGTATATATACATATATTACATAATTGGTTATGGGCAATCTAGTCTAATATTGCTTATTATTTGTGATAGGATTGTTGACTTGATAAATACAATTAGCTCAAGGCTATTACATGGAAGACTGATTAATAGGACATGATGTAACGTTATCTTGATAAACATATAGAAAATCCCAGCTGTGGTCAGTCTTGTAGTTGTCAGTTGCTGGTAAGTTTCAAAGGTATTAACCCTGTGATACTAGTCTTAGACCGAAAGTCACTAGGCGAAAAGTATTTGCAATCGTTTATGTGGTGTTTGAATGGGGATTCGTCATTTTCTGGTAAGGAACATACTTTTTCATTGTGAAGTCGGATAAAGTCGTACTCCGCTTCCATCTGCACCTCGTCAAGCGCAATGCTACCCGCCATTATGTGTCGACATGTCACCGTACCTTCCCGCTGGATAAGAATATCGTATTTTCTTTGGGTGTTTTAATTCAAGAATTAATCCAAGGTGAATATAGTATGCTATGATAGTCATAAACAAACCCCTCCGGTGTTTCTAGAATTCTAGTACAGTTAGTTGTTGGATTCGATGTCATTCGGAACTGTAGTTATCCTTTACTACACTGCACTGATGAGATCGATCATTCGTTATTATCAATATAATTTCCGTTTTATTCGAGAATAAGAGTAGAATGCTCGTTGGCGATTTTATTTGAAACACAGTTTTTTTATTTTGTTTTAGAACGTGTTCCGGGAAAACTGTTAAATGTTTTGATATTAAGATGCTCGTATCAGCTTGTGTCGGCGTTTTTGTTGAATAATCTTCTTTAAAACTTGTTACTTGACTTCGTTTCAGCTGAGTGTCCATTGCCAATTTTCAATTACCGGGTACCCAAAAAGTGTTCCCCCGAAACATGCACTGATTGTCGCATGAACGGGAAGAAAAACATTTTTTTAATGCGGTAGGTGTTATCCATGTCAATAAATATCCGATTCTTTTTCAGTGTTGTTTAGCGAGCACATGCAATGTTTTGTTTGGACCGAACGACCGGCATGTATTTAACAAGGACCAATTATCTAAACTTGTTTCTCGTTTCGTGGTATATAATGAATACAAGGTCCAGATGTGGAGCCCAGTGTGCGACAAATAAATATCCGATTATAAAAATCAGAGCACCTGGGCTCCAAATTGGAGCTAATATAAGTAATGAAATTTTGTTTATTTTGAAAATTCTCACCTCTGATATTCCTTCAATTCAAATTAAATATACACAAAATGTACATCAAAATGAAGGTTGGGATGAAAAGAACACGAAACACATGTGTAATCACCTCATAGAGTCGACTGTAGCCACCACTGGTTCCTGGAAGTCTGCTACCGTATTCGCACCAGAACTTAAAATTTAATAATATTTCACGAAAACAACTTGTAGCCAAATGTGCCTTACATATCCAAGAACAAAGCTAGGGGATAAAAATTCTTAAAAACACAGCGACAGAGCTGCATTGGGGAAATTTTCAAAGCCTTTGCTTTTGTTTACGTATGAGTATACTTTCGATTTCCGGTCGACGTCATCGGACAGAAAAAGCATGTAAAAACAATGCCGTCTAAAATCAAATAATGAAAAAGATCGCCTTCATACAGTATACTGTTATTAGATAGAGACTGCATAATTGCCATATTCAATGCAAGGTATCATGATACCGGTTGAAATTTCTTAGAATTATGACTTTGTTTTTCGATGGAAATTCGTGGTAACGAGTGATTTGCGCATGTCTGTCGAGCATGGAAACCATCTTCAATAAAAAATGCAGACAGTGCTGTCCTTTTCCAAAATGCAGTCCTATTGCTGTATTCGAAAGTGTTTTGAATGCCTAGCTTTCTTCTTGGATATTTGTAGCACATTTGGCCATAAGTTCTGATGAAATATTATTTTATTATCAGTTCTGGTGCGAATACGGTAGCAGTGTTTCGTGTTCTATACATCCCAGCCTTCATTTTGATGTATAATTTGTGTATATTTAATTTGAATTTAAGGAATATGAGAGGTGAGAATTTCAAAATAAACAAAATTCCATTACTTATATAGGCCCTTAAATCTCTCTGTTATGTGAAAAGTTGCATGCAGATACAATAACAAAAAGAACGGAGACGATTACATTAGATTGAAACCCAATGTTGTAAAAAAATAAAAGAAAAGGTGAAGAGCACAACTCCTCTGAATGTGTACAAGGACTTATTGGCAGATGAAAGTGATATTTTTGAAGAACCCCGGAATCTTAAACAAATTCAGAATTTCAAGTACCAACAGAAGAGAAAGGACAAACCAAGTAACAAAAAACTACAAAATTTTGCGGACCATGTTGAGAACGTTGAAAATTTAGTTCATAGCCACCCCTTTGTGCAGAAAGTGATGCATTCCAAAGCAAAAATTCCCACTGTCATCCTCTATACGGATCAACAAATTGAGGACATGAGCGTTTTTGTTGTAGTTATCCTGAGGCCGCCTCCACGGTTCTGGGTTTTGACAAAACGTTTAGTTTAAACAATAATTTATTGAATAATTGCTAAGTATATACACTTCACAAGAACAGTTAACAGGAAAGATCTGAGCAACACAAGATACAGTAGTATACACGAAACAAGTGAAGACTAGCAGAATGCTTACTGTGTAAGAGAGGGATTCGACAGAAAGCTTAAAGCTTATGTATGTCGTCTCCCTGACAAAATATAAAATTACTCCTGTAGGTGATGCATATCCTTGGAGAAGCTCACAAAAACGTTTAATTTGGGAGAGATACATGTTACAATTGGCTGTTTTCAAAATTTGGCAGTTACAAATAAGACCACTGAAAACCACCCTATTATCCCAAGACCAGTATTACTGCAGGGAAATTCCGATTTCTCCACGTTTAATTTTTTTTTCTCATCTTTAGCTGCCGCATTGAACGGTGCTGATGTCGCAAATTCACCTGTATTCGGCACAGATGACGAAAAACCGATGAAGAAAGCTATCCAAACAGGCTTTCCCAAATGGACCTACGGTTTCGTACACAAGACATCTCAAAGGCAATACTTTGGACTATTTGAGAGACAAAATAGGTGTCAACCATCAGGATAGGCAAAAACTATTGGATTTCTTGTTTGGAAAGAATGGTCTTTCATCTTGAATTGCAGGGGCTGCAATGCTGCATCATTGGTGATAAAAAGTCCGTAATATAATTTTTTGGTTTGGTATGCCCTGTGGACGCACCAAACCTAAAATTATATTACAGACTTTGGGTCGAAGTTGGGACTAAATGTAACGGTAATTAGCCCTCCTCCTTTAAAAAAATCCTGGATACGCATCTGGTGTGTGTGTGTGTGTGTGTGTGTGTGTGTGTGTGTGTGTGTGTTTGTGTGTGTGTGTGTGTTTGTGTGTTTGTGTGTGTGTGTGTGTGTGTGTGTGCGTGTGTGAGATTATGAGGTTATGAGGTAGTCCAAACTTGGACCGAAAAGTCCGCAATTTAATACTTTTACTTATTATCTGACAATTTTTTAGACCAATATCGAAAATGTAACCTCATTGTGTACATAACCACATTACATAAGTAAAATAAATAAAATCTATTAATCAACTCGTGTTACGTTATCCTTCTTCATTCAAGCCCCTCTTAAAAACCCCGCGGTTCGTCGAACTTGGAGCGAGCGAACTTTGGTTTTGAGACGGGTCCATCACATATGTCATGAATACGGAACGAAATTAAGTGCAACTCTGGAAAGTTTTACATACGTTTTACCATAGTCCAAACTTGAACATAAATTCCGTAATATAATTTCTGGGTTTGGTATGTCCAAGGACGTACCGAACCCCAAAATTATATTGCGGAATTTGCGTCCAAGTTTGGACTAGTTTCAATATTACTATGGTCTGTTATGAACTGTTGTGAGTCAGCGGTGTGCAAATATCTAAATATATAAAATGGACAGCGACACCGACACTATTGTTATGTCAGAATTCGTCCTGTTAGGGTACCCACCCTTGGTGAAAAAAGTGGTTGTGTTCCCACATTTTACCTTTAGTTACTCGTGCATTGTGGGCGAGTTAAAACCTTCAAATCAACAAATTAAAGAGGAGTTGCGGGGGGTTTAGGTGGGATTTTGGGAAATGTATGGGGATTCCGGGAAATTTAAGGGTGATTCCGGGGTATTTCCGGGGATTCTGGTGTATTTCGGGGGATTCCGGGGTATTTTGGGGATTCCAGGGGATTCCGGTTTTAAGGAGGACCCTGTTATTTGGTTGTTTGCATGGCTCTTTGGAGACAACTCGTTCCCTGGACTATCATACCTTGGGCAATTCGTACCACAATTAGAGGGTTCGAAGTGTCTTGGCAAAAGGTACGAATTGTCTCGAAAAAAGTACGAATTGTCTCAGTAAAAGGTACGAATTGTCACATGTAAGTGTACTAACAGTCTCATGAATAAGCCATTTAAGGTGCTATATAACTTATAAGTATCATGATGCGTCCAGTTTTCGATAATCTAAAAATGTAGAGAACACTTTCAAATTTAATTCTTCAAAAATCGAATAAACTTTGTAATATTCATATTCTTACGTTTGTAATGTACACATATCCCGAAAACCGCATTTTAAGACGCTCACTGTTACGAAAATCTGCGACTGAAAGTGGGGTGCTGTATTTATAGGTCAACTGGAAGAACGCGACATCGTGTCCAGTTTTCGATAACCAATGAAAAGTTTATTGTATGATTATATGCCAGTATGGAAGATTGCTTGGTGCTGAAAGCAAAATTTGGGTGAATGGTCAACTCTAGATATTGAATATAAAGAAGATATCTTCGTGAGAATGGTATATCTATAGGATTAATGAAAAAAACATCAACAGAATATTAATAAATCACTTACCCTGGTTCCAATAAAATAGCCAGCAACAAAGTTAAAATGCGGGCAACATTAAATGGTACAAAAACACACATGTAACTGCTTTTGTATGCAAACAATAACCGCTGTGATGGAATAACAAGAAATGATACGTGGATGTGTAGAATAGTTTCAGTTGGAGCATCAGGTTTACAGTGCAAGTGTGAAATCTACTCCGTGTGAGTTTTTCTACCAACCCGCGGTGCTCACAATAATATAACAACACCAAATTATGTTTCTTTAACACTTCAATAAATTCCATTAAACTCCAAGTCACAATGAAATTTGAAATATATTTACAGAATGATTGCTGGTGTTTCCAGTATTTATACAGACGTGTCTGGATCACCATGTGGGCAAAAAAAAAATTTGACACCCCTTCTCACAACGCAAATTTTGGAACAGAAGATAAGATGAGTCCAGTGTTGACACTGATCACCCTGTGCCCAATTAACGATAACCAAAGCGCCATATCTCTGTACGTCTGGCGTTGACCATTTGTTGCAGACGCAACACACTTCGTCTTCTCCCGAGGAATTATCTGAGGCATCTTACGCCTCCGTTGGTGAGAAATGTTTTGACGTTTTCTGTTCTCCTTTACTATGTTCCGTTTTAGTTTTTTAGATTTATGTTCGTTGTCTGTTGATTTAAATTTAGCTTTCTGGTCATGTTCATCTTTAAGAATTTTATATATGTTGTCGTAATGGCACACTCACTGATTGACCATTTTTTTACTCTTCTTTCTTTCCACTTTCGGCACTTTCTTATTCATATACTGGCTTAAGTTAATTTCATTTTAAAGTTGACGGGGTGAAACATTTTCCGTCTGTGTATCGGCACTAGTATCCTCCTCAGTTGAATCAAAATATACCTTACTTGGTGCATACTGTCTAGTGTCAATAGCCGTTGGGTTGAATGGATATATTCCTGTTTTCTTGAAAGCGGAAATAGCGTTATTAGGTGTAACCCCTTTCACGTAAGCTTTGCATATCAATCTACAAACGTCGTACCTGGTGATCACTCTTCCCGGATTTGATCTCATGAAGCAGTGACATTCTTGATTGTAGTTGGACTTCAGAGGTCCAAAGCATGACACATCCAGTGCTTGCAATATTTGGCTGGTACATGTATGTGGTGGTAACACAAAAAGAATTATATTGTTCTCCCTAGCCCATTCAACCAATGGAAGACACGTGCAATTTACATGTATGACCATCGTATAATACGAGAACAGCTTCGTTACTTCCATGTCCCTGAAGATATTTAAAAAAAATGTTTTTCTAGAAAATTTTGGAATATGACATTATTCGACCATCCAGAATCCAAAACAGTTGCCCGAGACCCATGAAGGGCACCATCTAACAACCCTGGTGTCAGTTTCTTTCCCTTGTAAACAAGATAAGGTGGGATCACGGCGCCGACTGCATTTACACAGCCAATAAGAGTGGTAATGGATGACCTCTCACTTGTCACAGCCTGAACAAGTGTACCCTTTAATGGTATAATTTTAGGTGGATTATATTCTGTGCTGACCCCTGATTCATAGACATTATATATCCTTTCAGGGTGGTCCATAAATTTATATTTGTTGAGAATTTCTTTCAGATGAATAAAATATGCATGGATAGATTCTTCACTGGCCGATTTGGCACTGACAACAGAAAGTTTCCTCAGCTTTAATGTTTTTAACAGTGGCCACTTCTTCATGAAATTTCGAAGCCACTTTTCGCTTAAAATTGAATTTCCATTGGATTTTCTAATAAATCTAGCAAGATCTGTGGCTGTCACCCGAAAATCTCTGCTAGTATACCCATAACCAATTTCAGACATTGCAACAATGTGGTCAACCATATCTTTCTCTTCGGATGTCGTGAACAATGGCGTTGGTCCTGATCTTGCTACATTTTCACCTACTCTTCCATCAACACGATCCCTTAAGGTAAGTGGAATTTGGTAATTAATGGAAGCCCCGTTTACGCTTAAACCATCCCGTACCACCCTAATAGCTGCCTCCATTTGAGTGGTTTCATTTTGCCGATACATGTATGTCTTCTTCTTTCTAGGATTAAGCTGCAAAGATAAAGAAAAACAACATTTAACTGCAACATACCTACCCATACATACACAAATACACGCCACACACAAATATTCCTGCTTACGCATACAGCCATACACACACACAGACACACTTGGGCCTACATCACCACACATGTACCTGTAAATACTCACCATACCTACGCATACATACACAAAAACGCATGCCTCCACTCCCTCAAATTCACATCCATCCATAGTAGTTTAGTGGTATGACACGTGTTAAAATATACATACACACAGACACATACACGTGTATACACACTTGTCACACATACATGTACACACATGTGTAGTATTGGGTGTGTTTTCCTTATTTGCATTTCTAATAATTGGCAATTTGCATTGTCGCGTAGTTTTTAAAAACAGTGTTCATAAAATCACATAAAATTGATTGCATCTCTCGGCTTCCGTAGTTTGAAAAAAATTGAACAGGGGGCGTGGTACCACAACGTCAATCATGATCACGTTCCGCTATCTTCTTTTTGTGTTTACATTATCATGTTCGTCTTCTGACTTTTGACAGATCCACCCAAGTAACGTTTACCTTGCGTATCATATTATTTCTGACCATATTGTAATTTTTAGCTCAACTTGACAAAGTCAAGACAAGCTATTGCCAAATTTGCCTTCACGCATGTGGAAGTCTGTTTGTTCACATTTTCCTTTAGCATGGCTGCAGTTCTTCTCTTATTGTCACAAAATTTCATATGCAGGTTTGGGGTCATGCCTAGATGAGAACGTCCCCTTTTGGTCGCGATCGGTCAACCGGTATGGCTGCCCGAGCCCAAAACCCGAAAACCATTAGCACAGTCTACAGGTCGTATTTATGAAGGGATTTCATTGTAACTTGGTAGGATGCCTCTGTATAATGCCTAGATGAGAACATCCCATTTTAGTCATAATCTGTCAACCGTGATGGCTGCCCAAGCCCGAAACCCAAAAAACCTTTACTCGGCTTTAGCACAGTCTGCAGGTCATGTTTAATATGGAGGGATTTCATTGTACATGTAATTTGGTAGGATGACTCCTTATGATGTCTAGATGAGAATTTCCCCATTTGGGCATGATCTGCCAACCGTTACGTCTGCCCGAGCCCAAATCCCAAAAACCTTTAGCACAGTCTACAGGTCACATTTATTGAGGAATTTCATTGTAACTTGGTGGGTTGACTTCATATAATGTCTAGATGAGAAAGTCCCCTTTTGGACGTGATTGGGCAACTGTGATGGCTACAGGGGCCCGAAACCCAAAAACCTTTAGCACAGTCTACAGGTCATATTTATGAAGGGATTTCATTGAAACCTGGTAGGATGACTCCAAATAATGTCTAGATGAGAACGTCCCATTTTGATTGCGATCATTCAGCCTTGATGGGTGACCGAGCCCAAAAACCTTTAGCGTAGGCAAAAGGTCATATTTATGGAAAGATTTCATTGTAACCTGTTAGGTTGACTCCATATAATGCCTAGATGATGACATCCCCTTTTGGTTGTGATTGGTCAGCTGTGATGGCTACAGGTGCCCGAAGCCCAAAAATTCTTGAGCACAGTCTACAGGTCATATTTATGAAGGGATTTCATTGTAACTTCGTAGGATCACTCCAGATGATGCCCAGATAAGATTGTCTCCTTTGGTTGCGATCATTCAACCATGATGGCTGCCCTAGCCGAAGCCCGAAAACCTTTAGCACAGTCTACAGGTCACATTTATGAAGGGATTTCATTGTAACTTGGAAGGTTGACTTCATATAATGTCTAGATGAGAACGTCCCCTTTTGGACACAATTGTGCACCTGTGACAGCTGCAGGGGTCTGAAGTCCAGAAACCTTTAGAACAGTCTACAGGTCATAATTATGAAGGGATTTCATGGTAGCTTGGTAGGATGACTCCAAATAATGTCTAGATGAGAACGTCCCCTTTTGGTCGCGATCATTCAACCTTGATGGCTGCCAGAGCCCAAAAACCTTTAGCATAGTCTATAGGTCGTATTTATGGAAGGATTTCATTTTAACTTGTAAGTTTGACTCCATATAATGCCTAGATGATGACATCCCCTTTTGGTCATGATTGGTCAACTGTGATGGCTACAGGTGCCTGAAGCCCGAAAATCTTGAGCACAGTCTACAGGTCATATTTATGAAGTGATTTCATTGTAACTTCGTAGGATCACTCCAGATGAGAATGTCCCCTTTTGGTTGCGATCATCATCATTCAACCATGATGGCTGCCCGAGCCCAAAGCCTGAAAACCTTTAGTACAGTCTTTACTTAATATTTAAGAAGGGATTTCATTGTTACTTGGTAGGTTGACTTCATATGATGTCTAGATGAGAGCAGCCCCTTTTGGCCACCATTAGGCAACTGTGACGGCTACAGCGGCCTGAAGCCCGAAAACCTTTAGCACAGTCTACAGGTGATATTTATAAAGGGATTTTATTGTACCTTAGTAGGATGACTCCAAATAATGTCTAGATGAGAACGTCCCCTTTTGGTCACGATCATTCAGCTTGATGGCTGCCCGAGCCGAAAACCCCAAAACCTTTAGCATAGTCTATAGGTCATATTTATAGAAGGATTTCATTGTAACCCGTTAGGTTGACTGCATATAATGCCTAGATGATGACATCCCCTTTTTGTCGTGATTGGTCAACTGTGATGGCTCCAGGTGCCTGAAGCCTGAAAACCTTGAGCACAGTCTACAGGTCATATTTATGAAGGGATTTCATTGTAACTTTGTAGGATCACTCCAGATGATGCCCAGATGAGAATGTCCCCTTTTGGTTGCGATCATTCAACCATGATTGCTTCCCGAGCCCAAAGCCCACACACCTTTAGCACAGTCTACAGGTCATATTTATGAAGGGATTTAATTGTAACGTGATAGGTTGACTTCATATAATGTCGAGATGCGAACGTCCCCTTTGGACGCAATTGGGAAACTGACGGCTACAGGGTTCCGAAGCCCGAAAACCTTTAGCACAGTTTACAGGCCATATTTTTGAAGGGATTTCAATGTAACTTGATAGGATGACTCGTTTTGGAATAATTTCATTGTAACTTGGTAACGTTTGTTGATTCACGTTAACTCTGAGGGCCACATACATTAACTGTGAGGTCATATTAACCCACCCCTCCGATGGGTCTTCTCCATGACAGAGTGATCTCACTACACAACTCCTTCAACCGTGTGGCTCAACACGACACAACCCTATCATTCTTCTCATGTGTTACCAGAGTAAGAAGTTTGATCCATGCAGTAGTCTACCTGGCGATCCAACATGCTAACGATGTCCTCATCACAAAAATCCAGTCAAAGTGACCCGATCACATCATCTTCCTGATCCAATGGTCAGTTGCACTGACCCTTTTTAGCGATTCCATCCCTACCCATGTATAATATGCGGGCCCAAAGGCAGACTGTTCCCGATGACTAACTGAGAAAGGAGTGCAGTGACTTTTGAAAATTTCCAAAAATATTGGGGAAATGACCTAAAAACCTAAATTTTGGATGAAAAATGCACCCACATTCTGGAAAGAAGAGGCCAAAATTTCTGACTGCGGTGGCCATGGGAGGCCCTCTTATCCTCGGGCCCGATAACAGAGTCATCTACATCCCAAAGGCACTTCACAACCCAGTTATCAACACCCATACCTACGAACTTGGAGACCTTCCTCCACACCGACCGAGTCGCCCAACCTGTCCTGGTGATTTAACACCCCTATCTTCTGACTCAATCCAGTGATCCATCATGGTTCAGTAACATAAAATGCCTACCTTCATGCATGATAAAACAGTGAAAACAATAACCCGGTAATGGTGCCGAAACGAATAGACCTTTTCATCGATGCGGAATAGGAAATTCGATCGCAATTGCGCAGAATGGGTTTGATAATCTGCTCTGTGCGAATGCCACCGAGTTTGATGATCTCCTCTGCACGAATGAGATCGAGATTCCAATTCTGCACCGATGAAAAGGTCTATTCGTTTCGGGGCCATTACCGCCATACTGGGTTATTGTTTTTACTGTTTTATATTTAAACAAAAGCATGGCCAATTTTGAAATCTCCGTCGCTGCCTCACGAGTACACAAATGATGACAATTAAAGGATAAAACCTAGTTTGGATTAATGAACTCTGCCCAAATGTAAGGAAATACGTGTACTATCGATTGCAGCCGGTAATAAGGGCAAAAGCTTGATATATATCCCTAATTTCGAGTTTTGAGTTCCCATAAAAACTTGATGGGAACTTTTTCTATAGCATAGGATTGAATGGCATGAATGTGAACGTAGAGGGGTAGCCACTATGTTTGGATCGCTGAATTACCTTAACAACTGTTGAAAGTTTCAGTTTCAACATTTTCTATACAGTGGCTCTGAAGAAAAATGTAAAGCATTCTAAAGTTACCATTTCTCCTTTGCTTCTCTCAGGTGAGCTAAAAATTCAAGTTCAAATAGACCATTTCAAGCAAAATAAAATAAAAAACAAAATTGGGTAAAAAGTCCATCAACCATGGGAAAGGGGAAATCTTTTTACTTCAAAAGTGGTCAAATATTACTTCAAAAGTGGTGACCTTGTTTTTTACTTCAAAAGTGGGTGATGGTTACTGCAACAGTGGAGACCTCATTTTACTTCAGAAGTGGGCGACAGTTACTTCAAAAGTGGTGAGCTACTTCAAAAGTGGTAGATTTTTACTTCGAAAGTGGTGAGCTACTACAAAAGTGGTCAGTTACTTCAAAAGTGGGCATAACACTGGTTCTGACTTGGAAATTTTGGACCAAAATTCGGAATTTTTTCTTTTGATTGTTTTCAAAATTGAGTTCCTAGGTGAATTAGAGTGGTTTTATGCAAAAATATTTTTACCCCATGTCCTCCCCTCCCTTCCTTGTCGGGGGAGGAGGGGGGGGGGAAGAGGCAGTTAGATGTAACAAAATGTTTGGCTGCAAAATATATTTTGAAAGATTTAGAGTGATTTTATGCCCCCCCCCCCCCCCCAAAAAAAAAATAATACCCATATGACCACCAACCCCACTTCCCACCCCTAGGGGGTCAGTTAAGCGGAGGATAAAATGCAATATGAAGAAATTTCTTTAAAAATCTTCTTCTCTAGAACCACCAGTTAGAATCGTATGATATTCGATATACAATATCTCAGGGGTGTGTGTGGGGGGGGGGGGGGGGGGGGGTCAGGTTCAAGTTTGTTCGAATTGCGTGCCTGGGTAAATATTTGAACCTGAATTTTGACTTAGTCCAATATGATGAAATTTCATTGAAAATCTTCAGATCCACCATCCGAATGCTTTCATATCTGTATACAGCATCTGAGGGGATGATGGGGGGGGGGGGGGGGGGGGTTGTTAGGGTGTGTGTGTAAGATTTAAGTTTGTTCAAAAAGGGTCCCTGGGTTAATATTCATGCTCTATTTGATCGGGGGCAGTGACATAACAACCCTTGGAAATTTGGCAGTGCTAGTCTACAGCTGATAGAATTGGAAGCAGTCAGGAAGACCCAGGATGATAATCCTCTGACATGGACAATAGAGTTATGAATAATTTCATGACTTCATTCCTTTGTAGTGTTGATGAACCATGACTAACTGAATGTGTTCCAAAATAGTTCTTTGAACCACTTTGTCAGGTAAGTGATTAAGGCCCCTTGGGGCCTCTTGTTTTCAGAGGGGGTTAATTAAGCAGTGTATGAATTTGCAGAAGAGGGTACAGATTGTCCAGAGGGGGTATGAACTGTCAGGTCCTGTCAATAGGAAGGGTACAAATCGTCCAAACAGAAGGTGCGAGTTGTCCAGGGAAAAGGTACAAATTGTCCATACATCGGGGTACAAATTTTCCAGCAAAAGGTATGAATCATCCAGGGTACGAGTTGTCTAACTACCCTTTCCATATGTAAGATATTTTTATACTGTACCAATGACCCAGACATAGCTGGTGCTAATTCTCAAAATCTAGGGCCAAACACAAATTTTGCCCCCCAATCCCCAAAATTTGCATCTAAAACCGAAAAAATCATGTCCTAAATGGTCCTCCATACTTTTTCTCCACTGCGCATGCACAGTGTCAAGGAGGTCTCGAAATTGGCGCCAATTATCATTCTTTGTTTGGCCCTTCATCAGTTCACATCTGACTGATATTTGTGCTTGTAAATCTCAGTTTAAATGATGCCAGACACATAAATATTAGAGAATGGTGGATCTAAAGAGGAAAGAGAAGGAGGAGAGGAAAAATTAGTGGCAGGAAATTATCAGGGCTGTAACTTAAATTTTTTTTATGAAATTATGTTATGTTACCTAATTTCAAGGCATGGGCCTGTTGTTGTCATTCTTGCTATAAAGTTACATTGCTTGTTCAGTGTTTCCTCTCTCCCTTTCCTTTAGTCCCCCCTTGCTATTCTCCCATGCTTTTGGCATATTTTCTGTAATATTATTACTAAAATTTTCTTGGGAGTTTTAGCTTGGTAACAGAATGGATTCTGTTTTTTCCCCATGTTTACGTCCTCACCCATGGGTGTTTAGGCGTTGTGTTCTGCATCTACCATCTGTTGTTCTGCATTTTCTTCCTGGGAAGTCTCTGTTTTGCTTCAGATGGTGTTGTAATTGGTAACTGATTTCGGGCCATGTTTATCAGTGCCTGGAGTCATGTTTCCGGTTTTTATACACTTCTTGTTTACATTGACAACGGTTTCTGTTGAGAGTGATTTCTTGTCTTTGTATTAGTTTAATCATAACAAGATACATTATTATTATATGTAAGTGTTGCATTAATTTTTTTGAAATATTTTTAAAAAATTTGTCCACACTTAGGCTTTTTGGGATCCATTGGGGCTCAACGTTACTTTCAGAAACTTGGGCTTTTCTGAAAAAATATTTTTCAAAATTTTTTTTTGATTTCCATTATTTTTTTCTATATGTTAATGGATCATGTTATTATGTATCTTTGTTTTCAGGGGTTGGTGTGAGTACTAGGACTGTGTTCTTTTCACAATGAAAGGATATTGTTCAAATTGTAATAAGAGGAAATCTTCCTCTGACTTTCATAATCATTGTATTAATTGTAGTCAGTGTACTCGCACTAACTCCTGCTCAGTGTGTGTCAATTGGGATGACAAACATTGGAAACGTGTGTCACGGTATGTTGTTAGCGGGGAAAAGGCCATGCCGGTCCTTTCTCCGCAGGGTCACTCTAGTTTATCAATCTCTTTTTCAGAGGAACAAGAACAGGGTGATGTTTCCGTGATGTCTTCCAAAAGTGTGCGTCCATCGTCACAATTAAATGAAGAGCTAGCGGCAAAAGTGCTCATGGAAATACGTCAATTACCTAAGAGGTCCCTAGTAGGATCGACGGTATTGGCGCCCGCTAGCTCGCCCAGTGTAGCGACCATTCATCGAATGGCTCGGCAGCCGGGTTCGTCCGTTGCGGTCCAGGAAGGAGATTTTGGGTGATGCGAGCACTATAATAAAACAAAGTGCACACCCAGTGACGACGGATCAGAGGATAGAATGGAGGAAGTCTATTAGTCCGGTTCCTAGCTCGTCCAGGTCCATCCGGGCTGCGAGCGAGAGAGGTCCCTCTCTCGTACAACAACATCTGGGACCAGATGTTGTGGTACAGAATGTTTCGCATTCGGAGCATACGTCTGCCGCTCGGGACGCTCCGTTATATAGACAGTCCAGAGAGACTGTCGATATGGCTTCCTCATCCTCACGGCAGCGCACACGACCGCACCTTGGCTATGTGACCACGGATATCCAGCCAGCTTCGCCGATCAGGGATTCCATGGCGACCAGGTCACGCCATCCGGTAGCCAGGGACATGAGGCCTGTAGACTCCGGACATTCGCATAAGAGAAATATGCAGGAGTCAACGTCCAGGGAGCTTCCAGCGGCAAAGCAATGTAAGGCCTCAACAGGCCTCGGTGACGGACTTGCTATCACAAATAGCACAACTTATCGCAGCATCCCAGCAGACGACAGAATCTCTATCGGATCAGGAATTATCCGACGACGATGGGTCAGTACGCTCCGCTAAAGCATCAGGTACGGAGGACGACCGAGAACTTCATAGGGTCCGACAGGATGGCGAAAGGGATTCAGAGGATCTGGAGCTTTCCCTTTCGGAACAACATAAAGCTGCCGTAGATTTTATCCGGCATTATCTTCCAGAGGTTGTTCCGTCGGACCAGAATGCTGGGATGCCGGATAAGAGACTGATAGTGTCATTGGACACAGAATTTTTTGATCGGTTTAGGGACATCGTCCCTGAGTTTCCGACACAGTCCAATAATGTCACAAGAACATTTGAATTATTAAATGACGCTATATATATAAGCTTGCTATCAAAACGAGCAAGTATGGTTTCTTGTCCGCAAATGCTCTACATCTGCCTTTCATCAATTCAAGGAATAAATTCGAAACGGCAGGACAGGGCATACTGAGAGTTCCTCTGCGTCTAGACGACCAGGCTGAAGACCTAGAATTGTCTATACTGTCGTCTATGTCAATTCCAACCATGACGTTGGAAACGACAATTATGTCTAATAGAGTTAACTTAGACACTTTATCATACGCAGATCACCTTACTAAAGCGTTATCATTACGTCTTCAAGGGAAAGAATTCCAGGATATACAATCCTCATTAAGAGTTCTTTCAAGGGCAATAGCTTATTCCACGTATAACTCCGCCCTTTCAGTGGCAAACCTGGAGTTGGTTAGACATGACGCGGCCCTAGCTACATCCACTCGCGTGGATGGTAAGGTGAAAAACTCTCTCAGAGTCGCTTCGGTCTCCGGAGAGCTTCTCTTCGACGGCAAGCTTTCAGCAATCTATGATCAGATAACTAAGAAAGCTTCGGATTCTCTGCTATTCAAATCCGCTTCTAGAAAGTCGGATACAGCAGAAAAGAGTAAGACAGGCACTTCTGGGACAAGTACGCCCAAGAGAAGTTCCTATAGAGGTTCCTATGCGTCCTCTAGGTCTTATTCTAGAGACCGTCAAGGCAGCGACTCACGTAGGGGGACGTCATTCTGGCCGAGATAACTGGTCAGACGTCCCTAGGTCGATGGGGCGAGGTGCGGGTCGAGGAGGACGTAGTTTCTCCTTCCGCAAGCCTCGTAGGTCCAGGAGGTGATGGTATGAACCTCTATCGTGTTCCGGTAGGCGGAAGATTGTCGGGTTTTATAAACAATTGGGTGTCAATTACGGACGACCCCTGGGTTCGAGGGGTAATTTCGGAAGGACTAAGAATATCCTTCAAACGAAAGCCTCCATTAACTCGAAGTCCAAAATGGACTCAGCTTCCGTCAAATCCGCAGAAAAGAGACGCTCTTCTATCAAAAGTACAGTCTCTTCTGAAGAAGAACGCGGTAGACGTCGTAGAAGACCAGGAATCACCGGGTTTCTACAGCCATCTGTTTCTGGTTCCAAAACCAGATGGCTCGTTCCGTCCAGTCATAGATCTGAGCTGGATAAACAAGCTGATCGTCGCTCCGAAGTTCTATATGGAGACAATTCGATCAGTCAGAGCGAGTATTCGAGTGAACGACTATGCTACAAGCATAGATCTCAAGGATGCGTACTTTCACGTCATGGTACATCCGACATTCAGAAAGTATCTACGCTTCGCAGTCCTAGGAGTTGTATATCAGTTCCGAGTGATGTGCTTCGGTTTGAACCTAGCGCCCTGGGCTTTCACTCGAATAATGAACTCGGTAATGATACATTTCTGAGCTCATTCATCTGCGGTAACGTCGGCCTACCTGGACGACATTCTTCAGAGGTACGGCGACGAGTTAACGCTTCAGAACGATGTGCAGAATCTGCTTCTATTACTCTGACGTCTCGGTTTTATAATAAACGAGGAGAAGTCGGATCTGGTGCCGTCCAAGTCATTCACCCACTTGGGAATGAGCTTCGAGACGCACAACAATCTCGTTCGTCTGCCATTAACCAGAGCGAAATTAATCAGTTGTTACGCTCGCTATTGTCTTCACTCAGACAAAGTCACAGCGAGAGAGTTCATGAGACTGATAGGTCTGTGCAGAGCCGCCGCGGATGTCATTCCGATGGGGCGGTTACGCACTCGTCCTCTCCAAATTTTCTTGACTCAGAATTGGAGTGTAAAGATTCATTCGCTCGATATAGATGTTCTCTTGTCAAATCAAGTGAAACAAGAGATTCAGACTTTGGCAAACATTCAGTGGTTGACTCAGGGAGTTCCACTGCAGTTGCCGGATCCGAGTTTTACTATTATGACGGATGCCAGTCAAACAGGTTGGGGTGCAACATTGATCCCAACGGATTCGAAGTGCCAGGGTCTTTGGGATCTGCAGTTTCTAGGCAAGCACATAAACATCAAAGAAATGATGTCAATTTGGCTTGCACTGCGTCATTGGATGAACATTATTCAGAAAGCACTTGTCCAAATCCTGTCCGACAATACGACAGTAGTAGCGTATATTCGGAACCAGGGAGGCACTCATTCCGTTCCGTTATTCAATTTAACGGAAAGAATCCTTCTGTTTGTTCTAGAACACCAAGCTCTACTTTCAGTCCGTCATATTCCGGGTCGTCTGAATGTATTAGCAGACTCCCTTTCACGGAAGGGTCGCTTGTTGCCGTCAGAATGGACTCTCAACAAACAGGTATTCAATCAGATTTGCTACCAATGGGAGCGGCCAATGATAGACTTATTTGCGACACAGCTCAACAATCAGTTGCAGATGTATGTGTCACCATGTCTGGATCCCCGAGCATATGCAGTAGACGCTCTATCGATCTCGTGGGACGGAATGATAGGATATGCGTATCCTCCAGTGCCGTTGATTCAGCAGATATTGCTAAAGATAAAACAATCTCAATGCAAAATTCTGTTGGTAGCATCTCTGTCTCCACAGAGACTGTGGATAAATCTACTCAGGTGTCTGCTGTGGGACATACCGCGGAAGCTTCCTCCACAAGAGGATCTTCTTTCGCAGGGGAAATCGCGTCAACTACATCACAACCCGCAAGGTCTCAACCTTCATGTATTTCCGTTGTGCGGTCCTTCTTGCACGGCAAGCATTTTACAGGACGAACAGTGGACGCAATTTCTAACTGTAGGAGGACCTCCTCTTCGCTAAACTATGCGGCTAAGTGGAAGGTCTTTTGTCGTTAGTGTAGGGATCATTCTGTTGACATTTTTGATCCCTCCATTCCAGACATTGCAAACTTTCTAGTCTACTTGTTTGATGAGATCAAACTGCAGCCTGTTAAAGGTTATAGGTCTATGTTATCTGACACCTATGCACACCATGATAGTTTACAAATTGGATCTAATGTCTCTTTATCTAAATTAGTTAGAAACTTCTCGATAAATAGACCTAGACCCCTTAGGTTAATTCCTAAATGGAATTTAGCTTGGGTTCTTCTTAAACTAAAAGAAAATCCATTTTAGCCTCTTGAGACAGTGGACTTCAAATTCTTATCTTATAAGACAGCATTTCTCTTAGCTTTCTCTTTAGCTAGAAGAGTTAGTGAGCTTCATGCACTATCTGTGGACGATTCTCACTATCGTAGTGTCGGGAACACTATTACCTTTACTACTAATATTGGATTTTTGGCTAAGAATCAGGCTCCTAATAAATATCCGGAACCTATTGTTATTAAGGCCCTTCCGTCTTCAGACGGGCATAGGCCTTTACTCTGTCCGGTTAGAGCTTTACGTATTCAGAAACGAAGATCTCAGTTTATCAGAAAGGGACGAAAATGCTTCTTTCTGTCTCTGATGCCTAATAGAAAGGACATTACGGTCCATTCTATTGCTAGATGGATTCAATTAACTATCCGTACTGCTTATGATAATCTATCTTCAACTCAGCAGTCTGTGCTTAAGATTTCGGCTCATAAAGTAAGAGCTCTTTCTACATTTTGGGCTTACGCAAATAGTGTTGCTATTACAGATTTAATGAAGGCTGCATATTGGTCTCAGCCATCCACATTCACGAATTTTTATCTCAGAAATATTGAGTCCATTTCTGGAGACCTACATTGTTTAGGTCCATTATCTGTTGCTCAGAATGCCGTCCACTAAACAGTTGCATCTATGAGATTTTACAGGGAATTCTGGTCACATGATCATCTTGTTTTATGATTCATTCACTGACAAAACGTTGAGGTGACAAGTGTTAAAAATCCCACCCACCTCAACCCATCCATTGAAGTCCTGACTTGGATCGGTGTGGGTTTTGCTTCACCATCTTATCCTATATCGGTTTTTTGGGCGTTTTTTTTATACCGCCCACTTTGCTCTTGTCAGGCTAGTTTTCCCTTTGAAACTCCCCACTATTGTAATTAACATTAATGTTAGTGAATCATCTGTTTGGCTACACTGTTTGTTGTCCGAAATGATTGAATAAATTTTACATTGCAGTGCAGTCCTTTAAGACATTGATGTGTTATTTTCTGTTTATTCCCTTAGTCATATGTAGCTGTTATTGCAGCATAAAGTATTTTATTATCAGTTCTGGTACGAATACGGTAGCAGACTTCCAGGAATCATTGGTGTCTGTCGTCAAATCTGAGGGTTGATTGCATATATTTTGTGCGTTCTGTACATCACAACCTTAATTTTGGTGTATAATTTGTGTATATTTAATTTTAATTTATGGAATATTAGAGGTGGGAATTTCAAACTAAACAGATTTTCCTTACTAAAATAGCCCCTTAAAGATACACAAATTACACATCAGAATGAAGGCTGTGAAGTATAGAAAACGTAAAATATGTGCAATCAACTTACAAGGTTGACAGCAGGCACCAATGGTTCCCAGAAGTCTGCTACCATGTTCGCACATGAACTGATAATAAAATATTTCCAGAGAACAACTTGGAGCAAATGTTCTTCCGACATCCAAGAATTTATGGTTGCATCAGTTTGATGACTGATTTCCAGAATGACATTTTCATACCGAAGATTATTTCTTTTTCGTGCAATTGTTTGGGGCGTTTGTGACACATCAGAGATGAAATTTTAAAATATAATTTCTCAAAGACTTGGTTCTTTCCGGGTACTCCGGCTTCCTCCACCTGTAAAACTGTCCGACATGAGGAGACTCTGGCTGTCGACAGTGTCGTTAAATCCCAATAAAATAAATTTCACAAAGACTGAAGTTCGAAGTTATTTATTTGAAACCTGGTCATTGGGATTACCTATCTATTCGTGATTGTTGAAGATGGTGAACTTATGGCATTTGAAGCTTTTCTGTCAGCAAACTCATAAAAATAATTGTTCTTTCCGTGAAAAAGTGAATATATTCTTTTTACTTGTATTCTAGTCATTATTTTGATATATAATATGCCTTTCTTCACAGTTTTCAGTGTTTCAGGCACTGATGAAAATTTTCCCAAACGTTTTGCTGGATGATGACTTAAGGTCTATGGGACCCAGTCAGTTTCCTTGTATAGACAAAACTAAAATCTAAAACAAGTTAAGGCGCTTTATAAGTAAGGGAAATTTATTTACTTTGAAACTCTCACCTCTGATATTCCGTAAATTCAAATTATATATACACAGATTACATAGCAAAATGAAGGCAGTGATGTATACAACACAAAAAATATATCCAATCAACTCAGACTTGACAGCAGGCACTAATGGTTCCTGGAAGTCTACTACCGTATTCGTGCCAGAACTGCTAAAATATTTCCAGAGAACAACTCATGCTTCAAATATCCAAGTACTAGTGCAAAGCTAGGACAGCAAAATTCTTCAAAACGTAGTGACAGAACCGTGTGGGGGTAAATTCCCAAACTCTCTTGCTTTGTTTTCATTGCCTATTCCTTTATAATTTCGCTCAAGGTCATCGGGCCGAAAAAACGTTCAGATACAATGCCATCCAAAATCAAATAGTGAAAAAGATTGCCTTAAGGTGGTATATAAGTAATGGGAAACTTAGCTTGAAAATATGTGACATGTAATTTTTGATGCTGCCAGAATTCTAAATGCAAGTGTCAATGACACTGTAGCTCAAGTTGTGTAAGATATGTACATGTACATGTATAGTATGCGACACAGCAACAACACACATCTAGGTAATGACCTGATAAAATGAAAGCGTGGTGGCTCAGTGGTAGACTATTGGACTTCTATGCTAAAGGTCCCAAGTTCGATCCCCACCCGGGACGACCCGTGTTGTGTCCTTGGGCAAGGCACTTTATCCTGGTTGCCTACATGGTGGCACGATGACGCTGGGTACTAAGGCATACTACAGGTCGATGGTGCACATGTCTTCAACTGCTGTGTAACCCTCCTTGAGTGGAGCTTGAACAGAGTTAGAATGTTGATGAGCTGACAGTTGCTCATCGATGCTCGGTGTTTCTCTCCGGGTACTCTGGCTTCCTCCTCCCGTAAAACTGTCTTGCTCATGATTAGCCATTGTGCATAAGTATATGACCTTAAACACCAATAAATAAATAAATGACCTGATAACAAAGGTACATGTAAAGTATTGTAAAGGTCCGTACATAAATACTGACCATAGCGTGTAACAAATGTACAGGAAAAGTATTGTAATGGTGGGTGACAGTTAGATTCTAAACTAGAAAAGAAATCTCCATGGGGTTAATGTTACAATGGGGATCCTTGTATGGTGCACCATAAGCCAAATGTTAGCAATTGTTTTGGCGTGTTTGCTTCAAGCCCTTCTGAGGTTGATTCATACTAATTAATAAATATTTGTCCAGTCCTTCTTAAAATGTAGGTATTTGAATTTTTTATCTTTAGCTCATAGGGTTCCCACGGGTGAGGAGGTTTTATTTTTCTAATTGGGAATAGAAAATTGGGCTGTGATAATAATGTTTACCCTCCCCAAACAACACCAAATATTAATGCAGGAACTTCAACACATTTGAATATACACATCCTAGGGATGCTGAATTCAAGAAACATTATTTTGTCTGGTGTTTTTGGAAAAGATTTTTAATTATCTCCCTTTTTGAGTCCCAAGTGGGTCTGACTGAACCCAAAAACATTTGTTCTCATACCACAGTGATAACAAGGGCACCCAATAAATTTATAGCAAACATTACTGACATAAAAAATCTTCTTTACAGGTTCTGTACAAAAAATGTAACACACTTGTTCTCGTTTCAATGTGATAACAAGGCTACCCAAGAAGGTTCTTGAAGATCAGTTCATAAATACAGCCTCTCGCTTGAGTCGTATTGTCATGTGCACTTACTGTGTATAAGTAGCAATGAGTAAATCAAAGAAAAAAACCTGTATTATATGTGATGTTTTCCATATTGCTAAACATTTATTCAAAAATCTGTTCATATCAAAACCTTCATTTTGAGTTCTGTACAAAAACCTGATTGTACCTAATTTAGGTACAAAATGGATTCTGGCAGCCATCTTGAATTTCAGAATGCACCCAAAAACACTCGTTCTTGTCCCAAGGTGATAACAATGCTACCCAAGAAGTTTCGTGAAAATGGGTTTATAAATTCAACCCCTAGCCGAGCCTACTAAACATTCATACAAAAATTTATTAAAATTAGAACTTTCATACAGAAATTCTGTACAAAAAACTGATTGCACTAATTTCGGTTCAAAATGGCTGCTGGTGGCCAGCTTGAATTTTGGACCGCACCCAAAAACACTCGTTCTCATCCCGCAGTGATAACAAAGGTACCCAATAAGTTTCGTAAAGATCAGTTCATAAATACAGCCTCTAGCTCAAGCTGTATTGAATTATTGATGAACAGACAGACGACAACAGGCCATGAAAAAATCTCAAATTTGACTATGTCAAATTTGAGCTAAAAATATAATTTTTAATTTTTTGATGTTTAAAATTGCGAAGAATTTTTCATAAATATGGATGGACGACGAACAAGTCACAAATAATTAATTTTTTTAGATTTTTGACTACATGTACATAGAAAACAACCTGTTACATAATTTCAAGGTAATTTTTCATTACTTGTATAGCCCCTTAATACTATGCACTATTAGTCTTTGGAGACTTCACGATTGTCCTACTGCTTACAAGGTATCATGACACCTGTTTGAATTTCTTTGAATTACTCGATTGTTTTTCGTATAAAAATTTGTGGTTTCATGTGATATGTGCATGTCTGTCGGCCATGGAACCCATCTTCAATAAAAAATTCAGAAAGTGTTGTCCTTTCCCCAAATGCAGTCCCGTTACTGCATTGTAAAGTGTTTTGTATGCCTAGCTTTGTACTTGGATATCTGAAACATATTTGGCCACAAGCTCTCTGGAAATAATATTTTATTATCAGTTCTGGTACGAATACGGTAGCAGACTTCCAGGAACATTGGTGCCTCCTGTCAACTCCATGAGTTGATTGCAAATATTTTTCGTGTTTTATACATCACAACCTTCATTTTGTGTCCCCCACCCCTCACCCACCCAATCCTGGTAAAAATTTCCTACAGTTGGAAATTCAGAGGGAAAGTCATGAGTAGTTGGATATTCCATTATCTGGATTTTAGAGCTTCCTTGGCGATGCTGATGTCGGCCCCTTTACTTCCCAAAATTCCAACTAGGTTTCAAATCGGCAAAAATGGTAACTTACTATTTACAACTACAGTGTACGCAATATCGAGCTTCAAAGGTATGTATGATGTCAATCGGTGCGAGATTTCTATAGTACGTTTACTTATCGTAATAAATCCCTGAAATGCACTTCAAGAAAATCCCATCATGTAAAATCATTATCCTGAGTTAATTCCATCATTCACAATTACAAAATGATGAAATATCAAAAATTGATCATTCCTGCATAAGATCTGATTTAATGTTAGGTCAGTGTGAATTGCTCAAAGTTCTCAGCTTGAGCATTTGTTTAGCACATATTCATTTCCCAGAAGAATAGTAAATAATAATAACCTGATAATTCTATCATAAATGTGTTGGCATTTCAGTTACTAGAATAAATTTTATGCCCCCTTTGATGGCTTCATTTTCAAAATCTTTCTTGGTAATGATTTTCCAACTTGGGGCAGGGACCAGGAAGGGTATTCCCCCTCTCGGTCCCTCCCCCTAGTTGGAAATTCACTAACCTACAACCCTCCCCCCCCCAATCAGAAACCTCTAGCCATGTCCCCTATCCACCCCTATGCTCTGTGCTTTTGAAAAAGGCTACAATATGACTCCCAACACACGAGGGAGGAATGTCAAGTGCAGGTCATGTGATGACAACAGGGTGAAATGTTATATTGCTTGTCGACATATACTTTGAACATGTAATTCTCCCCAAAATAAAAAAAATGGGAACTGCCGTTGGAGAACAATTTTTTAGGCATTGTTCTTCTGTGACGGTAGTTAACAATTCACTAGAGATTCCTTCAGTGATTTCATGTTACTATTTTTTAAAAAGTATTGTCCACATGCAGGTCTCTTAATTGTCCAAATACGATATCATTGGTGTTATTAAAATAGGTCAGCAAGAAGCAATGTCCTTTCCATTGAATAATACGAAAACAAAATGAATTCTTCGCTCAAACATGGAAGCTGCTTACAACTCGACTTGTCTGATGGCCTAGCCTTGTTCTTGGATATCCGGAGCAACATCAAACACAGATAGTATTTATATAACTTCCCCAATGTGCAGCTATCACCAAAATGTGGTAGCAGACTTTTTGGAACCACTGGTATCCAATTCTACTGGTTTAGGTGTAGATGTGTATTAATGCTTGTACTCTGCACCAAAATCTTTAGTTTAATGTATAATATGCCGAAGTCATTCAGAAATTAGTTTAAACAATATTTATTTCCAACCTCAGTGAGTACAGTATACAACATGAAGATGTTTGTGGATTCGACAGTAAGCCGTTGGCTTGTACAAGGTCGTTTTCATTCAGAAATTAGTCGAATTGCATAATAAAACAGTTTTGCTTAAAATGTTATCGTTAGGTTGATATAGCCTTAATTTCTGAACATGTCATCAAACAGCATGTGCATTGGTTTCAGGGTGCACACATTTTTAAGGCAATGTTTATATTCTGTAACAATTTGTGTTACTGTTATAACGATTGGTGCTGCACACGAAACATCTTCAAAGAACCCACGGCATTGTAATGTTCATATGAAAATTAAATTCATGTTACATTAAAGGTGAGTGTGGTGGCTCAGTGGTTATGGCATTCGACTGAAAGATCCATGGTTGAATCTCTGCCATGGTGTCCTTGGGCAAGGCACTTATTCTTGATTACTTATGTGGGAAGGTGGGGGGGGGGGGGGGGGGTGTACGGTGGTGCTGTATGCTAAGGCGTACTGCACACCGACTGTGCACTTGTCTTCAACCAATGCTAACCCTGCTTGTGCAGAATTTGCATGTTGAGAACTCTGATAGTTGCTCACCACTGCTTGGTGATTCTCTCTGGGTACTCCGGCTTCCTCCACCCTTAAAATTGTCCGACACGAGGTGACCCTGGCTGTCAAAAAATGTTAAAACACCAGTAAAAAGGTTACATTAAAGACATCCAGGAAAAATTCACACGGGGTTCCCAAATCTGGAGACTAATTTTGAAATTTTGTTGTTTCAAGCAATCTCGCTACTTACTGTTTTGTTTCCTTCCTCTGAAAGTGTGACATTCTCGCAAACAATAGCAGTACATGTAAGTGGATGTTCCTCTTCGCAAAACAAGACTACATGTATGTTGGTGATGACATAGCATTCATGCTTACGCAAAACAGAAATGGCGAAATGTCAAGTTATATAGCACACCAGGCACCCCAGGTGCAAAACACATCTTATTCAGCAAAATCTGATTTTGACTCATGCATTCAACTCACATTTATTTATTTATTGGTGTTTAAGGTTACATATTTCTGCACAATGGCTAATCGTGACTACAAAATGGAGAAAAGGTCAAGTTTAGTTAATCGTTTATCTCCCATGGTGCCCATTTTACAGAATTTCCACCCCAAGCATTGGTGACCAGGTCCCATTTTACCAGTAAAACAGAGGTTGTTTACCACAGTAAACAAACACTGCTTCACTTCCCGGAGTTCCCACAGGGGTTTCCACTCACTGCTGATGGCAGGCAGAGAAGGTTCCTGAAAGTCTGCTACCGGATTCTTACAGAACTGATAAAAAATAGTATCTCATGAAAGCTCGGGACCAATTGTAATTCAGATATCCAAGAACAAATCTAGGAATTCAAAACACATCAAGATGCTGTCATAAGGCTGCGTGATGAAAAATGTCAACACTATCAGCTTTCTTTTGGGAAAAAGACATACTTGTTGTTTATGTTTAGGTAAAGGTCAACAGAGAATGAAAAAGCACCCACATACAATTCCTTTAAACTGACATCATGAGACAAATCGCCTTCACCCTACCATTATCAAAAAATGTCTCAATTGGCACATAACTTAAAAGCTATCAGGACACTTATTTTAATTTCCTATAATCCCAAAATCATTTCCTATCAAAATTAGGGCATACCACGCGACAAAAGCAAATAGTATGACATGGAGTCCTACAAGGAAAAAAAGACATCGTTGGCTTTTTTCTACACAGTCTTGTCGCGGCATTTTGAGGCATTATGAAATTCCAACGTTGATCTAGGATATTTGAAGCACATTTGACCATAAGTTCCCATGAAACAGTTCTAGTATGAATAGGGTAGCAGACTTCCCATCAACTATACCAGGCAAAAGAGAGCGCTGTGGCTCAATGGTAGACTGTTGGACTTCCATGCTAGAGGTCCCGAGTTTGATCCCCATCCGAGACGACCCGCGTTGTATCCTTGGGCAAGGCACTTTATCCAGGTTGCCTTCATGGGGGCATGATGACGGTGTGTACCAAGTCATACTGCACGTCGATGGTGCACATGTCTTTAACCGCTGTAACCCTGCTTGAGCAGAGCTTGAACAGAGTTAGAATGTTGAGGAGCTGACAGTTGCTCGTCAATGCTCGGTGGTTCTCTCCGGGGACTCCGGCTTTCTCCACCCATAAAACTGTTACGGTCATGGTTAGCCATTGTGTATAATTATGTGACCTTAAAAATGCCAATAAATAAACAATAAATAAATACCAGTCAAAAGCGTGTATAGTTTGGTATTCTATACACCACAACCTTCAATTTATTAGCTCACCTGACTTTCAGTCAGAGAGCTACAGTGATCACTCGCCGTCCATCGTCTGTGAACATGATGTTTGCATCTTCTCCTCCCAAACCGCTGAACCTATTTAATTGATATTTGAGATAATAGTTTGTTATGACATCGCAATTTGATTTTGTTCAAATCAAGTTGCCTCGCCCCTCGGTAGGGTCAACACCCAAAAAGTGTGCTTAAATCTTTAAAAATCTTCTTCTCGAGAACCAGTAGCAGCAGAGACTTGATATTAAGTGTGCAGCTTCCTTTTAAGGTGTAGACTCAGATTTGTTTAAGAGAAGTTTGAGGAGCTATATTTGCCTTCGTTATGGGAGGGGCAAGAATTTTCGCCCCTCTCAAAATTTCTGTATTTTTATACTGTACCAATGACCCAGACTTAGCTGGTGCTAACTCTAACAAAACCAGGGCCAAACACAAATTTTGCCCCCCAATCCCCAAAATTTGCATCCAAAACAAAAAGAAATCATGTCCTAAAGGACCTCCATACTACGCCTCTACAGTGATGCAGACGTCCCGAAATTGGCGCCAATTATCATTCTCTGTTTGGCCCTTCATCAGTCAACATCTCACTGATCTTTGTGCTTGTAAATCTCAGTTTAAAGGATGCCAGACACGTAATTTTTGGAGAAAATGTGATTCTAAGGAGGATAGAAGGAGGAGAGGAAAAAGAAGTGACAAAAAATGCTGTACTTAAAATTTTTTGATGAAATTATGTTAAGTTGCCTATTTTCGAGGCATGTTCCTCTTGTTGTCATTCTTGCTAAATGTTGCACTGCTTATTCAGTGTTTCCTCTCCCCTAGCCTTCTAAAGTCCCCCCTTGCAATTCTCCCATGCTTTTGGCATATTTTTGAGAAATTTCATTTCTAAAATTTCCTGGGAGAGTTGCTTGGTTACAGAATGTTTTCTGTTATTTTCCCCATAGTTACGTTTTCACCCATGGGTGTATAACGTTTGTGTTCTGCATCTTCCATCTGATGTTCTGCAGATTCTCCCCTGGGAGTCTCTGTTTTGCATCAGATAGAGTGTAATTTGATGACTGATTCCGGGCCAATTTTTTCAGTGCCTGGAGTCATGTTTTCTGGTGTTTTTACACTGTTTGTTTACATTGGCAACAGCCTTTTTTGAGGGGGGCTGTTTGCCTTTGCTGTAGTTTATCTCACTATAAGATACATTTATATTATCCGTAAGTGTCTCATTAATTATTTAATATAAATTTAAAATTTTTGACCACACTTTGCCATCGAATCCATCGGGGCTCAACGTTACTTTTCAGCAACTTGGGCTTCGCTGAAAAAATATTTTTTCAAAATTATTTTGATTTGCAATTGTTTTTTCATTTATTAATGGATCATGTTATTATGTATCTTTGTGTCAGGGGTTTTTGCGAGTAACTAGGACTTATTGTTCTTCTTTCACAATGAAGGGACGTTGTTCAAATTGTAATAGGAAGAAATCTTCCTCTGACTTTCATGATCATTGTATTAATTGTAGTCAGTGTTCTCGCATTAATCCCTGTCCTATATGTGAATATTGGGATGAGAAACATTGGAAACGTGTGTCACGATATGTTGTTTCTGGAGAAAGGGCGATGCCGGCTCTTTCTCCGCAAGGTCACTCTACTCTCTCAGTTTCTATTTCAGAGGAACCAGAACAGGGTGATGTTTCCATGTTATCTTCTACAAGTGTGCGTCCGTCGTCACAAATGAATTCAGAGCTAGCGGCAAAAGTGCTCATGGAGATTAGACAAATGTCGTCCGCTAGCTCGCCCGGTGTAGCGTCCATTCACCGAATGGTTCGGCAGCCGGGTTCGTCCGATGCGGTCCAAGAGGAAGTTTTGGGTGATGCGAGCACTATAAACATAATAGATGCACACCCAGTGACGGCGGATAGTAAGCAAGAACGGAGGAAGCCTTTGAGTCCGGTTCCTAGCTCGTCCAGGTCCAGCCGGGCCGCGAGCGAGAGAGGCCCCTCTCTCGTACAACAACATCTGGGACCAGATGTTGTGGTACAAAATGTGTCTTTAGCGGAGCATACGTCTGTCGCTCGGGACGCTCCGTTGTATAAGCAGTCCGCAGAGACTGTTAAGGCTTCCTCTTCTCGTCAGCGCACACGACTGCACCTTGGCTGCGTGACCGCCGATATATTACCAGCTTCGCCGATCAAGGATTCTTCGGCGACCAGGTCACACCATCCTGCAGCCAGGGATTCGAGACCGATGGACTCCGGACGTTCGCATAGGAAAAGTATGCGGGAGCCATCTGATGCGGAGCTGCCCTCGGCGAAGCAGCGAAAGACTGCGCCTCCGCAGGTCTCGACGCCAGACATTCTTGTGCAGATAGCACAGCTTATCGCAGCATCCCAGCAGCCGACAGAAACGGTGTCGGATCGAGAATTATCCGACGGCGCTGGGTCGGTACGCTCCGCCGAAGCATCGGGGGCGGACGACCGGGAACATCATGAGGTCCGACCGGATGGTGAAAGGGATACGGATGACTTGGAGCTATCCCTTTCGGAACAACATAAAGCTGCCGTGGACTTCATTCGGCACTTTCTCCCTCAAGTTGTTCCATCGGGCCAGACTGCTGCGGTTCCGGACAAGAGAATTATAGCGTCATTGGACTCTGAATTTTTTGAGCGGTTCAGGGACATCGCTCCCGAGTTTCCGTCGCAGTCCAATAATGTTGCAAGAACATTTGAATTATTGAACGACGCTATATTTAAACTTGCTTCCAGGACGGGGAAAGCAGGTTTCTTGTCCGCTAATACTCTCAACCTGCCTTTCATTAATGCAAGGAATAAATTCGATACGGCAGGACAGGGTATACCGAGAATTCCTCTGCGTATGGACGACGAGGCGGAAGACTTAGAGCTATCATTACCGTCGTCAGCTTCTATTCCAACCGCGGTGTTGGAAACAGCTATTGCGTCTAACAGAGCCAATTTAGATGCCTTATCTTACGCAGATCACCTTACTAAGGCGTTATCACTGCGCCTTCAGGGGAAAGAGTTTCAGGATATACAATCCTCTTTAAGACTTCTTTCAAGGGCAGTAGCTTATTCCACGTGTAACTCCGCCCTTTCAGTGGCAAATCTGGAGTTGGTTAGGCGTGACGCAGCCCTAGCTACATCCACACTAGTGGATTCTAAGGTGAAGAACTCTCTTAGAGTCGCTTCGGTCTCAGGAGAACTTCTCTTTGACGGCAAGCTTTCCGCTATTTATGATAAAATTACAAAGAAAGCTAAGGATTCTCTGTTGTTCAAATCTGCTCCTAAGAAGTCGAATACAGCAGACACGAATAAGACAGGCACTTCTGGGTCTAATGCGCCCAAGAGAGGTTCCTATAGAGGTTCCGGTGCGTCCTCTTGGTCTTATTCGAGAGACCGTCAGGATAGCGACTCTCGTTCGGGACGTCCTTCAGGCCGGGACAATCGGTCGGACGCCCCGAGGTCGACGGGGCGAGGTGCGGGCCGTGGAAGACGTGGTTTCTCCTACCGCAGGCCTCGCAGGTCCAGGAGGTGATGGCTTAAACCTCTATCGCGTTCCGGTTGGCGGAAGGTTGTCGAGCTTTTCACAAGAATGGGCGTCGATTACGGACGACCCTTGGGTGAGAGGAGTGACTTCGGAAGGTCTAAAGATATCCTTCAAACGAAAGCCTCCATTAACTCGAAGTCCAAAGTGGACTCATCTTCCGTCAAATCCGCAGAAAAGAGACGCTCTGTTATCAGAGGTGCAGTCTCTTTTAATGAAGAACGCGGTAGAGGTCGTAGAAAACCAGGAATCTCCGGGATTCTACAGCCATCTGTTTCTGGTTCTGAAACCAGACGGCTCGTTCCGTCCAGTCATAGATTTGAGCTGGATAAACAAGCTGATCGTCGCTCCGAAGTTTTATATGGAGACGATTCGATCGGTCAGAGCGAGTATTCGGGTGAACGATTATGCAACGAGCATAGATCTCAAAGATGCGTACTTTCACGTCATGGTACATCCGACATTCCGAAAGTATCTACGCTTCGCAGTCCTAGGAGTGGTGTATCAATTCCGGGCGATGTGCTTCGGATTGAATCTAGCACCCTGGGCTTTCACTCGGGTAATGAACTCGGTAATGATCTACTTCCGAGCTCATTCGTCTGCGGTAACGTCGGCCTACCTGGACGACATTCTTCAGAGGTACGGCAACGAGTTAACGCTTCAGAACGATGTTCAGAATCTTCTTCTATTGCTCCGACGTCTCGGTTTTATAGTAAACGAGGAGAAGTCGGATCTGGTGCCGTCCAAGTCATTCACTCATCTGGGAATGACCTTCGAGATGCACAACAATCTCGTTCGTCTGCCGTTAACCAGAGCGAAATTAGTCAGTTGTTACGCTCGCTATTGTCTGCACGCAGACAAAGTCACGGCGAGAGAATTTATGAGACTGATAGGTCTGTGCGGAGCCGCCGCGGATCTCATTCCGATGGGGCGGTTACGCACACGTCCTCTTCAAATTTTCTTGACTCAGAATTGGAGTGTGAAAATTCATTCGCTCGATGTAGACGTTCTCTTGTCAGATCAAGTGAAACAAGAGATTCAGACTTGGGCAAACATTCAGTGGTTAACTCAGGGAGTTCCGCTGCAGTTGCCGGATCAGAGTTTTACCGTTATGACGGATGCCAGTCAAACAGGTTGGGGTGCATCATTAATCCCAACGGATTCGAGATGCCAGGGTCTTTGGGATCCGCAATTCCTGTGCAAGCACATAAACATCAAGGAAATGATGTCAATTTGGCTTGCGTTACGTCACTGGATGGACATTATTCACGATGCTCATGTCCAAATCCTATCCGACAATACGACAGTAGTGGCGTATATACGGAATCAGGGAGGCACTCATTCAGTTCCGTTGTTCAATCTAACGGAAAGAATCCTTCTGTTCGCACTAGAACATCACGTTCTTCTTTCGGTCCGTCACATACCGGGTCGTCTGAATGTGCTAGCAGACTCCCTTTCACGAAAGGGTCGCTTGTTGCCGTCGGAGTGGACTCTCAACAAACAAGTATTCAATCAGATTTGCTACCAATGGGAACGGCCAATGATAGACTTATTTGCGACACATCTCAACAATCAGTTGCAGACGTATGTGTCTCCGTGTCCGGATCCAAGAGCATTTGCAGTGGACGCTAAGTCGATCCCTTGGGACGGAATGATAGGATATGCGTATCCTCCAGCGCCGTTAATTCAACAAGTATTACTAAAGATAAAACAATCTCAATGCAAGATTCTGTTGGTAGCATCTCTGTCGCCACAGAGACCGTGGATAAATCTACTCAGGTGTCTGTTGTGGGACCTACCGCGGAAGCTTCCTCCACGGGAGGATCTTCTTTCGCAGGGGAAATCGCACCAACTCCATCACAACCCGCAAGGTCTCAACCTTCACGTTTTTCCGTTGTGCGGTCCTTCTTGCATGGCAAGCACTTTACAGGACGAGCAGTGGACGCGATTTCTAACTGTAGGAGGACCTCCTCTTCGCTAAACTATGCGGCTAAGTGGAAGGTTTTTCGTCGTTGGTGTAGGGATCATTCTGTAGATATATTCGATCCCTCTATACCAGACATTGCAAACTTTCTAGTATACTTGTTTGACGAAATCAAACTGCAGCCTGTTACTATAAAGGGTTATAGATCTATGTTATCTGATACCTATGCACATCATGATAGTTTACAAATTAGATCTAATGTCTCTTTATCTAAGTTGGTTAGAAACTTTTCGATAAATAGACCCAGAACTCTTAGATTAATTCCTAAGTGGAATTTAGCTTGGGTTCTTCTTAAATTGAAGGAAAAGCCATTTGAACCTCTTGGGACAGTTGATTTCAAATTCTTATCTTATAAGACAGCTTTTCTCTTAGCTTTCTCTTCTGCTAGAAGAGTCAGTGAGCTTCATGCACTATCGGTGGATGATTCTCATTATCGTAGTGTTGGGAACACTATCACCTTCACTACTAATGTGGGTTTTTTAGCTAAGAATCAGGCTCCTAATAAATATCCGGAACCTATTGTTATTAAGGCTCTTCCGTCTTCAGACGGGCGTAGGCCTTTACTCTGTCCTGTTAGAGCATTACGTATCTATAAACAGAGATCTCAGTTTATCAGAAAGGGACGGAAACGTTTCTTTCTGTCTTTGATGCCTAATAGAAAGGACATTTCAGTCCATTCTATTGCTAGATGGATTCAATTAACTATCCGTACTGCTTATGAAGATTTATCTTCTTCTCAGCAGTCTGTGCTTAAGATTTCTGCTCATGAAGTAAGAGCTCTTTCTACTTCCTGGGCTTATGCTAATAGTGTTGCTATTACAGATTTAATGAAGGCTGCTTATTGGTCTCAGCCATCCACATTTACGAATTTTTATCTCAGAAATATTGAGTCCATTTCTGGAGACCTGCATTGTTTAGGTCCGTTATCTGTTGCTCAGAATGTCATCCACTAAGCAGTTGCAACTATAGTTATGCAGGCTTTCTGTTCCGGCAGTGACTCCGTCCGGCTGCCCTCTTCGCTCTGGGCTATTTGACCCAGGGCAAGGGGAAGGGGGGGGGGGCGGGTGTTCCCTTAGGTCACCTGCTTTATAGTGAAAAGCAAGGGAATGCCTCCTCCAAGTCAGTATTTCTGAGTCGCTTCCGGGATGGTTTTAAAGTGTAATATTAATGTTAAAATTCATTCATGTCTTATTTTTAAAGTGTAGCTCGGTGTGAAGCATTTGTATATGTCAAGTGTCAAACGGGCTTTAATATACAATACTCGGACACTTTTAAATGACTATAAAGAGTCTCAATTCTCTGGACTACTTTATTTATTGGCTTGCTTTAAAAATAATTAGTATAAGGGTTATACTGGATGTTAATAGAGAACATGAATGTTATTGTGCTCAATTATTAAGGGTAGTGTATCTTTCTAATTTAATATTAAATAAGAAAGATACATGTAAAGCCTAATACTCCTTTTCTCCTTAAGGGGTTACCTCTTTACTATATAGTTGAGCTTATTGGATTTTCCTCTATGTCCTAGGCCCTCCAGCCTGTTTACTATTCAGCTAAGTCTGGGTCATTGGTACAGTATAAAAATGTTAAAAAATTTATAGTAATTTATATATTTTTTGTACTTACCAATGACCCAGACGGGGATGGCCCTCCCTGGAGTTGAGAACTCTTGCCTCCCCGCTGAGTACATAGCGCTGACCAGGCACTGCCAGTAAGAATGATAATTGGCGCCAATTTCGGGACGTCTGCATCACTGCGCATGCGCAGTAGAGGCGTAGTATGGAGGTCCTTTAGGACATGATTTCTTTTTGTTTTGGATGCAAATTTTGGGGATTGGGGGGCAAAATTTGTGTTTGGCCCTGGTTTTGTTAGAGTTAGCACCAGCTAAGTCTGGGTCATTGGTAAGTATAAAAAATATATAAATTACTATAAATTTTTTAACTTTCCAAACCTAGAGGCAGATTTGAACCAAATTTGATATGAGGGCTTATTGTCTCATAAGTACTTAATTTATGCCAAAATCTTTTTCCCCTCGCACCATGGGAACCGCAGGAGCTAAAAATAGAAGAAAATTAAAATGCCCATATCTCCAAAACTACACGGCACTGAGAATTCTTATTTGGTGTGAAGCTTCCTTAGGACCAACAGAATGGAATGGTAAAAAAAAAAATTGCTATCGGTTTTATTATGAGGTACTTTTTTGGGACTTTGAAAAAGTGCTGGGTCAGCATTTTTTAACACTGTGAGTAATTGAAAAAACATTTGACTACTTTTCTCTCAAACCACTGTTCCAAAAGCTTTCAAATTTCACATATAACATCTTTGGAAGATTGTTCCACATGTTGATTGAAATCAAACCCCTGTGTCCATATTTGGGCTCTCTATGGGAGCCCAAATGTTTAAATTAGTGCAGTATGAGGAATATTCTTTAAAAATCTTCTTCTTCTTCAGATCTACCAATCAGAATCTTTTGATATTTGGTATGCAGCATGCTTTGGGGGGGTGGGGGGGGGGGGGTAGGGGGGGATTCAAGTTTGTTCAAGCCAAGTCCCTAGTTTCATATTTGGGCTCACTGTGGGAGCCCGAATTATAACTTAGTTCAAACTGAGGAATTTTCTTTAAAAATCTTCTTCTTCAGATCCAGCAGTCGGAATGTTTTGATATTTGGAATACAACATCCTTAGGGGGTTGAGATTCAAGTTTGTTAAAGCCAAGTCCCTGGGTTCATATTTGGGCTCCCTGTGAGAGTCAGAATTATAACTTACTTCAACATGGGGAATTTTTCTTTAAAAATCTTCTTCAGATTCAGCAGTCGGAATGTTTTGATATTTGGCATGCAGCATTCTTAGGGGGTGAGATTCAAGTTTGTTAAAGCCAAGTCCCTGGGTTTATATTTGGGCTCCTTGTGGGAGCCAGAATTATAAATTAGTTCAATATGATGAATTTTTCTTTAAAAATCTTCTTCAGGTTTAGCAGTCGGAATGTTTTGATATTTGGCATGCAGCATTCTTAGGGGGTGAGATTCAAATTTGTTCAAGCCAAGTCCCTGGGTTCATATTTGGGCTCACTGGGGGGTAAGATTCAAGTTTGTTCAAGCCATATCCCAAGGTCCATATTTGGGCTCACTGTGGGAGCTCGAATTGTAACTTAGTTCAAAATGAGGAATTTTCTTAAAAAATCTTCTTCTTCAGATCCAGCAGTCAGAATGTTTTGATATTTGGTGTGCAGCATCATTAGGGGGGTGAGATTCAAGTTTGTTAAAGCCAAGTCCCTGGGTTCATATTTGGGCTCCCTGTGGGAGCCTGAATTATAACTTAGTTCAATATGAAGAATATTCTTTAAAAATCTTCTTTTTTTTAGATCCTCTGGTCAGAATCTTTGTATTTGGTATAAGCATTACTTAGGAGGGCCAGATGCAGTTAACTTGTTGAAATCAATTCCCTGAGTTGATATTTAGTCTACCTAGTCGGGTGAGTGCCCTCAGGCCCCCTGGGGCCTCTTGTTGTATTTTTTGTGTACAGGTATTTGAATTTTACGAAACTTCAGTCCTGGAGTTTTCATAGTAAATTTATTTGTTGTTACTTATTTGACATTGTAAAACGATTTATTGATATCTGAAAGCACATACCACAGGATCTATATCCAAACAAACATAATTTTGGTTGACTTTATTAAGTTATGTTTTTACATTTTATATTCCATCTTAACCTGTCTTAATATTCTTTTTATAAAAATTGAAAATTGAAATTCGAACTTCAAAGTGATAATCATTTTGTCGGCATTTTCCTCCAACTAGCCTTGTCACTGCATTTTGAAATGGTTTGAATACCTAACTTTGTTCTGGGATAATTGAAGTACATTTGGCATTTGGCCATGAATTGTTCTTATGGTATATTACTTTTTTTTATTAGTACTGGTACGAATGCATTAGCAGACTTTCATGAACCATTCATGCCAACTATCAACTATGAAAGTCATAAACATATCTGTTTCATGTTCTCTAATCTATACACCACAACCTACACCACAACTTTCATTTTGGTTTTTTAGCAGTGTATATTTCAATTTTAATGAATTTCATACTTGCAAATTCCAAAGAAATTAATTTTTCGCTACTCACAAGCACCTTAAATGGACCTTTTTTTGGACAGATACTGGGTAACGCAGCCCTTATGGTGTTATACAAACAAGAAAACAGTTTACTATGGAAATTCTTCAGTCGGAATTTATTTAAATACCAAATTAATAAACACCAATTATACACCAAAATGAAGGTTGTGGTGTCTAGAACACGAAAAATATATGCTTTTAGCACAAACAGTTAGTTGCAGGCATAAATGGTTCTAGGAAGTCTGCTACCGTTTTTGTACTAGAACTGAAAATTAAATAATAAAGATCTTTCACATAATGAACGGTGACTGATCAGAATAATGAATGGGATACTACGGCACTGGAATATGTGTTCTTCCTTTGTGCTGTCGTTTTCCCTTATTCAAAGTTACGATTCTCATTAAAACATGCAGATATATCATATTGCAAAAAATTTGAGAGCGTTTCTCCACCATTTAATGTGGGGGTCCACCCGGAGATTATGTCCTTAAACTGTAATCGCCATGTGGCCTAAATTTTCATCTCTTACTGGCAATCAAATCATTGGTCGCCGCACAACATGAGAAAATTGCAAAACACAAACGAACTTGTTGTCGCCAATTCTGCGGAAAAGTTTTTGGACTGTCTGACGAATTTACATCTATTAATCATTTGTAATTATGTCTGAATTCCTCTCCTTCTCGTTGTTCTTGTTGTTGTTCTCATACAACCGGGTCCTTGCCAAAACTTGTTTATCTTTTGACCTAAGCTTATGATATTTAGCATGTGGGTGTATCACCATGAGATGATGTGTCGCGTACCATCGTGACCCACATATGACCCTGACCTTTGACTTCCATGTCAAATTACTGATTTTTTGGCAAGTAAGCTTGTCCGGGCCAGAACTTATTTACCTTTTCACCTCAAGTTATGATATTTGGCATGTGGGTGTATCACCATGAGACGATGTGTTGCATACCATCATGACCCATATATGACATTGACCTTGGACCTCAAGGTCAAATTACTGATTTTTTGGCAAGTAAGCTTGTCCAGGCAAGAACTTACCTTTTCACCTTGGCTTATTATATTAGGCATGTGGGTGTATCACGAGACGATGTGTCACGTACTATCATGACCCACTTATGACCTTGACCTTTGACCTCAAGGTCAAATTATTGATCTTTAGCTCAGCTTTGACGTAAGTCAAATTTGAGCTTATGCCATGGCCAGTCGTCTGTCTGTCAGTCAACAATTCAATACGGCTGAGGCTAGAGGCCGTATTTATGAACCGATCTTTATGAAACATCTTGGGTACCTTTGTTATGACTGTGGGACGGGAACGAGTGTTTTGGGGTCCGATCTGAAATTCAAGTTGGCTGCTGGCAGCCATTTTGTACAAAATTAGGTGCAATCAGATTTTTGCGTAGAATTTCCATATGAAAGCTCTGATGTGAATAATTTTTTGTATGAATGTTTAGTTCCATGGGATACATCTAATATATAAATGCGAATGTCTGTATCTGTATCATCTATCTCTCTCTCTCTCTATCTTTGTTCCGGGTGAACTCCTCCGTTTCTCGACCGATCGATCTCAAATTTTCTACATGGGGTAATTCGTCCCTGCGAGTAACGTGGGATGGGTGCCGTGCCCGTGCAGGGTGACCTTGGCCTTGAAATTGATGACCTTGATCTTTTATTTCGAAAATGGCTGGTCCGATCAGGCTAAAATTTCATATGTGCAGGTATATTGACCCATCGATCATTTAGACTTTATCGGGGTGCCCGTGCAGAGTGACCTTGACCTTGAAATTGGTAGGCTTGACCTTTTATTTCGAAAACGGCTGGGCCGATCAGGCTAAAATTTCATATGTGTGGAGATAGTGGCCCATCAATCATTTTGACTTTATCAGGATGACCTTGACCTTGAAATTCGTGACCTTGACCTTGACCTTTATTTTGAAAACAGTTGGGCCGATCAGGCTAAAATTTCATATGTGCGGGTATATTGACCCATCGATCATTTTGACTTTATCGGGGTGACCTTGACCTTGAAATTGGTGACCTTGACCTATTTTGAAAATGGCTGAGCCGATCATATCTGAGGGTATATTGATATTACCATCTTCTCCCGTGCAACGCCGGGTAACACCCGCTAGTCTAATATATAAATGCGAATGTCTGTATCTGTATCTCTATCCCTCTCTCTCCCTCTCCCCCCTCTCTCTCTCTCTCTCTCTCTTTTATTTTATATTCCATCTTAACCTGTCTTAATATTCTTGTTATGACTGTGGGACGGGAACGAGTGTTTTGGGGTCCGATCTGAAATTCAAGTTGGCTGCTGGCAGCCATTTTGTACAAAATTAGGTGCTATCAGATTTTTGCGCAGAATTTCCATATGAAAGCTCTGATTTGAATAATTTTTTGTATGAATGTTTAGTTCCATGGGATACATCTAATATATAAATGCAAATGTCTGTATCTGTATCTGTATCTCTCTCTCTCTCTCTCTCTCTCTCTCTCTATCTATCTTTGTTCCGGGTGAACTCCTCCGTTTCTCGACCGATCGATCTCAAATTTTGTACACGGGGTTAATTTGTCTCTGCGAGTAACATGGGGTGGGTGCTGTGCCCATGTGGTGTGACCTTGACCTTGAAATTGACGACCATGACCTTTTATTTTGAAAACGGCTGGGCCGATCGGGCTAAAATTTCATATGTGTGGGTATATTGACCGATCGATCATTTTGACTTGATCGGGGTGGCCATACGGGGTGACAATCAGACATTGATCTTGAAATTGATGACCTTGACCTTTAATTTTGAAAACGCCTGGGCCGATCGGGCTAAATTTCATATGTGCGGGTATAATGGCCCATCGATCATTTTGACTTTATCGGGGTGCCTGTGCCAGTGACCTTGACCTTGAAATTGGTGACCTTGACCTTTTTTGAAAACCACTGGGCCGATCGGTGTAAAATTTCATATGTGCGGGTATATTGACCCATCGATCATTTTGACTTGATCGGGGTGCCCACGTGCGGTGACCTTGACTTGAAATTGGTGAACTAGACCTTTTATTTCGAAAACAGCTCATATAACCATTTTCTCCCGTGCAACACCGGGTATCACCCGCTAGTCACATATAATACAGGGTTTTTCTTGTGCGTAAATTATGCAAATTAGACTAACTTTTATGTATTCAGTGTTACTTTCAGCTCTGAAAGTGCAAATGCCAATACGGCTTGGGCTAGAGGCCGTATTTATGAACCGATCTTTACCAAACTTCTTCGGTACCTTCGGTATCACCGTGAGACGAGAACGAGTGTTTTTTGGGTCCGGTCCAAAATGCCAATGACAGTCATTTTGTACAAAATTAGGTGCTATCAGATTTTTGCGCAGAATTTCCATATGAAAGCTCTGATTTGAATAATTTTTTGTATGAATGTTTAGTTCCATGGGATACATCTAATATATAAATGCAAATGTCTGTATCTGTATCTGTATCTCTCTCTCTCTCTCTCTCTCTATCTATCTTTGTTCCGGGTGAACTCCTCCGTTTCTCGACCGATCGATCTCAAATTTTGTACACGGGGTTAATTTGTCTCTGCGAGTAACATGGGGTGGGTGCTGTGCCCATGTGGTGTGACCTTGACCTTGAAATTGACGACCATGACCTTTTATTTTGAAAACGGCTGGGCCGATCGGGCTAAAATTTCATATGTGTGGGTATATTGACCGATCGATCATTTTGACTTGATCGGGGTGGCCATACGGGGTGACAATCAGACATTGATCTTGAAATTGATGACCTTGACCTTTAATTTTGGAAACGCCTGGGCCGATCGGGCTAAATTTCATATGTGCGGGTATAATGGCCCATCGATCATTTTGACTTTATCGGGGTGCCTGTGCCAGTGACCTTGACCTTGAAATTGGTGACCTTGACCTTTTTTGAAAACCACTGGGCCGATCGGTGTAAAATTTCATATGTGCGGGTATATTGACCCATCGATCATTTTGACTTGATCGGGGTGCCCACGTGCGGTGACCTTGACTTGAAATTGGTGAACTAGACCTTTTATTTCGAAAACAGCTCATATAACCATTTTCTCCCGTGCAACACCGGGTATCACCCGCTAGTCACATATAATACAGGGTTTTTCTTGTGCGTAAATTATGCAAATTAGACTAACTTTTATGTATTCAGTGTTACTTTCAGCTCTGAAAGTGCAAATGCCAATACGGCTTGGGCTAGAGGCCGTATTTATGAACCGATCTTTACCAAACTTCTTCGGTACCTTCGGTATCACCGTGAGACGAGAACGAGTGTTTTTTGGGTCCGGTCCAAAATGCCAATGACAGTCATTTTGTACAAAATTAGGTGCAATCAGATTTTTGCACAGAACTTCCATATGAAAGCGCTGATTTGAATAATTTTTTGTTTGCATGTTTAGTACCGTGGAATACATCACATATAATACGGGTTTTTTTCTCGTGCAGAAATGATGCAAATAAGATGAACTTTGATTGATTTTTTCAGTGCTACTTACACACAGTAAGTACACATGTCAATACGGCTTGGGCTAGACTCTGTATTTATGAACCAATCTTCACAAAACGTCTTGGGTACCTTCGTTATCACCTTGGGACGAGAACGAGTGTTTCTGGGTGCAGTCCAAAATTCAAGATGGATGCCAGTGGCCATTTTGTACCGAAATTAGGTCTAATCAGTTCTTTGTACACAACATCTATATGGTTCAGGCTAGAGGCCGTATTTGTGAACTGATCTTTACGAAACTTCTTGGGTACCTTTGTTATCACTGTGGGATGAGAACAAGTATTTTTGGGTGGGGTCCAAAATTCAAGATGGCAACCAGCAGCCATTTTGTACCAAAATTGGTGCAATCAGTTTTTTGTACAGAACTTCTGTATAACGTTCTGATTTGAATAATTTTTTGTTTGCATGTTTAGTACCGTTGAATACATCACATATAATATGGGTTTTTTTCTCGTGCAGAAATTATGCAAATAAGATGAACTTTGATTTATTCGGTGCAACTTACACACATAAGTGCACATGTCAATATGGCTCGGGGTAGAGGCTGTATTTATGAACCAATCTTCACGAAACTTCTTTGGTACCTTTGTTATCACCTTGGGACGAGAACGAGTGTTTCTGGGTGTGGTCCAAAATTAAATATGGCTGCCAGTGGCCATTTTGTACCGAAATTAGGTCCAATCAGTTTTTTGTCACAACTTCTATACAGCTTGTATTTATGAACTGATCTTCATGAAACTTTTTGCGTACCTTTGTTATCACCTTGGGACAGGAACGAGTGTGTTTTGGGTGCCTTTGTTATCACTGTGCTTTGAGAACAAATATTTTGGGGTTCAGTCAGACCCACTCTGGGACTCAAAGATTTCTTTTCTAGTTTAGCATCTGACTGTCACCCACCTTTACAATACTTTTCATATACATTTGTTACAGGCTATGGTCAGTATTTATGTACAGACCGTTACAATACTTTATATGTACCTTTGTTATCAGGTCATTACCTAGATGTTTGCCATTGCTGTGTCACAGACTATACATGTACATGTCTTAACAAGTTGAGCTACAGTGTCATTGACACTTTCATTGAGAATAGCGCTGGACGTTTATGGCTGTTACGTTGGGTAAAGGGTTAATAGAGGGACAATATTAGTTTATATTTGATATTCAGCTCCCTTTGAGGTGTACAGTAATATTTGTTCAAGGGAAATTTGAGGGACAATATTTACAGTGGTTCTGAAATGAACTAGATTTTGGGCTCTGTCCAAATTTTCTCTTTTCAAAACCGATTGGCAGATTAGAATCAAATTTGGTATTGATTACTATTAGGCTATCATTGCAGTACAGCCACCATGGAAAGATACTGTTCCCTGTGCCCATGGCCAGCCTGAACAAAAATGATATTACAAGATTTGCCCATGGTACGTGCCCCTGAACAGTGAAAAATATATGGCACGGGCATCTTACACAACTGCCCACAGCATTAATACATTCCATAGACATTGTCAATACAGCAGAACCCTGTTAATTTAATAGCCACTTTACCAATGAAAATTATTCAATTAACAGGAGTATTCAATTAACAGGGATTATCACTTTCCGTCCTTGTAGAGATTAACGTAGCATTTATTCTATTATATCCATGAGCTCTGTCAAACAAGATAAAATAGATTAAATGCCTGTATTGGATGTACTAAGGCCAAATAGGTCTATAAACAAAGGAAAACTGGGGAGAGTCAGTGTAATTCATAGACAGGTTACAAGATTTTTTATTCAATTAACAGGAAATTAGGTCCAATCAGTTTTTTGTACACAACTTCTATACGGCTCAGGCTAGAGGCCGTATTTATGAACCGATCTATATGAAACTTCTTGGGTACCTTTTTTATCACCGTGGGATGAGAACAAGTGTTTTGGTGTATGGTTCAATATTCAAGATGGCCGCCAGCAGCCATTTTGTACCAAAACTAGTGCAATCAGTTTTTTTGTGCAGAACTTCTGTATGAATGTTCTGATTTGAATAAATTTTTGTATGAATGAATGTTTAGTAACATGGAATACATCACATATAATACAGGTTTTTTTCTCGTGCATAAATTATGCAAATTAGATGAACTTTGATTTATTCCGTGCTACTTACATGTATACACTGTAAGTGCACATGTCAATACTGCTAGGGCTGGAGGCTGTATTTATGAACTGATCTTCACAAAACTTCTTGGGTACCTTTGTTGTCACCTTGGGATGAGAACGAGTGTTTTTGGGTGCGGTCCAAAATTCAAGATGGCTACCAGCGGCCATTTTGTACCAAAATTAGGTACAATCAGTTTTTGGTACAGAACTTCTATATGGAGGTTCTGATTTGAATACATTTTTAGCTCAACTTTGACGTAAGTCAAATTTGAGATTATGCCATGGCCAGTCGTCCGTCATTATGAACCAATCTTTACAAAACTTCTTGGGTACCTTTATTATCACTGTGGGATGAGAATGAGTGTTTTGGGGCCCGGTCCGAAATTCAAGTTGGCCGCCGGCAGCCATTTTGTACAAAATTGGGTGCAATCAGATTTTTGCGCAGAACTTTCATATGAAAGCTCTGATTTGAAAATTTTTTTGTATGAATGTTTAGTACCATGGGATACATCACATATAATACGGGTTTTTTTCTTGTGCGCAAATTATGCAAATTAGACTAACTTTGATGTATTTAGTGTTACTTTCATCACTGTAAGTGCAAATGCCAATATGGTTCGGGCTAGAGGCCATGTTTATGAACCGATCTTTACGAAACTTCTTGGGTACCTTTGGTGTCACCGTGGGACGAGAACGAGTGTTTTTGGGTCCGGTCCGAAATTCAAGATGGCCGATGGCAGCCATTTTGTTCAAAATTAGGTGCAATCAGATTTTTGTGCAGAACTTCCATATGAAAGCGCTGATTTGAAAAATTTTGTGTGTGAATGTTTAGTACCATGGGATATGCAAATTAGATGAACTTTGATTTTTTCTGTGCTACTTACACACAGTAAGTACACATGTCAATACGGCTCGGGCTAGGGGCTGTATTTATGAACTGATCTTTACGAAACTTCTTGGCTACCTTTGTTATCACCATGTGATGAGAACGAGTGTTTTTGGGTGTGATCCGAAATTCAAGATGGCCACCAGCAGCCATTTTGTACCAAAATTAGTGCAATCAGTTTTTTGTACAGAACTTCCGTATGAAAGTTATGATTTGAAAAAATTTTTGTATGAATGTTTAGTAACATGGAATACATCACATATAATACGGGTTTTTTACTCGTGCAGAAATTATGCAAATTAGATGAATTTTGATTTATTCAGTGCTACTTATACACAGTAAGTGCACATGTTAATATGGCTCGGGCTGGAGGCTGTATTTATGAACCGATCTTCACAAAACTTCTTTGGTACATTTGTTATCACCTTGGACGAGAACGAGTGTTTCTAGGTGCGGTCCAAAATTCAAGATGACTGCCAGTGGCCATTTTGTACTGAAATTAGGTCCAGTCAGTTTTTGTCAACTTCAATACTCGCTCGTATTTACGAACTGATCTTCATGAAACTTCTTGGGTACCTTTGTTATCACCTTGGGACAGGAACAAGTGTTTTGGGTGCCTTTGTTATCACTGTGCTATGAGAACAAATATTTTGGGGTTCAGTCAGACCCACTCTGGGACTCCAAGATTTCTTTTCTAGTTTAGCATTTGACTGTCGCCCACCTTTACAATACTTTACCTATACATTTGTTACAGGCTACCGTCAGTATTTATGTACAGACCGTTACAATACTTTATATGTACCTTTGTTATCAGTATCAGGTCATTACCTAAATGTTTGTCCTTGCTGTGTCACATACTATACATGTACATGTCTTAACAAGTTGAGCTACAGTGTCATTGACACTTTCATTTTTTATCTTTTGACCTAGGCTCATGATATTTGCTATGTGGGTGTATCACCATGAGATGATGTACCATCATGACCCACATATGACATTGACCTTTGACCTCAAGGTCAAATTACTGATTTTTTAAGCTTGTCTGGGCCAGAACTTTTTTACCTTTTTTTGACCTTGTTACGGTATGGAAATATTATTGATATTGCTAACAGAAAGAAATCTGAGAATCAGCAACAATAACTATGAATTGAACTATTCTGAAATTTAATAAAAAAAAAAAAATTAATATAAAAAAAATGATACAAAGATCTTTTACACTAATTGGTTTACAGAAAATAACAGTGGTACGAATTATAGAATTAGTCCAAAATACAATTTGACAGAATCCAGTAATCCAGTGGTGAAGTATCTCGTGAAGAAAGTTACCAGCTGGTAGTATTAAATCCAAGAATGTCTCTTCAGAAACAGTATCCCGTAGATTTGTAATAAAATTTTCACTTAGAAATTTCAGCAGTCTCGAATAAAATATAATAAAATGCTCCGCAAAATTCAAATGGAGTAAAAATCCAAGAAGTATTGGCGCCACAGGTAATTTCCAAATAATCCAGTAGAATCCTGGCTTTTTGAAAAATAATATTCTGTTTCACAGAAAGTATAAACTCTCTTTTCCAAGACGAATACATTCTCTTCAAAATTCTCTTTTGGAATCAATCTTCCAAATTCACAAAGAAGCACTGCTTCTATAATAAATGTACTGTTCTGAAACAATAATAATCTCCAATGGAAACAACTGAAGTGAGTCTTTCTGAAATAGCTTTCTAAAAAAGAGTTTCTGAATTCTGTTGACAAACCTTTACATTTTTAGTAACCAGATAGAATGTCCTAGAAGATGAAATGTCTACAAAGTTCTATCAGTTTCTAGGTGATTCTGTCATAATTCAAGTAAACAAGGTCCTTGACCTACTTAAACAATCAACAGCTATATGCACAATAGATTAGTGTAACAAAGATGTAAATGAGTCAGACCAGTCAGAAAATGCAGAAAAATAACAAACTCAAAAAATTATCAACTAAGGAAATCTCAATATAATATGGGGGTTATATAACAGATCTTCAGTGAGTAATTGACATACTCTAGCACATACAAGGCTCAAACACCTATCATAGTGGTGACCTTTCACCTCATGGTAAAATTATTGCATTTTTGGCAAGTAAGCTTGTTGGGGCAAGAACTTTTTTTTTTTATCTTTTCACCTAGGCTTATGATATTTGGCATGTGGGTGTATCAACATAAGACAACATTGCATCATGCACTGTTGTGATGACAGATGACCTTGATCTTTGACATCAAGGTCAAATTATTGAATTATTCAGCTAGGTTTATGATATTTGACATATGAATGCAACAGCCAGGCTGATGTTTCAAATTCTATCTTGAATTTCCATGATCTTGACATTTGACCTTTAGTTTGATCTGTGTTAGTCGTAAGTTGGAAGCATGAAACTAATCGAAACAGTTCCCTTGGGTTTTATCAGTTGTCGTTCATTATGCGAAAGGTGTCTAATATTTCAGGAGAACATCTCGTGGCCAAATATGCTTCAGATATCCAAGAACAAAGCTAGGAATTCAGAATACTTCAAGATGCGGTGACAGGACTGCCTGCAGGAAAATGCCAAAACTCTTGAGTTCTTTTGGTTAGAATGCCATACCATTTGTTTACATTTCGGTCAAGGTCAGCAGAAGCAAAAAAGCACAGACACACAATGCCTTCTAAAAGGACATTAAGTGTTCGATCATGTTCACCATAAGGAAACCACACAGTTTGCTTATTACTTCAAGGAATCGCGACACTTGTTTGTTCACTATAATTCAAAAATCATTTTCCTGTTACGTGTATCACGTGAAAAACCACATAGTTTTACAGATATGGCCTCCTTCAACAAAAAGTCTGTCAGTGTTGTCACTTTTCAGGTTGCAGCCCTGTTGCATTACCTTGACGTGTTTAGAATTCTTAACTTTGTTCTGAAGCTTTTTTGGCTGAGGGGTTGTTCTCATGAAATATTATTGTATTGTCAGTTCTGGTACGAATGTAGTAGCCGGCTTTCATCAACCGTTTACATGTATGTCCTCCATCAGATATGTGCTTTGAACATGTTCCATACACCACAATCTTCATCTTGATGCATAATCTGTGTGCAGTTATTTAAAATTTAGGGAATTTCAGTCTTGGGAATTTCAAAATAATTGTTTCCCCTTATTTACATGTACATAGCACCTTAGGAAATCGGTCAATGTCCCAGAGCAGACAAAAATAAAATCAGCCCAAAACAAGTTAATTGAACATTTTTCGTACAGCGTTAGGTAATCAGACTGGATTGACACTAAGAACATTCTGAGTGTTGGGGTTTTAAAAATGTCATTTTATTGTTAAAACTCAACGTTTAATTTTGAAAATGCAAGAACAGGGTAACTGGGAGTTTACCACTGGAATTGTTACAATAATAAACTCAGTTAACTGGGAACATATCTACGACACTTTACCAACAAAAAATATTAAACCATTTTAGATTCCCAATCTTAAACAGATTTTCAGTAGCAGTACCAAGATGGGCAACCTTAAGAGTTAGAGCAGTGGATCATTTTTGATTCACATGTACTCACTATAAAATCAGTTGGGTTAAAATTGAACCCAAATGAAATGTGTTGAGTGAATATGAACCCATCTGGGTTCATATTCACTCAACCCAGTTGACTTGGGTTAATTTTTAACCCAACTGATTTTAAAGCATAAAGCATTACAGTTTACAGTCAGCCCTGTTTTATTATCAACAGAACAATCTATGTCCATCCAGTGTAAGAGAAGAAACAACAATTAGTATTTTAATCATTGGCCAGTCAGCTCCGGGTTACATCGTCTTTTTCGACAGGTTATTTTTAACGACACTTTCAACAGCCAGGGTCACCTCTTGTCGGACAGTTTTGCTAGCAGAGGAAGCCAGGGAACCCAAATAGCTCTGCTCAGCTGCGGTGAGCAACTATCATATTTCCGAACGTACTACCTCCGTCCAAGCAGAGTTAGCATTGGTTGAGTCAAGTGCACATCGGTGTGCAGTATGGCTCAGTAGACGTCGCCATCATGCCATCACAATGCAGTTACCGCTCAATAGAAAATTGAACAGTGTACAACTACCAGTGTTGAATGTTTGAATTTGGCAATCGATGTCAACAAACATTCGTGTATTTCTGTTACATGTACATCAACCAAAACACTTCTGTGCATCAAGGGCTATTTTACATTTTCGGTGTGGGCACAAAAATAATAATTTCGAGTGGACATCAAAAATATTTTATTTTTAAGGTGTTATTTTCGTTAATGAAAATTAGTTTAACTTAAAATTCTTAAGTATGATATTCCATAAATATAAATTAAATATACACAAATTATACGCTAAAATGAAGGTTGTGGCATATAGAATTCGACAAATATATGAATTCAACTCGCCTTCAGTTGTCGGCAGGCATCAATAGTTCCTGGAATTCTGTCAGCGTATTTGTACCAGAACCAATAAGCAAATAATATTTCACGAGAACTGGTAGCTAAGCACACTTCAGATATATAAGGACAAAAACTGGGAAATCAAAATTCTTTTAAACGCTGCAATAGCGCTGCATGGAGGTAAATTCCAAAGACTCTTTTTTGTTTTCTCTTTGTTTACGTTCATGTGAAGGTCAACATGGCCGAAAATACTAATGATGAACCGATAATCAGAATCGACAATCGGAACCGGCAGTTAAAAACTGGCAGTTTCTGGTTACTCTATATTTAACACTGACTATTAAAATCTCTTTGATATCTGGCCATTCAATAAAGTTTCCCCATTAAAAACGTGTGTAGTGTGTATCAGAATATTTAGGGATTTGCAGAGCCCGAGATATTACAGAATTTACTATCTGCAACTGGTACAAGATCGCCTTTATTCCCAGCTGAACGAAGTCACCGGTCTTCATTCATGGTGCTGAACAACGTTGCATTGGATACATACATAAATAAAATGCTCTCAGCCACTTGTCTGTAGTACTTCATGATGCAAGCATCACAATACAATAAGAAATTAAAATTGGAAAAAAAACTAAAAAAACCCTCTTTTTTTCGATAGTAGATTATTGTTGTGCAACATGTAAGTCGCATGACTGTCACAGACATGTTTTCACTTTGTCAAGCTCATTTTTAAGTCAGTTACCTCAGTTGTTGTTTCTCTCCAACTGAACATTAATTAAATAATATATTCTGACGTCGCGTGGGTGTCTGTAAACAGTGCGCCATACAACTTCACAACACACATTATTACCACTCAATCTATAAGTTACTAGTCGATTAACATAAGTTTGGAGGCCCGTTAAAACTCCATAATTTCAGTTACGTCATTCGACGGAGCCGGGCCGCAGGCGATAATGGTATAAATAGCCATTAGCGGCCCATGGCCCAGCTATTTTTAGATTCCATGGTCTAATGAATTACTCCCATTCAGATGACGTCCCTTTGTATTTCTGAACTGAAGTCGAACGCACGATCAAAACAGAAATATCGAACCGACTTTAGTGATTATTTCTGTGATGAAATGAAGCACTATCAGATGGAAACAAGTTTTGTTGCACTGTGAATCGGTCGCACTGTAAGTATACTGATAAAATCATTGTTCGTTTGTTACAACAGCCTGGTAATAATAGTAATAACATGATTGTTGTCAGGCATCATGATTCATTAGCGGCCCTGTAGCAATGATGAACAGCCCTTGGGCTTATTAATGGCTTTCGACTTCATCTCGGGCCTTTAATAAACCCTCGGGCTGTTCATCATTGCTGCAGGGCCGCTAATGAACCATAATGCCCTCCAAAATCATATTATTGTTATATTAACATCAACTTTATTATTCGATTAACACACAAAGTATTTGTGCTCAGTTTCTTCCTGGTTAATACAGCCAAGTGTATTATATTATTACACAAAACCGTATGAAAAACTATCTACCAGAATAACACACAATCATCACAAGAGAACAATATTGTGTGATTGTATCGTTTATAAAGATCTTCCTCCACCCCAACTCCCAAAAATGCAAATATTATTTTGGCTAATATTGCCCAGCACTAAACATGTATACTCGGAGAACTTATGTGGTATTAAGATTTCGTAATTGGTGATTTATCAATGAATTGCTGCAGTGTCGGCAGAGAAATAATCGGTAATTGGTTCATAGCAAGTTTTGATAATTGGTTCATCACTAGAAAATACAACAATATACAATGCCGTCTACAATGAAGTAATGAGACTGATCGCCTTTACACTACAGACTGTTGTTATATGGTGACTACAATCTAGTTGTGTTACTTACAGGGTATCATGGAAGCTGTTTGAATTTCCTAGAATTATGCCATTTTTCAATTAAATTCCATAGTATCATGAGACATGCACATATCCGTCGACAATGGATTCCTTCTGTAAGAAAAATGCATACTATGTTGATATTACTTCAAATGCAGTTCTGTCGCTGCATCATGGAGTTTTTTAATTGCCTTGTGTTTTTTTTTTATATCTAAATTTGGGCACAGGCTGTTCTTGTGAAATTGTATTAGCTTGTCAGTTCTGGTATGAAGATGGTATCAGACTTCCAGGAACCATTGATGCCTGAGCACTGTCAACTGTTTTGAATGCATATATTTGTCTTGTTCTGTACATTTCAACCTTCATTTTGAAAAATGTATGTATATTATTTAATTTTACTTCATGGAAAGACCTAGTTGGAAATTCACTACCGAGAAAGATTTTGAAAATAAAGCCATGAAATGGGGCATAAAATTGATTCTAGTAACTGAAATGCCAACACATTTATGATAGAATTATCGGGTTATTATTATTTACTATTCTTCTGGGAAAAGAATATGTGCTAAACAAATGCTCAAGCTGAGAACTTTGAGCAATTCATACTGTCCTAACATTAAATCAGATCTTATGCAGGAGTGATCAATTTTCGATGTTTCATCATTTTGTAACTGTGAATGATGGATTTAACTCAGGATAACGATTTTACATGATGTCATTTTCTTGAAGTGCATTTTTCGAGGATTTTTTTTATTACAATAAGTAAACGTACTATAGAAATCTTGTACTGATTGACATCATGCATACTTATGAAGCTTGATATTGCGTACACTGAACTTGTAAATAATAACAGTTCGGGCTTGTCATTTTGAGGCGGGTGATCGCCCCGGGCTGCAGTCGCCTGCCTGAGTTCAAAATCCTGTGGACTGTAAATGTCCGCTTAACCGCGATTTCTGCGGCCCATTAATTCAGTTGAAGGCACCTCAAAATCGGTCGTCTCAAATGGCAATTTTTGTGGATTGAAGGAGGTAACAAAGTGCAATTTGTGAAATTTGTAGTGTGACGTCTATGCAGTCACCCGAAGACAGTAAGTAACTTTCCAAATACGAGCGAGAGGTCTTCCAATTCCAAAGTTGTAATTAGTTATTACATGTACATTGTACATCAGACTGTGACAACTCTCATGTCACGCGCGATTACGGGATGTATCTTCCCCAAGCTAGTTCGAACCCTGACGATTCGCCTGGGACTTTTTGTCCCAAAATCAAAGCCGGAACGATTCATTCCCCACATCTGATTGATTTGCCCCAAGTTATCGGCATCTGGTGGTGAGCACAGTGCACTGGCTTGTACAGTCATCATGTAATGAATAGATACGTGCTTGGTTATTTGGATGCAAGATGACTATAACACTCACTGTTAGTGTCATGGGTAACCTGGTATCTTGCATCCAAATATTCAAGCCTGCATCTATACATTACGTGATGACTTACATCATAATTACACAAACCATGCACCTTGAAATGTTATTAGTTGTCTACCCAGCAGGCCGAAACAAAATGGCCCCCCACAAACCATAAATGGCCCTTCTGGGGTCATTTTAGGCGAATCCAAAATGGGCCTCCCAGAGTGATTTGAGGCGAACCATAATGGCCCTACTGCAATTTTCAAAATGACAAGCCTGACAGAACATTTTTGCTGATTTGAAACTGAGTTGGAATTTTGGGAAGTAAAGGGGACATCAGCATCACCGAAGAAGCTCTAAAATCCAGATAGATGGTATTTCCAACTACTCATGACTTTCCCTCTGAATATTGGAAGGAAATTTTGGCCAGGATGGTGGGTGGGGGTGGGGGGTGACACCTCCCCCTGCTCTCACCCCCTGGATACACATATATTATGGGAAAGACCTGACCTAGGCAGATGATCAACTCACTGCAGAAGCTCAAATAATAGCGGCTGAAGTCAAGAGCACCATCGACGTGCAGTACACCTTGGTACACAATGCAAATGTGCATGCATACCAAATGGGCAATCAGGATTAACCCTTTGAATACTCATTTCCTGGAATGTTATTGCCTTTGTGTACACTTAAGTGAGATGGGTCAGTCCAGTATCAATATACATATATACAGGGAGGATAAAATAATAACTGAAGTCTACAGCCATCTCGTTATGCATATTTTATTTTTTCGTCTTTGTTAACTCATATTTTGTCCAAATCTGATATTGACTCTTATATTTTCATATTAACCAGTCAGTGCTATTCATTTTTTTCAATTTTTATCTGCAATCCTTAGATTATGACCCCTCATTGGAACGAGGTCATTGAGCTTCTAAAAAGAGATCATAAGCTATATTTTGGGGATCAAATATGAAAAGTTTTAATTGTTAGGGATTTTTTTTATTATTGTAAGCATCATCTGTTTTTCCAACTAGGTCTAAGGGACACATAGGAAGTGATAACATTTAAATTTGTGGAAGAAATTATCATAAATTTAGAAATAACGTTTCTACAATTCAGATCCGATAGAATGGAACACCTCGGAAAAGCTGCCAGCATCGCTGATGAAACAGTTACCCAGCTTGCTATGGTGCATCGATTTAAACAAGAATGGTGGAATGGAGGAAGCTGTCAGTTAAGCTGTTGGGAGGATCTAAATATTTTAACTGCTCTGCGCCATTGACTTGTTATCTTGTACAAGTCTGGACCCAAATTTAACTGACCTCAGATATTTGTTGTGAAAACAGATATAAATACTTAACAGAAGACTTTCGTGGAGGTGATATCGACCACTCACAAATGCTGCCAAAGTGGAAGTAACAGGCTGGTGACCAAAACAAAGCAGAACATGTAAAACTCACGTTAGCAGTTGCGGGGTCCGAACATCATCACCTGTTCTAGAGACAGGTGGAGAAAGATCAAAACGTTTACCAAGTTGGAGTCCCTACAACTTTTCTTTGAAGTATATGATGAAATTAGAGAACTGCAGGAACACTTTGCTTCTGAAAAAAAATCTATTTCCCCAGGTGAGTAAAGGCATTAGTTTTATATTTTTAAGAATATGATCTTACAAAATAGTTTTTTCCCTGCTGGGTACATCTTTGCTCTCTTGTCACTATCCTCTTTGAATGCGACCAGAAGTATCCTGTTGATGTGATGTTTTGACCTTTTACGTTACAACCTGGGTTTGAAGAGCCCGGTAACTCATTGGTAAGAGCATTGGACTTTAAACTGAAAGGTCCGTGGTTCGATCCTGACCAACGGTAACTACGTTGTGTACTTGAGCAATACAGTTAATCCTGATTGCACATGTGTGGCATGGTAACGCTGTGCACAAAGGCAGACTGCACGTTGATTGCGCACTTGTCTTCAACTTCACCCTTTGCTGACTCTGCTTGTGCAGCGTTAGTACTACATGTAGTAAATTGAAGAGTCTGATGGTTGTTCCTCGCTGTACAGTGGCACTCCTGCCACCCACCCCCCCTCCCTCAGTAAAACTGTCAGATACGATCTTAGCTGTTCAAAGTGTCGATAAACAAACCTGGTTTGAAATGTCTTGTAGGCACCTCTCATATTTTAAGTTGTCCACCCAGATGGATGAAAATAGAAATAAATCTTATATCTATCTATTATAGGCCGAAATGTACAAGAGTTCTGCTTCCATCTATATTAAGTTTAATAAATTGCAGGTTAATCATTTCAACACGTTATGTGTATTTTTGGCATGAAGAGAAATCGATCGTCTATTAGCAAACAACAAAACAATCAATGGAGAGAGTGGTGGAAGAGTGTGCTGGTCTCACGTGCCAGAAGTCCTGGGAAAATTCTCTGGTGTCTGAATCCTTTCTAGCAGCATCATTTGTGGGGTTGATCCTGTTGCAGTGTAGCATCCTATCGGGTGAGGGCATCCTCTGTGTGAAGAGACACACACTCCGTGAATGCTAACGACCCTTTTGTGATATTCAAGAAGAGCGAGGCCACGAAGTTACCATTAGAAAGAGGCTGCATAACATAACTGCCAACCCCTATAAAATATACTACTCAAAAACGTAGGGGATATTTGATAAAAGTGAGATATATGAAGAAATATATTTATATTTTCTTCAAAAAGACAGTTGAGGCATTGCACTGTGACATCTGGTGAATGATTTCAGCGATAGTTGAATGTCTGACAAGCACACATTCTACGCACTGAGCTGTAGAAGACATGGAAAGTCAGTCAGAGAATTTACCACATTCAGTCCCAGACCTCAATACCCTGTAAATCCTCCTCGGTTCGTGAGACAAGTGTGGATCCGACGTGGCATACTCCTCACAAAACGTCCAATATCAGCTTGACTGATGTTATTCCATTCTTTCTGCAGTGCAGCGGTGAGTTTCTGGACATTGTAGGGGGCTGTTGCCCTATCAAGCATATTCCAGATGTGCTTTATTGGTGAAAGGTCTGGATTTAGTGTTGGCCAAGGCAGTGTAGTGATTTTTTCCTGTAGGAACTCTGTAGCGACACTGGCCCTGTGTGCTCTTGCAGTGTCATCTTGGAAAATGAATCGACAGTCGTGACATTGCGCAAATGGCACCACATGAGCTGCTAACATGTTGTAACCATAGTACTGCCCTGTGATACGCCTTTGGATGACATGTAATGATGTTCTGCTTGTCATGGTTATGCCTCCCCACACCATAACCGATCCACCACCAAAACGGTTGTGTTGCCTAACGGTTACGTCATGGTATCGTTCATTCCACCTCCGCCACACTCTGTTTGGCCTGTCATGGAAGTCGAGAGTGAACCTCGATTCATCAAAAAACATGATGTAGCTCCACCGACGATTGTCCCAGCACTGTCGTGCTCCACCCCAGATATGTCTTGCTGTGATGTGACATTCAGTCAAGCGTGAAATTATTCGAGGTTGTCAAGTGTACAAATTCCAGCTGTGTAGGCGATTTCGGATAATCTGACCACTGACTCACACATCTGTGGCTCGGTGCAGCTGCTGTCCAATTTCTGAGGCACTTTGATGGCGGTTTCGTAATGCTGTGGTTCAGATGAAACGATCCTGGCTAGCAGTTGTTGCCCTTGAACCAACGTCGTCATCAACATTGTCTGTCTGACGGTAGCATGACCACAACCTGCTAATCACCGATTGAGTAACGTTGAGAATTTGAGCCTCTGCAGTCTGTTGCCAGCTTCCAACTTGCCAACAACACATGAACCTTCATCACCTGCGAGTCTTTGCATACCTCAAAAGTTAACATTTCAACCAGAAATTATTGATAAATGAGTTGATATCATTAAAAGAACGATGAGACTTCCAAAAAAGCCTGTCCTGTACAAATGAAAATTTCAAAACATACCCCACAGACATTAATGCGGTGCTCGTGTGAAAAACCTGCACGAAATTTTTGTGGGCTGGTGACATTCATGATCCACACTAAACTTGGTAACATGTTGATATGTCAAATCACGCATATCCAATACCATTTTCTGAAAATATCAACATCATTTCGGATATCCCCCTACTTATTTTGAATAGTATATTAAGCTCAAAACAAAACAATCAGCAATCTGAATGATGATCAGTGATACTTTTATCCTACAGCCCTGTCAGCTTTAGGATTATATTATCACTGAAACTCACCCACAAGTAAAAAGGCATTCACATTTCCCAGTTGAATATGGTGTATAAGACAATTCCACTCACAGTGGCTTAGGAACCAGGGGGGGACCCCCCCCCCCCCCCCCCCCCAAAAAAAAAATAAAATAAAATAAAATAAAATTTCCTAAACTTTTTAAATCATCTAATATCTACACGAAAATAACCACATACAGTAAAACCTGTCTTGAGAGACCACCTGTGCGTGAGAGACCACATCTGCCAGGCACCGATTGGTTTTACTCTATAATGGACCTGCTATGGGAGACCACCTGTCTTGAGAGACCAGAACGAAATGGTTTCACGCGCCGAAGGCGCGCAGGGACGGTATGGGGAGCAAGCCCCTTTCGACCCTCTTTAGTTGTATGAGATTTGGCTTTGGCTTGTCTGGCCGTGGAAAAGTAGGAAGAGTTAATGTAATCAGCGGCGTCTATGTCTCCTGTGTTTTTTCTTTGGAGGAGGAGGATGTGTTGGAGAGATAGTAGTTGGTGGAGTTGATGGATCAGGCGGAAGAGTTGGTTCTTCTTTGGCTATGTACGGCCTGATTCTTGCTGCTGTTTCTTGAGGTTGTTGTTTGGACCCTATAAGACAGCTTGTGAGGATTATCCTGATAGAGTTTGCTGGGAATTTTCTTTCCAGGTAGTAGCTGTAGTCATCCTGGATCGTGCTTCGGACAGTCTCGTCTGGAATCTCCTCCCCTAGGAATGCCTCCACGGGCTCCGGGAAGCTCTCCTCCTGGTCGGACTCCTGGTCCAAAGAAGCTGGAGAAGCAAGAGCTGGAGGGGTGGAAGGTGCGTCATCTGGGACAGCTTCCTGCACTATTGACAGAGCATCCTCCTCCATCTCCTCTTCAGATGAAGAGTCTGATGAGCTGGAGAATGAACTGTCACCTGACGACCCACAGTCATCCGGACCCTCCTCTTGGGAGGGGGGTACCGGGCTGGACAAGGGTTGTTCAGGGGTGACAGGAGTTGTCCTTTTGATGCCCTCACTTGCCCCTTCTCTTTTCCTTCTTTTTCTCAAGGAACTCCCTCATTCGGCGGGCATCTCCTCGTCTGGCGGAGGGTCCCTTCTTTCTCGTCCTCTTCTTCTTCTTGGTTGTGGCTGTACTACTCTGGTGGCCTTCATCCAGCTTTTCCGTGTCACTAGGAGGGTGACCAGTGTGAGGGGAAATCCCCTCACGAAAGGTGCTACACCTCTCCAAGGACGGCGGTTCAGGTTCTTTGTCAAAATCCACTGTCAGGTGAATTTTACCCTTGAGCACCTGGATACTCCAGGTGGTTGCAAGGGTAGCCTTCACTCTGACAAGTGTCTCTTGGATTACCAGTGGGAGCTCCATTGATCAGTTGTTAGCACCTCGGAGTCCAAGGTGCGAATGAAAATGTTGACGTGTTGAGAGACCACTGTGACCTCACGATTAGAATGGTTTAGCGCGTCGAAGGCGCCCTGGGACAGTATGGGGAACAAGCCCCTTTCGACCCTCAGTGACTGTTGATGACTAATTTCCACTTGTCTACTCGTGTTGAAGGAGGAACAGGTTCAGGTACTCGGCAGGTGTCTCCGGTTGTGGCGTGATGGTCTCTTTGACTGATGTCGGTTGAACCCTCGGGTGAGGACCAGTGTGAGAGGTTGGGTCCTCTCACAAAGGCACTACCTCTCCCTGAAGATGCAGTCGATCTGGATTTTCAGGCAAGTATAGTCTGCCATTTCGGAGATGATATTGAGTGATGGCCATCACTGGCAAGTATAATCTGCCTCAGGCTGTCTCTGTTTGGTAGGACGTCTTTGAAGGAAACAACAACGACCCTTTCGGGGACCACCAGAAAGAAAACCCGAACTTCCCTGGTTCGGGGGCAGGCCTGCATTGTAATCTTATTGGTTTGGGACAAGAGATGCGCAATGCGCTTACAAAAAGGGGCAGAGGCGGGACGCAGGACCAACGCTCGCCTCCCTTAAAGTGGTCGACCACTTTTAGGGATGGAGTGGAGGATGTTCAGGAACCATGGGGGTTACCGTTTCTATAACGGTTAAACTGTCCATAACGGTTATTGGGGTGATGATCAAAAAGCATCTTCTGTGTACCTGCTTAAAAGAAGAAGGCAGAATTAGTTTTCATTAGAATATGTAAAAATAAAAAAAAGATAAAAGTAGCACATTATGTTTTAATTTGTGATCTAATCTTTAGCTGAGTCGGTGAAGACAGCTCTTTCTGGTAGAAGGCCACAGTTAAGCTGTTAATCTGCCTGTTAGATCACCTTCTTTGGGTGATAGTGAGTTCGTAGTGGGAGGGTAACATGTTTAGACACTAAACCACCCCCGAGGGTGTTTCTGTTATGCCCTTCACTGGTTTCGACCATATTTAGAATAGTTTGAGTTTATTTTGGATCACGATTAAACACTGCAAATCCCACCTCCTGCCGGGGAGGCCCAGCCCACACAAAACGCTCGCGCCTGGTGTCGCGAGCGTCTTGTGTGGCCGAGCCTCCCACTGTGATTTGAAAGGAATGGTTTTGCGCGCCGAAGGCGCGCAGGAACGATATGGGGAGCAAGCCCCTTTCGACCCTCGGTGACTGTAGATGATTTTGATTGTCTGGGCGTGGCAAAGGAGGAATGTAGAAGGAAGCAGCTTATCCTCTTCTATGTTTTTTGCGGGACTTCTTCTTTGGAGGTGGTTGTGATGGAGAAGAGTTTGTAGAATCTTGTGGTGGTTGTGGTGGAGATGAGTTTGTCGGGTCTTGCTGGTTTCTTTTGTTAATGAGATCTTTGGCCATTCCGGAGATTTCATCCGAGTGCTTATCACCATCTTTGCACTTTTCCTGGAGCTTATTACACTGCGCCCTCAGTTCCCTTGCTTCTGTTATCAGTGCGGCCAGTGTTGGATGGTTGGCAGAGTCTCCCTTGCCCGGGCTGTCCGGAAGCAAAGGAAGGAAGAGGGGAGTGAAGGGTGGGAGGCGGTGAAAAAACAACTTCCAGTTCCTCCTCAGTTTCCACTGGATGTTCCTCATCCAACTGTACCAGCTCAGGAGCCGGCTGTTGATTGGGTGTACCAGTGGGACTAGGAGGGGAACTGGCGGCTGCCTCCAGAGCCTCCACCCCCCTCACTCAACTCTTTCTTCCTATTCCGGAAGGCCTCCAAGTGCCGGGCGTCCCTGCGCTTGGTCGATGGGCTCTTCTTCTTTTTCTTGTGTCTCTTTTCAGGGCCTCCGTGCCCCTTCGGGTGAGGACCAGTGGGAGAGGGGATCCTCTCTCCAAAGGTACTACCTCTCCCCGAAGAGGTTGGTGTTGTTGTTGTTGGCTTCACAATTTCATATTCCACTTTCAGGTGGACGCTCAAGCCTATTTCCGGGATAGTCCAGGAGACAGGGCATGAGACGCCCAGAGCTGAAATGGCTTTCACTAGTCTATCTGGTAGTTCCATCGCTATCTAGGTGTTGTTCACGCTCTGAAGTCAGATGTGTGAAAATGAGTTGAATGACATCGGCTGTGTGAAATGAAAAAAAAAAAAAATGTGACTCTGACCTGGTACCAACTTGTATTTTTATGCCACAATGGACCTGTCTTGAGAGACCGCCCCTTTGAAGACTGAAACCATGACAAAAACTTTTTACCTGTTTTGGAATTAGAAAATCCATTGTGGTTATACTAACATAATTAAAAGTCTTAAAAGCTCTTAAGTGGGTTTCAATTGCTATTCAGTCACATAACTCATTAAAGATTGAGATGTTTTTATAAGACCCCTGTGAAAAGATTAGGGTTATTGCTGAATAAACAATTTCATACATACCTGAATACCTGAAATGTGACAGATAGGATTATAAAAATAAATTTGTGTTGAAAATCTTCAATAAAAATTTTCAGCACCAATTTATTTTTATAATTTTTATAACAGTCCATTTCAATTTGTTACAAAAACTTCATAAAAAAGAACAACTACAAAGTAATTACAAAAATCCATTCCTCCCCATTTCTGAATTTTGTGGTTGGTTATTCACTGACTTGAAAAAACCTGAAACCTGTTATGAGAGACCACCTGTCTTGAGAGACCACTTTTGTGTGGCCCAAAGCGCAGTCTCTCAAGACAGGTTCTACTGTACATCTGCATAGTCTGCATAATACTGGCGCACATAAAAACTGTATGATCTGTACCATTTGCAGTGCATAGAAAAGCTGGTAGCCAATGTCACTGACTGATTTGACGCTCAACAGGTTAACATCTTCCTCTCTGACATACATCCTCCTATAAACACCAAAAATTAACAGCAATGATATCTTGATTTTTTCACTTGAGAAGCGAGGAAATGAGTTCTCAGTACCGGTAGTTCATATTTCACAAATTATCGGGGTATCCCCCTCCTCCACTCTCCCCTGGGCTCAGCTATGCTGTCCTCTATAAGCCCCCATTTACAATCCCCCCCCCCCAATATTATAAGCTTCCTACGCCCCTGTCCACTCAGGACATCATGGTAAAAATAATAACACTTTGGCCGGCCGCTGATTTGTTGTGGTTCTCGTATGAGAAGGCCTTGGTTACCCCTGTTCTACCAACTGCCTCCTTATTCCCACGCTTCTTCTCTCCTCCCAACACTCGGAGACGAACTGCTTGATGACATCCCTTGCCCCATTCTTCCCAATCTCTCCGATTAGCATATTAACCCTCTCCTTTGAGTCGCCGCCAAACCACAAAAAAAAGGTTAACACTTGTATTTTTTAGCAAATTGAGTACCGTATTCAATTCTAAGCGACGTTATGAATAAACACCGCCTTTATTATGTTATTCCTGGGTCCTTGACTGCAGGAAGAATACGGTGTACCTAACAGCCAAACTCTAATGATATGACCATGCAAATTTTGATAAGACACTATAGATACGTAATTTCTATTTCATTTCAAAAATGCATTTTTTTATCCCTTGAAAAAAAAATCTTAGTGCACATTTACACCATTGTTAAATAAACCTCTTTTGGTTGTTTTGTTATATATTCTCAAGTTTTCAAGCCACCACTCTAATTGTTAGATTTTGATGCTGTTATGGTCTGGAAAGTGTTAACCCTTTACTCAACGTAATGGCCAGAACCGGCCAGCACTATTCACAAAAATCGCCAATTAATTTTCATTACTTTTGTCTCAAAAACATAGGTTATGACCCCTCATTGAGGGTCATAACATATGTTTTTGAGACAAAAAATGAAAAAAAATTTGTTATTCAAGGTCTTTTTTAGCAAGTGTCTTTTCTGCTTTTCATGTTAAGGAAAGGGTTCAGAGATTATGTAATTTTGCTACTTAGCGCTACATTCTATTCAGAAGCAGATGATACATGACATAGTCCTAACTCTTTCATTTCGACTATCCCTTGAGTTGTTTGGTTCATTCATGTGGACTCACGCCCACCTCTGAAAGTTCCAATTGGTATGGAAAAATTGTAAGCACAGATATGAAATATGCTCTCAAGGAGAACATGTTTCGGATTTTGATTTTCTCGCTACTCTTACTCTAGTAAAATACTAGGGAACTGTAATGGTTTGGTTACCACATGAATGGTAAATTGTAAGTACAGATATGTAATATGCTCGCAAGGAGAACATGTTTTGGATTTTGATTTTCTCACTACTCTTACTCTAGTAAAATACTAGGGAACTGTAATGGTTTGGTTACCACATGAATGGTTTAAAGTATAGTAGTTGTCATTGCATCATTGGTTGGGAAAGAGTTGGGGACCTAAAAGTAGAGTGATTGCCCATCGCAGCCGCCTGTAAAAGTATATATAAAGTATCAAGTATCTTCTTGCTTGTGTGCAACAATTTTATTAGTCCCCTACCGGCATCGCCGGAGGGGACTATAGGTTTGCACTCCATCCATCCGTCAGCCTGTCTGTCTGTGAGTCTGTCAGTCACACTTTAGTTTTCCGGAGTTTTTTTGGAAACGCTTCAACGGAATGATTTCATTTTTGGTAAACTACTATAGAACGATGACTTACAGATCAAGTTTGAGTGTCATGCTGATTGCAGTATTATTGTGTGAGTTACAACCCTTGGAAATATGGGAAAAAGCACTAAAATATCAGTTTTCCGGAGTTTTTTTGGAAACGCTTCAACAGAAGTATTTCATTTTTGGTAAACTACTATAGAACGATGACTTACAGATCAAGTTTGAGTTTCATGCTGATTGCATTATTCTTGTGTGAGTTATGGCCCTTGGAAATATGGAAAAGCCCCAAAATATCAGTTTTCCGGAGTTTTTTTGGAAACGCTTAACAGAATGATTTCATTTTTGGTAAACTACTATAGAACGATGACTTACAAATCAAGTTTTAGTTTCATGCTGATTGCATTATTCTTGTGTGAGTTATGGCCCTTGGAATTATGGAAATGTGCCAAAATATCAGTTTTCCGGAGTTTTTTTGAAAACGCTTCAAAGGAATGATTTCATTTTTGGTAAACTACTGTAGAACGATGACTTACAGATCAAGTTTGAGTTTCATGCTGATTGCATTATTCTTGTGTGAGTTTGACCCTTGGAAATATGGAAAAGCGCCAAAATATCAGTTTTCTGGAGTTTTTTTGGAAACGCTTCAACGGAATGATTTCATTTTTGCTAAACTACTATAGAACGATGACTTACAGATCAAGTTTGAGTTTCATGTTGATTGCCTTATTCTTGTATGAGTTATGGCCCTTGGAAGTATGGAAAAGTGCCAAAATATCAGTTTTCCAGACTTTTTCTGGAAACGCTTCAATGGAATGATTTCATTTTTGGTAACCTACTAAAGATCGATGACTTACAGATCAAGTTTCATTTACACTCTGTCCATTCATCCGTCAGTCTGTCAATCAGTCTGTCGGTCATACTTTAGTTTTCCGGACTTTTTTTGGAAATGCTTCAACAGAATGATTTTATTTTTGGTAACCTACTATAGAACGATGACTTACAGATCAAGTTTCATTTGCACTCTGTCCATCCGTCAGTCTGTCTGTCAGTCGTACTTTAGTTTTCCGGACTTTTTTTGGAAATGCTTCAACCGAATGATTTCATTCTTGGTAACCTGCTGTAGAACAATGACTTACAGTTCAAGTTTGAGTTTCATGCTGATTGCATTATTCTTGTGTGAGTTATGGCCCTTGGAAATATGGAAAAGCACCAAAATATCAGTTTTCTGGACTTTTTTTTGGAAATGCTTCAATGGAATTCATGCTGATCACATCTAGGTTATAACATTTGTATAATTATTAATGCTCATTAGTCCGGTAGGGGACATTGTATTGCTTCAGCGATACATGCGCTCTTGTTTTATTGTGTATTCAGTATTCAAATTCTTAGAAACCATGCACTTGATTAACTATTAAAGAATTGAATTGGAACCATCTAATCCTGAAGTAGTTCACCACCTATGTTTAGATTCAATAGGCTAGTTTATTATCCCTGCATTTTCAAAAATGCGGGGATATAATGATGATTTCTTATCAACCTACCTTACAATTGTTTACTACATGTTTGCACTACAGTGGAAGACCCTAACACGGATGAAATACTCTCTATTTTAATCTTTCCCAAGAGATTTGGGAAAGAAAAGTGGTGTAAAAACACCACCAAAAAATGAGCCAAAACTGGGTCGAGCGCCATCAGCGCCCACCCAGTAAGGGACGCTCTTCTCTTAGTACAATTTCACGACTTCTGTTAACCAGTGCGGAAGCAGTCATCAGACCATTCTTCTTTTGTCCGTGCAACGTGGTTGACGTGTTGCCATCTTTGCATTATGATACAGTGATAATTCAACTCGTCGATAATGGTTTTCCTGTGACTGGATTATGGATCTGAAGATCGTATTATAACAGGACTGTGTTTTATATATTCTCGTTAATATTTTCAACCACATTCTCATTGTATTTTATTTATATATTCCGTTTTCGCGATTGTTTTTTTAACATCGTGTCAATGCGGTACGGCAATGAAATTTTTCGGTTGATAAATTTTTATTGTTATTGGAGTTAGATGTCAATGATGGACTGTCTGGACAGGATTTCTTCACTCTGTTGAGGGCTGAATTTATGTTTTTTTTCAGCCCAGTTGGCCGTCTGGGTTCTGTCGTGTACCTACCGGTTATTTTTAGCTCACCAGACTGAAAGTCAGGGTGAGCTTTTCTTATCACTCTTCGTCCGTCCGTCGTCCATTGTCTGTCGTCCATCGTCCATCGTCCTGCGTGGAGGTGGTGTTTGAGCCTCTTTCTCCTAAACCACTGGTCACATTTTAATTAAATTTCATGTAAGTAGTGGTTATATAGGGGCATTTGGGTTTTTCTTCAAATTGGATTTCTGCTCATATCGTGGAGTGGGGTGGGGCCAAAATGCACAAAATTTTAAAAAATCTTCTTCTCATGAACCAGCCATAGCAGAGACTTGATATTTGGTATGCAGCTTCCATTTGAGGTGTAGACTCAAGTGTGTTCAGGAGAAGTTTGACGGGCAATATTTACCTTTGTTCTGAGAGGGGCAAGAATTTTTGCCCCGCCCAAAATTTCTATTTTCTGAACCCAGAGGCCGATTTGAACCAAATTTAATATGAGGTATTATTGGGTTATACATACTTGATTTATGCAAAAAAAATCTTTCCTGCAGCCCCGTGGGAACCGCAGGAGCTAAAAATAGAAAAAAATTAAAACGCCCATATCTCCAAAACTGCATGGCACCCAGAATTTTTATTTGGTGTGAAGCTTCCTTAGGACCAACAGAAAGGATTGGTAAAAAAAAATTGCCATCGGTTTTTTCATAGGGTACAGTTTCGGGACTTTGAAAAAGTGCTGAGTCAGCACTTTTTAACACTGTAGGCAATGGGAAGAACATTAAAGAATCTTCTTCTCCAAATCCAGCAGGCAGAATCTTTTGATATCTGGTATGCAACATTGTAGGGTGGATCTGATTCAAGTTTGTTCAAATTGGCCCCCTGGGTTCTTATTTGGGCTCAGTATAGGAGCCCGATTTTGTACTTAGTGCATTTCAGGCAAATTTCTTAAAAACTCTTCTCCAGATCCAGCAGGCAGAATCTTTTGATATTTGGTATGCAACATTGTGGGGTAGATCTGATTCAAGTTTGTTCCAATCGGCCTCCCTGGATTCATATTTGGGCTCACTATAGAAGCTCGAATTGGAACTTAGTGCATTTCAGGCAAATTTCTTAAAAAATCTTCTTCTCCAGATCCAATAGGCAGAATCTTTTGATATTTGGTATGCAACATTGTGGGGTGGATCTGATTCAAGTTTGTTCAAATCGGCCCCCTGGGTTTATATTTGGGCTCAGTATAGGAGCCCAAATTTGAACTTAGTGCATTTCAGGCAAATTTCTTTGAAAATCTTCTTCTCCAGATCCAGCAGGCAGAATCTTTTGATATTTGGTATGCAACATTGTGGGGTGGATCTGATTCAAGTTTGTTCAAATCGGCCCCTTGAGTTTATATTTGGGCTCAGTATAGGAGCCCAAATTTGAACTTAGTGCATTTCAGGCAAATTTCTTTGAAAATCTTCTTCTCAAGATCCAGCAGGCAGAATCTTTTGATATTGGGTATGCAACATTGTGGGGTGGATCTGATTCAAGTTTGTTCAAATCGGCTCCCTGGGTTTATATTTGGGCTCAGTATAGGAGCCCAAATTTGAACTTAGTGCTTTTCAGGCAAATTTCTTAAAAAATCTTCTACTCCAGATCCAGCAGGCAGAATCTTTTGATATTTGGTGTGCAACATTGTGGGGTGGATCTGATTATATTTTGTTCAAATCGGCTCCCTAGATTCATATTTGGGCTTACTATAGAAGCTCGAATTGGAACTTAGTGCATTTCAGGCAAATTTCTTCAAAAATCTTCTTCTCCAGATCCTGCAGGCAGAATCTTTTGATATTTGGTATGCAACATTGTGGGGTGGATCTGATTCCAGTTTGTTCAAATCGGCCACCTGGATTTATATTTGGGCTCACTATAGAAGCCCAAATTCGAACTTAGTGCATTTCAGGCAAATTTCTTTGAAAATCTTCTTCTCAAGATCCAGCAGGCAGAATCTTGTGATATTTGGTATGCAGCATCCTTAGGGGGGGAGACTCAAGTTTGTTCAAGCCATGTCCCTAGGTCCATATTTGGGCTCACTGTGGGAGCTTGGATTGTAACTTTGTTCGAAATGAGGAATTTTCTTAAAAAATCTTCTTCTTCAGATCCAGCAGTCGGAATGGTTTGATATGTGGTGAGTAGCATCCTTGAGGGGGAGGGGGGATTCAAGTGTGTTAAAGCCAAGTCCATGGGTCCATATTTGGGCTCCCTGTGGGAGCCCAAATTATAACTTAGTCAATATGAGGAATTTTTCTTTAAAAATCTTCTTCTTCAGATTCAGCAGTTGGAATGTTTTGATATTTGGCATGGAGCAACCTTAGGGGGCTGAGATTCAAGTTTGTTCAAGCCAAGTCCCTTGGTTCATATTTGGGCTCACTATGGGAGCCTGAATGACAACTTAGTTCAAAATGAGGAATTTTCTTTAAAAATCTTCAGATCCAGCAGATGAATGCTTTTGATATTTTTTATGCAGCATCCTTAGGGGGGTAAGATTCAAGTTTGTTCAAACCCTGTCCCTAGGTCCATATTTGGGCTGATTGTGGGAGCTCGAATTGTAACTTGGTTCAAAATGAGGAATTTTCTTTAAAAACCTTCTTCTTCAGATCCAGCAGTCGGAATGTTTTGATATTTGGTGTGCAGAATCCTTAGGGGTGTGAGATTCAGGTTTGTTAAAGCCAAGTCCCTGGGTTCATATATGGGCTCCCTGTGGGAGCCCGAATTATGACTTAGTTCAATATGAGGAATATTCTTTAAAAATCTTTTTTTAGATCCACTGGTCAGAATATTTGGATATTTGGTTTCAGCTTTTCTTAGGAGGAGCAGATGCAACTTGTGGAAATCAATTCTCTGGGTTGATATTTAGGCTACCATGTCAGGTGAGCGCCCTCAGGCCCCCTGGGGCCTCTTGTTTATATTTGGTGTGCAGCATCCTTATAGTTAGGGAGCTAGAAGGGTTTTAATTACACTATCGCGCAAGGAATGTTTGATGCCTCAAATTTTTTGGTGGGAATAGACCATGACAGAAAACCCATTTCTTTAGTTGCGCAATTCTGGCGTTTTGGGGCCACGGGACCCCCAAAATACCCCAAAAATGACTTTCAATTACACTATCGCGCAAGTCAACGATTTTTATATGGAATAGTCTATTACATTCACAGACCATAAAAACACAACTTCAGAACGAAATTTTCCTGGCGTTTTCAAATCAGAAGGGTTCTTTTGGGGGGGGGGGATACACCAAAATGTACATTTTTCACTTTTAATTACACTATCGCGCAAATCCAGCATTTTTATATAGAATACTCTACCATATCCACCGATCATAAAAACACGCCTTCAGAACAAAAATGTTGTGACGTTTTCAAATCAGAAGGGGTCTTTTGGGAGGTATCCCAAAATGTTAAAAAGCGTGTTTATTTATATAATACGGCACACCAACCAGTTTTATGCGGGAAAATTTACAACTTTTACTGATAATAAACAACTTATACATAAGAACAGATATTTCCTGTTGTTTTAAAATAAAAAGCAGTTCTTTAAATGGGTCCAAAATGTCAAATTGTAATTTTGAATTACACTCCCGTACACCCTTCAATTTTGTTGAAAGGGGATGGCTGTTATTATTTACATCCGTCATAACTTATGGCATAATTTAGAACTCATGTTTATGGTTTATCTATAGTGTCATGTTCACGACCTCAACCTCTGATGTGTTTAAAGGGATTGGGGTTACGGTAGTGAAGCATAGCCTTATAAATACCCCAAAAAGATGAGTTATCGTTCTTAATTATGCCAGAAGTTATAACGTGTGGAAATAATTTCATATTCCCTTTAATGCGGGTAGTCCACATTCACAACCCATAGGCCTACAATTCGTTTGCTTCTGCACTGAAATCGAACACTGGCAGGTGCCTTCAGCTAGGTGCGCTGTCAAAACCTCAGACTAGAAATTCCAGAAAAAAATATGGTTTCCAAGACAAAAAGATGCTCGAATTTTCTCAGGTGTAATAAATCGCCAGGTTGTGAATGTGAATCACCCACTTTAAAAATAATCCATAAGTTTACTGGTCTCAAAATAGTAAAGCAGAACAAATAGTCGCAGTTTCAAACTATAGGAGATGTTTGTCTTTGACATCAACAATATTGATAATTATTCGGCAATTTCGTCATCGGAATCATCAAGACAGCCAGGTTCATGTTCATCATCAGTATCTTCACATTCTGGCGTTTCTGGAATGACGGATTTGGCATCTGGGCCATTAAACCATATGATTTCACAGGAGCCATCATCAAGACAGCCAGGTTCATGTTCATGATCAGTATCTTCACATTCTGGCATTTCTGGAATGACGGATTCCGGCATCTGTGGGCATTAAACCATGTGATTCTATAGGAGCCATCGACAAGTTCCCATCCAGCTCAAATCTGCAAATGCACCAGGATATCGATCATCGCGATCAAGGAGAGCAAATGGGCATTTCTTGCCCTTTCGCACAAAAGCTGCCATGTAATCGCAGCCGGTGTATGCGTGGAATGCCGGCAGTACAGAACAGATATTTTCTCCAATTTCATCCGCTATAGCTGACACGTTGACGTATCGCCTATTGCCGAGTCCAGATGTACCAACATCCATCCAAATAATAGATGCAACTTTCTGTATATGATGTGATAAAATCACCAGTATGTCCGTATCACCAGCTCGGACTGCAATGTTACCAGCTGGTTTTTCGCGATCAGCATTGACCACGTGTGGACATACCCGTGTATCTGCTTCAGGATGATCACAATACAGGCTTTCTATCGCCTGCTTCTCAATTCTGCCATCGACCACAACAAACCTCACACACTCTTCATAAAAACCGAGGTAAACTTCCCTGTCGGCCAGAACATGTGTGTGGTGCGACGAAGACCAATCTTTTGCAAAGAATCTTGGCAGTTGCTTTTTAAAAGATGAAGATTTTAGTGCTTTTGATACATCCTTGGGTGTTAACTGATCAACTCCGGTTATCAAGTACTGGATACTTTGCTCCATCCCACTGCGTTCCCTTTTGCAATCTTTGATAGAAGGTTCGACGTAGGTGTAAAAAACAACATCGATGAGTTTAGATTTCAGCTTCAAGAGGGTGTGCAATACAACACGGGGAAGTCCACCATATGTTGCTGGTAACGTCGGTGGCAGGCAGTGAAGAAGGAAAGTGCCGTCAACAACATGGGCGTCTATTATAAACGGACTACCATGGTCGATTACCTTCTCCTCGAGCACTGAGAACAGTGAACTTTTGTCGGTATGAGCCATTGTACCGCCATTCTTGCAGATAGATAGCGGCACAGATGTTAATGGAAATTGCATTAGGAATTCTAAGTCCACTTCACATTTAGCTATTCTGCCCAACATATCTCTTGTGCAACGGAGCTCTTTAACAACAGGGTTTTGTGCCTTCCGATTTGTTGCGCCCTGGTTTGAAAAAGTTTTCAGTTTGTTTTTGGAGATCGGTCTCGCGAAACGAACAGGATCATCAGTGCATTCGTTGACGAAATCGTCGTGCTTCTGTTTACCGATTTGTTTCAATGCTAGCAGAGAATCACTTATTTCCGTACTGGCACATTAAGGTCGTGGAATGAACAAACTCAAGGTTTGAAGACAAATTCAACTTCACACTAGGGCCCTGCGAATCGTTCGAGATTACGTTCAATTCGAAACCAACCATGATGGTTCGATTCGGTTAGATACCTTTCTCCAGGATTCGGAAAATCAAACCTTCGGTGTGGGTTCAGCCGAGTAAGCGAATATGATTTACCGAGTGATCGTTACTATCGTAATATAATGGCAGAATCCACAGATGCGCACTTTATAAAACCGTCGGCAATAGTTTGTGTTAAATTACATTGCTGACCTGTTTCCGTATTGAGTTTTCAACTATTCATGTTGTCGGGTAGTCCAAACTTGGACCTACAGTCCGAAATATATTTTTTGGTTTGTGGACGTAACAAACCAAAAAAATTTATTACGGACTATGGGACTAGGTGTGGGGAGTAGTACCGCGCATGTATGGGGAGTAGTACCGTGCATGTATGTGGAGTAATCGCGCTTGTGTCATTACATTACAATTTTGATGTTACGATAATCTGCCCACAGTTTTCCGACTGCTATCAAAATAGCTACGGTTATCGACGTATATCTTATTGCTGGATAAATAATATGACACTGATAGATGTGGTACACTCACTTTTAATCAGATACATGCACTGGGAGGTGGGAAAGGAGCTTTGTTTTAGAAAATAGTGCGTTTTCAAGCATGAACACTGGTGGTTTGTCGTAGTTTTGTGAACGGAACTTTCTGCCAAACATCTACCAAACAAAAATGTTTTATCCAAATATAAGCAGTAGTTATCTCACAACACATTCAGTTTCTGGATTCGAAATTCAGTTCGATTCGAAACTGCGACGCTGATTCGGTTCGAGCTTTGGTTCGACCCTAAAATTAGGATTCTCAGGGCCCTATTTCACACAAACAAGTGTTATGGAAAATTTCTTCAGACCAAAGGTGTATAATTCCAGGAAGCTAACCCTCATTGACCTAACTGCATATTGAAATTCCTTTTAGTGGATAGAGCTATATGAGAGTATGGTACCATAGAGCTATATGAGAGTATGGTACCATGCTAGCGTTGACATTAAACAGTTAATATTTCATTGGTCTTCTGGGAACAGTCAAAACTGTTGTCTCTCCGTATCAGGAATGACTATCGAACTGTTGCCCGAGACAACAAATGATAATGCAACGAAAAAACAATGAAACTTGTGCGTGTTTGTGAGAAGAATTACAAGATAAATGTATCATCACGACTATGTGCGGGTCTGGATGCTGGTATCAACCCCCGACAGTGTTTTTGACACGCATCGTGACTCACCTTGCGGGCTTGTCACGATGCTATTAGAAACACTGCCTTGCCCTGACACAAGTGTCCATATAATGTCACATAGTGGCGTTATTGTTAGTAATCTCCCAGCTCAATGACTTGGTTGTAAGTTCGCTGAGAGCCATTCGTGATAGTGAAACAAAACACCAATTCTGTACAAAGCTAACATCAACCGGCATGTTCTCAATATCGCGCTGATATGGATGTGAACTTTTTCTATAATGCGGTGGAATGTATTATCAGCGCACACATAGATGATAGTATGATAAGAAAGAGTGGTAAGAAAAAGCGGCTAAGCGTGAAGGCATATTATAATGTATCATGCAAATGAAATTAATATTCGTCCATTGATATCAGGTAGACCTGCTGACCAGACCACTCTACCGTTATAAAAATGGACAACACCTAGTTAGGGAGGGGCTTATAATTGTGAAAATATGCCCAGGTAATAATGTTAGTCTGATTCCGGTGTTGGCATTGATTAGGGCAAGGCTGGTATGAATACGAAACTGTATGAATGGTTGTTCTGTCATTTTCCAACACAATCACTCCAATTAATAATCGTTAATAATTAACACTGGTGATAGTGAGCCAATAGCTAAAATGTATACTGAGATTGGGGATGAAAGAACAAACGAATCACACATTATTATTTTTTATCAACTAAAATAAACATAATTTGGAACGAATCGGCTTTCCATAGTTTTTGCAGCAAACCGACGTGCGTTCTCTTTTAGACATTCTCTGATCGCCCCCATGGTTTCTTATCAACCTACTCACAATTGTTTACTCTAGGCTTGCACTACAGTGGAAGTCCCTAACTCGGATAAAATACTCTCTATTTTTGTCTTTCCCAAGCAAGTTGGGAAAGAAAAGTGGTGCAAAAGCACCAATAAAAATAAGCCAAAACTGGGTCGAGTGCAACCGGTGCAGACCCAGTACGGGACACTCTCTCCCAAGTTCAACTCCACGACTTCCATTGCCAGTGCGCATATACCGTCTCTAAAGACTCATTCTTTTTATAATCCGCTTCGTGTCGAGATGTTTTTGCACGCTTATCAGTGTTCCACCAGCTCGATGTTTGATGATTCCTGATTCATTATACCACAGTGTATCCTTTGTTTTCTCAGGAACAGTGTTTTATATTCTCTTTTCTATTATATGTCCATAATGTATATTTATTTGCTCTCTCTCGAGTCGCGAGCGAATTTCGTGTGCCACGCGGTTCGGACTTAGATTTTTCACAATTATTGTTAATGCTTTTTTTGCAAAATTTTCTAATTGTGTTAGAGTTAGGTGTCAGCGGGGTACCACTCCTACAGTGTTTCTTCTCTCTTTTGAGAGTAGTCTTCCTGTTGTGTGGTTCCCGGTCGACCGTCTGGGGTCTTTGTTTCTGTCACCTTTCTCTCTTCTTTGGGGGTGTTCTGTTTTCTGATCTCACCTTCTCTGCTCCTCTCACCTCTATCATGCCCAGGACAATTCCTTGTGGGCAATGTCTGCTGCCAAAGCATGTGGACGATGTACATTCATCTTGTTCCTCCTGTAATGGGTGTTCGGCCGAGCGGCCGTGTGGTGTCTGTGGAACATGGTCTTCCACCTTCTGGGCGTCAGTAAACCGTGTCGTTCGTTCTCGTGGCCGTGCCTCCCGCTCCCGCGGGAAAGGAGAACATGGTCGTTCGGGGCCTCCCGAGCCGACTTTGTCTGGTGAGAGTTATTCCTCCTCCGTGGGGGATGTGCAGTCTTTTCTTGTGGTGGATACTGCGGGAGCCGTTGAGTGTTCTGGTGAAGAGATGCCTGGTTCCGGGACTACGATCCCCCTCCAGTCGACATCTGAGGCTGTCACTAGGGTTGTGACTCCTCCTTCGGAGCCGAGCCGGTGTGCTCTCTCCACTTTTTCACCATCCTCAACGACTCTCGACGTATCTACTACTGCTGCTGGTCCGTCTGCTTCGTTGTCTGTTTCAGCCGGCCTCGGCTTTTCGCTGCAGGGGACTGCAGGAATGTCCGATACTGTAGACGTGGGATATCGGCGTCAGCCTTCCCTGACTTCAACTCGGCGAAGTCGGAAGGGGCTGCCGGCCGAGCCCATCTCTGTGGTCTCTTAGCCGTCGAGCACCACAGTTGTGTCTTTGGATTCGGATGTTCGTAGTGGAAACACTATGAACTCCGTGGCGTTTCCGTCTACTCACTCTGGTCACACGACCAGTTTTGGGGGACCAACGCCTTTTGTGCAGCCTGGACCTTCTGCCCCGCAGAGGTCCGCGGTGACTCTCATGAGTTCTCGCAATATTGATCCTCGGGGTGCATCGTACCCCTATACACATCTGCCTTCAGATGTTTCGGCTGCCGCCCGTCGTCCCGCGTCGGGTGTTTTGGAGGATCGTGACCCTTCGCTGGTTAAGAGGGTCAGAGGTGAAGCCACTTTGCCGGTTCGCTCCCCTGTCGAACCGGTCGGTATGGGCAGTGAGCTTAGGGAGGCCCTCTCCTTACTCACTCAGTTTCTTTCTAAGAGCCTTCCTGTTGCTTCCAGCAAGGCTATGGGTGGTTTCCAGGCGCCTCCTATGTCGCCGCCTCCCGGGATTGGAAACAGGCCGGTTTCCGATTCCTCTGGTGTCCCGACACCATGGTCGGCTGGTTTGCCCACGATGGGCTATGTGTCTTCCGACTCTGGGGAGGAGTCTGACATGCTTGAGGTCGAGGGCCAGCAGTCTTTGGACTTGGGGGCGGCTCTTGACTTTGTGTTTGGGTTTCTGCCTGAGCTCAAACCTGCTAACCAGCCGACAGTGTCAGCCTGGCCGCGATCATCGGTCGCGTGCCAACAGCCTATGGAGCAACCTGCTTCTGGGCGCCTTCGACCGTGCCAGTCGGTACAGGTGGTTGAAGCTTTTTCAGCATTGGATGCCAAGCTGAATTCCAAGGCTTTGAAGACTTCGTTCTTCACCAGGGTTGACACCTTTTTGCCTCCTGTGCGTTATCGTTCCTACGATCCTGCCAATCCGTCAGTCTGCCAGGCTTTGACGGTTCTGGATCAGGACTCCACTTCCCTCGGGCTTTCCAAGCCCAAGTCTGCCGTCATTCCAATGACGACTCTGGAGTCCACGTTGGGCTTATCTAGAGAGATGCTTGGCATGCTTTCTCTCTCAGATCATGTTGTCTCAGCTTTGGCTGCTTATCTGCCTCCAGATAAGTTTGACGAGGTACAGGCTCCTTTGCGTGTGCTGTCCAAGGTGCTTATGCACCTTACTCACACGCATGCCTGTAACACGGCTAATTTGGAATTAGTTCGAAGGGACGCTATGCTGGACACAGGACGATCCCTTCCCGAGGAGCAGCGTGCTACTCTTCGAACTGCTTCTTTGGCAGGTCCGCAACTTTTCCATGGTTCCGTGTCGACGGTCCGGGATGACGTCCTACGTCATTCCAAAGATCAGCTGCTGTTTCGTTAGCTTGATCAGCCTTCTAGGGGAGGCAAGGGCCGTTCCAAGCCTAACAAGTACCCTTCTGCTTCCTCTGTGAAGCAAAAGGCTGGTCCTTCTGCCGCCGCCTCTACTTCTTACTCACGGGGTAAAGGTAGGGGTCGGCAAAATCGAGGGAAGGCTCAGGATTCTTCATTTAGCAGAGGAGGTGGTTTCTCCTCTCGCGGGCCTTGTCGGGGCTTGAAATGAAGGTCCTCACCTCGACTCGTCCCAGGTTGGAGGAAGGATAGCAGAGTTCGCAGATCATTGGGCCACCATCACATCCGATCCATGGGTGTTAGATGTTGTTCGGTCCGGGCTGCGAATATCCTTCCGTCGGCACCCCACTCTGTCAAGGGTGCCTCTTCCAACCACAGTTCCTTCAGACGTTTTACGTCGGGAACTTTTGTCCACGGAGATTGCCAATCTCCTGGCAAAGGGGGCGATCGAGGTCGTCAAGAACGTTCAGTCAGTGGGTTTCTATTCCCGCCTGTTCTTGGTGCCGAAGAAGGACGGCCGACTCCGACTGGTTATCGATCTGAGTATCCTGAACCAGTCTATCATTGCTCCCAAGTTCAGCATGGAGACTTTCAGGTCGGTCCGCCAATCTATTCACCAGGGAGATTTCGCAGCCAGCATCGACCTGCGAGACGCTTACTTCCACGTTCCGATGCATCGGGCGTCACGGAAGTATCTCAAGTTCGCTTTTCTGGGGCGAGTTTACCAGTTCAAGGCCATGCCTTTCGGCCTCAACCTGGCTCCTTGGGCGTTCACCAGACTGATGTCGCATGTGATAGCGTTCCATTGCACACAGTCCAGGGTGACTACTTCGGCATATCTGGACGATATCCTCCAGAGGCATTCCAATGCTGCCTTACTGGAGTCGGATGTCGCAACTCTGTTGAGCTTGCTCACGTCGCTAGGATTCAGAGTCAACGAGGAGAAGTCGGACCTGGTCCCTTCTCAGTCGTTTTGTCATCTGGGGATGTCTTTCCAAACCAAATTCAATTTGGTAGCGGTTCCCCAGGCCAAGGCTGTGATTCTCTCAGCTTTTGCTCTGACTCTGTCCCAGTCCATGTCCGCGACCGCTCGGAGTTTTCTCCGGCTGATCGGTCTCAACGGTTCGGTGACGGATCTCATTCCTCTAGGTCGGCTGCGTGTCAGACCTTTCCAACACTTTCTGCTCAGTCGTTGGAGGCCGAATGTAGATTCTCTGGATCAGGTGCTTCCGTTTCCGGACTCTCTGTATCCTCACCTTCTTCTCTGGACAGATGTTCAGTGGATTATGCAGGGTGTTCCACTGGACTTACCCACGTCCGATCGCGTTCTGACAGCAGATGCCAGCGATCTCGGATGGGGTGCGACATTGGATTCTCTCGGTCTTTCCCTACACGGGATGTGGGACCAGCATCAAGCAGCTCTACACATCAACCAGAAGCAGCTTCTTGCTCTTCTGAGTTTCAGGCAGTGGATCCCTCACCTGTCGAATCGCCAGGTCCTTCTACTATCCGACAATTCGACAGTGGTTGCTTAAATTCGGAACCAGGGCGGCACGCACTCGGTTCCGATGTACGAGTTAGCTTGGGATCTTATACTGCTCGCTCAGGATGTTCACGCCAGAGTGGTTGTTCGTCACATTCCCGGTCGTCTGAACGTCCTAGCCGACTCCCTGTCCCGACAGGGCAGGGTTATTTCCACCGAGTGGATGCTTCACAGGGCAGTGTTCCAGTCGCTTTGCGATCTCTGGGGACGTCCCCACATCGACCTCTTTGTGACTCGTTGGAACCATCAGGTGGACACTTTCGTGTCCCCGTGTCCAGATCCTCTGGCTTTTGCCGTGGACGCTCTGTCACTCGATTGGAACGGTCTAGTCGGCTACGCCTTCCCGCCGGTTCCGATTCTTCCTCAGGTTCTCGCCAAAATTCGAACCTGCAGTTGTCGAATCATTCTGATCTCTCCCCTGTCGCCTCATCGGGTGTGGATCAATCAGCTCCGCTCGCTGATGGCGGCGGTTCCGGCACGTCTCCCGCTACGTCGCGACCTTCTTTGTCAAGGTCGCCCGAGGAGGTTTCACGTCGACCCGACTTCATTGTGCCTTCACGCATATCTTTTGTCAGGTCCTGTCTCCTCCGTAGAGGTTTTTCGAGACGAGCAGTGGAGTGCATTTCTTCTTCAAGGAGGCACTCCACTGGTTTAGCTTATGCAGCTAAATGGAAGGTCTTCTGTCGATGGTGTGCTGTTGATTATGCCAATCCAAGCCCAAATTTTATCTTTGTTCAATATGGAGGGTAATTTAAAAAAATCATCTTCTTCAGATCCATCAGTCAGAATGCTTTGATATTTGGTATGCAACATCTCTGTGGGGGTCAGATTCAAATTTGTTCAAATCAGATCCCTAGGTATATATTTGGGCTCACTATGGTAGCCCAAATTTTTACTTAGTGCAATATGAGGAAATTTCTTCAAAAATCTTCTTCTTCAGATCCACTAGTCGGAATGCTTTTATATTTGGTATACAACATCTCTAGGGGGGTCAGATTCCGGGTTGTTCAATTCGAGTGCCTAGGTTAATATTTGGGCTCCATATGGGAACATGAAAGTTAACTTAGTACAATATGAGGGAATTTCTTCAAAAATCTTCTTCTTCAGATTCACTCGTCAGAATGCTTTCACATTTGGTATACAAGATCTCTAGGGGGGGTCAGATTCAAGTTTGTTCAAATCGGATCCATAGGTTAATATTTGGGTTCGCTATGGTAGCCCAAATTTGAACTTGGTGCAATTCGAAGAAATTTCTTTACAATTTCTCTTCTTCAGATCCAACAGTCAGAATGCTTTCATATTCGGTACACATCTCTAGGGAAGTCAGATTTAACTGTGTTAAAATCAAGAGCCTGGGTTAATATTTGGGCTCTCTATGGGAGCCAGAATTGGCCATTTTGCTAAAGAATTAAAAATTTTGTATTCAGTACCCTCTAGAGGTACTAAGATTAATCCACATAGGTTGTATCAAGGGGCTTCATAGGGGAGCTCTACATTTTACTTATGATCAACTGAAGAAAAGGCATGATGCCCAGATTATTTTTGTCACTCCTGAGGGACTCAAGGATTGACAGTGTAGCCTATGGAGATGGCTTGCTTAATGTAGACTCATTCTTGGACTCTGTTTAAATTGTGTTCTGTACAAGATGAGCGCTTCAGGCCCCGTGGGGCTTCTTGTTTAACTCCTAGTATCCCCAGCTTAAAGTTTCGGATTAAAGTTTTGCTTTTCAAGGTTATACCTTTTATTCTTCAAACACTGTGTTACAACATCATTGTTTTTCATTTGGGACACGGTCTACTGATGCTGTATACAGTATACAGTAGTTTCAATTAATATTTGCGTTAATTTTAGCCTTTTCAAAATGGTTTTCGAATTTAAAATTGGGCTTCTAACACATACTTTGTCACTTTTTATTCTTGCATGATCAACACAACTTTTAATAATTGCATTTACAGACCTGATCTCTTTTACTTGTATGCAGTTTTTTTAGCTCATCTTGACAAAGTCAAGCTGAGCTAATTTCATCGCTCTCCGTCCATCTGTCATACGTCAACACCATGTTTTGGTCTTCTCCTCCAAAACCACTGGGCCAATTCTAGTGAAAGTTTGTGTGAGTGATGGTTCCAAAGGGGCATTGCAGTTTTGTTCAACTCAACATGCCCAGCCCCATAGGGAGAGAGTGGGAGAAAATGCTCCAAAATATTTTTAAAATCATCTTCTCATGAACCAGTGGGTACAATGATATTTGTTATGGAGCTTCGTTTTGAGGTGTAGAATCTTGTTTGTTCAAACGAAGTTCGTGAAGCAATATTTGGCTTTGTAATGGTAGGGGTAAGATTTTTGGCCCCGCCCCAAATTTCTATTTTCTGAACCGATAGTCAAATTTGAACCAAATTTGATATATGGTATTATTGTGTCATAAGTACTTGACTCGTGCAAAAAAAAAAAGAATCCTCCATCCCCATGGGAACCCCAGGAGCTAAAAATAGAAATATTTTCAAACGCCCATATTTCCCAAACCACACAGAACAGAGAGCTGTTATTTGGTATGAAGTATCCTTAGGACCAGTAGGATTGAATGGTAAAAAAAAATGCCATCTGTTATGTTAGGGTGTTCTGTAGAGGGCATCAAAAAAATGCTGAGTCAGCATATTTGCAAAAATTTTTAAAAATCTTTTCTCCAGAACCAATCACCAGAATCTTTTGATATTCGGTGTACAGCATTCATAAGGGGGGGGGGGGGGGGGGGGGGGGGGGGGGGGGGGGAGGGGGGAGTCCGATACAAGTTTGTTAAAATAAAGCCCATTGGTTCATAATTTGGGTTCAATACAATAAAGCCCATTGGTTCATAATTTGGGTTCAATACAGGAGCCCAAATTTTTAACTTATGGTAATACATGTATGGGGAATATTCTTTAAAAATCTTCTTCAGAACCACCAGCCAGAATCTTTTAATGTTTGGTGTACATCATTGTTATGAGGGTCAGATTCAAGATTGTTTAAACCAAGTCCCTAGGTTAATATTTGGGCTTCGTACGGAAGCCCAAATGTTAACTTAGTTCAGTATGGGGGATAATTTTTAAAAATCTTCTTTTTCAGATCCACCAGTCAGAATGCTTTCATATGTGGTATGCAACATTTCTAGGTTGATTCAAGTTTGTTCAAATCGGATTCCTAGGTATATATTTGGGCTTGCTATGGTAGCCCAAATTTTAACTTGGTGCAATATGAGGAAATTTCTTTAAAATCTTCTGATCCACCAGTCGGAATGCTTTCATATTTGGTACACAACATCTCTAGGGGAGTCAGATTCAAGTTTGTTCAATTCGAGTACCTGGTTAATATTTGGGCTCCATATGGGAACCAGAAATTTAGTGCAATATGAGGGAATTTCTTAAAAAATCTTCTTCTTCAGATCCACTAGTCAGAATGCTTTCATATTTGGTATACAACGTCTCTAGGGGAGGGGGGGGGGGTCAGATGCATGTTTGTTCAAATCGGATCCGTAGGTTAATATTTGGGCTCGCTATGGTAGCCCAAATTTTAACTTAGTGCAATATGAAGAAATTTCTTTAAATTTTTCTTCTTCAGTTCCAATAGTGAGAATGCTTTCATATTTGGTACACAACATCGCTTGGGAAGTCAGATTCAACTTTGTTCAAATCGAGAGCCTGGGTTAATATTTGGGTTCCCAATTGGATCTGGAACTGGCCATGTAGCTGAAGAATTAGAAATGTTGTATTCAGTACCCTCTAGAGGTGTGTAACTCAGATTAACCCACATAGGTTGTATCAAGGGGCTTCATAGGGGAGCTCTACATTTTACATCATGATCAACTGAAGAAAAGGCATGATGCCGGATTATTTTTGTCACTCCTGCGGGGCTCAAGGATTGACAGTGTATCTTATGGAAATGGATTGCTTAATGTAGACTCATTATTGGACTCTGTTTATATTGTGTTCTGTTCAAGATGAGAACTTCAGGCCCCGTGGGGCCTCTTGTTTCTCATTACCTGAGTTTTACAGTTTGAAATATAAAGAAATGCTTTCTGCAACATACTTCTGTTGTTTTACAAAAGTAATACAGATTGGAAGGAAATGAGAGTGAGGGACTTTGATGCTGTCTCCAAAACTTTGGGGGAGATGGCTGGAATCAATCAACCCCTCCCTCCTCCCCATGTTATCCAGAAGATAAATCCAGTTCTAATTATACGATTCTCTTCAAATTTGATATTACTTTTTTTACACCCATTTGTAAAAACGGTCATATTATGTAAATGGTCTGTCCTTCCCTCCATCTGTCCATCCACCCATCTGTCTGTACGTCTGTTTGTCTGTACGTCCATCCTTCCATCCGTCTGTCCATCTGTCTGTCCATAAACATTTGGTTTCCGACTGATAACTCCAGTTTGGATTATTTGATTTCAACCAAAGTTGATATGTGTATTTTCCAGCTAGTAATACAGGCCAAGTTTAAATACAGGTTTCTCGTTTAGGCAATTATTCCCAAAATGCATTTTGAAGGATTGGGAGTTATTACATGCGAAACAAAAAAAAAATTGACTCCTATAGCCCAACAATGTTTTATGTACTGCATCTTTAACCCTTTACCTAATACAAGTTGAAGCCAACAGTACAAATTTTTTTTTGAAACATCAGATTTTTTTCATTTTTTACTTCTAACCATTGCTTATTAGTCCTTATTGGAACAAGCTCATCAAGCTTGTTCTATTAATAGGTCATGAGGTATGTTTGGGGTAGAGAAATGAAAAAATAAAATTTGAATAGCAATTTTTGTATATCACGAATGCAGATATGGCAGATTCATTAGGTAAATGGTTAACAAAAAATGGCTCAGACTATTTTGTGTCTGAGCATTGCCATTGCTGGGACAGGGGGCACGGTGACGTCGTGGTAACTGGTTCTCGTCAGATCGACGAAGTTAAGCAACCTCGAGCGCAATTAGTAGTTGGATGGGTGACCATTTCAGCGACTGATTCGCGCTCCCGAGCTGTGTCCTTGGGCAAGGCAAACCCTGATTGCCTACATGGGAGCACGATGACGCTGTGTTCTAAGGCGTACTGCACATCGATGGTGTGCATGTCTTCAACCAGTCTAACCCTGCCTGTGCCGTGGTGCAGAGTTATGATGTTGTAGAGCTGACAGCGAGGTTCTTTCCGGGTACTCCGGCTTCCTCCATCCGTAAAACTGTCACTGACATGATATGACCCTGGCTGTTAATGTGTCGTTAAGCCCTAATAAATAAATTGCTGGGACAGTCGGGCTGCATGCGTGACATCATTCTAGTTAGGATATGTCTGGTTTCAGAATCCCTTTTTCACCGAATGTGCTTATGTGATGTGCACACATTGTGCATTAGCACATATCGGCATATCTTGGATGTGCCTATGTGCTACATGTAATGTGTACCCATTGTGACACAATGTGTACTAGCATTCCACTAACCACCAGACCGACGTTCCTTTGAATCCCATTCTAGAATCCGACTATACTTCTAGAATCTCTTTTTCATCGAATGTGCCTTTGTGCTAGTGCACAATGAGGCACATTGTGCATAAGCACACAAACACATATGGATACATACAAGATGTGCCTATGCGCTACCTTTAATGTGTACACATTCTGACACAATGTGCATAAACACAGAAACACATCTCGATAAGTACAGTTTCTTATATGTTAGGTATTCTAATGTGCACTAGGTCAAGTGAATGTGAAGATCAATACGGGCTTGGATGAATGGAGCAATTTGGTTGCAAGTGTTAAAGACCTGATCGAGGGCAGAGTCGAGACAGGGTCAAGTATAGCTAGGAAAACATTGCATGAGAACATTTTCCACTGGATGGGTTCATGACAGATCTATAAATGACAGAATTTTGAAATGCAATACACGTAACTCTTTTTTCTTCCTTTCCAGGGGTAAAAATCATTCCTGATGAAAGCGATGTTGATGACATAACTGATGTTGGACAGTGACCGGATAGAAGATAAATACTGATAATGCAGGTATTAACATGTCATGATAATGCTTTTCGACCAAAATTAATTCCTTCTTTCAATATTAATTTGTATACATACCTTTTTATATAGGAATCGCCTTGTCCATCAGGCAGTCTGTTCATCCGTCCCGAAATTAAATCAGGAATAACTTGTAAAGTACTTGGTTGAGTGACTTGATATTTGGTATGCAAGTGTATCGTATTGCTGTATACCCAAAGTGAAATGCAGGTGTCACTTGAGATTTTATTGCCAGAGCCATTGCCCTTTATGGACTTAGAATTTGTCTGCCTTGAAATTAATTCATGAATAACTTGCAGAGTACTCAATGGAATGACTTCATATTTGATGTGCAACTCTATCGTATTGATGTCTACCCACAGTGCAAGGTCCGTGCATCTGTCCGTCCGTTCGTCCATCCCGAAATTCAGTCATGAAGTACTTGGTTGAGTAACTTGATATTTGGTATGCAAATGTATCCTGTTGCTGTACACCTATAGTGAAATGTAGGTGCCGTTCGAGATTTTATTGCCAGAGTCATTGACCGTCCGTCCTGAAATTCAATCATGAAAACATTGTAACATACTTGGTTGAGTGACTTGATATTTGGTATGCAAGTGTATCCTATTGCTGTATACCCATAATGAAATTCAGGTGTCATTCAAGATTTTATTGTCAGAGTCATTGCCCTTCATGGACTTAGTATTTGTATATATCCAAAAACTGTATCACCTTTAGTCACGCTTGCATTGTTAAATAAGCGGGGGTATTTTTTGTGTCATTGTATGGTGACACTTTATGTTCCTTTCCTTTTCTAAGTATCAAAATGAAGCACCTATACAATGTGCTAACATATTTTTTAAAATGGGCTTGACAGCGATCTTTATTTTGGGTTGGCCCCTGAGCAATGCGGGGGTATTTTGTTAGCTGTGCTTACGAATAGGTCTAGTTTACTTTATCTTCTTTTTTTACTAAAAATATTTTCAAATGCATTCTGGGGCCAATAGTATAAAACTTTCACAATTATATTTTCCCGCATTGTATTTTCTATGAGAGAGAGTGTGGTGGCTCAGTGGTAGACTTGGTCCAAATTTCGATCCCCATCGGGGACAACATGCATTGTGTCCTTGGACAAGGCACTTTATCCCAGTTGCCTACATGGGGGCAGGATGATGCCGTGTACTAAGGCATACTGCATGTTGATGGTGCACATGTCTTCAACTGCTGTAATCCTATTTGAGCGGAGCTTGAACAGAGTTAGAATGTTGAGCTGTCAGTTGCTGGTTGATGCTCGGTGATTCTCTCTGGGTACTCCGGCTTCCTTCACCCATAAAACTGTCACAGTCACGATTAGCCATTGTGCATAAGTATGTGCCCTTAAACACCAATAAATAAACAAATTTTCTATGAGTGAATATCCATGAATGAAATGAATCATTATTCTTTCAAAATTGCCATATCTCTGAAAATGCTAATGGTTCATTTCAATGAATCATTTCCATAAACAGAAAATACAATTCTGAAAAATACAACTGTAAAAGTTGTATGGTATTGGCCCTGCGGATTCTTTGTTCATGGATACCTCTTAAACGGTCGTTTTCAACAGATTCCTGTTTGGGGTGTCAACATTATTGATTTTCCTACTCGGTTAATCGCCCGATATATTAAAAGTATTAAGAAAATAAACAGGCCCCAAAGAAAAACCCACATCACGAATGATCCACGTTGGATTTGAAAATGTTTGCTTGTTGAAATGACTTTTTGTGCTATTCGAACCACATTTCTAAGAGAGGGGGTGAGGGAATAGGAGAGAGAGGGATTTAACAGTATTCCCTTTGGGACGAAATGTTGTTTCGACCCGACGGGAATGTTGTTAATGTAGCAAAAAATGTGCATTTTTAGCTCAACTTTGGCGAAGCCAAATTTGAGCTTTTGCCATGGCTGTCTGTCCGTCTGTCCATCAACAATTCAATACGGCTCGGGCTAGAGGCCGTATTTATGAACCGATCTTTACGAAACATCTTGGGTACCTTTGTTATGACCGTGGGAGGAGAACGAGTGTTTTGGGGTCCGATCCGAAATTCAAGTTGGCCGCTGGTGGCCATTTTGTACAGACTTAGGTGCAATCAGATTTTTGCGCATATATGAAAGCGCTGATTTGAATAATTTTTTGTATGAATGTTTAGTACCATGGGATACATCACATATAATACAGGTTTTTTTCTTGTACGTAAATTATGCAAATTAGATGTATTTAGTGTTACTTTCAGCACTGTAATTGCAAATGCCAATACGGCTCGGGCTAGAGGCCGTATTTATAAACCTATCTTTACAAAACTTCTTAGGTACCTTTGGTATCACCGTGGGATGAGAACGAGTGTTTTTGGGTGTGGTCCGAAATTCAAGATGGCCGATGGCAGCCATTTTGTACTAAATTAGGTGCAATCAGATTTTTGCACAGAACTTCCATATGAAAGAGCTGATTTGAAAATTTTTGTGTGTGAATGTTTAGTACCATGGGATACATCACATATAATACAGGTTTTTTTCTCGTGCAGAAATTATGCAAATTAGATGAACTTTGATTTTTTCAGTGCTACTTACACACAGTAAGTACACATGTCAATACAGCTCGGGCTAGAGGCTGTATTTCTCAACCGATCTTTACGAAACTTCTTGGGTACCTTTGTTATCACCGCGGGATGAGAACGAGAGTTTTTGGGTGTGGTCCGAAATTCAAGATGGCCACCAGCAGCCATTTTGTACCAAAATTAGTGCAATCAGTCTTTTGTACAGAACTTCTGTATGAAAGTTCTGATTTGAATAAATTTTTGTATAAATGTTTAGTTAAATAGAATACATCACATATAGTATGGGTTTTTTTCTTGTGCAGAAATTATGCAAATTAGATGAATTTTGATTTATTTCGTGCTACTTATACACTGTAAGTACACATGTCAATACGGCTCGGGCTAGAGGCTGTATTTATCAACCGATCTTCACGAAACTTCTTGGGTACCTTTGTTATCATCTTGGGATGGGAACGAGTGTTTCTGAGTGCGGTCCAAAATTCAAGATGGCTGCCAGTGGCCATTTTGTACCGAAATTAGTGCAATCAGTTTTTGTCACAATTTCTATACAGCTCGTATTTATGAACTGATCTTCACGAAACTTCTTGGGTACCTTTGTTTTCACCCTGGGACAGGAATGAGTGTGTTTTGGGGTGCCATTGTTATCACTTTGCTATGAGAACAAATATTTTGGGGTTCAGTCAGACCCACTCTGGGACTCAAAGATTTCTTTTCTAGTTTAGCATCTGACTGTCACCCACCTTTACAATTCTTTACCTATACATTTGTTACAGGCTACGGTCAGTATTTATGTACAGACCGTTACAATACTTTATATATACCTTTGTTATCAGGTCATTACCTAGATGTTTGTCATTGCTGTGTCACATACTATACATGTACATGTCTTGACAAGCTGAGCTACAGTGTCATTGACACTTTCATTATACATCCGATAGGGAGGCATCTTCAATTTGGGTTGTACATCCATCTGTCCATCCATCTTGCCATCTGACCGGCCATGACTCTAAAGTTTCAGTGGATTTCCATGAAACTTTACACAGGTGCAAAGACCAATAGAAGGTCTGTTGCACAGCAACTCCATGCTTGAGTGACAAGGGTCAATGTCACAGGAATGGAAAAACTTAATTCTCTCACAGACTGCATTTGTCCGTCCAGAGCCATATTTCTATAATGCTTGGGTGGATTTCCAAAAAATGTCACACAAAGGTACAAACCAATGGAAGGTCTGTTGCACAGCAACACCATGCTTGAGTGTCAATTGTCAAGGTTACAGGAATGGGAAAAACTTAATTCTCTCACAGAATCAGATTTTTTTTCATCCTGAACAAATTCAGCACAAAATTTTTCATTCTAGTATTATAGGCCATTTGGCCAGAGTTCGGGGGCATCCATGGCTGGGCGGTCAGCATTAGTCTTGTTCTCAATATGGAGGTGGGCTCAATTTCTATGCATTTAAAGAGGATGAAAACTTAACGATTTAGGAAAATACTAATTGATTATGCCGTGAACAATCAATAGTCGAATATTCGTGAAAGCTCTAATTTCCCGCCACATCAGTTCCTTGGTTTGCTTATAATTAACATAACCCTTGCTTTCCAAACACTCCTCGTATAGATTGTGATACATGTTATTCGATAAAATTTTTTTAGGAAACCTGATGCCGAATTGCATTTTATTCCAAAGATACACTTCACACGAAGAAATATTTGTTTTCAGCTTAATAACCACTATATGTTAGATAAACAACATATATATTTTGTCACGTGTTGCTTGCCGCATCCTGACAATCAAACTACAATGGGTATCGTATTGATCTCCAGCAGTTACTTTTTGGTACATCAGTGCTGTTATTGAAATGATTCTCAAGACTATGTTTTTTGTGTGTTCGTCCAGTCTGAATGTTCTTTCAAGACGACATTCAGTTTTTGAAGCTTATTTTGCGAGTACTTTATTTATCAAGCAATACATTTACCATCGTAAAATATCCAGGGGGTGTTTCAGTGACTGCTGGGAAGAAAATGCAGGCGAGTGATTAAGCACTCTCCTCAATTTGATTTTGTGAGAGTAAAAAATTCAGGAGAGTGATTTTAACCCCTTGCCAACTATGACATCTTAAACTGGCCAGCACTATACATGAAAATGACCATACAAATTTTGTTATTTTTTTTCATTTTTGCTCTAAAAACATGGCTGATGAACCATCATTGGAATGAGCTCATTCCATTGAGGTGTCATAAGCTATGGTTTAAGCAAAAAATGAAAGATTTCAGTCATGCGAGATAATGTTTTGCAAGTATCGTCTCCTTGTTCGGTGATGTAATGGGTGATTGAAATACAATATATAACTTGGTGTTCAAACATAATTTCTACATACATCCTGAAGGCAAGTGATTAGTTGCTCCCCTAGTGAAAAGTTTAGGAGAGTGATGATGAGTGAGAATGATCACTCTCTTTTCCTGTCAGTCCCTGGTGTTTAACCCTTTACCTAACATGAAAAGCAGACGACACTTGCAAAAAAAATTCTTGAATAGGTAATTTTTTTCATTTTTTGTCTCAAAAACATAGGTTATGACCCCTCGTTGGAACGAGCTCAACGAGCTCGTTCCAACGAGGGGCCATAACCTATGTTTTTGAGACAAAAAATGAAAAAATAATGAAAATTAAGTGGCGATTTTTTAGAATAGCGCTGGCCGGTTTTGGCCGTTACGTTGGGTAAAGGGCTAACCTTTTGTTTTATGTATATTTGTGTGTTGGTTGCATAGTCGGCAAACTTTGGATCACATGAAAATAGTCCATGCACACCAAGTATTGCCTTATTTAGTTCTTCCAAACAAACATTACAATGTTTGTTACGCTGATTGTTGAGTTTTATCATTGGAAGTGACATACTGGATGATAAGACATAGCTCAGTGACCATTTAAAAACTCAGGTCTTCTACGTAAAAATCTTTTTATTTAAGATTTGTACATAATCAATATAATTGCCTTTTATCCTGTGACGCAGTGCCATTTGTGATTCAAATGGGAAATTGGTTCGTTTCGAGAGATTTGTTTTGTTGCTTTTGGGAGAATTTTGGAGTTGGTATAGATCTTAAGGTGCTATATAAGTAATGGGAAACTTGGCTTGAATATATGTCATCAAAAATCTAAATGTGATTGTAATTTTATTTGTTCATGCATATGAATAGTTTTCCACAATTGTGCACAACAAAAGAAATGAAACATTGTTACTCTTTTTTGATCGACATCCAAAATTATAACCACCCTCATTTTCAAACTAATAATTTATTTATTTATTTATTTATTGTTGCTTAATGCCACATCAGCAGCTGAGGCTATATCATGGCAAGAAAACGTTAAAACATGTCAATAATGAAATAAAAAGATTGAATAAAAACACAACCTTTAAAGGTAAAACATGTCAATAATGAAATAAAAAGATTGATTACTTATATGGCACCTTAACCCTTTGAACCCAGTGTGCATAAATTTTTGCGTGAAGAAAAAGTTGGCACTAGGCAAGGAGACGATATAAAGAGCAAAAAATCTGAATCAAGGCTCGATAATTTTAATCCAACAGCTCGACAGCGCTGTTGGATTAAATTATTACTGTACCTCCTAACAAACCAGGATGGTTTCGCCCACTTCTTTGTTGACAGTATTGACTGAAATTATACCTTGCAGGGCGCCAGAGTTGAAAGGGTTAAGGTTGATAGCAACTAGACAATTCTCTTCAAAGCAGCAAAATAAATCTGCGTAAAAACAAACTAATTTCCTCACCATAAGAATTATATTGATAATGTGGAGATGAAAAAGGTGATTTACGTTTTGAAATTCAATTTTCAATATTTATAAAAAGTAGAATGTCAAGATGAAACATATACATTTAAAAGGAAGTCAATCAAAATTAATCCTAAATATTGTTCTAGTGCAAGTAAGAGGGATATTTATCTTGAATATTGATCTAGTTAAAGCAAGGGGGATATTTATCTTGAATATTGATCTAGTGAAAGCAAGAGGGATATTTATCTTGAATATTGATCTTGTGCAAGCAAGAGGGATATTTACTTTTAGATATAAATAGTTTTGAAAGTTTGAATGTTCATGTGTACATTTGTCTTACTGTAAAATATATAAAGCAGATCCACCTTAATCCATTCAAAGAACACTGCACGCTGATTAGTTAAGAAACTTGCTGGTAAAATTACAATAAAAAATGGGTCGATTAAATTGTCAGATGTGTACCCATATGCACAACTAATAGAAAGCTGTTATTATCTCAGGACCAATTTTTGGAGGAATTTTCAATTTGAGGGATAAAGGGTTAATATCTCAGGATCAAATTATCAGATTTACACCAAAAACTATACAGTGCGACACATCAGTAACCTGAAGATACATATAAAGTAACATGACAATTGGATTGATATTTTTTGAGTTATCTCATGCCGAAGGGATTGGAAGAATTCTCAATTTGAAGGATAATAAAGGATAAAGGGTTAATATCTCAGGATCAAATTATCCGATTTACACCGAAAACTATACAGCTCTGGACATCAGTAACCTGAAAACAAATATAAAGTAACATGACAATCCAAGCAATATTTTTCAAGTTATCAAATGCCAAAGAATTGGATACGGATGCCGACAGACAAAGGATGGACGACCAATGGAAGGCCACCCCGGATGCCGACATTATGTGTACCATACATGGTATGGGTACACATAATAACTTTGATCAATATTTTTGAGTTATCGCATTCCAAAGAAACTGATTGGAATAATTCTTAATTTGATGGATAAAGGGTTGATATCAGAGGATCAAAATAACAGATTTACACTCAAAACTATACAGCTCAGCACATCAGTAACCTAAACAGAAATTTAAAGTAACAACACAATCTGATTAATATTATTTGAGGTATTACATGTCAAAGCAATAGATTGAAAAAAATTTATTAATTAAGTGGATCAAGGGTTAATACATCGGGATCAAATGATCAGATTTATATAAAAAACTATACAGCTCGGCAAATCAGTAACCTGAACATCTATATGAAGTAAGAAGACGATCAGATTGATATTCTTTGAGTTATCGCATGTCAAAGAAATAGATTGGAAAAATGCACAATTTGATGGAAAAGAGTTAAAATTTCAGAATCAACAGGGATCAAACTACCAAATTTACACCAAAATCTATACAGCTCGGCACATCAGAAACCTGACCACACATATGAAGTAACAAGGCAACCTAATCAATATTTCTTAGGTTACCGCATGCCAAAGAAATGGATTGGAGTAATGCTTAATTTGATAGATAAAGGGTTAGTATCTCAGGATCGAATCGTCAGATTTACATCAAAAACTATACAGCTCAGCACATCAGTTACCTGAACATATCTATCAAGTAACATAACAATAGGATTGATATTTTTTTAGTTATCGCATGCCAAAGAAATGGATTGGAATAATTCTTAAAGGGTTAATATCTTAGTATTGAATAATCAGATTTACACCAAAAACTCTACAGCTTGGCGATTGGCACATTAGTAACCTGAACACAAATATAAAGTATCATGACAATCTAAGCAAAGGCATTTAAAGTCACATATTTCTGCAAAATGGCCAGTTGTGACTGCAACCTAGAGATAGGAATGATTAGTCAATCATTTATTCCCATGTTGTCCATGGACTTCCATAACAGATAGTGGTTACCGGGTTCTGTTTTACTAGTAAAACAGAGTTTATTTACCACAGTAAACAAACACTGCTTCACTCCATGGTGTTCCCACGGGGGCAGGCTATTTGTTTACCCACTTTTTGTGGAAATTGCATGCCACCACTGTTGATTAAATGTGATACTCCTTTATTCAGAAAGATATAGATATATTTTTTCATGCTCCAGTTATATATATTCCAATTGATAAACATTTATTTTGCCTTTGAAACATAAAGATATTAACATGATTGGTGGAACTACATGGCCTAATCATAAAACTACAGCTCCAGTGAGTCATCGTAAGTATTTAGTTTACAGACATGTCTAATACTATTGTAATGTCATGTAATGTCATTAACCCTTTGAACACCAGTGATATCTTCCATCTCCATTCAACGGCAGCAATTTGAAGAGTCTATATTCATTATTTGGGGGGTAGACTAATTAATTTCTTATCAACCTACTCACAATTGTTTACTACAGGCTTGCACTACAGTGGAAGTTCCTAACACGGATAAAATACTCTCTATTTTTGTCTTTCCCAAGCAATTTGGGAAAGAAAAGTGGTGCAAAAGCACCAAGAAAAAATAAGCCAAAACTGAGTCGAGTGCAACCTGCGCAGACCCAGTATGGGACGCTCTCTCCCAAGTACAACTCCACGACTTCCGTTGCCAGTGCGCATATACCGTCTCTAAAGACTCATTCTTTTTATCATCCGCTTCGTGTCGAGATGTTTCTGCACGCTTATCAGTGTTTATCCAGCTCAATGTTTGATGATTCCTGATTCATAGTGCATCAGTGTATCCTTTGTATTCTCAGGAACAGTTTTCTTTATATTCTCTTCAATATTATATATCCATAATGTATTTTAATTGTTCTCTCTCGCGTCGCGCGCGAATTTTGTGTACCGTGCTTTTTGGACTTATTAATTTTCACAATTATTGTTAATGCTTAATTTGCAAAATTTTCTAATTGTGTTTGAGTTAGGTGTCAGCGGGGTACTACTCCTACAGTTTTTCTTCTCTCTTTTGAGAGTAGTCATCCTGTTGTGTGGTTCCCGGTCGACCGTCTGGGGTCTTTGTTTCTGTCACCTTTCTCTCTTCTTTGGGGGTGTTCTTCTGTTTTCTGATTTCACCTTCTTTGCTCCTCTCACCTCTATCATGGCCAGGACAATTCCTTGTGGGCAATGTCTGCTGCCAAAGCATGTGGACGATTTACATTCGTCTTGTTCCTCCTGTAATGGGTGTTCGGCCGAGCGGCCATGTGGTGTCTGTGGATCATGGTCATCCACTTTCTGTACGTCAGTTAACCATGTCATTCGTTCTCGTGGCCGTGCCTCCCGCTCCCGCGGGAAAGGAGAACGTGGTCGTTCGGGGGCTCCCGAGCCGACCTGTCTGGAGAGAGTTATTCCTCCTCCGTGGGGGATGTGCAGTCTTTTCCTGTGGTGGATACTGCGGGAGCCGTTGAGTGTTCTGGTGAAGAGGTGCCTGGTTCCGGGACTACGGTCCCCCTCCAGTCGACATCTGAGGTTGTCACTAGGGTTGTGACTCCTCCTTCGGAGCCGAGCAGGTGTGCTCTCTCCACTATTCCACCAGCCTCAACGACTCCCAACGTATCTACTACTACTGCTGGGCCGTCTGCTTCGTCGTCAGTTTCAGCCGGCCTCGGCTTTTCGCTGCAGGGGACTGCAGGAATGTCTGGTACTGTAGACGTGGGATATCGGCCTCAGCCTTCCCTGACTTCAACTCGGCGAAGTTGGAAGGGGCTGCCTGCCGAACCCATCTCTGTGGTCTCTACGCCGTCGAGCACCTCAGTTGTGTCTTTGGATTCGGATGTTCTTAGTGGAGATACTATGAACTCCGTGGCATTTCCGTCCACTCATTCTGGCCACACGACCAGTTTTGGGGGACCAACGCCTTTTGTGCAGCCTGGACCTTCTGCCCCGCAGAGGTCCGCGGTGACTCTTATGAGTTCTCGCTATATTGATCCTCGGGGTGCCTCGTACCCCTATACACGTCTGCATTCAGATGTTTCGGCTGCCGACCGTTGTCCCACGTCGGGTGTTTTGGAGGATCGTGACCCTTCGCTGGTTAAGAGGGTCAGAGGTGAAGCCACTTTGCCGGTTCGCTCCCCTGTCGAACCGGCCAGTACGGGCAGTGAGCTTAGGGAGGCCCTCTCCTTACTCACTCAGGTTCTATCAAAGAGCCTTCCTGTTGCTTCCAGCGAGGCAACGAGTGGTTTCCAGGTGCCTCCTATGGCGCCGCCTCCCGGGATTGGAAACAGGCCGGTTTCTGATTCCCCTGGTGTCCCGACACCATGGGAGGCATCGGCTGGTTTGCCCACGATGGGCTATGTGTCTTCCGACTCTGGGGAGGAGTCTGACATGCTTGATGTTGAGGGCCAGCAGTCTTCAGACTTGGGGGCAGCTCTTGACTTTGTGTTTGGGTTTCTGCCTGATCTCAAACCTACTAACCAGCCGACAGTGTCAGCCAGGCCACGATCATCGGTCGTGCGCCTACAGCCTATGGAGCAACCTGCTTCTGGGCGCCTTCGACTGTGCCTGTCGGTACAGGTGGTTGAAGCTTTTTCAGCATTGGACTCCAATCTGAATTCCAAGGCTCTGAAGACTTCGTTCTTCACCAGGGTTGACACCTTTTTGCCTCCTGTGCGTTACTGTCACGTCTCCCACTACGTCGCGACCTTCTTTGTCAAGGTTGCCCGAGGAGGTTTCACGTCGACCCGACTTCATTGTGCCTTCACGCATATCTTTTGTCAGGTCCTGTCTCCTCCGTAGAGGTTTTTCGAGACGAGCAGTGGAGTGCATTTCTTCTTCAAGTAGGCACTCCACTGGTTTAGCTTATGCAGCTAAATGGAAGGTCTTCTGTTGATGGTGTGCTGATCACTCTGTTGATTATGCAAATCCTTCGATTTCACAGATTGCGGAGTTTCTGGTATATCTGTTTGATTCTCGGGGTCTCCAGCCTGTTACCATCAAGGGCTACAGGTCCATGCTTTCAGAGACTTTTTCTTATGTGGGGAAGCATCGTATCGGCACTAATCCTTACCTCTCCAAGCTTGTTCGGCACTTTTCTTTAAAAAGGCCTCGGACTTTGCAGCTTACTCCACGATGGAATCTTTCATGGGTGCTGCTTTGCTTGGGGGGAGGGGGGGGGGGGGGGCGCCGTTCGAACCTTTATCCCAGGTGGATATGCATTTTCTCACATATAAGACAGCTTTTCTGATGGCATTTGCTTCAGCCAGACGGGTTGGTGAGCTTCACGCCCTCTCGGTTGACCCGGCCTTTTTTAGGAGCTCTCCCAACAGTGTTACTTTTACCACTGATTGCTCTTTTTTGGCCAAGAATCAGTTACCAGATACTACTCCTCCTCCTATCTGTATCAGGGCTCTTCCTTCTGTTGAGGGTAATCGCCCTTTGCTCTGTCCGGTCCGTGCTATTCGCATTTATCTCGATCGGACACGTTTCATACGGAAAGGCAGGAAACGTTTTTTTCTGTCTCTTATTCCGGGTCGACAGAAGATCTCTCCTCAATCCATCTCTCGATGGATTTGTCTTGCTATTCGCACGGCTTACGGTCGTTTAGCAGCTGGCGATTGTATTACCAATCATATTTCTGCCCACGAGGTGCGGGCACTATCCACCTCTTGGTCTTATTCTAACTCCGTCAAGTTGTCGGATGTTATGCAGGCAGCCTACTGGAGAAATGCCTCTACTTTCTCCACCTTTTATCTGCGCCAGTTGCAGGAGCAGTCGGAGGACCTTTTTGCTCTGGGTCCTCTTTTTCTGCTCAGGCTGTTGTCTGCCATCGCCATTAGGCTTCTTGAAGGTCAGTTTCAGCCTTGTGCTGTTACTGCCCTTTTTCTGTCTGTGTGTCACACAGGCCCATATGTCTTCTTTCATTGTCCTTTACCAATGATTGCGACGTTATGGTTGATAAGCCTCGGGACCTCTTCCTTCTGCTTCACGGTTCCAGTGCACTGGGGTTATGTGTGGGTTGGTTATGCGATTCCCTCCAGCCTATCGTCTATTCAGCCTGTAGTAAACAATTGTGAGTAGGTTGATAAGAAATCTAAATTTTATAGTAAATTTCCTTTCTTATTATACCTACCACAATTGTTTACATGGAGGCCCTCCCGTCTTCTTCACGGGTAAAGAATCTTTCCTCCCCGCTGATCACATAACTCTAACGTTTACGGATTCAAAAAGAATGAGTCTTTAGAGACGGTATATGCGCATTGGCAACGGAAGTCGTGGAGTTGTACTTGGGAGAGAGCGTCCCGTACTGGGTCTGCGCCGGTTGCACTCGACCCAGTTTTGGCTTATTTTTTCTTGGTGCTTTTGCACCACTTTTCTTTCCCAAATTGCTTGGGAAAGACAAAAATAGAGAGTATTTTATCCGAGTTAGGGACTTCCACTGTAGTGCAAGCCTGTAGTAAACAATTGTGGTAGGTATAATAAGAAAGGAAATTTACTATAAAATTTAGATATTTTCAACGTTCAGTCATGGGGCTGCACGTTGAAAATATTAATTGGTCTACTCCACACATTCACTCAGCAGTCATCCTACTTAATGAAAGTATGACGCAACATGTTCCCTGAACGGAAAAGCGGCCTCTAGGGTTCAAAGAGTTAAAGATCCGGTGAAATCGACCCTAGACTGAGTTGCGTTGATTGAAAGAAAATTAATTTTTATAGTATTTTTTTAGATTCAGTCTTCTCGAATATTTCAGTAGGTCGGAAAACCGAACCATAAATTTGTTTTTCCGACCAGCTCAGATATTGAGGATTTAATCTAAGCATAGGCAACAGACTACTTAATGGCAAGACTGGTTCCATAATGGTGTGTCGGATTCCTTACAGAATTAGACTGGTGGTCGGAGAGCTTGAGGTTATGTTAATTCATACTTGGTGTTGTGGATATATGGCCAGGGATTCTGAAATATACCTTAAACATCAAATGCTAAGCACATGTGGAATAAATGACTGATCAGACATTTTGCGACAATTCAGCAGATAAAATAAGGCTTGAAACATTTAAAATGTTTTTTTTTCAAAATGTAAAATACGTTTTTCATAAAAGTCGGGGTATTCACCATCTGTTCCAAACTTTTATGAAGAAGTTCATGTACGTTGTTGATAAAACACTCATAAATTTTAAGTAAATTTTTTTTTTCTTTCAGTTTCCTGATGAAGTGAGACATGGAACCACATCAATTAGATCATGCAAAACTGAAATTAGAAGATTCTATCATTTGGGAAGTGCATTTTAACGACAATATCTTCAACTGCAAAAAACATTGTTTTTATATATGAGATTTTAGATGTACACAATATCAAATCCTTTCCCAGTCTTGGAGTTTCAGCATGGTGCTGACATGTGTTTTGTTGTATGAATTTTGTGGTTTTTGTTTGGAGTTTAAACATTTACCTAACGAATCGGCAGCATCCACCCGCGTTATATACAAATTCCCCAACAGAAAAAAACTCATATGTGTATCTTTCAAGGAATTTAAACAAAGCCATATCATGTGACCCCTTATTGGAGCGTGCTTATTGAGCTTGTCCCAGTAGGGGTCACATGATATGGTTTTGCGGAAATTTGTTGAAAAATTTGAAAGAAAAAAATATTTAAAATCAATTTTGATGTCATCTGCATTGGATAAAGTGTTAACAATGCTTTCAACAGGTGGGCAAATATCGTGTAGGGTCATACATCATTGTTTGAAACCAAATGTAGCATCAACATGTTGTGTGCCTTGTAGCACATTACTACCGTGATCCCATTTGTGCAGTCAGAGTTGTCTTGACAAGGACAAAATGCAGATGAGACACTTTAGGATTGAACTTTCAACCTTTAGATATAAACTTCAGTCCACTAACCAATGTGTCACCTCGCTCCCCACTACCAATATGTCACCCCGCTCCCCACTACCAATGTGTCACCACGCTCCACTACTACCAATGAGTCACCACGCTCCCCACTACCGCTGTGTAAGGATGCTCCCTCTGGGTTTTTTAATGTTTGTGTAATTAAACTTACAATTTATATCTCAAGATATCTTTGAAAATTGTAAAATAATCTTAGGAATTTAAATATCGTAGCTATGAACGTGGTGGCTCTGTGGTTAAAGCATTGAAATTAGGCTTGAAAGGCTTATGTTTGATCCTTACTTGAGTCATGAACATTGTGTTCTTGGGTAAGACACTTTACATAATTGCCCAAGTGTGAGCACGATGGCGCATTGAGCTAATTTGTATTGCTCGATGATGGTACACAGATAACCAGCCCATGCTAACCCTGCTTGTGCGATGTTTGTAAGGTGGATAGTCACACAGTAACCTACCGTGGTGGATCTCTTCGGGTATTCAGATTTTCTTTATTCGTAAAGTTATCAGTACAATAGGATCCTGGTTGTTGAAAGTGTCGTTAAATCCCAATAAATAAAATAAGACACATCTTATGAGCTTCAACTGGAATGTTCTTGATGAGTTTGTTGAAGTCACGATACAAGCCAGAACATAAGCAGACTGTCATCTGCAAAATGAAGTGCCCAGAGGGTGAAATTAGTGATGCTACCCTGCATAGCAAACAATTTACCCTCTGAACTTGGCAGCAACTTTTTGAAAACAATATAAAAATGAACGTTTGTGGGTGTATGGGACAAAAAGGTTAAAGTTTGAGTTTTTATGAATTTCTGACAATCATTGGCTTTTGCCAGCTATTATAGAAGTTTGGTGGGTTATGTAATATCCATGGATATTTTAATAAGACTATAAACAAGGAGAACATACCCGAAAGTCAGTAAACTTTTTCGTCATGATGGATGTACAGCAGGTAAGGCTAAAGAAAATTAATCCTTTGATTCTCAGGCGCTGGTGCATTGTTTTTTTTCGGCCTGCATTCGTCATTTTTATTTTGGAGGCAAAATTCAAAATGTACAAAACTACCATGTGATTTTAGCATTATCGCCTTGCGATTTGCGATGCATTATGTCGTAAACATTGATACAGTAATGCTATTCTCTTAGTGAAATGCGACATCATTCTCATATGTATACAAAATAAATATTTATTTAACTGGTTGAGGTCTAGATTATTTTTGGTGGTCTGAATTTGTTCATCAAAAATTGTTCTATTACAAAGTATTGGAGAGAGCCAACAGGCACTCTCCAATAATTTGTGATCGAACAGATTTGTATAAACAAACTATTATTTACATTTAACTGAATACGAAACATGGGTAAGGAAAATGTTACTTTTGCACTGGTACCATCATTATTTTGAAAGGCCTGATTGTGGCTTCTAGCACTCAATCAGTTAAAAAAAACCCTTTTTATTTTTTCTCCATTTTAGTCATTCTATATTGATTTTGTGTTGTGTTATCACTGTTACAAAAAAAAACAAACTCTCAGCAAAATCAACAAGGAAGCTGTAGTATTTAATTTTAGGCCCTCATAATTGGATTTTAGGCATCAGCAACCATTCCCAGGAATAAAATATCAAAATAAAAACCACCCTCCCACATTCATTTTTAATAAAAAATGCCTGAGAATCAATTATTTAATTTTGTTTGGCCTCATAGTTACCAATTAAGCTGGAAGTACTTCATGAATATAAACAACCTATTGCGTGTGTTGAATTACAGACCGAGACAGGTTGATCAAATTCATGAAATAATGAAACCAAGGTTGGTAACTTACTTACACAGTGTCCTTTGTTCAATCTTCAAAACACATGGACTCGAGTACACTCAGTTGACCAGAGGAATTCAAGTGACGTCACTTCAACACCTTGTCTATTGTTCTATCAGGTATTTAAAGTTATTTGCATACCCATGAAAAGGCAATGGAGCCAGGGTCCAAGATAATGACCTACATTCCCTACATGTAGGAAACATGTTCTGATTTACTAGTATAGGGCCTGCCAAAACATGCATGGGATCTACATGTAGTAAACAAGTTCTGATTTACTAGTATAGGGCCTATCAAACCACGCATGGGATAGTGAGCAGCAAAATTGTAAATGATTTGCTGTACTTAGAGTTGTGTACCACCCCCTCCACACAACTTGAAAGGTGTGACATAATTCCTATTTGTATCTGCTAGTACCTCCCCTGCTTGTTATTGAGTATGTTTATATATTTACTTGATCCTTGTTCCCAAATTGCATTGTTCCCCAGCCCATATCCAGGCAAAGATGAGTTCCACTGCAGAGAGGTAATCTTTAAGGTTGGCTCTAACCGCATCCACCACCAATGCAGCCACACATTGTCCTTTTGACTCACCATCTCTTACCTGCAACTCCTACTAATTTACATGAATTCGCTGAAAGGTGTATGCTTAGTCATATTTACATGAATTTGTTGAAAGGTGTATGCTTAGTCATATTTATATGAATTCGTTGAAAGGTGTATGCTTAGTCATATGGGTCCCCCCATCCAAACCCAGAATACCCCATAACAATCCACAAAATGTTTGTATTTTGGTTGTTTCTTTTTGGTTTTGTTAGTCAGACTCTTAGTTTACTTGTTGTGGAAGACGAATTGTGTAGCCATTGTGACAGCTTCTTCTTTGAGATGTGTGACTAGTGACTATTTTTTCTGTCTTGCTCCTCACCTCTTAGGAATTCTCACCATGATCTTGGTCGTGAGAACAAAGATTGGTGGTTTGTGGACAGGGGCGCCCCAGGGGACTTGGTGGGCCTAAAGTTATAAACAAGTGGGTTCCTGGACACACAGGGCCAGCCAGAGCTTTGAAGTTGTTACATATATGGATACCAGAGAAAGGAAAAAATCTGTGTTATGCATTTTGGAAACACTCATGTATGGCAAATTTAGGTGGACCCGGTGGCATCGCCAAACTTGTTACTTTACACCTCTGCTGTCTGTCTCCCCCGTTCTCTCCCTCCCCTCGTTCTCTACCTCCCCTCTTTCTCTCTCAACCCCCACCCACACACCCGCACCTTTCCAATATATTTATATAGGAACATATTTCCCCAAAATAAAGGTGAATTCAGAAGCCAGAGCCCTCTGGTCATACTTCTCCTCTCTCCCATAACGTGGACATCCCCTTGTTGGGGATGTCCTTTGCATTATTCCACATCTTAGCCATCCTCCAACTTGCCTTCGGGAAGTAAGTTTTTGTAACCAATGCCTTGGGTGAAAGATGGCTACAAAGGCATCAAGGAGTGGCTAAACTTGACTTTATACTTATGCTGTTGTTATGATACAGCGTTGAGAATTGAACGTGACAAACACCAATTAGTTAACTAGCGTCCATTGAGTGCAACGAGGTGGCATCTGCAATTCTAAAGTCTCCTAAAATGATCCACATAGCTATAAACGATTGGCTAAACTTGACTTCATTCTTGTGTTGTGGTTAATACATAGCCCTAAATATTGAACTTGACCTTAAACACAAATTAATACATTGTGCCTTTCCATCCCTGCACTTTCCCTATTCGACTTACCTGCTGTGGAGCCTTTGTTGTAGCCCTATCTCTGCTGTAATTTTGTTCAACTCTCTGAAACAAAACTTGTCTGCGGGACGGTATTAGTGCCCAGAACAGATTGCATTTCACTCACCCCATATAACGTTGGTTGAACCCTATCTTGACCTGCATTACCCCCGCCAACTTTCTTTTCCAAACAATTGCAATACATTTTCAGAGAAGTCGCCACCATTGTTTTTCATCTAGAGCCATTCCACTAGCAACAATGTAACACTTGGAGCAGTAAGTTCTTAAATTACAGCACCTACCCCATACTGGTTTAGCAGTTGGGCGAATCCATATTGTATTTGTAGGGAGGTTCAGAAATAATTAAAGCTAACAGCCCTACAGAGCTGTTGGATTAATTTAATAATAATCCTCCATAATTGGTTGTTTGCTTATGGACCGTCGAAATATCTTTTATGCAAAAAGTTTGTGCTTACCAGGTTGAAGCATTTTAAGCTCAACCTTGGTGAATCCAAATTTGAAGTATTGTCATGGCCCATCGTCTGTTGTCCGTCCGTTGCGCCGTACACATATGGCTCGGGCTAGAGGCCGTATTTATGAACTGATCTTGACAAAACTTCTTGAGTACCTTTGTTATCACCGTGAGACGAGAACGAGTGTTTTGGGGTCCGGTTCAAAATTCAAGATGCCCGCGGGCAGCCATTTTGGACAAAATTAGGTGCAATTAGATTTTTGTGCAGAACTTCCATGTGAAAGCTCTGATTTGAATAATTTTTTTGTATGAATGTTTAGTACCATGGGATACATCACATATAATACAGGTTTTTTTCTCGTGCATAAATTATGCAAATTAGATGAACTTTGATTTATTTAGTGTTTCTTTATGAAACTTCTTGGGTACCTTTATTACCGCAGGACGAGAACGAGTGGTTTTGGGTGCAGTCCAAAATTCAAGATGGCCACCAGCAGCCATTTTGTACTTCAATTAGTGCAATCAGGTTTTCAGCTTAACTTGACAAAGTCAAGATAAGCTATTGCCATCAAGCGGAAGTCTGTTAGTCTGTGAGTCTGTTCACATTTTCCTTTAGCATGGGCTACACCCTGCAGTTCTTGTCTGATCATCACGAAATTTCATATGCAGGTTTGGGGTCATGTCTAGATGAGAACGTCCTCTTTTGGTCGTGATTGGTCAACCGGTATGGCTACCCGAGCCCAAAACCTGAAAACTATTAGCACAGTCTACAGATTGTATTTATGAAGGGATTTTAATGTAACTTGGTAGGATGCCTCTGTATAATGCCTAGATGAAAACGTCCCCTTTTGGGCATGATCTATCAACTGTGATGGCTGCCCAAGCCCGAAACCCAAAAACTTTAGCACAGTCTGCAGGTCATGTTTAATATGGAGGGATTTCATTCTAACTTGGTAGGATGACTCCTTATGATGTCTAGATGAGCATTTCCCCATGTGGGCGTGATCTGCCAACTGTGACGACTGCCTGGGCCCAAACCCGAAAACCTTTAGCACAGTCTACAGGTCATATTTATTGAGGAGTTGCATTGGAACTTGGTGGGTTGACTTCATATAATGTCTAGATGAGAAAGTCCCCTTTTGGACATGATAGGGCAACTGTGACGGCCACAGGGGCCTGAAACCCAAAAACCGTTAGCACAGTCTACAGGTCATATTTATGAAGGGATTTCATTGTAACTTGGTAGGATGACTCCAAATAATGTCTAGATGAGAACGTCCCATTTTGTTCGCGATCATGAAACCTTGATGGGTGCCTGAGCCCAAAAATCTTTAGCATAGGCAAAAGGTCATATTTATGGAAGGATTTCATTGTAACCTGTTAGGTTGACTCCATATAATGCCTAGATGATGACATCCCCTTTTGGTCGTGATTGGTCAACTGTGATGGCTACAGGTTCCCGAAGCCTGAAAACCTTGAGCACAGTCTACAGGTCAAATTTAGGTAGGGATTCCATTGTAACTGTGTAGGATCACTCCAGATGATGCCCAGATGAGAAAGTCCCCTTTGGTTGTGATCATTCATCCATGATGGCCGCCCGGGCCCGAAGCCCGAAAACCTTTAGCACAGTCTACAGGTCATATTTATGAAGGGATTTCGTTGTAACTTGGTAGGATGACTCCAAATAATGTCTGGATAAAAACATCCCCTTTTGGTCGCGTTCATTCAGCCTTTATGGCTGCCCGAGCCCAAAGACCTTGAGCATAGTCTATAGGTCGTACTTATGGAAGGATTTCAGTTTAACTTGTTAGATTGACTCCATATAATCCCTCGATGATGACATCCCCTTTTGGTCGTGATTGGTCAACTGTGATGGCTACAGGTGCCCGAAGCCCGAAAATCTTGAGCACAGTCTACAGGTCGTATTTATGAAGGGATTTCATTGTAACTTCGTAGGATCACTCCAGATGATGCCCAGATGAGAAAGTCCCCTTTGGTTGTGATCATTCAACCATGATGGCCACCCGAGCCCGAATACCTTTAGCACAGTCTACAGGTCATATTTATGAAGGGATTTCATTGTAACTTCGTAGGATCACTCCAGATGATGTCCGGGTGAGAATGTCCCCTTTTGGTTGCGATCATTCAACCATGATGGCTGCCCGAGCCGAAAACCTTTAACACAGTCTTCAGGTCATATTTATGAAGGGATTTCATCAAAGAACAGCCCCTTTTGAACACCATTAGGCAACTGTGACGGCTACAGGGGCCTGAAGCCCGAAAATATTTAGCACAGTCTACAGGTGATATTTATGAAGGAATTTCATTGTACCTTGGTAGGATGACTCCAAATAATGTCTAGATGAGAACGTCCCGTTTTGGTCACGATCATTCAGCCTTGATGGCTGCCCGAGCCCAAAACCTTTAGCACAGTCTATAGGTCATATTTATGGAAGGATTCCATTGTAACCCGTAAGTTTGACTCCATATAATGCCTAGATGATGACATCCCCTTTTGGTCGTGATTGGTCAACTGCGACGACTTCAGGGCCCGAAGCCCGAAAACCTTGAGCACAGTCTACAGGTCATATTTACGAAGGGATTTCATTGTAACTTCGTAGGATCACTCCAGATGATGCCCAGATGTGAATGTCCCCTTTTGGTTGCGATCATTCAACCATGATGGCTGCCCTAGCCCAAAGCCCAAAAACTTTAGCACAGTCTACAGGTCATATCTATGAAAGGATTTTATTGTAACTTGGTAGGTTGACTTCATATGATGTCTAGGTGAGAACGTCCCCTTTGGACGCAATTGGGAAACTGACAGCTACAGGGGCCTAAAGCCCGAAAACCTTTAGCACAGTCTACATGCCATATTTTTGAAGGGATTTCATTGTAACTTGATAGGATGAGATGACTCGTTTTGGAATAATTTCACTGTAACTTGGTAACTTTCGTTGATCTACGTTAACTGTGAGGACCACATACATTAACCCATTAACCCACCCCTCAGCTCATTAGTACAGTGTGCATCTCATATTATTTTTTATCAAAAACATAGCATACAGGGAACTGAAATGAACATATTCTTAATTACCACAATTCTTGTCTTACTTCATAATCCTTTCATAAAGATTGAATATTATCCTTTTCATCAAACACAACACTCAAGTTAAACTACAGTGTCAATGACACTTTCATTTGTACAGAACTTCTAAATGAAAGTTCTGATTTGAATAAATTTTTGTATGAATGTTTAGTAACATGGAATACATCACACATAATACAGGTTTTTTTCTCGTGCAAAAAATATGCAAATTAGATGAACTTTGATTTATTCAGTACTACTTATACATTGTAAGTGCACATGTCAATACTGCTAGAGCTGGAGGCTGTATTTATGAACCGATATTCACGAAACTTCTTGGGTACCTTTGTTATCACCGTGGGACAAGAACTAGTGTTTTGGGGTGCAGTTCAAAATTCAAGATGGCCACCAGCAGCCATTTTGTACCAAAGTTAGTGCAATCAGTTTTTTGTACAGAACTTCTGTATGAAAGCTCTGATTTGAAAAAATTTATGTATAAATGTTTAGTAACATGGAATACATCATATATAATACAGGTTTTTTCTTGCGCAGAAATTATGCAAATTAGATGAACTTTGATTTGTTCAGTGCTACTTATACACAGTAAGTGCACGTCAATACAGCTCGGGCTAGAGTCTGTATTCATGAACTTATCTTCACGAAACTTCTTGGGGCACCTTTGTTATCACCTTGTGACAGGAACGAGTGTTTTGGGGTGCCTTTGTTATCACTGTGCTATGAGAACAGATATTTTTGGGTTCAGTCAGACTCACTCTGGGACTCAAAGATTTCTTTTCTAGTTTAGCATCTAACTGTCACCCTCCTTTACAATACTTTACCTATATATTTGTTACATGCTACGGTCAGCATTTATGTACAGACCGTTACCTTATTTTACATGTACCTTTGTTATCAGGTCATAACCTAGATGTTTGCCATTGCTGTCACATACTATACATGTACATGTCTTAAACAAGTTGAGCTACAGTGTCGTTGACACTTTCATTTTAATTTTGGTTTACCTGGAGAGAATTGTGGATGTGCGTTTTATACCACGTATCCCGGGCCCGCATTATCTCCAACCCACCCTTAACAGAAAAGTAAGAGCTGGGTCTTTTGTGTAGAGTGTTTTTACAACCTTTGCTTGAAGCCGTTCCAAATATTTTATCCCACCTGCATTTCCAGTCACCATCCCTTTTCCTTCTTTATACCATGAGTGCCTAGTCTCGCACTCCAGTCTTCCAACTAGCAACAAACCAAATTTTGGTAGGTAGTTCTAATTTATCAGTGAAGAACTGAGGACGTGATCCTATTTTACACAGCGCAGTCCATATTGTCAACAAACCACTCCAACCAGAAAAGTAAGAATAGGGTACATTCTGTAGAGCGGTATAGATACCCCAAACACAACCTCGTTGAAACTGGTCCCAATACTCACTCCTACACTAAAAATCAGTTAGGTTAAAAACTAACCCTAATCCACTGGGTTGAGTGAATATGAGCCCATTTGGGTTCACCCGAATTACCAGCATTTTTCATAACCCCGTTATTTATAAGAGTGCATTGCAAACAGTTATATCGTTTCGTCACCTACGAGGAAACTTCGAAATTGAAGCAGTGCTTGTTTGCTGAGATACGTTTTGTTTTGTTGGTATGATATGATCGGGTTACCCATGCCTGTGGTCGGAATCCTCCACAGTGAGCATCATAGGCATAAACTATTGGCTTCCTTCACCTGTAAGCCTCCGACACGATATGGCCTTGGCTGCTGAAAGTGTCAAAACCCAAATAAATACAAGAGCGTATTGGTTTGTTAAATCTGGATTTCTGTTGGTTTGGAGAACAACACTAGATGAAGGGGGGGGGGGGGGGGGGACTCAGGGGGTAGACCTTGGCACACTCATTTCTCTGCCGCTAGGTCTTGATTCCTGCCCAGGACTGTTGAGTCACTGGATTCGAGAAGTTGATCTTCGCTCACGAACTTTTCGCTTAACACAATGGGGTGATTAGTGAAGAACTGGTAAAGCATGTGGGCGTGTGGTCCAACAACCTCCCACTTGATGGTTCGGGAAATACAAGTACCAACCAGACGCTACAGGTAACACGGGGTGGCTGGATATGGAACATTGTATTCGGGTCGGGTTCGTGGATGTTGGGGAGGCAATGAGGATTATGGCGGGTGGGAAAAATGCAGGTTTCCATACTAATGTCGCCCGATCCCAATGTGCCTACCAAGAAATTAGCGTTTTGAACCCGGCCCTTCCCATCGAACCCCTATAAACTCGACCTCTTGATAACATAATTTGTGGAAGTTTTCAAGTGAATGTTTGCAGTATTTAGACCCCCAAACCACCCTTGATCTAAGGGAACAGGATTTTGTTCCCATGCTTGCGTGTACTGGTCTCGACATTAACTGCTAGCCTGTTGAGAAGTCAGGGTTGTATGAAGAACCTACACCTTAATGAGATGGACGGAATGGTTTCGCGCGCCGAAGGCTCGCAGGGACGGTTTGGAGCAAGTCCCTTTCGACCCTCGTTAGATGTTAGTTTTTGTTGTATGTCAGGGCGTGGTAGAGGAGGAAAAGGAAGGAAGGAGGAGGCTTATCCCCGCTTGGGCTTCTTGCGGCTCTTTTTCTTAGGAGGCGGTTGGCATGGAGATATGGATGGCGATGACGATGTTGGATAGTTCGTATTTTGAAGTGGTGCTGATGCCGCGTTGGATATTGCCTGGGATTTTTCCCTGTATTCTCGGCTTTCTGCTATCATTCTGCTAGCTTCCTCCATGTTTCTATATATACTTTCCATGTCGATGTCGATGGTGGCTGAGGATTGAGGTGGCTGTTCAGTCGTGTCTTCCGCTCCCGAGCTTTCCGGTCGAGAAGGAAGAGGGGAGGGAGGTGGTGAAAAAGCAACCTCCGGTTCCTCCTCAGTCTCCATCAGACCTTCCTCATCCAACAGTACCGGTTCAGGAGCTGGCAGTTGGGTTGGGTGTACTAGTGAGACTAGGAGGGGAACTGGCAGCTGCCTCCTCCACCTTCGAGTGAGGACCAGTGGGAGAGGGGATCCTCACCGAAGAGGGTGGTGTCTTGGATATCTCTAGTTCGAATTCCAGGCTCATGTTGACTCTCTTGTCTGTCTCCTGGACAGTCCAGGTGACAGGGCAAGAGATGCCCAGAGCTGAGATGGTTCTGACGAGTCTTTCTGGTACTTCCAGTTTTTCCATGATTGATAATCAGGTGCTCACACTATGAAGTCAGAGGTGCGAATGGGCAATGCACTGAGATGCGTGAGGTGCTAGGTCATTTATACTTCAGTGGCGCCCTACCCCGCCATGTTTTACTAGTCTCACACATCTTTTCGGACTGAGTGACCCGTGAGATCAATACTACCATATATATGACCCCACCGCTTGTAGAAAATGTGCGCGTTTGTTTCCAGTCGAATCTTTCACCTCCCATTTTCGAGCCCCCAAGTAGTCCGTCTTTCGAAGAATTCTTAACTCTCCATGTAAACATTGTGTGCACACTCCAATTACAAACCTCAAACGTCACTCAATTATCAACGGAAAAAATACGATCCATAAAAGTATTTCTCAGAAACCTTTCTCCAATTGAAATAAGGTATCTGTGATGAAAGGAATACTAACCTTGTTACTTTAAAATACATTGCTGTCACCACCTTTGCCTTGGATAGAGCTCCGGAATATTGAGCGTTGCCAGATTACTGTCGTAAATAAAGTTATGTTTTAGTGGATTAGTGCCCTCGTTGCAACCCTGGTGGAGGTGGGGGGGGGGGGGAGGGGCATTGCTTACTTACTGCGGTCAACAAGTTCTTTACTGGTAAAATAGGACCCGGAACCAACGCCTGAAGCAGATGCCCTCCACCGTGGGCAGCACAGGTATAAACGATTTGCTAAACATGTCTTTATATCTAGGTATATTATACCATGGTATGGCTAAAAAGCAGCGCGATGTCTCGGTGGTTAACGGCATTTGACTTCAAACCGAAAGGACCTTGGTTCGATCCCACCCCCCTCAGAAGTAACTGCGTGGTGTCCTTTGGCAGGGTACTTAATCCTGATTGCCCACGGTGGCACTATGTACTAGTTCCCACAATGAAGCGCTAGTCGTTACGTTAGGAGAAGGCTTAAACGCTAAATAAATTTTTCCAGCATCAATATGCCTGTTGCGCGAAGCCAGTTATTTTTCAGTTTTGGGAGAGGGGTGTGTCCATTACTACCTGCAATGGCACCCTTTTCATTCACCAATTGACAATTCCCCCAATTCTTTGTGGGGAATTGCATTGCAATGGGTGTATTCAGTCATACATCTATCAACATCCATTTTCCCCTTTTTTTAGCCCCACTGATTGCCTACGAAAATGGGTTGTTTCCATCCACGAATGGCATCATCTGGGAGTATGGTGGCTCAGTGGTAGACTGTTGGACTTTTATGCTAGAGGTCCCGAGTTCGATCACCGTCCGGGTCGACCCGCGTTGTGTCCTTTGGCAAGTCACTTTTTTCCGGTTGCCTACATGGGGGCACGTACTGCACATCGATGGTGCACGTGTCCTCAACCGCTGTAACCCTGCTTGAGCGGAGCTTGAACAGAGGTAGAATGTTGAGCTGACAGTTGCTCGTCGATGCTCGGTGGTTCTGCCCGTCTTCCAACCGTAAACCTGTCATGGTCATGATTAGCCATTGTGCATAAGTATGTGACCTTAAATGCCAATAATTAAAAAACGGCATCGTCTCTCAAGAACTAGTTGGACTTCCTCAACTTTACTGCTTCCTCAAACATCATTCCTACTTGCTTGTAGATCAAGGTTGATTCTTCATGTATCGCACTGTAAACCCCCTCCACACCTGTTTCCATTGTTTTCTTACACTCATCCCAGTGGCGTAGCCGGGTGGGGGGGGGGGGGGGGGGGGGGGGGGGTGTGCTGGGTGCCTAACCCACACTAGCACCCTCCTGAATTCTACAGTTTGCATGGGTCAACTAATGCAATTTCATATAACCTGCTACATTTGGCGAAAATTGACGTTCTATCGAGACTCTAAATTTTCTCCCGACAGCATCCAAAGGGGCTTATTTGTCCAAACTTTCTCGGGAGGGCCCGACCTCACCCGGAGAATTAAAAAAAAAAGTCTCCCCTCCCCTCACCAATAGACTGTCCTCTACAATTATTTTTTTAAATTTTAAAACATGCTTACTTTATTCACACCAACAGAAGGCATCATATAATGTTGGTGCCCCCCCCCCCCCCCCCAACTTCTGTGTGTCATCCCCACCAATATAAATACTGTCTTATTCCTTGATGACCGGAACAATAAGGTTTGTTTGGAAGGGAAGAGTGGCATCGGACGAGCACCTCTTTAGCCTGATTTGCTGGCTGAGAAGTCTACCCTGTCCTGTTAATTTCGCGTATTAACCACCCCTCTGCCATTCCTTAAAGTAGGAACCTGACTTTTGTTGAATAGTGGGGTTGGCAGTCATACCGCTCATCCTTAATTGTTCCGCGAACTTCCATCCTTCGACTTTCCTGCAAGGTTGTCGAGTATATATTCAGCGAATATGCATGATGTACACCGTCTCTCCCTGACATCCCTCCACAATTCCTCTCCATAAAATTAGACTTGCATGCTCCTTCCTCCGATCCATTTTTGTTGTGGAGAATTCCGTTTACAAGCAGACTAAAATATGCGCTCGGTAGTCAGCCTTCCAACCCTACCCCGACTTGAAATCAAAAGGTTGGGTACTCATTCCTACTTGGATTTGCCAGCGCAAACATTCTATGATTTCAGAGCGTTGGGCGCCTATCCGTGCCATTCAGATCCACTACCTGCACCTCGCCCTCTAACAGTTCGCAATCCACAGCCTATCGCTGATCCTGAAGTGAGTTTGAACTAAATCCAACTTGTGTATATAACATCAAGCGTGCATTTTGCACGAGTACTTAATCGCCTGCATCCTCTCCTCTCCCACCTATCCCTAAATGCTCTTGTTGAGAGGTAAATGTGTGTACGAGTTGTAAACAAAACTCTGCGCAGCTCGCCAAATCCCACCTCCACACCGGGGATGTGTGACCTGGGCGCCACATATACCAATACCCCACCCACGTATTTTGGGGGTTTTGGTGGGTTTTTTTTCAAAAAAAAGAGGATAGCACTAGCATGTAGCCCAGTGTGGAAGCTTAAACTACGAGGACAATCGCGAGTCGTCACACTGCATTTTGTATGTGGACATTGAGCCATTTGTATTCAACCTTCAGAAGCGAACAGGAATGTGTTTGAGTGAATCCCCTCTCTGTCTATGCCCAACTGAAGACAGGGTTGAAAAACATGTAAAATTTATTTATTTCTGTATTTGTCAATTCATTAATTCGAAAATGTAGAGATAGCACGTGAATAAAATGCATATATTCAGAAATCCTAGAGTATGTTGTTTGTCTTTCCAATTATATCGATATCCCTTTAATTGCAGAAGACTGAGTGTGAAGCAAAATAAACCACTAACGCATTTCAAGTATTCAATAGATTATTGCGTAATACTTTGTTGCGTAATATTTTCTTGCGTAATACTTTGTTGCGTAACACTTTGTTGCGTAATAGGTTTGTTGCGTAACACTTTGTTGCGTAATAGGTTTGTTGCATAACAGGTTCCTTGCGTAACACTGTTGCGTAAAAGGTTTCTTGCGTAACACTTTGTTGCGCAATACTTTATTGCATAATACCTAATTGCGTAATAGCTTTGTTGCGTAACGTTTAACCCTTTGAAATCGTAAGACCGATTTTTCGGTCCACGGCATAATTTCGTCCCATTTTTGTCTTAACACTTTAACGGCCGCTGATTTGTCGCGGTTCTCGTTGAGAAGGCCTTGGATACCACTGTCTTCCCAACTATCTCCCTATTCCCACGCTTCTTCTCTCCTCCCAACACTCTGAGAAGAACTGCTTGATGACATCCCTTGCACCATTATTCCCAATCTCTCCGATCAGCATATTAACCCTTTGAGTCACCAAAACCACATGTCCTTCATTCTCCCATCCCATTTTAAGAGGTCTATACATGGGGGTATTGATGATAAAATAATAACTGCAGTCAGACGGCTGCAGCCTGCAGTTATTATTTTATCCTCCCTGTATATTGATATTGGACTTGTCCATCTCACCATAAGTGTACACAGAGGTGACCCCATTCCAGGAAACGAGGGTTCAAATGGTTAATGCATTACAAAGCAAATTTATGGGGTATTCTCTTTTGTTGAATTCAGTGAACCCACTCTAAGGAAGAAGAAACGCCAGATATGTTCCACTTGTGAATGCAAAACGGTATACTGCCTGCCTAACGTTTTACAGGGCCTGATAAAGCCAGATTCTAACAAGTGTCAGTTCCTCCTCCCAAAACAGCTGAGTCTACAAATGACGTGATAGGATCACAAATCCACCATAGCGTTTCTGTTTGTGTCCGAGATTTTACAGCTAAATATCAATCTCCATCTCCCTTCCAAAGTATACATTTTTCGAAAAGATTGTCCTGAATCTCATAAAAACACAATTTTCTTCAATTTTAGGGTAACTTATGCTGTAAATTATGTCCACGCATTTAGAAAATGTTAATAATCATGGAAAAAATCCGACTCATAAAATTCAATACACAATCTTATTCAGAACAAAATTTGTATATAGCAATATGAAAACTGTACATTCAAATCCGCTTAAAATGTGATGTACCGCATGCTCACGCTTACAGTTCACTCAGTACATAGTAGATAGATCTGAATGTACAGTTTTCTTATTAACATTTGTAAACCTCGTTCCTATTAAGATTTGAATTTTAGAGATATGTGTTCCATGATTATTTATATTTTTATGTGATTTAGGACAATATAAGTGAAACATGGATACATTGTTTGGGATTTTGAGATTATTATTTTGCGCCTAATGTAGGTGATAAAAATATAGAAACAAATTTGGTAACAGCTCCTTATACTATAATAAAGAGCTGTTTGGGGGAGAAGTGGCTGAAACTTGCCCAAATCCGTCTTGGGTGGACCGTTGTAAAACATTAGACAGCATACCATGTATAAGATTTACCGCCGCATGTCCACCCAGAAGAGTAAATCGCGTGACAAGTTCAGTCGATGTGAAAAAGACTCACTGAGTCTAGAAAAGTAAGTCCTACTTTCTACCAACAAATCAGTTTGCAATTATCTTGGCGAAATTTCTAGCGTTAGACAGACCTTCACAAAAATAAATGGGTGAACAACTGATGTTTGACCTCCAGAAATATCGACCCCGAAATATAGAAATCTTTTAAGAAATAAAGACGAGTCAGAACCATCGGCGAACTTGGGGAAAAGCAAAGTCTTTTATCGGGACAATCGCAAGGAAAACCGACAAGGATCCAACTGATATGTCGACGGCCACAGAAGCAAATGAGTTGGTGAAAAATTATATTCGTCAAGCTCTCAGAGAACTCATCAACGCCGAGCATTACACCCCCCCCCCCCCCCCCCAAAAAAAAACATGAAAAATAACAATAACGCTCCGTCTTTCTGCTAACCTTTAATAAACCATTTTTATTAAATCAACTATAGTCAACAAACACAATAATTTGAAATTTAAGTAATAACAAACGCATTCTACAAAAGTAGTTTACAAAGATTATGTGATATTCAGTGCACGTACGTGAATAGTGAGTTTAATACAAAGACTGTGTGAAGTTCAGTGCATGTTCGTGAATAGTAATTTTACCTCTTTCAACGCTGGCGCCCTGGAGGGTATCATCTCAGTCAATGCTGTCAACGGCGAAATGGGGAAAAAACATTTGTTGTTTATTGGGAGGTTCAGTAATAATTTAATCCAACAGCTCTGTCGAGCTGTGGGAATAAATTATTACCGAGCCTCGCTTCGGATTTTCTCCTCTTTGTATCGCTCACTCGTCCACTACCAATTTTTTCTTCACGCCAAATTTATGCCCACCGTGTTGAAAAGGGTAACACTGAACGGCGTTTCCACTCCCATAACAATTATTCCGTGAAACAAACGTAACAAATGCAAGGGAAATCTTCGGTCAATTGAGTTCCAGGTTGAACACACATGTTGGGTTTAATCCCGGGTGGTGGTGTGGGGGGGGGGGGGGGGGTCCAGGACAATTTCCCCTAGGACATTTCCCACTAGGGCATTTTCCCCTAGGCCATTTTCCCTTAATTATTCATCACCGGACTTTTGCCCCTAGACTGATTACTCCTAGATTTTTCACCCAGGACAAATGTAATTTAGGTTTCATGTAATAGTTTATTCTTTTTAAAATAGCTAGCATAAGATAATAATATACATGTAGCAAGTAGTACAAATAAAACTATGTAAAATCAAACAACGATAATACAGCTAAGAATAAATTTACAAGACGAATTAGATGAGAACAATGAGAACACCCTTGATGCAAGTCCGTAATATAATTTTATGTACAAACCCATAAAATTATATTACGAGCTGCAGCCATATATTATCATTGTGCCCCACCCCTCTGTGTTTCTTCACCTTGGTGCAAGTACTTGTTGCCCAACCAATTAGCACTAAACCCAAGTAGCACAAATAAAACTATGATAAATCAAACATTAAAGTCTTCATCTCACAATATATCAAAGCACATTTCATCCAGCTTACTGTTTATACAGCAATACAACTTGATATTGTAATGCCATGCAGCACACTGTGTGTGACAGATCCACCAGCTTACCGTTTATACAGTAATTAGTCTGTGTGAAACACACAGACTATTGTTTTTGCACGGTTTCTTTTTCTTTTTCTTTTTTCTTTTTTTTCTTTCTTCTTCTTCTTCTTCTTCTTCTTCTTCTTCTTCTTCTTCTTCTTCTTCTTCTTTCTTCTTCTTCTTCTTTCTTCTTCTTCTCCTGTCTTCTGTCTTCTCATCACTTTTTTGTCCGCAAGATAACTCGAAAACGAATTGCCCTATCTCGTTGATTTTTGGCATGCTGATAGACAGCCACAAGTTCTCGGCCACCTATGTTTTTCAGATTCCTGGGGTATCAGGGGTGTCTGTAGGGGTGTTTTGAAAGTGGGCCACGCCCATATCTCAGGCGTGGTATGACCTACAGACCTGGGACCTACACCAAATGAGTCGACACTCGAGGTTCAAAATATGGGTCAAGACACGGAGGTCATCTAGGGGTCATTGAGTGCATTTTTCAGAATTGCTGGAAATCACATTTTTTGACCTCCTAAAGTATTCCTGACGTACACACATGCATTTTGATGTAAAAAAAGTGGGTGTGGCCAAAATTTTTGAAAGTGGGTCACGCCCATATCTCAGACGTGGAATGACGTATGGACCTGGGACCAACAACAAATGAGTCGACACTTGATGGAAATTCAAAATATGGGTCAAGGTCACAGAGGTCACCTAGGGGTCACTGAGTGCATTTTTCAGAATTGCTGGAAATCACATTTTTTGACCTCCTAAAGTATACCTGATGTACACACATGCATTTTGACATAAAAAAAGTTGGCGTGGCCAAAATTTTTGAAACTGGGTCACGCCCATATCTCAGGCGTAGTATGACGTATAGACCTGGGACCAACACCAAACGAGTCGACACTTGATGGAGGTTCAAAATATGGGTCAAGGTCACAGAGGTCACCTAGGGGTCATTGAGTGCATTTTTCAGAATTGCTGGAAATCACATTTTTTGACCTCTAAAGTATTCCTGACATACACACATGCATTTTTACATAAAAAAGTGGGCGTGGCCAAAATTTTTTTTGAAAGTGGTTACGCCCATATCTCAGGTGGTATGACCTACAGACCTGGGACCGACACCAAATGAGTCGATACTCGATGGAGGTTCAAAATATGGGTCAAGGTCACGGGGGTCAACTAGGGGTCATTGAGTGCATTTTTCAGAATTGCTGGAAATCACATTTTTTGATCCCCTAAGGTATTCCTGACGTACACACATGCATATTGACGTAAAAAAGTGGGCATGGCCAAAATTTTTGAATGTGGGTCACGCCCATATCTCAGGCATGGTATGACGTATGGACCTGGGACCAACATCAAATCAGTCGACACTTGAGGGAGACTCAAAATATGGGTCAAGGTCACTGAGGACACCTAGGGGTCACTGAATGCATTTTTTCAGAATTGCTGGAAATCACATTTTCTGACCCCCTAAAGTATTCCTGACGTACGCACATGCATTTTGACGTAAAAATGTGGATTCAAACTCGGTCGGGACCCTTGGATTACCAGCCCGATGCGCTACCAGTGAGCCGGTTACCCCTATAATTTATAAAAAAATTGGAACTGCTATTTGATATGGAATCGACATTCGGCGCTTTATAGCCCAAAATCAAAGTTTCTCCCGCCGATTTAGGATTTTGAAGATTTTGATGGGTCTACCTACCCCTTACGAATCGGCCAAATTCAAGCCAATTTTCCGGAGTTCGTTTTTTCGGATTTCTCGAGTTTTTTTAGCCGGCTGAGGTCTACATTTTCCGTTTCATTCACCGGTGTTCTGTTCTCCGCTTTTGGAAGTTGTGCCAGCAAACTGACGTCGAGATATTCCGTTTCATTTTCCGATGTTCGACTTTTCCAATTTCGAAAGCTGTTCTTGTCGGCCGTCGTCGAGATTTTCCGCTCTCGTTTCCAATGTTAGGTTCTTTGATTCTGCAAACTGTTCTTGTCGGACGTCATCGAGATTTTCCGTTCCGTTTTCCGATGCTCTGTGCGCCGATTATGTAAACTGTTCTTGTCGGCTGTGATCGTAATTTTTCGTCACGGAGTCCTGCTGTGGTTTCTTTTGGTCCTCATCTTCTGTTGATCAAAAGATATCCGTATTTGTTATCAGGAAATAAATATTAGGGAGCCCTTTATTGCATATCTGTCTCACTAGTCGAGCTGTCATTGTGAAGATATTTTGTTGAAAACTCTTTTCTCTTCACAAAACCCAACGTTCATTGCAAAGAGAATCCTCCATTCAAATATACTTATAACTACAGGGTTCAAACAGGTTATGGAAAAGATTGGAAAGTCTTGGAAAAAGATAAAATGATTTTCCAGGCCCTGGAAAAGTATGGAAAATTGGGGTGGGGTTTGGAATAGTTAGTGAAGACGCACAGATGTGTAACATGGGCATTTCACCTGTCTAATGTGACCATTCAAAAAATATTTACAATTTTTAGGGTTCACCAAGAATCACTACTTGAGTCATTGGTGTTTGGGACTTCTTACCCCTCAGAGGCCTGGTTTGTATACATTTTTACCAACCTTTGATCTGAGCTAACCTGCGTTGTGTCCTTGGGAAAGCCACTTTATCCCGGTTGCCTACATGGGGGCACGATGACGCTGGAGCTTGAACACAGAATGTTGAGGAGCTGACAGTTGCTCGGTGGTTCTCTCCGGCTTCCTCCACCCATAAAATTGCCATGAACACAATTAGCGATTGTGCATAAGTAGGTGACCTTAAACACCAATAAATAAATAAATAAATAAATAAATAAATAAATAAATAAATAAATAAATAAATAAATAAATAAATAAATAAATAAATACTACCACACTTTGACAGAGTACAACTGGTAGCCTTGAAGCTGTTTCTAAGCAAGTCTTGACTGCCTGCCAGGCAGTCAAGACTTGCCTAGAAACAACTGCCAAGGTACTTAGTTTAAACAATATTTATTCAAGAATTTGTTATTTGTGTACATTAAGCTAAACGATGTATACAACACAAAATACAACAGAGCACAAAATAACAAAGATATACACATAGATATGGGTTGCTATGTAAGGTAGGGATTCGACAGAAAGCTTATAGCTTATGTTAGTCGTCTCCTTAGGTTGATTATCAATTTTCGCAAGCAGGTAGTGTGGGTTATTACGTGAGCTCACATATCGTTTCCCCGTGGCCCTGCTCCTGGTACGGCAGATTAACTCTTCACCCAACGAGGATATAAGATGACGGGTACAAACTAAATTATTGAACCACTCGATTTTTCATTATCGACCCAACAGACACAGCTCGTGACCCACCATCGGAACGAGCACGGCGAGCTCGCGCCTACGATGGGACACAGGCAATCTCTCTAAAACCAAAACTGGAAATATAATAAATTTGAGTGATAGATTTTTTGTAGTTCTGACCAGTATTGACATAAAGCGAGATGGAGGTGCCATTGAGAGATGCGGACCACGGGGCAACGATATGTGAGAATGTTTAAACGACAACATGAATAAAATACAAAGATTTGAAAAAAGACAAATATCTGCCAGCTTGAATACTTAATGCATTAAATACACTCGAGAAAGTCGTAAGAAGGTAGCTTGTTTCATTCGGTTCATCTAGTAAGACATAAAAGTATAGTGAGTAGTGGCCTCGAGCTGCAAGACAATTTAATGGCTGCATGTGGAGGGGGGTATAGTCATCCAGTTTTGGCATTATTCCTGTTTGATAAGATTGATTGAATTAACGTTATGTTGTAAATCAATCAATGGAAACGTTTACTTGCTAAAATGAAGTCATGTACCACTTCAAAGATAAGACGGTTATCTTCGTTATTCAAAAATTCTGAACCAAAGAGGAGTGTTGATGTATCAACTTCAAAGGGTAGCAGGTTAATTGTATAATTACGGATATCTGAGAAAATTGAACAATGAAAGAAGAAGTGATCAGGAGTCTCTTGGTTACCACACTGACAAAGTGGATTTGGTGATAAATGATTATCATATAGATGGGAATTAAGATTACTACACTGCAGTCGTAACCTACAATGATATATTTGGGCTGCACGAGAAGTCGCATTACTGTAGAACCTTGGTGGTCGGTGATTACCGCCGTTCAGGAAGGTCTTGAAATGTATCAGTGACGAGTTCTCGCGGACAGGCAGGGGTAAATTGTTCCATTCGTCAGAAGCGGTAGGGATGAAAGAAGACTTATACAATTGTGTTCGACAAAAGGGAACTCGGTGGTTCTGACTTGATCGTAGACTGAACATTGCATTCGTAGAGGAGACGAGTGGTGGGACTTTATTTGAGATATATGGAGGTGATATACAATGATACATCTTGAAAAACTGAATTAGCTTATGTTTACGGCGTCTTTCGTGGAGAGAATCCCATCGTGTTTCCGCATACAGCAATGTTTTACTAGCACTCACGGTTGCTCCCGTAATTATTCTTGCTGCAGCAATCTGTATTTTTTCGAGTTCCGCCATTTTGGACTGGGAACAATTATCCCAAACAGTATCAGCGTATTCTAGAAGAGGCCTAATAAAAGCAAAGTATATTTTTTCCAAGACAATACGGTCAAGAGAAAATTTGTGCCTCCTCAACAGGTCCAAACGAGACCAGGCCTTTGTGCAGATATGATCAATATGGTCATTCCATGTGCAGGTGCTGTTCAGTATTACTCCTAAATGTTTATGGTTGGACACTTCCGATATCCGTGAATCGCCTAAAAATAAAGGTGGATGGGAGATGGGGTTGCTTTTACGTGATATAAGCATACTTTCAGTTTTGTTCGGATTGAATTCAACCAGCCATGTTTCAGCCCAATGTTCAATTGTCGCAAGGTCATTATTGATTATGGTAGAGGCTTGTTCAGGGTTCTCTATAATTAGGTATAAGGAGGTGTCATCAGCAAAGAGGCGTATGCTACTAAGTAAGTTTCTAGTTATGTCATTAATGTATATTAGGAACAGTAACGGCCCGAGTATCGACCCTTGAGGCACACCGGCATTGATGGGTCTCCACGAGGATGCCTACGATGCTATTACGACACGCTGTGACCTATCCGCAAGATACGATTTTAAAAACAATAACATTTCGCCAGAGACGCCAATACTCTCCAACTTGTAGATAAGACCAGCGTGCCATACTTTATCAAAAGCCTTACTGACATCACAGAAGACTACTCTGACTTCCTTACCTTCATCAAGCGCGCGACAAAATTCGTCGTATATGTCAGTCAGTTGAAGGACAGTTGAATCACCGGGTGTAAAGCCTGACTGAAATTGGCTGAGAACATTGTTGTCAATCAGAAATTGCCACAAGCGTTTGAATACACATTTTTCGAACAATTTACCAACACAGCTGATCAATGATATTGGGCGATAATTGGTAACCGAATTTGAGGGTTGTTTTTTTAGGATCGGAGAGACATTTGCTTTTTTCCACAGTGAGGGGAAGTATGAGTTATTCAGTAGTATATTAAATAAGATTGTAAGTGGCTCACACAAGGAGGATTTACATTCTTTAAGGAGACGTGGGCTTATTAGATCGGGACCAGACGCCTTGGACACTTTTATCGACTTCATAGCAGAATATACTTCGTCACAATGTAAAGTGATAGAATCAATACCATCGGAAACACGGGGTGGTGCGTCTGGTAAGGAAGCATTCGAATCGTCAACTGTTGAGATAGAACAGAAGTATTCATTGAACACCTCGGCTTTCTCAGCACTTGAAGAGTAAATGTTGTTTGAGTGGATAAGAGTGGGAATTCCTACCGAGTTACCACTACCGATAAGTGTTTTTAGGGTCTTCCACCATCGTGATGGGGGTGTTTTATTGTTTTTCAATGTGGACTGAATTTTAGACAAGTATAACGTTTTAGCCTTTCTAATAGACGATACCACGTCATTTCGTTTAAGTTTATATTTAGCCCAGGCTTGGGGGAGATTGGTGCGTTTAGCAATACGATATAAGCGCTTTTTCTGTCTAATTAATAGCCTTATGTCGTTGTGCATCCATTTCGGCTGGTCCCTTCTCGTGGTAATAACTTTGTTGGGTATGTATTTGGATGCGGTGTCGAGTAAAGTGTCGGTAAATTTAGAAACTATAGTATCAAGATCTATAATATCAAAAAGAGAGTTCCAATCAACATCAACAAAAGCATCGTTTAAAGCTTCATAGTTACCTTGGGCGTAAAGCCACACCCTCCTCTTAAAAGAAAGAAGTTGCGGTTTTATAAATTCAACTTCAATTGAAATTGGACAATGGTAGCGGATCATATCTGGAATAAGAGGTTCTTGCACCTCGCATGCTTTCACATTGATTGTATCACTAATAGCGAAGAGATCAAGCAAAGATGCCGATGATTCAGTAAAACAGGTAGGCTCACTCACGGTCTGTCTTAAATTAAAATAATTAATTATTTCAGAGAAGCCGCTTCTTGATGTAACCATTTGGTTGTCGTTGAAGTCCCCGGTGATAATCAAGTCAGCAATTGATGTGTCTCTGGCTTTTTCAATTGATGCCGATATCACGTCCCATGAATCTGAAGGACTATTTGGTGGCCGATAAAATACCCCTAATAATAAGGATCTACCCCGCTTTGTAAAAACTTCGGCCCATATGCACTCCGTATTCAACGTTTCAAGGTCCGGTCTTGGTCGAAATGGGATACCATCCTTGATGTAAATCGCAACCCCGCCTCCCCTTGTCGAGCGGTCGAATCGCAATGGTTCATGGAATCCATGGATTAAAACATCGGATGTGGGGTCATTGGTAAGCAGCCATGTCTCCGTCAAGGCCAAAATGTCATATGGTGCGAATTCACATTCGACAATATCCAGTTTCGGTTTTAGGCTCTGAACGTTAAGATGGACAATTTTTAGCGTATTCTGATGGTGATCTGAGTGGAGAGAATTTGGACCTGGGTTGGTTTCGATGTCCCCGGACAACAATAGGCTTAGGGCCAAGTAAAGAAAGAGCGACATGGCCAGGGAGGACGAGATTTCTACCTCAGATGTGAATTTTGGCTTTGGTTCATCCACGTCCCTGTTACGATATGGAAATGCTTTGAGAGAATTTATTAATGTAAAGGTAATTGACTCATTGGTCAGCAAATGGAACAAAACAGCCATAGTGAAGCTTTCATGAAGCCCGACACCACTTAAACGTAGTAGCAAGTAAGCTAAGATACAAATACATCTTTCTCTTGGCAAGCAATCTTTTAAGCGGTTAGAGTAGACTTTAAGGTTGAAAGTGCCTATCTGGGCACGGTATAATTCTAGAGAACACATTATATACTAAAAAGTAAATAAAAAGTAAATTGTTGGTGGTAATAAAAGCTTAGTTTCGACAACAAAAATGAACTGAATTCAAGCTGACGTGAAAGAAGGTATGTAGTGTGGAATGAGAAGAGTTGCGAGATCTTACACAGGTAGTTAGGCTGGGTAATACAGTGAAAAATGGGTTTGGGATTCTAATAGATTAAGAAAGTACGAGAAGTGAGCAGAAGTTAGGTTAAGTTGCCTTGTCCTGTTAGCGTTTGTTGGAAGGCACCCTCAGAGCCTCTCAACAAACTTCAACAGGACATATCAACATAAATCAGTTGCTTACTCACTGAGGCAGAGTTGCGGGTATTTCATGAGGAGAAAATTATCAACTAAAAATTGCAAGACGCATTTTCAGCTGTATGGAGAAACCACCCATACAAACAGTATGCAGGGAATTTTAAGGGGAAAAGTTAAATCTCGATAATGAACACATGAAGGACACTATTTACATGTTCATGTACAAGCGAGGAGAAAAAAATTTGAGGTAAGTGGACTTGCTCTGTTACAGACTGTAGGAAGGCAGTGAAATTTTTTTTGGGGGGGAAGGTTGAATTTCAAGAAAGAATACAGGGAGGTCACTGTTTGCATGCTCATGCAAAAGCAAGGAGGAAGGATTAGTTTATGTGGACTCAACCTGTTACAGATTGTTGGGGAGTTTCTTATCAACTTATCAATATGAACCAAGAACACAGGAAAGACACTGATTACATGTTCATATACACACTAGAGAGAGAGAGAGAGGGCGAGAGAAAAAAAAAACAAAAACATAGGCTTAAGTGGACTTTCAAGGTTACAGTTAGCTGGAAAGTACCCACGTGTATACGCAGGAGAAAAACATTAGCTTGATTGGGCCTGTCCTGTTGCAGTTTGTTGGAAAGTACCCACAGGAACTCCCCAACAAACTGCAACAGCACATATCAACATGAATCAGGAACACACGATGGGCACTGTTTACATGTTCATGTACAAACAAGGGGAAAAAATTTTGGTTGGGTGGACTTGTGTTACAATTTGTTGGATAGCACCTGCAGGAACTCTCCATCAAACTGCAGCAGGGATTTTAACAGCATGAACCAAGGTCATCGGGATGACACTGTGCATGTACGAGCAGGAAGAAGACAATTACTTGAGTGGACTTGTCTCGCTACACTTTGTTGGAAAGCACGCACAGAAACTCATTCAAACGGGGCTTATCGGCATGAACCAGCAACGCAGGTATTACACTGTCTGCATCTTCATGTACTAGCAAGGAGAAAAAATAAGGTTAAATGTATTTATCCTGTCACGGATGGTTTGGAGGCAATATATTTTAGGGAAGAAGATAAATCTTATGAATGAACACAGGAATGGCACTATTTACATGTTAATGTACAAGCAAGGAGAAAAGATTGGTTCAAATGGACTCATCCTGTTACAGATCTTTGGAGAGTTTCTTATCAACTTGTCAACTTATTAACATGAACCAAGAACACAGGAAAGACAGTATTTACGTGCCCATATATGTACACGCGAGGGGAAAACGTCAGGTTAAGTGGACTTACAGAGTTACAGTTTGTCGGGAGGTAACCATCAGCTTATCAGCGTGAAGTGGGAACGTACGGAGAGCACTGTTTACATGTTCAATGTACGCACAGGACGGAAACAATTAGTTAATTGGACTTGACCTGGTACGGTTTGTTGGACTTGGAGAGTACCCACAGTAACTCACCAACAAACCGCAACAGGGCTTGCCAACGTGAACCAGGAACACAGAAAAGGCATTGTTTACACGTTATGTAGACGCAAGGAGACAACATTAGGTTAATTGGACCTGACCCGTTACAGTTTGCTGGGAAGCACCCACAGGAACTCTCCAACAAACAGCATCGGGGTTTATCAACGTGAACCAGAAACACAGGAAAGACATTGTTTACTTGTCCATGTACGCACAAGAAGAAAGAAAACATCAGATTGATTGGACTTGTCCTGGTACAGTTTATTGGAAAACTCCCACAGGAACTCTCCAACAAACTGAAACAAGGCTTATCGGTGTCAACCAGAAACACAGGAAGGACACTGTTTAGATGTCCATGTAAGCGCAAGAAGAAAGAAAACATCACATCAGTTGAACTAGTCCCGGTACAGTCTGTTGGGAAGCACCCACAGGAACTCTCGAACAAAGTGAAACAGGGCTCATCAACGTGAACCCGAAACACAGGAAAGGCATTGATTACCTGTCCATGTACGCACAAGAAGAGAGAAAACATCGGATTAATGCCAAGGTACTTGAAATATTACTTAAAAGTTTACCTAAAGACTCAATGTTTGAACTTGTTTTATTGCAGTACAATGTGATGAAAATTTGAATTGGGTATTTTAGGGTTAAAGTCGGGGGGGGGGGGGGGGGAGGGGGAGGACACCGAAAAAATAAAATTGTATATTAAGTTACATTTAACCTTTGGGATTGTGGACATTTGATATCACAGGTATGGAAAAGTTATGGAAAACCCTGTTGCTGTTTTTTTTTTTTAAAAATATGTCAATGTTCGTCAAAATCGTCGAAAACCCGCAAAAAAAATGAAGATTAAGTATTTTTGAAGAAAACCAGACCTCTTTTCATTATTATCTTGTACTATCAGCACACTCTTATCTATCTATACCTTCTCTCTCTAACACTCACTTCTTTTATGTCTCTCTTGTTTTTTATGGTTTATCGGTTTTATTGTGGTTTTTATGTTTTAGTTTATTTTAACCTGTTTAGTCTACCCTTTAGCGGGTTTGAACCCATGATGTTTAGATTCGCGAGTCGACGCGTAACCGACTGTGCTATATGTCGCACATCCATTAATAGTTGTAGAATGTATCAATTGATAAACATATTGTGTTTCATGATGAAAGATGTTACGTTACTTGTACTCAACATGAGGGAAAAAGCGTCATTCAAGATTCGAACTCGGGACTTTCGTACTTGCAGACCATCGTTTTACCAACTGCGCCGCGAAGAACACACTAATATTTGATCATAGGTTTTACTAACTTTTAATTCCGTTTGAGAACAATCAGAAAAAGATACCGTATAGCCGGGGTTCGAACCACCAATCGTCAAATTGGAAGTCCACACCGTAAACCACTGCGCCATGATATACATGAAATTTTAATCCACATTTTACATATTTATAATAAGTTAACCTCCAATAATTATCAAATCGTCGCCTGAGTGCTAGAATGTTCTATGTCCCCTATGGGACCCCTATATAGACGCTCCCCTATGGGACACAGAACATTCTAGCACTCAGGCGACGAAATATGGCAAGAGAGTTTGATTTAGTGATAGAAAACACAAGCTTTTGCCATAAGGTCAGTTAAGTGTTGTCGACACATATCGAGAAAATACAATAAAAAATTGAAAATAATTTATCGCAAAGAAGTAAACTTGGTTTGAACCCACGCCGACAGGGTACAACAATCCAACAATAAAGCAATTAATTGCACGGCTCTCAACCAAATGAGCAATGAGGGAACAGCAACGTCGCCCACGGATTTGTGAATGTTGCACACTTTGGAGAACTGTTATACACATTTCGTCCACTGAGTTCCAATGTGTTCTATGTGCCAGTAGGCACATAGAACACATTGGAGCTCAGGGGACGATTTGCTAAAATCAGCAATTTTGGGTGCAGCCTAAGAATTAAAAATACGTTCGACAGTGTGTCAAAATGTATTATTGCAACTTTCGAAAGAATTGTATTTTTTTTCTGGGCGAGGGTATCAACAAATATGTACATTCCGACGGATGAAACAAATGTAATGTTTCAGACGATCTGTGAATCACTTTCACAGAGGGTTTGTTCTTGAAATTTCAACAAGAACAAAGCATGACCATGACTCGAGCCCACGCCGAAAGGCCACACTCAAATTTGGTGAATAAAATCAGTTGAAGCGTATCCTTCGAGTTGCATTCATGTGAAAACAGTTCATTGAAAAGCACGAATTTGCACGTGCATCGCATGCTGACACGGTGTTCACGATTTGTAGAGTAAGCATATAAAGTGTCACATCCTTGTTAGCTCATCCATCACTTCATCTTGTGTTTCAATAAATGTGTTTAAATTCCGCGATGAGGACTTGCTTATTTGGATTATTGACAGAAGTTATTCTAACGGGGTTTGGTGCTTTTGTTTTTTAACCTAATTTACTCAGTGACCTAGTTCAAAGTGAGGTCGGAAGGCTGTAAAATAATTTTGTGGTGTAGTACGTCCTGAGCCCCAGGACGTTCCACGCCACAAATTATATCACGGCCTTAGGGTCCAAATCTGGATTGCTATTAACCCTTCTTTTAAAGTCATTGCAAATATGACAGTTCCCCGTGGGTGTGGCAGGGAGCCCTTGGTAAACAAGTTCTGCTTGACTGGTAAAATGAGGCCCCGAATCAACGTCTTGGGTGGAAGTCCTCTAAAGTTGGCCACGTAGTATAAACGATTGACTAAGGCCCCACAGAGTAATTCTTCTGTTTCTCAGGCCATTTATTTTTATAAAATTGCATGCGGGTGTTTTTTTATTTTATTTTTTGGAATTATTTCTTTGCCATCCAAAATTTATGTTCTTGGTTTGTTTTATGTTATAGGCCTCCTAACCCACAGAATAGCATAGATGGTGGCATATCTCGTCCCTTGTTGCACTCCAGGAACAGATTTATCAATCTTACTAACTTCAGTAAACCATCAGATATAAACCATTTAATCCTTTACCCAACGCAGACGATATCAAAATTTATTATTTTAAATATCATTTTTTCAAAAAAATTTCAACAAAACCATATCATGTGACCCCTCGCTGGAACGAGCTCGACGAGCACATGATATGGTTTTGTTGAAATTGTTTGAAAAATAATATTTTTTCAACTGCTGAATTTGCATATTATACGCGGGCGGATGCGGCCGATTCGTTGGGTAAAGGGTTATTATTTTTTTCAAATTTGCATTAGTTGTTAAAAGAGAGCATGTGGTATCCAAAAGGATCATGGGGAGGGGGGGGGGGGGTGCTGGAGTAGGGGGCATGAAAACAGACTTTGAACTTTTTTATGCCAAAACATGACTTCAACCCAATAATGCAGTCATGAGAAAGCCAAAGATGTCGAAGAGACTTTGAACACTAATAAATAATTTTGGCAATTCCCGTCAATTAATACTTCCCCACTAATAGTTTGATAGTTATCCTTCTGTGGTTATGGGCTGAAGTATCAGAAGAAATAATGTTGTAGGATAAACGCAAGAAAAAAAAACATTCACTGTTAAATAACAGCCTCTGACTTTGATTATTGGAAAACTCGCTGTGAAAGTGTGGGAGAGCTTTCCAATAATCTTGGCTAAGGGCTGGCATTGATACTGAAAAAATAAGTTTTTCTTGGCAGCTTTCTTTATTTGAAATTCTTTTGTGCTGGCTGAGAAGAAGCCTTCATTCTTTGTCTCGTTTTGTGAAATGGTCGGCGATCGGCGAATGCTTTATTCAACCCACAGTTGTAGTGACATATTGCAGCAAAGCAGTGACCAACAGTTGCGACCACCCCATATTCCCTCCCCTGCTAAAAGATTATGAAATAGTTTGCCAGCTTCGTGCTTGGATGGTAAAGAGTAGGTACTTTTCTGTTGAAATGAGAGTATTCTTAAGGGCCTATATAAGTAATGGAATTTTGTTTATTTTGAAATTCCCACCTCTCATATTCCTTAAATTCAGAGTAAATATACACAAATTATACATCAAAATGAAGGTTGGGATGTATAGAACACGAAACGCATATGTGATCAACTCATAGAGTCGACTGTAGGTACCACTGGTTCCTGGAAGTCTGCTACCGTATTCGCACCAGAACTGATAATAAAATAATATTTCATCAGAACAACTTGTGGCCAAATGTGCTTCATATATCCAAGAACAAAGCTAGGCATTCAAAACACTTTCGAATACAGCGATAGGTCTGCATTTTGGAAAAGGACAACACCGTCTGCATTTTTTATTGAAGATGGTTTCCATGCTCGACAGACATGCGCAAATCACTCGTTACCACGAATTTCCATCAAAAAACAAAATCGTAATTCTAAGAAATTTCAACAGGTATCATGATACCTTGCATTGAATATGGCAACTGTGCTATCTCTATCTAATAACGGTATACTGTATGAAGGCGATCTTTTTCATTATTTGATTTTAGACGGCGATGTTTTTACATGCTTTTTCTGTCCGATGATGTCGACCGGAAATCGAAAGTATACTCATACGTAAACAAAAGCAAAGGCTTTGGAATTTTCCCCAATGCAGCTCTGTCGCCGTGTTTTGAAGAATTTTTATCCCCAAGCTTTGTTCTTGGATATGTACAGCACATTTGGCCACAAGTTGTTTTCGTGAATTATTATTAAATTATCAGTTCTGGGGCGAATACGGTAGCAAACTTCCAGGAACCAGTGGTGCCTACAGTCGACTCTATGAGTTGATTATATACGTGTTTCGTGTTCTATACATCCCGACCTTCATTTTGATGTACATTTTGTGTATATTTAATTTGAACTGAAGGAATATCAGAGGTGAGAATTTTCAAAATAAACAAAATTTCATTACTTATATAGGCCCTTAATTAAACCAGATCGGGTTCAATGGCGGTTGTTACTCAATAGACGTCATGTGGTCGATGCGATAAAGTTTTTGTTATTATTATTATTATTATTATTATTATTATTATTATTATTATTATTATTAAAGAAAATATCCCCACCACTCCAATCACTTGAGCTGTCTTCTGTAAGCAATAGCCGACCGTTGAAGAAAGAGGGTGATTTGCTGGACACTGACAATGAATGGATTTAGTTTAAAATACAAAATAAATTATATGAATTTTTAAGACCAATTAATGTTCTCTGTCTGTGGCTGTGTAAATCTGCAAGTTGAAAACCGTTTTTAAAGCATGCTAAAAGAGTTTATTGTACGGGTACACTGTACAAAGATGGTACATTTTCTGCAGCAATCCTGTTTCAATGGAAAATATTGTGTTGGTGGTAAAAGCCCTTTCACGTGCGATAAACTTAACGATTGTCATTTTGCAATTTCGATTTGTGTGTAATGTCTGTTTGTCTCAAGAAGATCAATATTTATTTATTTAAAATTATTGGAGTTTAACGGCACTTTCGACAGCCAGGGTCACCTCGTGTCGGACAGTTTTATGGGTGGAGGAAGCCGGTGTACCCGGAGAGAACCACCGAGCAACAGCGAGCAACTGTCAGACTCCCCAACATACTTAACTCCACACAAGCAGGGTTATAGCATTGGTTGAAAACAGGTGCACCATCGACGTACATTACGCCTAAGTACACAGCTCCACCGTGCCCCCACGTGGGTAATCGGGATTAAGTACCTTCCAAGGAGATCTATAGTCAAACAAATGTGAATTACACCGATTTAATGAGTAAATTCAAATTGGAAGAAATAACTGATTTAAATTTCGACTCCACGCATCGTTACATTGCATCAGAATTATATTAACTATGTATCTAACAATTCCTGGGGGCGCGGTGGATCAGTTGGTAGAGGTGCAGGCTGCAAGCCGAGAGGTCCTCGGTTCGAATCCCAGCTTCACCCCCATTGCCCACGTGGGGGCACGGTGACGCTGTGTACTTAGGCGCATTGCACGTCGATGGGACACCTGTCTTCAACCAATGCTAACCCTGCTTGTGTGGAGTTAGTATGTTGGGGAGCTGACAGTTGCTCGCTCGGCGGTTCTCTCCGGGTACTCCGGCTTCCTCCACCCGTAAAACTGCCGTGGTCATGATTAGCCATTGTGCAGAAATATGTGACCTTAAACACCAATAAATAAATAAATAAATATCTAACAATTCCGCCGCCACCGCCCGCGTGATAAACAAATTCAGCAGTTGAAAAAAAAATATTTAAAAAAATGCCAACAAAAGTGTTTAATGTGACCCCTCGTTGGAACGAGCTCGTTCTGATGAGGGGTCACATGATATGATTTTGTTGAAATTATTAGAAAACTTTGACAAATAATATTTAAGATAAGGACTTTTGATATCGTCTGTGCTGGGTAAAGGGTTAAATTACTATGTTTACGTCGGACATTGGCTGCACTAGGTTTTGCCTAATTCTCTTTGTTTGACGGAAAACTAAATTTTGAGTCACATTGACGTACTACATAGTAATGGAACGTTAGCTTGAAAATAGGCGATATGTTATTTTCGATGTGGTCAAAAATCTGAACAAAATAATAATTTGCAACTTTTTTGCAGTCCATCCATATTAATGAACAATGCCCGCGAAGCTTTGAACGTCAAAAAATGAAAAATTATAAATTATTTTTAGATACCTGACGCCATCGAAAATAACGTGTCACCTATTTTCAAGCCAAATTTCCCATCACATATACACGTAACACCGTAAGTTTTGTCGATTTTACGTCGCGTCCATTGTGCAACAACCTGATTGATATCGTGGACTTAAAATCTAAAACTTTAAAGTCATTTTAATTCTTTTTTCTGCTTTGCTTATAAAAATTTATTAAAAAAAACAAAATTAGCCTGATAATTGCTATCCTCGAGTATATAGATAGTCGTGTATGTAATGAGTATTATGTAATTATAAACACCAACATCTACTGTAAACTTTATATTAATATTTTGATAGGTTGTTTAGGCTATATTAAATATGCTAATTTTCAGCTAGGCTATTTTCATCTGAACACTACATCAGTAGTCCAAACATGGCCTGAAAGAGCGTATTTTAATTTTTTGGTTTAGTACGTCCTAGTCTTTGTAAGACTGTGGCCCAGGGCCCTCCTGCAGTCTTACAAAGACTAAGTACGTTCCGTACCAAACAGGAAAATTAAAAAAAAACGCTCTTTCAAGCCATGTTTGGACCACTACATCTGGTTCCCCGCCACCTGTTGTTGTTTTCATGTTTTTTTTTCCATCTCCATCATATAGAATAAATTTACAAAATCGAGGTAATGTATTAACTCGATTTTGTAAAATTTATCTCTAGAAAGGATATTTGGGGGGGGGGGGGGGGGTACCGCTGTTGAAAGGTGGCCTTGTTCAAGTTGGAAGGCCTTCAGTCCAGTTTGGACTAAAGTTCATTTAAATTCGTATTTTACGGGGGTGGGGGTGGTGGGGGGATTCGTAATCCAATTGGACATTTACGTTCACTAAAAGCCTATCACTTGCATGACAGAATGATGGGAGTTGGCCTACACACCATGAAGTGCACTGATAGACCGTCTCGCCAGGAGAAAACGCATAGGGTTTCCAGAAAATTGTGGACAGAAGAGATGGCCATGCAAAATTATAGTTGGAAAGGAATCGACTGATTTGACAGGCACTTGCAAGCCGAAGGCTGGAAATTTACAATAAGTGGGAAAATTCTAATTTGGCGGATGTGTTCCCGCCGGACACGCCCAGTAGAGACTCCAGGTCTAATTCGAGTTCCAAAATGCTATTATTATGTGATCGGGTGGCGCACTGATAACGAATAGGAACGGAGATCACAAGGTTGGAGTTCAATCCCCGTAGGAGATCAGTCACTGTTTTCATGAAAATGAACCTTTCAACTGTTATCAAGCCGCAACAGGATTTTATATACTCGCCCCAAAAAGAAAGTGTGCATTGCAGAAATTGATCAAACTCCACAAAAATAATTTCGTAGGTGTAAAGAGTGTTAACCTGTTCATGAATAAGTTATATTGAACACAAAAACAGCTTTCCCCGTTAAAATTGCATTAACGTTAAATGACGTGCTGCACGTTTGTGAAAAGGCATGTTTTGCACGCGGAGAGTCTGAAAATTCATGCAGCAGTGTGAATCCTTGGGTATTTAAACACTAAAGTAAGGCCTTCCTATCGTTCACATTCAAACTTGCGCTGCTGTTAAAACGACTCCACATTAGCATGCCAAGATTGACAATGAATCAACGTCTCCTTGCCCTGGGTATGATTAGAGCTGGCAGAACACACAGAGAGGTTGCCCAGCATTTGAACTGCCACCGTAATACTGTAGACAGGCTAGTCCATCGACATGCACAACATGATGACGTTCGAGACCGACCCCGCTCCGGGAGACCCCGAGTTACCACCCCTGCACAAGATCGGTATATCCGTGTCGTCCATCTCCGGAACCGGCAACAAACGGCAACGACGACAGCCAGGAACATCCCTAACCTGAGACGGATACATCCTCAAACAGTAATCAACCGGCTGAGAGAATACGGCTTACGTCCTCGAAGACCTGCAATTCGTCCGATTTTGACTTTACGTCACGGCCCCGCCGTCATTCTACAGCAGGACAACGCCCGACCCCACGCAGCTCGTGTTGTTCAACAGAATCTGCAGCAACAACAAGTGGATGTTCCCTGGCCCGCAAATTCGCCCGATATCTCACCCATTGAGCACGTATGGGACGAAATGAAACGTCAGCTACGCCGGCTTCCCCATGCACCGTCAACGCTTGTGGAACTCCAAAGACAGCTTATCAGAATATGGAACAACATCCCACACCACTTCCATGCTAACTTGTTCGCTTCCATAAGGCGTAGATGCACAGCAGTAGTCGATGCAGACGGAGGTCATACCAGATATTGAGTGTGTGACTTTTGTGTTTGACCCTTAGTGTCTTTGACTCTCCATGGCACCAAGAGTATTCGTCGTAGCGTAATGAAATTTCTCGTGTTGATCACAAATTGATTCATCTATGATTAAATAAAATTCACATGAATGAAAATGATATATATCTTTTTTAGTGTTATTTTTAGCATGCACACTTTCTTTTTTGGGAGAGTATAAATATCGAATGAAGGAAAATTTGAAAATTCATACGGTTTCGGTATTCAACGATTGGTTCAGTTTTTCGATGTACCCATGATAGCGGTATCGGTTCGGTTGTTTCGGTGTACCCATGATAGCGGTATCAGTTCGGTTGTTTCGGTGTACCCATGATAGCGGTATCGGTTCGGTTTTTCTGTATACTGCCCATCTCTACCCGGAAGTGACGCGAATTACTTAATATCGTCGCATGAGTGCTAGAATGTTCTATGTCCCCTATGGGACTATGTATTATCTCCCCTATGGGACGATATATTATTTCCCCTATGGGGCATAGAACATTCTAGCACTCAGGAGACGATATGTTGAGATCATTGTGTGTTTTCGGCGTTTGAATGTTTTGGTTGCCATAAACATGTTTTAATCGCAATTAAAACATCGCAACTCATATAAGAAAACGCCCGTGAAAACTTATATTTCCTCTCAGTTACGAGTGAGATAATTTTGGTATCTACTCAAAAACAGTAGGTATCATCTTCTAACTCACAACCAACTAAGAGTCCATATTCAAGCATTATCCCATTGAATGAACCCTAGTGGTATCTTCCATGTCGGTTCAATGGCAGCAATTGGAAGAGTCCGTATTTATTATCTGGGGCAGACAATTAATATTTTCAATGTGCAAGGGCTGTACGTTGAAAATATTGATTAGTCTACCCCATACATTCACTTAGCAGCTGTCCTACTCAATGAAATCATGACATAACATGTTCCTGGGCGGAAAAGCGACCCGTCTGGTTCAACGAGTTACGAATAAAAGCTAAGTCCAAGTCTTTGTGCTATAAAAAAAAACAGCTGCATCTTTTCTCACCAAATTTTATACAGTTATGGTGTTTTGTAAAATATACTCACCTAATGATTTTGAACTCAAAAGGTTAACATTACAAAAGTAAAAAAAAAAATACATTTCTGGGTTTAGCCACTTACCGATTTCAGTTGGAGTCAATCACTTTTTTATGTTATAAAATGACAACGGAGTTCTCCACCTTTAACGTCAAAGGTCAAGATTACATAATTACAAAATTTGTGGGTGTGTATCGCCTTATGGTTTAGACATACCGTACGGCGTCTGAATATTTTCTCACCAAACTTTTGTACAGATACCAGGGGTGGTACTTTGTACGAGCTGAAGACCTATTGCCTTTATAGTTCAAAGGTCATTGCCACAAATTCATTAAAATACATTTTCGGCTCTTGCCGTTTACCTGTTTCGATTATTCATCCAATTTTATATCATTCTGGGGACCTTGTGGGTGTTCTCCTTTGTAGCTCAAAGGTCACGGGTAAGGGGCTGAGGTCGCTATGGTTAAAATTTTCAGTTCATGCACTTAACTGCGATGGCATGCATCTGAGTCTAGTTACCTCTAGTGTAATTCTTCTCTTATTTGTTACTGTCGTATTGTAAAAAGCAATAAATCGTTGTCCACAATAAACAGACAGAAGTTAAATCCAAGTAAATGTGTAGTGCGTGGATCATTGCGTCCTATATTTGATGGTTCATTTACTAACCACTTATCCAAGTATTTATTTATTGGTGTTTAACTTTACATGTTTCTGCACAGTGGCTAACTGCAACATGAATATAAAGACAAGTCCAGCCAATCGTTTATATCCATGTTGCCAATTTTAGATGACTTCTCCCAGGCGCAAGTTCACAGGTCCTATTTTACTAGTAAAACAGAGCTCGTTTACCACAGTAAGCAAGCACTGCTTCATTTAACGGGGTTCCTATCGGGAACTTATCGACGTATGGTGATGCCTATTCCAGGGCGACTATTGGTATGCCTGTACAAATTGGGCGAAAGAGCGTTTCGTTCAGCTCAAAAAGTACATGGGGACGAAATTTTCGTTCGCCAGCATTGTTTAGTCCTGCACAGAATAGCAATAAAACTCCATGTACTCGAATTACCAATGGTATTAATTTGTTAAGCCTCCATGAACCATGTTTTCCTTTACCCCTTAGTCCCAAAGTACCAATGTTTCAATGAGCTCTGTCAAACATGATTAAAATGATTAAATTCCTAGTTGCATCGGGGGGTGGGGGGGGGGGGGGGGGTCTGCCAAAGAATTCCAGACACAGGATAGGGGTGGGTGGGTCCATTGGCCCGGAAAAACGTGGAAATTATCCAAATTCCAAATTTGTTCCCGCACTTGAATTCATTTAAAGAATGATGTTACACCTTTACAATGATTCAGGGTGGTGAATAGAGTATTTTAAACATGCTTTGGAGAGAATGTAGGGTATAGACAATCTCAGAAGAGTTAAAATGTTCTCAGTGAAGATTCGCAAATTCGACAACTGAAGTAGACATTTGAAACATTAACATACACTGATCAAATTTGAATAATCTGCAATTGAGTTTTGTTATGAACACTTTTTTTCAATTCAACCAAATTGACTCATGTAGAATTACCCTACTGAATTCAGCTATTAATATACTTTAACAAAATATGTCTTTGCTATATAGTCTTCAGAACTATGTTTGCCGGGTCAAATAGCATAACTAAGTTTAGCGAGGACCACCCAACAAGTAAAATTGAAATATCCTAGACTGGTGAACATAAGATTAAGTTCTGAATATGTCAGATATGTCATGATTCAAACCGATTGCTTTATTTTACATTCTCCGCTGCACCACTGATTTCAGTCCTCACTCAGCTTCAGGTATCACAACTCACATGTAGTGATGTCAGCATTGCCTCGGAAATAAGATACATTAACTTTGAGCATCAAGTTATATTATGTAACAAAGGTATATTGTGCTAATAAAGAATTGCAGGGTGTAGAATGTGTCTCATAAAATATTTCACCTTAACACAATTTATACGACAAATCTCTATTTTGATAATTTTGTTAAATCATTTTACATGGATTTATAAGATGAGGTTGTATTTCAGTTTAGAATTACTTCCCTTGTATTAGTTTATGCAGAACAAACTAAAATTTGGGAATGCACAATAGCATAGAAAACGGACCATTGATAATTGGCCAGGTTTCAGCAGTGTTTTGAGCTCCGGAATGAAATATGGGGGAGGGGAGGGGGTCCCCTCGGAAGAGGTGGAAAAAATTTACAGGTTTGGGGTGGTGGATCCCCGGTAGACGGAAAAAAATTTTTTTTTAGACCCTGTGTCTGCAATTTTTTTCCAGACCACCCCCTCCCCCCTCCCCGGTTGCATTGTGGGAAAAAGATTGTAATTTCAAATTTTATATTTCGACATCAATGTGCAGCTCGGGTTAGTAATGGCGATGCGATTTAGTGTTTCTTGATTGTTCTTTGATTCTGAAGCTGACGTGGTGTGATGTAGGACACTGTTGGAAAGGGCCATCGGAGCCCTTTCCAACAGTGTATAAAATGGCAGCACATGATCCACACAATGAAATAATTCCTCGAAATAAGCAGCGTTACTTATTAGATATGGTTTTTCTTTCCCAGAATTGCCCATTATCAAGTCCAGCAGATATGACTTCAAACTCGGCTGATATGACGTCAATCTCTGCCGATATGAACTAGAGTTGTCCCCCTTGATGTGTTAGTAGGCGCAGATTCTTTGTTGCTCACCTCGGCCTTTGTTCTCTCACTGCATGATAAATATACCAATGTTTATGTTTTGCCTTTCTCTTTCTAAAAACAATAGAAACTGGATCTGACCGCCAGTCTGGGGCGGAAGTCATCTATAATGAGCAACATGGGTCTCGTTACAGTTATTCTGTTGAAAATGCATGTTTTCACCAAGTGTCAAATGTATTCAATGGAGCAGCGTAAATGAATTCACATTTGAGTTATCTCCCTTACACCAAATGTGCACACAATTGTACATTTTCAGAAAGATCTCTTTCTAGGCTACCCAGCTGATTATATCACAATATAGAACCCTTAATACATCATTCATATACACTTTGTCCGAATGATCCAGTTAATTTCTTGAAAAACGTGTAAAATTGTCAAAATTCACTCATTAAAGAGCAAAAGTCTCCCAATTTCGTGCATGCACAGCGAGAAAACAGCGTTATAGGCCTTTCTCATTATTCCTCAGTTGTTTTATGGCATTGGCAGCTCAAAATTAATCAAGAAAAAAAGGTGGTTTTCTTATTCATTTTTTCAAGAAGGCACACCAAAAGAAGTTCATGAAAAATTGTCCCATTTCTCACCTGTGAAAAATCAGCCCACAGTATGGTCTTGGTTACACAATCAACAGGCCTATGTAAACTTGACCTCTAACCAAAATGCATTTAACCGTACACCACTTTCAACCCCCAAACAGTAGATTTAGGGGAGCATATAAACATTGATGGTCACTATTTACTACATCCACACCATCATGAAATCAAATAAGGTCCTAAATTCTCAGTTCCAGGATGGGGGGGGGGGGGGGGGGGGGGGTATTCGATAACCCAGAAGTGCTAACTTTTGAAGGAAACGAGACCATGGGTATAATTGATTTAGACGCTAATGTGGTGTGACGTAAAACTCTATTGGGAAGGACGCCCGGGGCCCTTTCCAACAGTGTGTTACATTGCAGCACATGATCGACACACTGAAATAATTCCACGAGATTAGCTGTCTTTCCCAGAATTGCCTATTATCAAGCTCGGCAAATATGACTTCAAACTCGGCTTAAATGACGCCAATCTCAGCCGATTCGAACCAAGCTAGAGTTGTCCTCCTTGATGCGTTAGTAGGCACAGATTCGTTGTTGCTCATTCCGGCCTTTGTTCTACCACTGAATGATAAACATACCAACGTTTATACTTCACCGTTCTCTTTCTAAAAATGGAAACTAGAGCTGGCCAATAGAGGTGGCTAATCCCCCGAAAAAAACGCTGTGATACAGCACCGAGAGCAGAAACCAGGAATATTTGTAAGTTAAAGATTAATGTGACCTCGGCCTTCAGCACAATGATCCTAAAATAAATAGGACCCTCCCTCTCATCATACCCAACCCACGTGTTAAGTTTGAATTCGATCTCTCCAATGGAACCTTAATCAGGGAGTGGAACCAGAGAAATTCGTCAGGTAAAAGTCACTGTCAGTCTGTGATCTTGACCTTTGCGCAAGGACCACACAATTCATGAAGTTTTTTCTTTCGTTATATTTAACATACATACCAAGTTTGGTTTAACTCACTCATCAGAACTTTAGAGAACGGAAACCAGACAAATTTGTAAGTGAATGGTCACTGTGACCTTGATCTTTTGCGCAATGACTCCTCAAGTAAATTCTTCCGCTCATCATACTCAACACATATGACAAGTTTGGTTTCGATTGGCCAAGTGAAACTTCTATTAGAGAGCGGAAACAAACACCGTCTACAGGCGTATATGCGTACGTACCGACATACGGAACAGCAACGCCACGGCTATATCCTACCGATTTTTCAAGTGTTTGCGTGAATAAAAATGAATTACATTAAATAAAAGTTGCCTGAAAATAGTCAAGTTAATTCCCTTTTCATGTGTTGGTTTGTAATTTACACAGGCGAGCTAGTGCTAAGGTAAAGTCTGGATTTCAGTTCATTCACTTAGTTTCTTCGTTTTTTTTATAAAGGACGAAGGCGCCAGTGGCGCCCGAGTTGAGACGGAGGCGAAGCCGACGTCGAAACTCGTGAGTCCTTTATACTAATTTCACACTTTTTTTAACGTAGGAAGTAGTTAATGAGATGAGACTTCACGAGAATGACTCTGGCTGATTAAACTTTTAGAGGATTTTTCCCAAAGGAACCGGGGACAAATGAGGTTACATTTTTTCAAGGATACTCGGACGCTAGAACAAGTGTTGGCTCTCCACCACTGCTTTCACCCTCATAAGATAGGGTCAAGGGACCCTTAATATATTGAGTGTGGGGGGGGGGGGGGGGTGAGGTTAATGGGTCACTGATTATGTCACTTGACGACCATAGCAAGTAAAGCACGCCCCTAGCAACGGGCAAACTACTGGGCCAATTTTGACCAATTTTGATACATGGACCCAACATGCATTGCAAACGAAAACAGACAGGTGAATGGTGTCGCCACGTGACTTCCCTAGCAACCAGAGAGTCCCCTTAGCAACGGGCTAACTACTGGGCCGACCAAATTCGGTATACGGACCCAAAATGCATTGCAAATAAAAATAGACAGATCAATGTTGACGTCTCGTGACTTCCCTAGCAACCAGAGCGAGCCCTTAGCAACGGGCTAACTACTGGGCCGGTTTGGACCAAATTCGGTATACGGACCCAAAATGCATTGCAAATGAAAACAGACAGATCAATCATGGCGTCACGTGACTTCCATAGCAACCAGAGAGCCCCCTTAGCAACGGGCTAACTACTGGGCCGAGTTTGACCAAATTCGGTATACGGACCCAAAATTCATTACAAATGAAATAGACAGATCAATGTTGACGCCACATGACTTCCCTAGCAACCAGAACGCCCCTTAGCAACGGGTTAACTACTGGGCCGATTTTGACCAAATTCGGTATACGGACCCGAAATGCTTTGCAAACGAAAACAGACAGATCAATGTTGACGTCACGTGACTTCCCTAGCAATCAGAGCGCCCCCTTAGCAACGGGCTAACTACTGGGCCGATTTTGACAAAATTCGGTATAAGGACCCAAAATGCATTGCAAATGAAAACAGATAGGTCAATGTTGACGTCACGTCGTGACTTCCCTAGCAACCAGAGCGCCATCTTAGCAACGGGCTAACTACTAGGCCGATTTTGACCAAATTCGGTATACGGACCCAAAATGCTTTGCAAATGAAAACAGACAGATCAATGTTGACGTCACGTGACTTCCCTAGCAACCAGAGCGCCCCCTTAGCAACGGGCTAACTACTGGGCCGATTTTGACAAAATTCGGTAGGACCCAAAATGCATTGCAAATGAAAACAGATAGGTCAATGTTGACGTCAGGCGACTTCCCTAGCAACCAGAGCGCCAGCTTAGCAACGGGCTAACTACTGGGCCGATTTTGACCAAATTCGGTATACGGACCCAAAATGTATTGCAAATAAAAACATACATGTCAATGTTGACGTCACGTCTTTTCAGTGAAACTGCATTGGCATATTTTCATCGTCCTTTTTTGCACAGCACTGCTGTATTTTCTTGTTTTGAGTGGCAAGTCGCAAAGAAACCACCACTGTTCAGATATTCAACAATTTTCAAGCCACAACATTATAATTGTATAAATAGTTTTTCGGGCCCTTTGAAAATAATTGTTGTTCGGGGTTGTGTTAATAGCGCGTCGGGTACGAACACAACCTTTTTCCTGACTACCTTGCTTCTGAGGTTGTGAGTTCAAGACCCTGAAGAATCTGTGACCAAAATCCGTTTTTCATTAAAAAGCAGAAAAACGCTGTCCGTGTGGGTTTCAGTGTGTAATTACTTGAACGAACTATAGGAAACTCCAAACTGATATGTTACGATCATTAAGGTGATTCTAAAGTCATGGCTTCCAACATGGAAGCCAGAAACACAGAAACATGTGAACATTTCATTGAACAATAACTTGGCAACGAAACAGCCTTGCCCTTGGATACCAGGGTTGGGGGGAATGGTCATATCACATAGAACGTGATGGGACCCGCAAAATATGCATTTAACAAATTTACGAGTCATTTGGAGACATTAGAAAATGTGTACTGTCAAAAAGTCGGAAATGGCGTGGACAGGTTTTCAAAAAATAGCGAGACGCCTCACCTTCCAATGAACAACCAACGTGAGCTATCAGTAATGAATTGCAGCAGTTGAGTCTTAATTTTTAATAAAACACATCGAAGATAGGACTAAGCACGTTGTCAACCTGGGTCGTTTCAGTCTCAAAAGTGTCCGCCATGTTTGCGGTGGGAAATTCAAAACACTGAAGGTTGTGGGCAACATTGCGACAAAAGATCTCGCCACATGTCCCGTAAATTCTTATGACAATGCCACTGCTGAAATTCTGATTGTCTATATATCTCAAGGGAGGCAGACTAATAGAGGCAAATTGCATTGATTGTCTGTTCTATGTGAATATTCTTCCCTCACCAACTGAAGCAATTAATCTGTTTACATGGATCGACCTTGCCATTAGTTTGTATTCATGCGCCAAAATTACCAATAGAGAACAAAAATTTCAATTTTCTTTAATTAACAAAACGGTGACATATAGTGGAATTAGAAACCCATGTTGTATTCTTTCGTTGTTGAAATATTCGTAAACTGGTTGCTTTTTCACTTCTTTTAAACGCAAATCGGGGGAACTATTGTTCGTCATGTAATATTGATGGTTAACTTTATTGGTCTGTCATTCGGCCCCGTTTCGGTCTGGTTTCGGTGAGTTCCAGAAATAATGTTCCTAATTTTGCGATCTGGTGTGATTTACATTGCGAATCATTGTAAACGATGCATTTCATTAAATTTGTTTGCATTCCACAAAGATCATCAATAATTTCGAATAATCTGTGGGCTATTAGACTCATGCCTGCAAGTGTTTGTTGATCGAAGTTGTTGTCGCCGGAAAGCCACATGCGTTGGTAAGGCGCTTGTTCAAAGTGCGAAAAATAATATTTTTTTCTTTCTATCCACACCACTAGACCTCCGAATCACAAATAAAATATGACAGAAGTGTGAACATGAAATTTTTCTCTAGAAAATTTTTTTATTAGTCGTTGCATAGAAATTCTCCACGAAAGTGAAGTATGGCAACACACACAAGGCACAATCGAGCTTCAAAGTTTTGGGAACGGGTCAACTCGCTACCGGGTCAAGTCGCCACGGGTCAACTCCCACCAAAAAAAAAAATAATACAAGGTAGGTTTCTGACACAACATGAGTTTATTCATGATCCAAAACATGGCATTTAACACATTAAAAACACTTTTATACATTAACCACCTTATCGGATTTTTTCAATAATTGGACGAATATTTTATACTTTGAGCACTGTAAGTATTGGTCAATCGATACGACTTATTGGCGGAATTCAATTCCATAACTTCCCTTCGAGCCTGCATGTAGTCCTGGTAGGTGATTCCAGTGTCACACTTTTTCAACTTTGAAAACTCCTTTTCTTAGTTTCCAACCAATAACTTGAGCTGTAATTGGCAGAATCAAATAAAATTTGTTGTGTAGGTTCAGCAACATAAAATGCAGGTCAAGTCAAATCAGGGTTTGATCCGACAATTTTTGCCAGAGTTATGTCCCTTTTTCAATTTTGAAAAATTCTATTTTTTTTGTGGTGGGGGGGGGGGGGGGGGGAGGTGAGGCCACGCAGTCTATTATTTTCTATTATTGGGATTTGACGATGCACTTTCAACAGGGTCATTTCATGTCAAGACATTTTTACTTGTGGAAGAGGGCAGAACAGATATATCACTTGTATGGCTAATATTTCCAGGGGCGGTCAACTAGATTACTGATTAGTGCGGTGTGCCATACTTTTGAACTGTAAATAGTTCCCTGTGCAAAAATGGCTGGACCAGTGCATGCAGTGGTCCATCAAAAATTTAAATAAACATACAATTGGATTTGTTTTTTAAAAAGTTATGACTCAACTGTTGTTCTCTAGTGCACATAGAAAACATATTCTTCAATGTGAGATTCATATTTTAAGTTTTTGTGGCAGGAAGTTGACCGTGAGTTAGGGATTTTCAAAAGCATTTTTTTGGTGAGTAAATTCTTTTTTTTAAAATTTTTATCACATTTTTGTAATCTATTAGGTAGGAAGCAATCATTCATGTATTAAATAACCATTACTATTGAAAAGTAATGAAAAAAACATCATGTTTTCGACCTGTCCACTCAAACTACAATCTTCAGTTTAGAATCACCTTAAGGTGCTGCATGAGAAATGGGAAATTTAGCTTGACAATAGGTGACATGTTATTTTAGATGGCGTAAAATATCTACAAAATGTGTCATAATTTATCATTCTTGGATGCTGAAAACTACGAAGCATTGTTCATAAATGCGGATGGGCAGCAAAAATGTGACAAATTATTATTTTGTTTAGACTTTTGACGACATCGAAAATACCCTATCACCTATTTTCAAGCTAACTTGTCATTCATCATGTAGCGCTTTAATTATTCATTCGTTCTAGAGCAGCTGTCAATGTCGAGTGTGAAGTTGTTATAGAATATACAAAGCAGCAGAGTTGTCACGGCAATTAGACTGCACTTAGTTTTGTCACGATGGCTAAATTGATAAAAGCGTGTTATGCTGCCGACGTTCAAGGTTTCCAACCCCAATTGCTCTTTCAGCATTCCGAACAACTTGATATTGGTTAAAGTTGAATAAATACACTTCCTTTTCTTGTTCGGACTTTCCCGTTTTACACTCGAGTTTGTGAATATAACAATAACATGATTTTGGAGGGCATTATGGTTCATTAGCGGCCCTGCAGCAATGATGAACAGCCTTAAAATTTGGGCTTATTAACGGCCCTCGACGAAGTCGATTGCAGTTAATAGGCCCAAGGGCTGTTCATCATTGCTGCAGGGCCGCTATTGAATCATGATGTCCAACAACAATCATGTTATTACTATTATTATCACTCCCTGTTGCAGCTAACTTGAATCTAAAAATAGCCGGGCCGCGGGCCGCAAATGGCTATTTATACCATTATCGCCCGCGGCCCGGCTCCGTCGAATGACGTCACTGAAATTATGGAGTTTTAACGGGCCTCCAAACTTATAGATTGAGTGGTAATAATTACGAATATCCTTGCAATCATAAAATACTTGAGTAAAAGTCACGAATGTGTAATTGTAAACTGGCTCATTGCGTCAGGCTTAGTATCGCATCGTGGATTCCAAACCAAAAGCCATGGACAGGTATATGACGAATGCGTCGTGCTTATATATTGATATGCACAACACATTCATTGTCAGGTTGAACAATGAGACCTCAATTTAATATCAATAAACGGAGACAGAAAACCTGAACGTTTTCTGTGACTATGTTGAGCTACTAATTTAAGGTCGCATTGTGCAAAAGTCCAACAAACTGCTTTCAATGACTGTTGCAACTAATTACATCGTCCCTTGGATGCAACAAGACGCCATCTGCGATGCCAAAGCATCGCAGATTGTGCCTTATTGCACTCAACGGGTGAATAACGAAGACACATTTTCAGTAAGTGTTTAGCCTCGTCCTTGTAGCTCAGATGGTATGGGCGTATATTCACTTTATTATGTTCAATACATCTTGTGGTCATGGGTTCAACCCCCAAAAAATCCCGTTTGAGTGGAATACTTTTAATGGGGGATAAAGTTGTCTCTCGTTTCAAAACTCCATTCGTTTAAGAATATTTGAGATAAGTACAGAACAGGCGCGGATTCAGCTGTGTTAAATAATGATAGGCCTACTCCCTGTTTATTCATCATCGGCTCTATTCAGTGGAGTTGAATTTGCCAAGCTCTGAATTTGGAAAGTCAAACTCTAAACAGTGAGACCGATTAACGTGTTCGTGGCAGTTCGGTAGATTTCACATCGATCAACGAGGTAGAATGTTTGTATCCACCTGATGCCTACATGTAAATCGTATATTAAAACAACAAAAGTCCCGATTTTGTTTAGTAAATATTAAAAGTAATTTCTTTTATTTGAAGCCATCTCATCATATTGCGGTGTTGAAATGAGAATACTTAATGATAAAACATACACTTGATTGCAGTTCTTCGGTGGCGCGGTAGGTATCGATGCGGTTTTCAAACCAAGCGGAGTGGGTTCGAATCCCACAAGAGGCAAACCGAAATAGTAAATTAAAAAAACTAAATAGCAATAAAGAAAGTTGTGAAACAACAAAATGTCACTCGAGGACTGAATATCAGAAATGCCTTTTGAAGAAAAACAGCTTTTCCAATTTTAAGCTACCAAAGTTTGTGAAGATTTCAAAATGAAAATTCTTCTTCCCTCTCATTCTTCTTCAACCATCTGTTTCATTTCCAGGTTTCGCTCTCAACCTTCTTGAACCATCTGATTCATTTCGGTTTTCGCTCTCATTACCTCGGGAGGCTCCCGGTCTCGAACCCACAACTACTCACAACCTTCCAGTCCGCAGTCCACTACCTTACCACTCAGCCACGGGATCCCCACAACAATCTAGTCAGAATTCCTATTTAACTGTTCGTTGGTTGCATTTGGTTTAAACACGAAAACATTTCTTCTCTGGGGATTCGAACTCTCAACCTTGTGATCAACAGAACAACGAGTTACCAACAGACCATCACATTCCTTTCATTATCACTCTGACAACTGATATTTACCTTTGTATTGCATCAGGTTGATGTGTGTTTTTTTTTCTCAGACATGGAAAAGTTATTCTTTTTGGGGGTTTGAACTCGCAACCTTGTATTCAGAAATCCTAGGAGTTACCTCCAGGCCAACTCCTTCTCATCATCATCATCATCACACTTAGAACTAATATTCACCTAGTTGGTTCTTTTTTTTCTTTGCGGGCATGAAAAAATTCATTGTTACGAGGTATTGAACTCACAATCCTTAGATCACCAGTCCAGAGCGCTACCACTGGGCCATCAACACTTCAATGACAGAGAAAATGGAAGTAATATTAATGACAGGGTTTTCTCAAACTATAGGACTTCGAAGGCACTTTGGAGTTTCCAAACGTCGATGAAAATTTCGCAACACAAACGCCTTTCTGAATAAAGAAAATACTCTTCAAGCGTACTCCACTTAACGATCTTTATTCCCGTTTCGTCATTTCTTCCTGAAAATGTGCTTTGCAACTGCAACGGCAACCTTTGCGTGTGAAAAATGTTTGTCAGGGATGGCGTGTGTCGCCCGAAGGATATGTTGATGTGTATGGGGATTGTGGATGTGTGCAGGGGTGTGGATTTTTGAAAACTCAACTGAAAATATAACATAATATTCTTAAAGTCTAATCTATCAATTGAAGGCCAATATTAATATCATTAGAATCGTGGGCAAATAAGCGTCTGATCAAAGTAACATTGTGTTGCCTGAGCTAAAAGTATATTCATACTGCGATAAAGGTATCAATGTTTTGCAAATACCCTCACAATCATTCTGAAACGATAACATCTAATCGGTTTGAAATTTATTGCCTGCAAGCACTCCAATAAATTTTCACCAAACACTTTGCTGAATAATAAAATTAATTTCCCTCAATAATTATCGTCAAATTTGATAAAACAAGGACAGTTAAAAGTGAGGGAAGAGATTTATCTCTTTGTTTTCAAAGTTACTTCCATTACAATTTAGTCCAGGTTTTCCAATGCTGCACTCAAATCAGAGATTGGAATTATTTAGAGAGCACTCTCACAGTGACTTACAAGAAACGATGGCTGGGACTTCAACTATCCACAAATGAGAAGAATATAGTTTTTAGCGGTCGCAAAATGGACAAGTCGTAGCTTGAGAACATCACGGTGCCATCTGCAATGCCTTAGCACTGCAGATGGCACATTGATGTTCTCAAGCTACGAAGTGACGAACTTAGTTTTAATTGCTTTAAAAGATGGGGATTATAATACGACTAATTTGATATCAAGGGTTTAAACTCAAGCATCAACTGACAAGGAAAATGGTCATTATAAAATAAATCTCACATATAGCTTACAAAAAAATCCCAGAAAAACATAACATTCTTGCGCCAACGACACCCTGAATCCAGAAGGTTTCTTAACTCTTTCCTAAACATGATGCTGGGTTTGGGCAATTGATGGGAAAAAAGGGTATCAAACGTTTGTGGTTAAACTGTATCTGATTTTGAATGATACCTTTAGATCTACAAGATTTTCCCGCTAGCCTTTGTGGCTTCAAAACAGTTGTTGCGCGGCACCCGGTGATAGAGTATTGTAGTCAAAATCCTGACTGCCAGAACAGGAATTTATTACTCTAGGAATACAAAGAAAAACTAGGTGCTGGGCCATATAAATATACTTTTTCAGAGAGTTGGGTTGGGATTAAGAGGAGTTTCACAGCATGCCACCGATCTAATGGAGTACTTTTACTTCTTTTCATTAAATGGTTTCTTTGCATTAAATGGTGTTTGTACAATAACAACGGGGCATACACCCGTACCACCACCACAAGAATAACTATTCCGTCGGGACCATTTGCCAGAGAGTTCGCATGTTTAATGATCTCAACTTTAACAAATAACTGTCACAGATAGATGATGATATTTTGGTGATTTTAAGTTGGAAATCTTTCAATATAACCACTGCAATTGAAAATGAGAAGTTTGCCAAGACAATTACCACGACAATACAATACCATTATTGTAGCTAATTTTGGAGATTGTGGGCTTCTTGTCTAAAAAGATCCCCAAAAAGCAGAGGTGTGTGAACGTAAGAACCGTCGGATAAATGTATGATGCGGTCGGAAACAATGGGTCAAACTCCCCAGATCTGAAGACAGTCACGACTTTGAATATCTGATACTGAAAACGTGAAATATATCACAAAACCTTAAATGTTTGTGCCAGATGAAGCTGAAGCTGTAAAGAAGGCATCTTGTTTTGGGTAATTCTACAATTTGAAAAGCAACATGCATTCTTCTGGACACCTAGATAATGGTGCAAATGTTTTTTACTCATCACTCTAAAAAGCATTAAAGGGAATCTAGCGATGAAAACGTAGAAACTTCGTAGTTTTAACCCTTTACCTAACCTGAAAAGCAGACGACACTTGCAAAAATAATTTTTGAATAACTAATTTTTTTCATTTTTTGTCTCAAAAACATAGGTTATGACCCCTCGTTGGAACAAGCTCGATGAGCTCGTTCCAACGAGGGATCATAACCTATGTTTTTGAGACAAAAAATGAAAAAAATAATGAAAATTAATTGGCGATTTTTGAGAATAGCGCTGGCCGGTTTTGGCCGTTACGTTAGGTAAAGGGTTAATCAAGAAACGTCGTGAATTTTAGTGTGTCGCAGATGGCACCTTAATCGTGGTCGTATCTCTAGAACATGCATCAGATATTGAGCACTCGACCTAGATGCATGTCGGCGAGTCTGAGAGCACATCTAGAAGTTTGTCATCGCGTGGCCTTGACCTCCAAAGGCAAATATTGTTTCAAGGACCCTCTATATAATGTTAAAGTCGGGAGCTCTCGAGAACACAGATAACTGGCTAGACTTCGAACATGTATTTTAATTAATTTCGTGATCCCGTGACATTGGAATTTAACATCTCAAAACAATACCTGTTCAGAAGTTACCAAGAACCGCACCTGCGCCAAATTTGTTGACGGAAGACTGTGACATTTTTGTCGAGAGCTCAATCATACCCCCTCCTCTCCATCCCACAGACACAATACACACACACGGGTGTTAGTAACAGCACTTACGCGTTTCGATTATCGTCGGTGTGATGGATGGAAACCAATAGTTATTTCTTACTAAAAGCGGGTCATGACATGATTGGCTGTTTTAACTAAAACGGGAGGAATTGTTGTCCTGTGTATATCTCACAGCCCACTTTTATCGCGGTCTAGTTTGTAGAGAGTTGTGGTATTACAAATGTCATACATTATAATGATGTACATTTAAAGTAAAATAAATAGGGCCCTGCGAAGCTCAAAGATTCGATTCGATTTGGAATCTTAAGTTGCTATTCGGTTCGATTCGAATCGGCTGCACGATTCGTTTCCTTTCCAATCTTTTCACTGGAATATAGCTTAGCATCAGTCATCTTCGTCGTCTCACGATATATAATTCTGGTGGAAATTGTACATAAATAGTATTGACAATAAAGACTGAGTGTAGTTTCCGACATCTAAACTGAAACATCTGTACCTATATATGCCACCAGCCATGCAAGTTCAAGTCTAACTAGACACTGCCACTGTTGAATAAAGTTTCCAGTTTTCTGTTTTTGAATTATAATCCTTCCTTGGTTATATTCCAACTCCATCACCAAGGCATGCATTCGACGAAGGCATGCCTTGGTGATATGGAGTTGGAATATTTTATCAGGCGGGACTTGAGCCATCACTGTCGAAACAAACCAGGTTTACAGCATCTCCTTCCCCCAGTCGGTCATCTCCAAAACGTCCCTGTTTCGATTCGAGATTCGCTTCGAATTCGAATAGTAAACCCAATTCGATTCGATTCAAAGCGAAAAGGGGTGATTCGCAGGGCTATAAAATTAAAACGCCTAAAGGGGGTGAATAAAATCATGTTAAAAATCGAACTACTTGTATGAATCCTGAATTTCCATCAGCGAATTAAATGAATAAAATTAATCCAGAAAGAACACAAAACAAACTAAACTGTATCGCAAAAAAATTTTACTTTCATAAACTTTCCGCAACCAGGGAAATGCAGAAGTTAAAGATAAACTGAAGAATGGAGGTCCTTCTTTGTTTCAAAAGCAAATTTTCTTAGGAGAGTAATGCGTGAACTTCAATAAACATGTAATTCACGTGCACGAACATTTTCCATTACAACTCCTCTCGCAGAACCAAAGTTTCCACAGGCAACATATGCACGTAACCTATTGGTTCAAAAATGTAATAAGTTCGCCATGGCTCAACGGGTACGGTCGTCGAACACAAACTTCGAACATCCGGATTCTAAGGTTGTAGGTTCAAACCTCGTCTGCTGAAAAATTTACATAACGTTACAACTGAGAATTTATTTTTTCGCTATAAACCCAAATGATTTTCACTTGATTCTAATAGGCTGACTTTGAAGTGCTCTTTTCAACTCTACTGATTTGAACATGTCCCGAATCATGGAATCAGCGGCCTGCAATGGGGTAAAACTCGACTGATGAGCTGACTGACTTACACATTTCCAAACAAAATGTTAGTGGCGCAATCGGTTGAATTGCACATTTTCTTAATAACCCGTTCCAGAGTTGTGGGTTCGGTTCCCGGGAGATCCCAGAAGTGAATGAATATTTTGGGCAGTGAAGTTCGCCAAAATAAAATTCTTCTTTCTCAGATTCAAGCTTTGGTTGATCCAAACAATTTAGAACTGAACAATTATAACGTTGATTAGTTGTGTTCTGCACTCATGATAGTACAGACTGGGTTTAAACCAGTCTACACTATTATTAATACAGAACACAACATTCGTTGTGTCATTATCGCAGCTGGTAAAACCGATTGTTTTTCTTGTTGAATCGATGCATTCTGTTCATCACGAGATCAAACCCCGTATGAATCGCCGCCTGAAATACGTTTTTTATGAAACAAAGAAAATTTAAGTTTTTCTATTACTCTTTAAGTTGATAAGAGCTTAACAGACTATCGAACCGATTTTTCATCAAATTAATTAACCTATTCTTTAAGTTTACAATAACAACGTTTACGCAGTTGCGTTTGAAACTGATGAAATTCAGCGTTGGTAAAGTACGCGGACGCCTTTTAGCGTGTTCCTCGTGGATTAGTAGATAAAAGCACAGTCTGCCACGAAGAAGATCGTGAGTTCGATCCCCATCAGAATCGCAGAACGATGAATAAATCAGTAACGTGGTTGTGGTATTCATTTTTATATATCAAAATTATTCTTTTCATTTCTCAAGATCGAATCGAATCAGGGATGTCACCAAAAGGTAGACAAGTGTAATAGATATCGTGTTCGCGGTGGCGCGATATGTTTCGGTGCGGCGCGTAAACCGTGATATCGTGGGTTCGAATCCAAGCGGCGTCAAACTAAACTAAACTAAAAATAAACAACTAAAATAAAAAGCGATGTGATAAACATAAACCAACATAAAAAATAGGCACATTGTAATAAAATGAGTGAGTTGTTCAAGGTAGAAGGTAAGTGACGAGACAGCATAAGGAAGGTGAGAGAGGAAGCGGTAAGAAGGTAAGTGAGGGAACGGCATGTGGAAAAGGTAAGTGGCCAGAAAACCCGAATTTTTAAACTTTTTTCCCCTTTTCGGCATTATTTTTTGCTTCACAGATGAAAAATGTCCCCTATGCGGATTTGAACTCACAACCCTGCAACTCACAACTTGGCGCGTTACCACTCGACCACCGACTTCCATGTAATTACAAAACGGGAACTACTATTTAACTTTGAAGTTCACCAGGCACTGTTTGGTCGTAGTTTGACTGAATATTTTTCTCGACACACTGGAAGTTTTCAATTTTTAGAAAAGCAAACGTCTTTCAAAATCATATTTTTCCTTGCTGCTTTTATACATTTTTTTGCAATTGTTGCATGGGGAAAAAAATGTTTATAAATGATATCCTTCACTGCGCTCCGAGATCAGATGAAAGCCGGTGCCTTTCATCTGATCTCAGATTTCAGTAAAGGGTAATTTGAAATTGACCAGGGTGCCGCTGCGCGTGTTTGAACGTAGGGAAATTCCAAGTCCGCTTCAAGCCTTCATTTGAGGATATGGTAAATAGGCTCGGAAAAAACGTTGAGCCGAGGGAGGGAGGAGAAATGGGTCTCATTTTTAAATTTGAGGACTGACGTCAAGTTCATCAAATTCCATGTCCGCTTTTTTGAGAATATGGTGACCAGGTTCGAAACAACGCCGAGTCGAGGGAGGGAAGGAGGGAGGGAGGGAGGGAGGAGAAAGGAGTCTCATTTTTAAATTTGAGGGCTGGCGTCTTGTTCATCCTCCCATCTTACTTTTTAAGTTCACAGTCTGGGATCAGAGCACTGGACACTGTGTGATAAAATGATAATTCTCTCCTCGGTTTGCAGTTTGGGCAAAGTAAGATACTATATCTCATATATGAGACTTGCGGCACTTGCCAGTGAGAAAACACAAATACGGACTGGACTGATACGGATGTTCAAAACGAAAGATCACGTTTCGAATTATAAAATGGACTCAGTTTGTTTCTTGTTCTGTTTAGTCGACAGCAAGGATCAAATTAGACGCCTCAAATCTGTAGAAATTGCGAATCATTAATAATCATTAAGCAACATCATTAATTTTCCTCTCGCAAGTCCTGCTTGGTTCCTGGAGGTCGTTAACTCCATTCTTCACTTTCCCACAAGTAGGTTTTTGAACGAGTTTACGAATTTCGATCAACCAGTTTCACATTTTCATATGTCTACTTAAAATTCCACAACTTGCGACAGACAGGTGTTCTTTGAATTTTGGAAGGAAATCCCCCCCCCCACCAACACACTTAAAAAAATAATTTCACTTTCTTTCACTTTTTCTGATTCAGAATAGTGGTTCTGTTCGGAGTCTTCCTTAAAATGACATCTTATTTTCAAATGTGTACTTAAAATTCCATTATTTGCGACATACAAGTGCCCTTCGAAATTGGGAAGGAAATGCCCCCCCCCCCCCCCACACCCACACCCACTGACTTTAAAAAATTCATTTCATCTTTTTCACATTTTCTTATTCAGATGAATGTTTCTGTTACGCGTCTTTCTATACTGAGTTTAACCCTTTGAACCCCAGGGGCAGTTTTTTCCGACTAGGAACATTGTACGCCATAACATCATTATATAGGGTGAGTATAGGGTGGAGTAGACCAATCAATATTTTCAACGTGCAGCCCCGAGGCTGCACGTTGAAAATATTGATTGGTCTACCCCAAATCATGAATATGGGCTATTCTAATTGCTGCCATTGAAATGGCATGGAAGATACCACTAGAGTTCAGAGGGTTGATTGATAAATGCTGTCAAAATCCAATCAAAAACTACAGTTTTCAGATTATTATGTTGGTATGTTTCCCCTCAATTTGTATATTCCAGGCCTGTTTTCGAGCTCTTTCCTTCGTGGAACAGCGGAAACTCCAAATCAAAGCCCAAGAGAAATGTGCTAGCACGTGATTTATTTATTTATTGGTGTTTAAGATCACTTTCAGCATCTATGATGATATCACGACCGCAGCACAAAAATAAAGTCAACTTTAGCCCATATTTTATCAGTTACCAGTGAGGCAGAACTTGTTTAGCACAGTTCAGCATCACCTCACGGGGGAAGGTGGATGGGGCGGGGTGGGGTGGGAGTGGGGGTGGGACGTAGAATTGAAAAATGCATTAGAAGTTTTTTTAAATCCTTCATTTTCAATCAGCGGCAAATAATACCATGTTTGTTGTATATGTTTTTATTATTGTTTATTGGAGAATGTCCCTGGACAGAACATTTATTGAAATTATTTTTTTCAAAATTAATCAAGCATTCTATCAGTTAAAAAGAGTTGGGAGGGAGAGGGGGGGGGGGGGGGGGTATCTCTGTTTTCATTTTTCTAGCACAAAATACTGCATTCAACTTCACGAAAACTACCTCATTCCAATTTACCGGGGGCTTTCAAATGCTACTCTCAAATCAGAGTTTAACGTTATTTCAAGAGCTCCTCTTGTAGACTTTTAAGGAACGGGTGACCAGGACTAAAATATCTACAAATGACCAGATCATGGGGTTTTTTCCTGAGATTATCCAACAACCCCTTCTCTCAATAATACGTCACATGTTGAATTCAAATTGCGATTTATTTAACCCTCAGATTCCAAGATAATCACTGCCATGCTGTATATGGCCTACACGTGCACGGCTACAGGTGACTTTACGTGTTTCTACATTATTGCTGGCTGCCTGTGCAGGCATCCAACAATAATGTAAAAACACTGTCAAGATGAAAGGATAATTTCTAGATACTTAGTCAACTCCGCAAGAAGTGTTTTCTTGTCAAGTCTTGGCTCTCTGTGTTGCCAGGCAAATGTTATTATTAGTAATATCGAGGAAAAAGCATGGCCGTATTATTCATAAGGCTGACTAGGCTGAAGCGTAGGAGCCCATAGGGACAGGGGCCCACCATTTTTTTGTGTGTGGGGGGGGGGGGGGGGGGGCTGAGGCATTGTTACCAGCGCCTTAGGGCACCAATGGTTAAAGGCACTTTGCGCCGTAGCGATACATGTACATATGTATTTATCCATATAAAATAAAAACTCTCATAAGTATACTATATATATATATATATATACACTTCATCAAATATTTTATATAACTTCGTCAAATTGCCGTCATGCTCGGAAGTTTACTTCCTTCTAAGCGGCTTTCATTTTTGACTAATACTTATTCCGTTACGTTAAGTGCCGTACCAATGTGTATCGCGTCATGGGAACGTAAAATTTAGCGTATCAATTTTATAATTCCCATTCAACAATTAGGATCAGCGTGACGCTAAATTTTACGTTCCCATGACGCGATACACATTGGTACGGCACTTAACGTAACGGAATAAGTATTAGTCAAAAATGAAACCGCTTAGAAGGAAGTAAACTTCCGAGCATGACGGCAATTTGACGAAGTTATATATATATATATATATATATATATATATATATATATATATATATATATATATATATATATATATATACAGTACATAGTACATTATTTTATGCTTATTTAAATAATATGGCAGGTTGTGAGTAGAATTCTTCAGGAGACCCGCAAAATGGATATAGGGCTGTGGCATAGTGCCTACCGTACCAGGTTCGGGCTGTAGTAGGGTGACAGATTGAAGTGTCGGAGGGGCCCCGTCCTGAAGTACCTAAAAGCCTGGGGTCCGGCCATGGGTTAACACGGCACTGGAAAGAAGGTGATACGAGTGATATAAAATCTAATTTACTAGTACGAGTTGTGAAGACTGCAAATTGTCCCTTTCTTGGAGAGTGCAAAGTGGCTGGAGTGGATGTGATCGTTCTCGTAGAAAGAGGCGTGTTGACCAATAACCAACTAAAAGTAAATCAATAACAGCGTTTGCGGTTTTTATTAAAAAAAAAGGAACAGTTGTTTTCCGTTGAACTTCCAGCTCATTTCGACTGCCACTGTACTTGTAAATAAACTACAGCACTTTAAGTGCAAAACAAAAAGGGAAACAAAAAATGAGAAATGAAAATAAAATAAAACGTATTTTGAGTTGGAGGAACAAATCAAATTAAAAATTAAAGCCGACTACTTGTTTTAATCCAGTATTCCCATCAGCGAATCAAATGAATAAAAATAATCCAAAAAGAACACAAAACAAAATAAAATTTATCACAAAACTTTATTCTCGTGAAATGTTCATAACCGATGAAACAAACTGAAGAATGAGGTCATTTTTTGTCACATATTTTCTTGCTTTGATTGCCTGAACATCAATTAGCATGTGATGCACGTGCTTGAACATTTTCATCAGTTTCTTTGCTGTCACAGAAACCAGGTCTCCGTGTCAACCAATTACTCATTATCCAAATGTCACAATATAAACATAAAAATCACGCCCCGTGACCAAAAAATGAAAATGATTCAAAAATTGTATTTGTGTGATTTTGTTTCAAATGTTTGAAGCATTAAAAAGATTGTCTATTGTCAAATTTGTTGCTTTCGCCATTAGATATTTTATTAAATTCGCCGTAGCGCAGAGCATTCGATATGAAGTGCAACAAACGGATTCGATTCTTCTGAATTCTGGTGGTGAAGGTTCAATCCTTGCCTGGAGACAACATTTTCATGACAACTGAAGATCGTTTTTACAAATAAAAGAAACAAATTCCAAACATGTATCAAAACTCTAGCTGGAGAAATAAATCGAAGAACAATACATCTGAATATGCCACCGTCTCTTCTTTGGATTTCCCTTCAAACAATAGCGTACCGACAGACAAATCGTCCCTTGAGTTCCAATGTGTTCTATGTGTCAGTCGGCACATAGAACACATTGGAACTCAAGGGACGAAAGAAGTAAAGTCTCTGACCCTAATAAAAGAAAATAACGTATATAGCTCGACTGTTTTTTTACACATACGTCGTTCAGATCACATTATTCCTCGATTCGCTATTCACTGAAGTGTGTGTGTGGGGGGGGGGGGGGGGGGGGGGGGGCGTTGCGGTAACCTGTTCTCGTCAGATCACCGAAGTTAAGCAACATCGAGCCCTGTTGATCCTTGGATGGGTGACCGTCTGGGCGATCGATTCGGACTCTCGCGTTGTGTCCATGGGCAAGGCACTTAACCCCGGTTGTCCACATGGGGGCACGATGACGCCGTGTACTAAGGCGTACTGCACGTCAATGGTGCGCATGCCTTCAACCAATCTAACCCTGCCTAGCTGTGCTGCAGTGCGTTATTACGATGTTGGGTAGCTGACAGCTGCTCGTCGTTGCTCGGTAGTTCTTTCCGGGTACTCCACCCGTAAAACTGTCACGGTCATGATTAGCCATTGTGCATGGACCTTAAACACCAATAAATAAATAAATAGAAATATTAACTGAAGTCTTCTTGAAGATGTTTCATGTGGCGCAGTTCATTAGGCCATTCTGTCTTGTAAATTCAAAATATGGTGGCGAGGGTTCATTCCTCATCAGGGAAGAAATCACATGTTAAATAAATTTTGGGCAGTGCAGATTTCTCGGATAATGTTCAGATGAATTTCACCAAAATTAAAATCCACTGTCTTCGATTTTAGCATCGCTTGATGCAAACAATGTAGAACTGTATAAATGATAAGGCATATTGGTTGTGTTCTGTACTGATGATAAAGCAGACTGGCTCTAAACCAATTTGCATTATCATAAATACAAAAAGCAGCATCCGTTGTGTCAATAGCGCAGCTGGTTAACCCTTTACCCAACGTAGACGATTTCAAAATTTATTATTTGAAATATCATTTTTTTTAAATTTTTTCAAAAAATTTCAACAAAACCATATCATGTGACCTCTCTTTGGAACGAGCTCGTCGAGCTCGTTCCAAAGAGGGGTCACGTGATATGGTTTTGTTGAAATAGCTCGTTCCAAAGAGGGGTCACATGATATGGTTTTGTTGAAATTTTTCGAAAAATAATATTTTTTCAGCTGCTGAATTTGCATATTACGCGGGCGGATGCGGGCGATTCGTTGGGTAAAGGGTTAATTTAGGTTTACGTGCACAGAAAAGGGTGGGGTGGGGGTGGTATTCGTTTATTTAATTTTTGAGCTCATGTTTCCACATATTGTTTAATTGCTATATCCACATTTGTCTGTGATATTTATACATATTTTTAGATTTTATTAATAAAAAAAAAAAATTAGGTTAAACCGTTGTTTTTTTTCTTGTTAAATCGATGCATTCTGTCCAGTGTTGGATCAAACCCCACATGATTCACCACGTGAAATACATTTTTATGAAACAGAAAATTCCAGTTTTTCTTCGACTCTTCAGATTTAAAGGGATTTCATAGACTATCGAAGACACTTAATTGATTTTCATCAAATTAATTAAACTGTTCTTTTAAGTTTACAATAACAACGTCCATGCAGTTTATGCAGTTGCGTTTAAAATAGATAAAATTCAGTTTTGGTAAAACATATGGCCGTTAGTTGCTGTATTCTTGGTGACTGAGTAGATGAGAAGTTATTGTCTGGGTGGAACCTTTCACTCCTCGGATGTTTTAGTGATATTCCACTCTCCGCTTACTGTAACTGACGACAGCAAAGCAGCCGTTGCAAACGTGATGTAGCATTGATAAGTCTGTGACTGTTTTCAAATCGCCAGTTTTTTAAGTTTGAAGAATCACTCAAAGGATTTATTTAACAAGGTCCCAGTCTGATCAGTTCGGTGTTGGCTTTTTCTAATAACAAAAAAACAAAAAACAAACTCAATTTGGCCTGCGGCGTACAATACGCAATTTTTCAAATATTGTTCATCACCACTCACAAATGGGCTCAAGCCTGTAGCATTTGTCTCCCTTCATGTGACTCCAGACCGGCGTAACATGAAGGGAGACAACTGCTTGTAGTTTGAAATGTGTCGAGAATGTCGAAGTTAAAGCGGCAAACAGACAGATTTATTTTTACGGCACCAAGCTGGAGATAAAGCCTATGCCTATACCTATACACCAGCTTCGTGAAAGCCACCGTGGTTTACATTTTTAAAACATAATAGTAGTACTTACAGATATAGAACGTTTTAACCCTTTACCCAACGTAACGACCAAAACCGGAAGGCGCTATTCACAAAAATCGCCAATTAATTAGTCTGTGTGAAACACACAGACTATTGATTTTGCACGGTTTCTTTTTTTTTCTTCTTCTTCTTCTTCTTCTTCTTCTCATCACTTTTTGTCCACAAGATAACTCGAAAACGAATTGTCCTATCTCGTTGATTTTTGGCATGCTGATAGACAGCCACAAGTTCTTGGCCACCTATGTTTTTCAGATTCCTGGGGTATCAGGGGTGTTTGTAGGGGTGTTTTGAAAGTGGGTCACGCCCATATCTCAGACGTGGTATGACCTACAGACCTGGGACCAACACCAAATGGGTCGACATTCGATGGAGGTTCAAAATATGGGTTAAGGTCCTGGAGGTCATCTAGGGGTCATTGAGTGCATTTTTCAGAATTGCTGGAAATCACATTTTTTTGACCCCCTAAAGTATTCCTGACGTACACACATGCATTTTGACGTAAAAAAGTGGGCGTGGCCAAAATTTTTGAAAGTGGGTCACGCTCATATCTCAAGCATGGTATGACGTATGGACCTGGGACCAACACCAAATGAGTCGACACTCGATGGAGATTCAACATATGGGTCAAGGTCACGGGAGGTCACCTAGGGGGTCATTAAGTGCAGTTTTCATAATTGCTAGAAATCACATTTTTTGACCCCCTAAAACATTCCTGACATACACACATGCATTTTGACTTAAAAAAAGTGGGCGTGGCCAAAATTTTTGAAAGTGGGTCGCGCTCATATCTCAAGCATGGTATGACGAATGGACCTGGGACCAACACCAAATGAGTCGACACTCGATGGAGATTCAAAATATGGGTCAAGGTCACGGAGGTCACCTAGGCGTCATTAAGTGCATTTTTCATAATTGCTAGAAATCACATTTTTTGACCCCCTAAAGCTTTCCTGACATACACACATGCATTTTGACGTAAAAAAAGTGGGCATTGCCAAAATTTTTGAATGTGGGTCATGCTGATATCTCAAGCATGGTATGACGTATGGACCTGGGACCAACACCAAATGAGTCGACACTCGATGGAGATTCAAAATATGGGTCAAGGTCACCGAGGTCACTTGGGGTCATTAAGTGCATTTTATAATTGCTAGAAATCACATTTTTTGACCCCCTAAAGCATTCCTGATGTACACACATGTATTTTGAAGTAAAAAAAGTGGGCGTGGCAAAAATGTTTGAAAGTGGGTCACGCTCATATCCCAAGCATGGTATGACATATGGACTTGGGATCAACCCCAAATGAGTCGACACTCGATGGAGATTCAAAATATGGGTCAATGTCACCGAGGTCACTCAGGGGCAATGAGTGCATTTTTCATAATTGCTGGAAATCACATTTTTTGACCTCCAAATGCTTCCCCAAAATTCAGATGTGCATTTTTTCATGAAAAAAAGTGGGCGTGGCCAAAATTTTTGAATGTGGGTCACGCTCATATCTCAAGCATGGTATGACGTATGGACCTGGGATCAACACCAAATGAGTTGACACTCGATGGAGATTCAGAATATGGGTCAAGATCATGGAGGTCACCTAGGGGTCATTAAGTGCATTTTTTACAATTGCTAGAAATCACATTTTTTGACATCCTAAAGCATTCCTGACATACACACATGCATTTTGACGTAAAAAAAGTGGGCGTGGCCAAAATTTTTGAATGTGGGTCACGCTGATATCTCAAGCATGGTATGACGTATGGACCTGGGACCAACACCAAATGAGTCGACACTCGATGGAGATTCAAAATATGGGTCAAGGTCACCGAGGTCACTCAGGGGTCAATGAGTGCATTTTTCATAATTGCTGGAAATCACATTTTTTGACCTCCAAATGCTTCCCCAAAATTCAGATGTGCATTTTTTCATGAAAAAAGTGTGTGTGGTCAAAATTTTTGAAACTGGGTCAAGCTCATATCTCAAGCATGGTGTGATGCATGGACCTGGAGCCAACACTAAATAAGTTGACACTTGATGGAGGTTCAAAAATGTGGGTCAAGGTTTCGGAGGTCACTTGTGGTCATTGAGTGCATTTTTTCAGAATTGCTGGAAATCACATTTTGTGACTCTCTAAAGCATTCCTGAAGTCCATACATCCATTTTTACGTAAAAAATTGGTGTGGCCAAAATTTGTGAAAGTGGGTCATGCTCATATTTCAAGTATGGTATGATGTATGGACCTGGGACCAATACCAAACGAGTCGACACTCGATGGAGATTCAAAATTTGGGCCAAGGTCGAACAGGAGTCACGAGGGCTATTACCAGAATTGCTGGAAATCATATTTTTGAACCTCCTTGTGCATTCCCTTGATTGGTCCCTTTGAATACTGTGAAGATATATACCTTATCTGGTTTCTTGGAAAAAATTAACTGATTTTTGAATGAATATCTATAAATACTGTCATTGAAAACCTATTTCTTATTTCTTTAAAACTATCTATTTTATCCCCAAAAGAAGCCTCTAAAGTATTCCCATTACATTCATAGAGGGGCACGGTGGCTAAGCAGTTAGAGGTGCAGGCTGCAAGCCGAGAGGTTCTCAGTTCGAATCCTGTCTGCGGCAACTGCCTTGTGTCTTTGGGCAAAAACACTTCACCCCCATTGCCCACATAATGGCATAGTGATGTTGTGTACTAAGACATACTGCATGCCGATGATACACTTGCACTAACCCTGCTTGTGTGTAGTTAGCATGTTGGGGATCCAGACAGTTGCTTGTTGTTGTTGTTTGGTAGTTCTCTGTGTTCTCTCGTTTCCTCCATCCGTAAAACTGTACGACATGAGGCGGGCCGAGCTGTTGAAGTGTCGTTAAACCCCAATAAATTAATAACATTCATAGAATGTCTTCTATGCACTGTTTGTCAACATGATAACCCAAATACAATCAATCCTATCTCAATGTTTTTGGTATACTGATAGACTGCCTGCCATTGGTATTTGGTCATCTATGATTTGTAGGCATGTGGGACCTTCGGGCTCTAGATGTTAAAAATATGTTTACAACATTTATTTATTATTATTTATTGATGTTTAAGGTCACATATTTATGCACAATGGCTAATCATGACCGTGACAGTTTTACGGGTGGAGGAAGCCGGAGTACCCGGAGAGAACCACCGAGCAACGACGAGCAGCGGTCAGCTCCCCAACATCGTAGCTCCGCACTGTATCACAGGCAGGGTTAGATTGGTTGAAGACATGCGTACCATCGACGTGCAGTACGCCTTAGTACACGGCGTCATCGTGCCCCCACGCGGGCAATGGAGATGAAGTGTCTTGCCCAAGGACACAACGCGGGTTTACAACATTTACTGGGAAATGAGTTAGCTGAAGCAGTAACCATTATCTAAAACAGAAATCTCCAGAGAGAAAGCTGAAAGAGAATTCTTTGTTACATTGAACAGCACTGTATATTTATGTTGTATCATGTTACAAAACTTCAGTCTCAGCCATTGAAGAGAGAGAGAAACCTTCACTTTTCAAAGCATTTTTTTCAAAAATATATTTATTCTCAATCATAACTCAGGATTGAGAGGTTTTGGGATGGAGTGGTGTGTGGCTTTCTCGAAACACCTATCACAGTTACAAAGTAATAAAATGGAATATTTGAATGGTAGGATTTTAACCCTCTTAATACTTCGATGTGAGTAAAAAAATATCTTTAATATAACTCATGGCTACAGAATGTTTTTCGCTCTCTTTTCTGAAACATTTAATTCTATGTGGAATGGGACACCTTTTCAGTGTGCTTTCCAAACTAAGGGATTCTTAACCCTTCAGCCAACATAACGGCAAAAACCGGTCAGCTTTATACACAGAAATGTCTATTCAGTTTTAATTACTTTTTCATTTTTGCTTGAAAAACATAGCTTATAATCCTTCATTGGAATGAGATCATTTTTTAAAGGATTTTTTATTTATTGGTGTTTAATATCACATATTTCTGCACAGTGGTTTACCATGACCAGGACAGTTTTACGGGCGGAGGAAGCCAGAGTACCTGGGGAGGAGGACCTCCGGGCAACAGCGAGCAACTATCACATTCCCCACATACTAACTCCACACAAGTAGGGTTAGCATTGGTTGAATACAGGTGCACTATCGATGTGCAGTACGCTTTAGTACACATCGCCACCATGCACCCACGTGGGCAATGGGGTGAAGTGTCTTGCCCAAGGACAGAGTGAGGACCGCTCGACTTGCAGTCTGCACCTCTGCCAACTCAGCCACTGCGCCCCCATTTAACCCTTTACCCAACGGAGACGATAGCAAAATTTATTATTTCAAATATCATTTTTTTCAAATTTTCCAAACAATTTCAACAAAACCATATCATGGGACCCCTCGTTGGAACTAATATTTTTTCAATTTCTCAATTTGCATATTACGCGGGCAGATGCGGCCGATTCGTTGGGTAAAGGTTTTTTAAAATTTTTATTGGTGTTTTAAGGTCACATATTTCTGCACAATGGCTAACCATGACCGTGACAGTTTTATGGGTGGAGGAAGCCGGAGTACCCGGAGAGAACCACCGAGCAACGGCGAGCAACTGTCAGCTCCCCAACATACCAACTCCACACAAGCAGGGTTAGCATTGGTTGAAGACAGGTGCACCATCGACGTACAGTAGGCCTTAGTACACAGCGTCACCGTGCCCCTACGTGGGCAATGGGGGTGAAGTGTCTTGCCCAAGGACACAACGCGGTTTCCGCAGGTGGGATTCGAACTGAGGACCTCTCGGCTTGCAGCCTGCACCTCTACCATCTGGTTAAAGGGTTAAAGGATTAAAATGGAATATTTAAAGCGAATATTTTAACCCTCTGAAAATCTTAATATGGGGGCACGGTGGCGCTGTGTACCAAAGCGTACTGCACTTCGATGGTGCACCTCTCTTCGAAAAAATCATTGAGAATAATGAAAACCATTTCCATTCTCACAGTGTTGTTCTAAACATACATGTATATAGATGGGACCTCGGTATTTTGACAATGCCAATAAGTCTTCAGACAGGCTCTTGGGGGGGGGGGGGGGGGGGGTCTTCAAGGCCTTTCAACGTCTACATTCCAACATTACTGAACCTTTTTACTTGCAATATATTTTCCAGAGGTACCATGCATGCACTTCATCATTGCCTTGCTAATATGAACATTAACCATCATCTACAAATATGGCAGATCTGGAGTTGGTGAGCCAATATTTATAAAGTAGTTTATGCTCATACTTCAGGTTTAGTATGACCTATAGTAATGGTACCTACACCAAATGAGTTGAAACTTGCTGGAGGTTCAAAATGTGGTCCACCTCTATGCGGTCAAGAGAGATCATTAAATGCATACTTTTTCGACCTATTGGGAATTTCATTTTATACCAATTAATGCAGTTCTGAAGATTATTCATGTATCTCATCATTCAAATAAATGGTAGCGGCAGTAATGTCCATTTCTGATTCCTTGATCGAACCCTATAAATGGTGTGCACATATATGCCTTTTCGGGTTTCTTAGAAAAATTGTTCTGATTCCTGTATGAATATTTTCTCCATGAAAGAATTTCACAAAAAGCAGTGGGGAGAAAGCTGTGACTGTCAAATACAATAACATGATCTATTTATTTAATTTCATTGTACAGAATTAATTCCCAAACCAAGTTAATATAAAAACAAACAACTTGATCATGAAGAATTCCAGAAGTTATTGAAACCTATCACAATACTGTCAGGATGCCGGTAAAGGATGCAATACTGACATAGTTGAATGTTCTGTTAACTGTGTTAGTGCTATGACTGTTTAAAATTAATTTATTAGAGAAGTTCTAGTTTTATGTATGCCTTGTTTAGGTCACTAGATGCTCTTTTAAGAGCAGGCTTTCAAATGAGCTCTTGGGTTTTTTAAAGGTTTTTATGACAATATCTCCGACATAGAGTTTATGCACCCTTTGTCAGCGCGACAACTCAAATACGGACCGTCCTATCTCTATGCATTTTGGCATGCTGGTTAACAATAACCAGTTTGCACTCATCTATGTTTTTTTCATCCGTTCGATCTGAATGTCAGATGACAGATCTGAAGTTGGTGGAGCCATTATTTTAAAGTGGGTTGCGCTCATTCTTCAATGTAGATGTGGACATAGGACTGAGTTAAACATTGCTGGAGATTCAATATATGGTCCACCTGAATGAGGTCATCAAGTGCATATTATTCAGAAAGACTGGGAAATGCATTTACTCCTTAATGTATTTCTAAAGTTTATGAATGTATTTCATCACTCAAATTAGTGGGCAGAGCCAAAATTGTCCATTTCTGATTCGTGTATCGAACCCTTTAAATGCTGGTCACATATATGCCTTTTCTGGTTTCTTATAAAAATTGTTCTGATTCCTGTATGGATATCTGTAAATACTGTTAACGAAAAACCCATTTCTGATTTGTTAAAAAATATTTTACACCAGAAGATAAGCCTCCATAAATTCTCTTTCTGTAGAGTTTATTCCTGATACTTTAACCTTTTTTCACAGAGACTTGAATTTACTGGATGCAGTAAATTCTGTTTCTCTAGTTCAACTTGATATTGTATGAATTATCTATGCCTATTTTATTTTTATTTAGTACTTTGAAAATAGTGTGACATTAAATGGAACAAATTCTTTCCTTTTCATTTAATAAAATCTTGAAGTTCAATTTTTTTTAGTTTGGGGAAAATGTCCACTCTTTTCTTCCTATCTAGGGGAAAATGTCCACCCTCTCATTTGAAATTAGGGGAAAATGCCCTAGGTGACACGTTTTTTAGGGGAAAATGTCCTAAGGGAAAATGTCCGGAACCCAATCCCGGGAACGGCAAATTCGCGGCTCCCGGTTCTGAAGGCAGTCTGGATATCGGGAAATTCAGAGACATGGGCCTGGAAACAATCATTCATTTGTCAATAAATGATTTAGCTTTCGCGTGGTATATCGATTTTCGTTACTGTTTCATTTTTTGTCATTTACACCAAAATGTATGCGGTGGTTCAAAACTTTTTACATGTATGACAATGTTAAATAAGTTGGGTTAAAAATTATTCCAAATCAACTGGGTTGAGAGAATATGACCCAAACTATGAACCAAACTGAGTTCATATTCACTCAACCAGGTTGATTTGGGTTGATTTTTAACCCACTTGATTTTAGAGTGTTGTATACATCAAATACATGTATGTTAGATTTTGAAATGGTTATTTTCTAGAAGACTTTTTAAAAATGTTTTCGACCATTACAGACTTTTAAAATGATGGACCTTTCTATGTAGTGAAAAAATCCACTTAAACATTCCTTCAGTAATTTATTTATTTACTGGTTTTTAAGGTCACATATTTCTGCACAATAAATGATTGACTAAATATAAAACCAAGTTTGGTCAATCATTTATACCCAAGTCGCCCATTTTAGAGGACTTCCACCCATGCATTGGTAACTGGGTCCTATTTTACCAGTAAAACAACACTTGTTCAGTTTAAACAATATTTATTTCCGAGTTCAATAGACTCAATAAGTGAAAACAATTACAAACAAGAGGCCCCAAGGGGCCTGAGGGTGCTCACCTGACATGGTAGCCTAAATTTATATCAACCCAGAGAATTGATTTCAACAAGTTGCATCTGCTCCTCCTAAGAAAAGCTTATACCAAATATCCAAAGATTCTGACCAGTGGATCTAAAAAAAAGAAGATTTTTAAAGAATACTCCTCATATTGAACTAAGTTATAATTCAGGCTCCCACAGGGAGCCCATATATGAACCCAGGGACTTGGCTTTAACAAACTTGAATCTCACCCCCTAAGGATGCTGCACACCAAATATCAAAACATTCCGACTGCTGGATCTGAAGAAGAAGATTTTTAAAGAAAAGTCCTCATTTTGAACTAAGTTACAATTCGAGCTCCCACAGTGAGTCCAAATATGGACCTAGGGACATGGCTGAAGAAGAAGATTTTTAAAGAAAAGTCCTCATTTTGAACTAAGTTACAATTCGAGCTCCCACAGTGAGTCCAAATATGGACCTAGGGACATGGCTTGAACAAACTTGAATCTCACCCCCTAAGGATGCTGCATACCAAATATCAAAACATTCCGACTGCTGGATCTGAAGAAGATTTTTAAAGAAAACTCCTCATTTTGAACTAAGTTATAATTCGGGCTACCACAGTGAGCCCAAATATGAACCCAGGGTCTTGGCTTGAACAAACTTGAATCTCACCCCCTAAGCATGGTGCATACCCAATATCAGAAGATTCTGCCTGCTGGATCTTGAGAAGAAGATTTTCAAAGAAATTTGCCTGAAATGCACTAAGTTCAAATTTGGGCTCCTATACTGAGCCCAAATATAAACCCAGGGGGCCGATTTGAACAAACTTGAATCAGATCCACCCCACAATGTTGCATACCAAATATCAAAAGATTCTGCCTGCTGGATCTGGAGAAGAAGATTTTTAAAGAAATATGCCTGAAATGCACTAAGTTAAAATTTGGGTTCCTATACGGAGCCCAAATACAAACCCAGGGGGCCGATTTGAACAAATTTGAATCAGATCCACCCCACAATGTTGCTTACCAAATATGAAAAGATTCTGAAGCTGGATCTGGAGAAGAAGATTTTTAAGAAATTTGCCTGAAATGCACTAAGTTCGAATTTGAGCTTCTATAGTGAGCCCAAATATGAATCTAGGAAGCCGATTTGAACAAACTTGAATCAGATCCACCCCACAATGTTGCATACCAAATATCAAAAGATTCTGCCTGCTGGATCTGGAGAAGAAGATTTTTTAATAAATTTGCCCGAAATGCACTAAGTCCGAATTCGGGCTTCTATATTAAGCCCAAATATGAATCCAGGGGGCCGATTTGAACAAACTTGAATCAGATCCACCCTGCAATGTTGCATACCAAATATCAAAAGATTCTGCCTGCTGGATCTGGAGAAGAAGATTTTTGAAGAAATTTGCCCGAAATGCACTAAGTTTGAATTCGAGCTTCTATAGTGAGCCCAAATATGAATCCAGGGGGCCAATTTGAACAAACTTGAATCAGATCCACCCCGCAATATTGCATACCAAATATCAAAAGATTCTGCCAGCTGGATCTGGAGAAGATGATTTTTTAAGAAATTTGCCTGAAATGCACTAAGTTCAAATTCGAGCTTCTATAGTGAGCCCAAATATGAATCTAGGAAGCCGATTTGAACAAACTTGAATCAGATCCACCCCACAATGTTGCATACCAAATATCAAAAGATTCTGCCTGCTGGATCTGGAGAAGAAGATTTTTTAAGAAATTTGCCTAAATGCACTAAGTTCGAAATCGGGCTCCTATACTGAGCCCAAATATGAACCCAGGGGGCCGATTTGAACAAACTTGAATCAGATCCACCCTTCAATGTTGCATACCAAATATCAAAAGATTCTGCCTGCTGGATCTGGAGAAGAAGATTTTTTAAGAAATTTGCCTGAATTGCACTAAGTTCGAAATCGGGCTCCTATACTGAGCCCAAATATTAACCCAGGGGGCCGATTTGAAGAAACTTAAATCAGATCCACCCCACAATGTTGCTTACCAAATATGAAAAGATTCTGCCTGCTGGATCTGGAGAAGATTTTTTAAGAAATTTGCCTGAAATGCACTAGGTTCGAATTCGGGCTTCTATAGTAAGCCCAAATATGAATCCAGGGGGCCGATTTGAACAAACTTGAATCAGATCTACCCCGCAATGTTGCATACCAAAAATCAAAAGATTCTGCTTGCTGGATCTGGAGAAGAAGATTTTTGAAGAAATTTGCCTGAAATGCACTAAGTTCGAATTCGAGCTCCTATAGTGAGCCCAAATATGAATCTAGGGAGCCGATTTGAACAAACTTGAATCAGATCCACCCTACAATGTTGCATACCAAATATCAAAAGATTCTGCCTGCTGGATCTGGAGAAGATTTTCAAAGAAATTTGCCTGAAATGCAGTAAGTTCAAATTTGGGCTCCTATACTGAGCCCAAATATAAACCCAGGGGGCCGATTTGAACAAACTTGAATCAGAACCACCCTACACTGTTGCATACCAAATATCAAAAGATTCTGCCTGCTGGATCTGGAGAAGAAGATTTTTTAAGAAATATGCCTGAAATGCACTAAGTTCGAAATTGGGCTCCTATACTGAGCCCAAATATGAACCCAGGGGGCCGATTTGAACAAACTTGAATCAGATCCGCCCTACAATGTTGCATACCAAATATCAAAAGATTCTGCCTGCTGGATCTGGAGAAGAAGATTTTTTAATGTTTTTCCCATTGCCTACAGTGTTAAAAAGTCCTGAAACTGTACCCTATGATAAAACCGATGGCAATTTTTTTTTACCAATCCTTTCTGTTGGTCCTAAGGAAGCTGCACACCAAATAAAAATTCTCAGTGCTGTGCAGTTTTGGAGATATGGGCGTTTTAAATTTTTTCTATTTTTAGCTCCTGCGGTTCCCACGGGGCTGCGGGAAATTTTTTTTTTTTTGCATAAATCAAGTACTCATGACCCAATAAGACCTCACATAAAATTTGGTTCAAATCAGCCTCGGTTTGGAAAATAGAAATTTTGGGCAGGGCAAAAAATTTTGCCCCTCCCATAACGACGCCAAGTATAGCCCCACAAACTTCTCTTGAACAAATCTGAGTCTACACCTCAAAAGAAAGCTGCACACCAAATATCAAGTCTTTGCTACTGCTGGTTCATGAGAAAAAGATTTACAAAGATTTTGGTGCCCCTTGGGGGCGTGGCACCACCCAGGAGGAGGGGCAACTTCATTTGAACAAATCTGAATTGGCATTAGGTAATAAACATTTAGCCAACATTTGAATAAAATTGGGCTAGTGGTGAGCTAAAAACACAGTAAACAAGCACTGCTTCACTTTCAGGGGTTCCCACAGAGTCTTCAATTATAAGAGAGTTCACTGTGACACTCCAATAAACGATAACAATATAAAGTTGTATGAACAAAATGTTGAATTAAAAAAAACTTCAGACACAATATGAGTCCACCCCGGTGTTATTTTCTGATATATGTATTGCATTGCGAGTTTTGTCGGTTATGAACACTTTTATTGTGCAGGAAAAGTTTGTTATATGCTACATTATAAGATACATGTAGCAAAAAATGTCTAACAAATAGTTTTCAATACCCTGTCACGATTATTTTATTTATTTGCTTGTGTTCAGTGTTTCATATTTCTACACAATGGCTAATCAAGACCACAACACGGATATAAAGTCAAGTTTAGTCAATCGTTTATACCCATGTTGCCAATTTTTGAGGACTTCCACCCAAGCATTGGTTGCTTTTTTTTACCAGTCAAACAGAGTCTGTTTACCACAGTAAACAAGCACTCCTTTACTCCCAGGGGTTCCCGTAGGGTGGGGTGATGGTAGTGGGGTCTTGCGGGCGTGGGGTCTTGTCACAATAGATACGGAATACCACTCCTGAAACTAGGCTCATTATGCAATTAATGTTGAATTAATGTTGATCTTTTTCGTAGCAGGTTTTTGGTGTTTGGGTGTGATAGTTGCAATTAAAACATGTTTTCCTCAGACACTTTGGGGCAAAATTGTATACCATAATCAGTGAAGTATCATTCAAGAACCAATAAAAAGACACTCAAGTTATCAGGGGGTACCTACCATGGGTTATATACGATTATAAAACTGTTATTGCGGCTTAGCTATGATTCGGCTTATAGTGATACAATTTATGACATATTGAATAATGCAAGTTAAAATGCATCACTAATTGCAATTATCAAACACTGCACTCTAAGGATAAGTTATCTTGAGGGTGTTCCGTTTGATTAAATTTCTAATATGTTCACCCTGGTGAGACTGGCTGGCTTAGATGTGGAGCAAAGACAATTATGTGAAGTCACGAACAGTTACAGATTTCAGCTGCAGGAACAATTCTGTACAACGATGTATCCAGACCAAATACGAAAACACCAATGACTCTTATTGCCATTGTAGGAAGTATGTAACACAAAAACTACTAAACATTGAATCTGATCGAATCTGTTCTCATCCGCAATTATCTTTCTTCATGTCAGTCCATGCTGGTTCATGCATGTAGTCAAAAAAAAATCAACAATTTGTATGATATTTTACAAAGCTCTCTGAACTCTGTTGAATACCATATATATTGTTGGTGTCTACAACATGTCTGAACACATGGAGAGATAACTATAGGTAAAAAGTTAATGATATGACATTCACGAGTGTTAATTAATTACAATAGAACATGCCTTAAGAGACCGATGTCTTTGGAGACCATGTTTTATATGGACATACCTGGACATACCAGCTTTACTCTATATTTGATTTGTTATGGGAGACCATCTGCCTTAAGAGACCACTTCGGTCTGATAAAACGGATGTTCTTTCAAGACCTGTCCTAATGTACAAGGTCAATCACTCAATACTGTATGATAAAATTGGTTATGGTGCAGTATGGTGTGAAGGATGATGCAGAAGCATGTATTTAGGGGTGGTGGGTGGTTCAGATAACCCCGAAAAAAATTGTAAAACTGGAAAACAAATTACATGGGGTGGGTAGGTGTTTCCTCTGACCGGTCAAAAACAAAAAATCAGCATCAGTGTCGACAAATTTTTTCCCAACTTCCCGTTTTAATTGCAGTTAATACATCAATAGGTATATAATAAAAACAATAATTACTGTTTGTGAGTAGGCACAAGAAATACCTCATTCGTAAAAGAGTGGAAATCCAAGTTTTCACAAGAGCCTTTCATCTGCTCGAGAAAACGTATGTTTCCTTGCAGTCACTTTAGTTTAAACAGTATTTTATTCAAAGAGTAAAAAATAAACACATGCAAAACATATACAACTAGAGAAACAGAATTTACTGCACCCAGTAAATTCAAGTCTGTGTGAAAAGGGTTAAAGTATCAGGAATAAACTATACAGAAGGAGAATTTATGGAGGCTTATTTTCAGGAGTAAATTATTTTCAAACAAATCAGAAATGGATTTTCGTTAATAGTATTTACAGATATTCATACAGCAATCAGAACATTTTTTTATAAGAAACCAGAAAAGGCATATATGTGACCAGCATTCAAAGGGTTCGATACACGAATCAGAAGTGGACATTTTTGGCTCTGCCCATCAAGCTGAGTGATGAAATACGTTCATGAACTTTTGAAATGCATTAAGGTGTAATGAAATGCATTCCCCAGTCTTTCTGAATAATATGCACTGGATGACCTTGGTGACCTCTTTCAGGAAGACCATATATTGAACCTCCAGCAGTTTTTAAATCAGTCGGTATAGTCCCATGTATACACCTACTTTAAAGAAATGGCTCCACCAACTCCAGATCTGTCATTTTTGGGCGATGATAGCAAATATTTATTATGATTTAGAAGCCTCTAAGGCAGTCAGCCTACTGTAGCACACACAAGGCCTCAAACTAGCTGAAAAAACAAAGATGAGTGCAAACTGGTTGTTGGTAACCAACATGCCAAAACGAATAGAGATAGGACGATTTGTGTTTGAGTTATCGAGCCGACAAAGGGTGCATAGACTCTATATTGGGGATAGTGCCATAAAAAACTTAAAAGCCCCAAGAGCTCGTTTAAAGGCCTAATCTTAAGAGCATCTAGTGCCCTAAACAAGGCATACATAAAATAAGATGGTGGAATCTTGAATCATGGCATTTGCGTAAAGAGTGGCAATATGGCAGGAAGCGTGCAAAAGGTTCTACCGTCATAAGTTAAATGATGTTGTTTGATCTTCGCGGTGAAGTATGAAGAGGGCGGTTAAGTATGAAGAGGGTTAAAGACAGACCATTTAAACATTCCATTTCATTAATTCATAATTGTGATAAGTGTTTCGAGAGAGCCGCTTACCACTCGGCCCGAAACCTGTTGATCTTGAGTTATGATTGAGAATGAAAAAAAAATTTAAAAAATGCAATGAAAGGTGAAGGGTTATTTATTCAACTACAATTAATCAAGTGTTGTAAGATAGCTCTGTATAATAAACAACTTTTATTGCCACCTAAAGGATTTTTTTCAACTTGGTTTGGGGATGGAATTTAATTCTGATCTGACAGCTGATAAAAGTAAATATGTGTCAGGCTGTCATCTATAGCAATTTCTCTCTAATTTGATTGTTTACATTATTCTCTTGTGTATATAAATATAAACAGCTATTTCTTTATGATGCTTTTCTTTTACAAAGAAATTAGGGGGTATAAAAAACTCTGTGGCCCAATGGACCACTCCCAAAGGTTCCCTGATAACATAGCTGGGCCAGTACTTGTGACAGGCTACCAGTATGCCAAACAGCCCCAGGACAGATTATTTATTTATTTATTGGTGTGTAAGGTCACATATTTCTGCATAATGGCTAATCATGACCACGATAGTTTTATGGGTGGAGGAAGCCGTAATACCCGGAGAGAACCACCATGCAACGGCGAGCAACTGTCAGCTCCCCAACATACTAATTCCACACAAGCAGGGTTAGCATTGGTTGAAGACAGATGCACCATCGACGTGCAGTACGCCATAATACACAGCGTCACCGTGCCCCCACGTGGGCAATGGGGAAGAATTGTCTTGCCCAAGGACACAACGCGGTTGCCGCAGGTGGGATTCGAACTGAGGACCTCTCGGCTTGCAGCCTGCACCTCTACCAATTCAGACACCGCGCCCCCCCAGGACAGATGATTTGTTTTTGAGTTATCGTCAAGACAAAAGGAAGGGGATAGAAAATATTCATACAGGAATCAGAACATTTTTATAAGAAACCAGAAATGGCATATATGTGACCAGCATTCAAAGGGTTTGATACACGAATCAGAAATGGATATTTTTGTCTCTGCCCACTAATTTGAGTGATGAAATACATTCATAAACTTTAGAAATGCATTAAGGTGTAATAAAATGCATTTCCCAGTCTTTCTGAATAATGCCCCCATATTAAGATCTTCAGAGTGTTTAAATATTCCCTTTAAATACTCCATTTTAATCCTTTAAATGGGGGCACAGTGGCTCAGTTGGCAGAGATGCAGGCTGCAAGGCGTGAGGTCCTCACTCTGTCCTTGGGCAAGCCACTTCACCCCATTGCCCACATGGGTGCATGGTGGCGATGTGTTCTAAAGCGTACTGCACATCGATTGTGCACCCATCTTCAACCAATGCTAACCCTGCTTGTGTGGATTTAGTATGTGGGGGATCTGACAGTTGCTCGTTGTTGCCCGGTGGTTCTTCCCGGGTACTCCGACTTCCTCCACCTAAAAAACTGTTGTGGTCATGATTAGCCATGCATGTGCAGAAATATGTGACATTAAACGTTAATAAATAAATAATCCTTTAAAAAATGAGCTCAATCCAATAAAGGGTCATAAGCTATGTTTTTTCAAGCAAAAATGAAAAGGTAATTAAAACTGAATAGACGTTTCTGTGAATAATGTTGACCGGTTTTCGCTGTTATGTTCGCTAAAGGGTTAAGAATCCCTTACTTTGGAAGGCACACTGAAAAGGTGTCGCATTCCACATAGAATTAAATGTTATGAAAATAAAGCGAAAAACATTAAGTTTCTCAGCTGACAGTACCTGCTTTTGCACTCCGGAGGGATGGAACGGCACAAATCAGAGACATTCTCTTAATGGCACTTTGACACCAAAGGTTTCTGCACTCTCAGTGAGGCTGAGATGAGCGCAGTGAAAGTCTATAGAACTCCTCTAACAAATTAGTTTTAAACAGTCATAGCACTAACATAGTTAACAGTACAGTCGACCATGCCAGTATTGCATTGTTACCGGCACCCTGACAGTTTTGTGATAGGTTTCAACAATTATTCAGTGCTGTTTTATGGAAAGGGTTAACTTTATTCTGCCTGAAATAAAATATGTGCAATCCACATAGAAGTCTGGAGAGGGTTAAAAGCAGTGAACTGAATAATTTACAATTTATTTCCTTGCAAGGCAAAGGGTTTCTCTCAACTTAGTTTCAGGAACTAACATCCCATTATGATGACAAGGTCAGATTTCATTTTGACAGATTACTCGACTGGTGTTTACATAGTCTCCAGTGTGAACATAACATTGTATTGCTTGGGGAGAATTTACTGTATCAGGAAATTGGAGGCTGTGAAAACCCTGTGGCCTACTGAGCCATACTCAAAAAAATGTGATTTCCAGCAATTCTGAAAAATGCACTCAATGACCCCTAGTTGACCTCCGTGACCATGACCCATATTTTGAACCTTCATCGAGTATCGACTCATTTGGTGTTGGTCCCAGGTCTGTAGGTCATACCATGCCTGAGATATGGGAGTGACCCACGTTCAAAATTTTGGCCACGCCCACTTTTTTACGTAAAAATGCATGTGTGTATGTCAGGAATACTTTAAGGGTAAAAAAATGTGATTTCCAGCAATTCTGAAAAATGCACTTAATGACCCCTAGGTGACCTCTGTGACCTTGACCCATATTTTGAATCTCCATCGCGAGTCGACTCATTTGGTGTTGGTCCCAGGTCCATATGTCATACCATGCTTGAGATATGGGCGTGACCCACGTTCAAAATTTTGGCCACGCCCACTTTTTTACGTAAAAATGCATGTGTGTATGTCAGGAATACTTTAAGGGTAAAAAAATGTGATTTCCAGCAATTCTGAAAAATGCACTTAATGACCCCTAGGTGACCTCTGTGACCTTGACCCATATTTTGAATCTCCATCGCGAGTCGACTCATTTGGTGTTGGTCCCAGGTCCATATGTCATACCATGCTTGAGATATGAGCGTGACCCACTTTCAAAAATTTTGGCCACGCTCACTATTTTTACGTCAAAATGCATGTGTGTACATCAGGAATGCTTTAAGGGGTCAAGAAATGTGATTTCCAGCAATTATGAAAAATGCACTCAATGACCCCTAGGTGACCTCCGTGACCTTGACCCATATTTTGAATCTCCATCGAGTGTCGACTCATTTGGTGTTGGTCCCATATCCGTACGTCATACCATGCTTGAGATATGAGCGTGACCCACTTTTAAAAATTTTGGGGCCACGACCACTTTTTTACGTCAAAATGCATGTGTGTACATCAGGAATGCTTTAGGGGTCAAAAAATGTGATTTCCAGCAATTATGAAAAATGCACCCAATGACCCCTAGGTGACCTCCGTGACCTTGACCCATATTTTGAACCTCCATCGAGTGTCGACTCACTTGGTGTCGGTCCCAGGTCTGTAGGTCATACCACACCTGAGATATGGGCGTGACCCACTTTCAAAACACCCCTACAGACACCCCCGATACCCAAGGAATCTGAAAAACATAGATGGCTGAGAACTTGTGGCTGTCTATCAGCATGCCAAAAATCAACGACATAGGGCAATTCCTTTTCGAGTTATCTTGCGGACAAAATAGTGATGAGAAGACAGAACACAGGAGAAGAAGAAGAAGAAGAAGAAAAAAAAGAAGAAAAAAAAAGAAAAGAAAAAGAAACCGTGCAAAAACAATAGTCTGTGTGTTTCACACAGACTAATAAGGAGATATACAACTTAATAATAGGAACATCGATATAAGTTAAGTATAATTGAATAATGGAAAATTGAGATATTGACAGATCAAGCCTGAGCTTATTTTAAGCCGTCTCCTTTCACCTTCAGCATTCACATTTGAGAAGGAGGGATTGACATTTTGTGAAATGTTCTGTACAAGCTGTATTGGAACTGTTTTTGCTGTGAGAGAAAGAGAGAGAGAGAAAAGAATGTGTGAGAGAGATAGGAAAGGGAGAACGAGAGAGAGGGAGAGGAAGAGAGAATGAATGAATGTCACTTTCATGCTATATATTGGCATCTACTCAAAAGACAGTAGATAAATAGAGAAACAGAATTTACTGCACCCAGTAAATTCAAGTCTGTGTGAAAAGGGTTAAAGTATCAGGAATAAACTATACAGAAGGAGAATTTATGGAGGCTTATTTTCAGGAGTAAATTATTTTGAAACAAATCAGAAATGGATTTTCGTTAATAGTATTTACAGATATTCATACAGCAATCAGAACATTTTTTATAAGAAACCAGAAATTGCATATATGTGACCAGCATTCAAAGGATTCGATACACGAATCAGAAGTGGACATTTTTGGCTCTGCCCACCAAGCTGAGTGATGAAATACGTTCATGAACTTTTGAAATGCATTAAGGTGTAATGAAATGCATTCCCCAGTCTTTCTGAATAATATGCACTGGGTGACCTTGGTGACCTCTTTCAGGCGGACCATATATTGAACCTCCAGCAGTTTTTAAATCAGTCGGTATAGTCCCATGTATATACCTACTTTAAAGAAATGGCTCCACCAACTACAGATCTGTCATTTTTGGGCGATGATAGCAAATATTTATTATGATTTAGAAGCCTCTAAGGCAGTCAGCCTACTGTATCACACACAAGGCCTCAAACTAGCTGAAAAACAAAGATGAGTGCAAACTGGTTGTTGGTAACCAGCATGCCAAAACGAATAGAGATAGGACGATTTGTATTTGAGTTATCGAGCCGACAAAGGGTGCATAGACTCTATATTGGGGATAGTGCCATAAAAAACTTGAAAGCCCCAAGAGCTTGTTTAAAGGCCTACCCTTAAGAGCATCTAGTGCCCTAAACAAGGCATACATAAAATAAGATGGTGGAATCTTGAATCATGGCATTTGCGTAAAGAGTGGCAATATGGCAGTTAGCGTGCAAAAGGTTCTACCATCATGAGTTAAATGATGTTGTTTGATCTTCGCGGTGAAGTATGAAGAGGGCGGTGAAGTATGAAGAGGGTTAAAGACAGACCATTTAAATATTCCATTTCATTAATTCATAATTGTGATAAGTGTTTCGAGAGAGCCGCTTACCACTCGGCCCGAAACCTGTTGATCTTGAGTTATGATTGAGAATGAAAAAAAAAATTTAAAAATGCAATGAAAGGTGAAGGGTTATTTATTCAACTACAATTAATCAAGTGTTGTAAGATAGATCTGTATAATAAACAAATTTTCTTGCCACCTAAAGCGTCTTTTTTCAACATGGTTTGGGGATGGAATTTAATTCTGATCTGATAGCTGATAAGAGTAAATATGTGTCAGGCTGTCATCTATAGCAACTTCTCTCTAATTTGATTGTTTACATTATTCTCTTGTGTATATAAATATAAACAGCTATTTCTTTATGATGCTTTTCTTTTACAAAGAAATTAGGGGGTATAAAAAACTCTGTGGCCCAATGGACCACTCCCAAAGGTTCCCTGATAACATAGCTGGGCCAGTACATGTGACAGGCTACCAGTATGCCAAACAGCCCCAGGACAGATTATTTATTTATTTATTGGTGTGTAAGGTCACATATTTCTGCATAATGGATAATCATGACCACGACAGTTTTATGGGTGGAGGAAGCCGTAAAACCCGGAGAGAACCACCAAGAAATGGCGAGCAACTGTCAGCTCCCCAACATACTAATTCCACACAAGCAGGGTTAGCATTGGTTGAAGACAGGTGCACCATCGACGTGCAGTACGCCTCAATACGCAGTGTCACCGTGCCCCCACGTGGGCAATGGGGGTGAATTGTCTTGCCCAAGGACACAACGCGGTTGCCGCAGGTGGGATTCGAACCGAGGACTTCTCGGCTTGCAGTCTGCACCTCTACCAATTCAGCTACCGCGCCCCCAGGACAGATGATTTGTTTTTGAGTTATCGTCAAGACAAAAGGAAGGGGATAGAAAATATTCATACAGGAATCAGAACATTTTTATAAGAAACCAGAAATGGCATATATGTGACCAGCATTCAAAGGGTTTGATACACGAACCAGAAATGGATATTTTTGTCTCTGCCCACTAATTTGAGTGATGAAATACATTCATAAACTTTAGAAATGCATTAAGGGGTAATAAAATGCATTTCCCAGTCTTTCTGAATAATTCCCTCATATTAAGATCTTCAGAGGGTTAAAATATTCCCTTTAAATACTCCATTTCAATCGTTTAAATGGGGGCGCAGTGGCTCAGTTGGCAGAGGTGCAGGCTGCAAGGCGTGAGGTCCTCACTCTGTCCTTGGGCAATCCACTTCACTCCATTGCCCACGTGGGTGCATGGTGGCGATGTGTTCTAAAGTGTACTGCACATCGATTGTGCACCCGTCTTCAACCAATGCTAACCCTACTTGTGTTGAGTTATTATGTGGGGGATCTGACAGTTGCTCCTTGTTGCCCGGTGGTTCTTCCCGGGTAATCTGACTTCCTCCACCTAAAAAACTTGTGGTCATGATTAGCCACTGTGCAGAAATATGTGACATTAAACGCCAATAAATAAATAATCCTTTACAAAATGAGCTCAATCCAATAAAGGGTCAAAAGCTATGTTTTTTCAAGCAAAAATGAAAAGGTAATTAAAACTGAATAGACGTTTCTGTGAATAATGTTGACCGGTTTTCGCTGTTATGTTCGCTAAAGGGTTAAGAATCCCTTACTTTGGAAGGCACACTGAAAAGGTGTCCCATTCCACATAGAATTAAATGTTATGAAAATAAAGTGAAAAACATTAAGTTTCTCAGCTGACAGTACCTGCTTTTGCACTCCGGAGGGATGGAACGGCACAAATCAGAGACATTCTCTTAATGGCACTTTGACACCAAAGGTTTCTGCACTCTCGGTGAGGCCGAGATGAGCGCAGTGAAAGACTATAGAACTCCTCTAACAAATTAGTTTTAAACAGTCATAGCACTAACACAGTTAACAGTACAGTCAACCATGCCAGTATTGCATTGTTACCGGCACCCTGACAGTTTTGTGATAGGTTTCAACAATTATTCAGTGCTGTTTTATGGAAAGGTTTAACTTCATTCTGCCTGAAATAAAATATGTGCAATCCACATTGAAGTCTTGAGAGGGGTTAAAAGCATTGAACTGAATAAGATAGGTTTCAACAATTATTCAGTGGTTTTATGGAAAAGGTTAACTTTATTCTGCCTGAAATAAAATATGTGCAATCCACATAGAAGTCTGGAGAGGGTTAAAAGCAGTGAACTGAATAATTTACAATTTATTTCCTTGCAAGGCAAAGGGTTTCTCTCAACTTAGTTTCAGGAACTAACATCCCATTATGATGACAAGGTCAGATTTCATTTTGACAGCTTACTCCACTGGCGTTTACATAGTCTCCAGTGTGAACATAACATCGTATTGCTTGGGGAGAATTTACTGTATCAGGAAATTGGAGGCTGTGAAACCCCTGTGGCCTACTGGGCCATACTAAAAAAAAATGTAATTTCCAGCAATTCTGAAAAATGCACTCAATGACCCCTAGTTGACCTCCATGACCTTGACCCATATTTTGAACCTCCATCAAGTATCGACTCATTTGGTGTTGGTCCCAGGTCTGTAGATCATACCATGCCTGAGGTATGGGAGTGACCAACTTTCAAAAATTTTGGCCATGCTCACTATTTTTACGTCGAAATGCATGTGTGTACATCAGGAATGCTTTAGGGGTCAAAAAATGTGATTTCCAGCAATTATGAAAAATGCACTCAATGACCCCTAGGTGACCTCCATGACCTTGACCCATATTTTGAATCTCCATCGAGTGTCGACTCATTTGGTGTTGGTCCCATGTCCGTACATCATACCATGCTTGAGATATGAGCGTGACCCACTTTTAAAAATTTTGGCCACGCTCTCTATTTTTACGTCAAAATGCATGTGTGTACATCAGGAATGCTTTAGGGGGTCAAAAAAATGTGATTTCCAGCAATTATGAAAAATGCACTCAATGACCCCTAGGTGACCTCCATGACCTTGACCCATATTTTGAACCTCCATCGAGTGTCGACTCATTTGGTGTCGGTCCCAGGTCTGTAAGTCATACCACACCTGAGATATGGGCGTGACCCACTTTCAAAACACCCCTACAGACACCCCTGATACCCCAGGAATCTGAAAAACATAGATGGCCGAGAACTTGTATCTGTCTATCAGCATGCCAAAAATCAACGAGATAGGGCAATTCGTTTTCGAGTTATCTTGCGGACAAAATAGTGATGAGAAGACAGAAGACAGGAGAAGAAGAAGTAGAAGAAGAAGAAGAAAAAAAAGAAGAAAAAAAAAAAAAGAAAAAGAAACCGTGCAAAAACAATAGTCTGTGTGTTTCACACAGACTAACTAGAAAAACAGAATTTACTACATCCAGTAAATTCAAGTCTGTGTGAAAAGGGTTAAAGTATCAGGAATAAACTCTACAGAAAGAGAATTTATGGAGGCTTATTTTCTGGAGTAAAATATTTTTTAACAAATCAGAAATGGGTTTTCGTTAACAGTATTTACAGATATTCATACAGGAATCAGAACAATTTTTATAAGAAACCAGAAAAAGGCATATATGTGACCAGCATTCAAAGAGTTCAATACACGAATCAGAAATGAAAAGTTTGGCTCTGCCCACTAATTTGAGTGATGAAATACATTCATAAACTTTTGAAATACATTAAGGTGTAAATGCATTTCCCAGTCATTCTTAATAATATGCACTTGATGACCCCATTCAGGTGGATCATATATTGAATCTCCAGCAATTTTTAACTCAGTCGGTGTAGTCCAATGTCTACATCTACATTGAAGAATGAGCACAACCCACTTTGACTTCAGATCTGTCATTCAGATCGAACGAGTGCAAAAACATAGATGAGTGCAAACTGGGTATTGTTAACCAGCATGCCAAAATGCATAGAGATAGGACGATTCGTATTTGAGTTGTCGCACTGACAAAGGGTGTATAGACTCTATATCGGAGATATTGTCATAAAAACCTTAAAACCCCCAAGAGATCATTTGAGGGCCTACTCTTAAAATGACATCTAGTGACCTAAACAAGGCATACATAAAACTAGAACTTCTCTAATAAATTAATTTTAAACAGTCATAGCACTAACACAGTTAACAGTACAGTCAACTATGTCAGTATTGCATCTTTTACCGGCATCCTGACAGTATTGTGAGAGGTTTCAATAACAAATATTCAGTGTAGTTTTACAATTACATGTACACTGGAATTCTTCATGATCAAGTTGTTTGTTTTTATATCAACTTGGTTTGGGAATTAATTCTGTACAATGAGATTAAATAAACAGATCATGTTATTGTATGAGACAGTCACAGCTTTCTCCCCACTGCTTTTTGTGAAATTCTTTCATGGAGAAAATATCCATACAGGAATCGGAACAATTTTTCTAAGAAACCCGAAAAGGCATGTATGTGTACACCATTTATAGGGTTCGACCAAGGAATCAGAAATTGACATTACTGCCACTGCCATTTGATTGATGAGATACACGTATAATCTTCAGAATTGCATTAATTGGTATAAAATGACTTTCCTAATAGGTCGCAAAAAATATGCATTTAATGACCTCTCTTGACCGCATAGAGGTGGACCACATTTTGAACCTCTAGCAAGTTTCAACTCATTTGGTGTAGGTACTATTTCTATAGGTCACACCAAGCCTGAAGTATGAGCAAAAACTACTTTATAACTAGAGAAACCCCGGCTATGGTATGTGGAACATCCTCCCATGGTCCTTTATAATTGTGTGAAGATGGATGACTGTGGACCTAACAGTCTTCGAGTTATTGTCTCGGGCACACTTTAGTCGTGGGGGGGGGGGGGGGGGGGGGGCATAAAAAGAAATCTTTGAGTACCAGAATGGGTCTGACTGAACCCAAAAATATTTGTTCTCATAGCACAGTGATAACAAAGGCGCCCAAATACACTCATTCCTGTCACAATGTGATAACAAAGGTACCCAAGAAGTTTTGTGAAGATCGGTTCATAAATACAGCCTCTAGCCCGAGTCGTATTGACAAATGCACTTACTGTGTATTAGTAGCATTAAATAAATCAAAAGTTCATCTAATTTGCATAATTTCTGCTCGAGAAAAAAACCCCATAATATATGTGATGTATCCCATGGTACTAAACATTCATACAAAAATTTATTCAAATCAGAACTTTCATACATAAGTTCTGTACAAAAAAAACTGATGCACTAACTAAAGTACAAAATGGCTGCTGGTGGCCATCTTGAATTTCGGACTGCACCCAAAACCACTCGTTCTCGTCCCACAGTGATAACAATGGTACCCAAGAAGTTTCGTAAAGATCAGTTCATAAATACAGCCTCTAGTCCGAGCCGTATTGGCATTGCAGTTACAGTGCTGAAAGTATTAAATAGATCAAAGTTAGTCTAATTGGCATAATTTATGTACGAGAAAAAAAAACGTATTATATGTGATGTATCCCACGGTACTAAATCTTCAAACAAAAAATTATTCAAATCAGTGCTTTCATATGGAAGTTCTGCGCAAAAATCTGATTGCACCTAATTTTGTACAAAATGGCTGCCAGTGGCCATCTTGAATTTCAGAACGGACCCCAAAACACTCGTTCTCGTCCCACGGTGATAACAAAGGTACCCAAGAAGTTTCGTAAAGATCGGTTCATAAATACGGCCTCTTGCCCGAGCCGTATTGGTATTTGCACTTACAGTGCTGAAAGTAACACTAATTAAATCAAAAGTTAGTCTAATTTGCATAATTTACACACGAGACTCCATGGTACTAAACATTCATACAAAAAATTATTCAAATCAGAGCTTTCATATGGAAGTTCTGCGCCCAAAAAAATCTGATTGCACTTAATTTTGTACAGAATGGCTGCCAGTGGTCATCTTGAATTTTGGACCGGGCCCCAAAACACTTGATCTCGTCTCACAGTGACAACAAAGGTACCCAAGAAGTTTTGTTCCATAAATACGGCCTCTAGCCCGAGCCATGTGTACGGTACGACAGACAGACGGACAGACAGACGATGGGCCATGACAATACCTCGAATTTGGCTTCGCCAAAGTAGAGCTAAAAATGGACTAAGTTTAACAACCAGTAGTTTTGTAAAATATTGAGGCAAGTCAAAATTCTGACAATACGCACACATCTGGAAAATGTAGAAACATCCTCTGAAATAAAAAAGTAATACCTTGAAAATTACAAGAGGCCTCACGGGGCCTGAAGTGCTCATCTTGAACAGAACACCCTTTAAACAGAGTCCAAGAATGAGTACTTTAAGCAAGAAATCTCCATAGGCTACACTCTCAATTCTTGAGTCCCTCAGTAGTGATAAAAATAATACGGGCATCATGCCTTTTCTTCAGTTGATCATAAAGTAAAATGTAGAGCTCCCAAATGAAGCCCCTTGAGACAACCTTTGTGGATTAATCCTAGTTACACACCTCTAGAGGGTACTGAATACAAAATTTTTAATTCTTCAGCAAAATGGCCAATTCCGGCTCCATAGGGAGCCCAAATATTAAAAATATTAACCCAATCTCTCGATTTGAACACAGTTGAATCTGACTTCCCAAGAGATGTGTACCAAATATAAAAGCATTCTGACTGTTGGATCTGAAGAAGAGCAATTTTAAAGAAATTTCTTCATATTGCATCAAGTTGAAATTTGGGCTACCATAGCGAGCCCAAATATTAACCTATGCATCCGATTTGAACAAACTTGAATTTGCCCCCCACACCCCTAGAGATGTTGTATACCAAATATGAAAGCATTCTGACTTGTGGATCTGAAGAAGAAGATTTTTGAAGAAATTCCCTCATATTGTACTAAGTTAAATTTCAGGTTCCCATATGGAGCCCAAATATTTACCCAGGCACTCGAATTGAACAAACTGGAATCTGCCCCCCCCCCCCCACCCCCCTCCCTCCCATCAGAGATGATGTATACCAAATATATGAAAGCATTCCGACTGGTGGATCTGAAGAAGGAGATTTTTAAAGAAATTTCCTCATATTGCACTAAGTAAAAAATTGGGCTACCATAGCGAGCCCAAATATATTCCTAGGGATCTGATTTGAACAAACTTGAATCTGTGACTGGTGGATCTGAAATTTTTTTTAAATCCCCCCCCCCCCCCTCCCATATTGAACAAAGTTAAAATTTGGGCGTCTGTAGGAAGCCCAAATATCAACCTAGGGACTTCGTTTGAACAATCTTGAATCTGACCCTCATAACAATGATGCATACCAAACATTAAGAGATTCTGACTGGTGGTTCTGAAGAAGAAGATTTTTAAAGAATATTCCCCTTATAACCCTATGTTAAAAAATTGGGCTCCTATGGTGAGCCCAAATATGAAACAATGAGCTTTTTTTATTTAAACAAACTTGCATCTGAGCCCCCTATTAATGTGGTATACCAAGTATCAAAAGATTCTGATGATTGGTTCTGGAGAAAAAGCACTTTTTCCGATGCCCATTACAGAATACCCTAACTAACATAACTGATGGCAATTTTTAACCATTCAATTCTACTGGTACTAAGGATACTTCATACCAAATAACAGCTCTCTGTTCCGTGTGGTTTGGGAAATATGGGCGTTTGAAAATATATTTATATTTTTAGCTCCCAGGGTTCCCATGGGGATGCGGGAATTATTTTTTTTTTTTGCATGGGTCAAGTACTTATGACCCTATAATACCACATACGAAATTTGGTTCATACTGGACCATCGGTTAAGAAAATAGAAATTTTGGGCGGGGTCAAAAATCTTACCCCACCCATTACAAACCAAATATTGCTTCACGAACTTCGTTTGAAAAAAGTTGATTCTAGTCCCCAAAAGGAAGCTCCATAGCAAATGTCAAGTCATTGTACTCACTGGTTCTTGAGAAGAAGATTTTGAAAATATTTTGGAGCATTGTCCCCACTCCCTTCCTATGGGACTGGGCATGTTGAGTTGAACAAAAATGCAATGTCCCTTTGGAATCATCACTCACACAAACTTTCACTTAAATTGGCCCAGTGGCTTTGGAGTAGAAGACCAAAAAATGGTGTTGACGCACGGCGGACGACGGACGGAGAGCGATGAGATTAGCTCAGCTTGACTTTGTCAAGATGAGCTAATAAGAGAGGTTAGACGGACAAACAATATACCCTATATGCAGAAAGACAGAAGGAAAGACAGAGGTAAAACAATATGCCCCCTGACTATTCGTTGTGGGCATAACAAGGACATACGCCGATTGTAACCAGACCGTCCAAGGCAGCCACTTCAAATTCTGAGAATGTGTTCTACTTTTCCCGCTCGACAGTTTAGTATCTTTCTTGAGTTCTGTGACCGAGTGAAAACACTGTGGATGTACCCATAAGAGAAGTCTCAAATCTGCCAAGGGTTAAACGTTTATTAATAACATGATATAAAACTAGAAGGGTGGTTGGTACTGCCGGCAGGTCATAAAAAGTATACACTCCATTACATGTACAGTAGATTGTGGAGAGAGTTTTTGGAGTAGCGACTCGAAATTTTCAACGTTTGTTCTAGAAGCTCTGCACAACTCGACCTGTGCCTGAAATATTCAACAACCGAGTGCATAGCCCGTGGGAGACTCACAAGCATGCGCATACGCTCTTTTGGAATTGGACTTGAGGAAATGTGCAATTCGTGTCGACTTTCCAGGCATGCGATGGAGCAACTACTCGTGAATGCTGAGTGAAAAATTCGTGGAAATCGGCGGAGAATTCGCTGACATATAGCGTTTTTGAAGAGAGGCGGTAATTTTCTGAATTTGGTCTTTTTCAAGTCGGAGTGAAAGAAGAGGGCGGGAATGGGCACAGTCTCTCGTGGTGCCCCCTCTCTGGGGTAGGTCCACTTAAAAGTTACAATAGAGCGTGACTGACGGAGAGATGGCTGTAAATCAAAGTAGTTTCTTTAAGAACAGCGTCCAGGGATCTCATCGCAACCTTGAAACCTATGAGAATCATCGGAAGTTAAAAGTGAAAAGAAAACGGCGGTGAGTAGGTTTTTGGCAGGAAAAGATTAATGAGAATTTGCATATAAGACATTAAAATAGCACTTCAGGCATACACTCACTGTGTCCAGACCGCTGAAGGAAGCGACTTGCAATTTTCAGAACTTGTTCTACGAAGCCTGGCCGACATTTGGGCATAAAATCGAGTGTTCTGACCGCGTGAAAAACACCACGCCTCACGTGGAAACCAAGGGGACGGTTCGTTGCCACTTTATTTTCAATGCAATGAAATTTCCATTCATTATTTACCTGTCAACGGCAGAGTTTGGCATTATTTCTGTCTGATGAACTGTTCAACTTTAACTATTTGCACTTTTATATAGGACCGAAAGATCACTGCATGCTTACCAATATTCAGGTACTGATTTTACGAAAATAACAATTATTACAACAGTACCCACTTGGGAACTCTCAAATCTGCCAAGGATTAACCTTTTAATAATAATATGTAAAACAAACGTTGTCATACTTTGCTAGCCACATGCACCCATAGACAACATTCAGCACTCAATCAATTAGGAATGGAGTAAATTGCGACTTAAACTTACCAAATTCTGAAAACTGGAGTTATTTTCGATGGCACCTATCTTTATGCAACCGAAACAGGGATTGGGTTAAACTTTACAGCTACCTTATCAAGGAAAATCTTCTTGGACTTGAACTGTAAATCTGAATGTCAACAAAATTTTCAGATATTACCAAAATCACAATTATTCAGACAGTACCCATATGGGAGTCTCAAATCTGCTAAGGGTTAAACTTTTAATACTCACATATAAAACAAAAGTTTTCATACTATCACTGCTGCATGCAGCTATTGAAAACATTCAGCACTCAATCAATTGGGAATGGAGTAATATTATTGTCACTTAATCGTACCAAATTCTGATAAAGTGTGAGTTTTTTGGACAGCACCTATCTTTATGCAAACAGAATGGGCATATGGTTAAACTTTACAACCAAACGTACAACAGAAAAAATGCTCCATAGGTAATTGTGAATACGAACATGTAAATCATTTTTCGATATACCATTCGTAAATGGAAGAAAAATGAACTAAAAATGAGCCATTTTTATGAACGAGTTAAGGGTACTCGAATTCAAGGCTCGAAAACGAGTTGAAGGTTAAAACTTTGAATAGAATATATAACAGCAAAATTATTCTTGGATGAATGCCCAAACTTCTCATAGGAAAAGGTTTGAAAAAATGTGGCCGCAGAGCTGAGAAATTGCATGTGCAAATTGACCAGTTTTTCCAAAATTGCACTTTGCTCGGAATTTTGAGGTCAAAAGGGAGCAACGTGAGTAATACAGATTATGTAGTCAGGTGTAGTAAGTCATGCTACAAATATAATGAAAGCTCCAGCCAAATCGTCCTGGGTCTTGTTTGAGAATTGTGGCAAAACGTAACATTGTGACAACATTTTGCACGGTTTTGGCAGAAAACGAAAAATTTCAGAAATGCCATGATCCAGGTGAGAAACTTCTAATGAAGCTCTACATATCTGCCAAATTTAAGTAGAATAGTAAAGAATCCAACAGACAAAAATCATTGAAATAGAAAATAATGTTAATACTAGAGAAACAGAATTTACTGCATTCAGTAAATTCAAGCTTGTAAGAAAAGAGTTAAAATATCTGTTGGGAAAAACTATATAGAAAGAGAATTTATGGAGGGTTATTTTCGGGAGTAACATATTTTTAAACAAATCGGGAATGGATTTTCGTAAACAGTATTTACAGATGTTCATAACGGAATCAGAACAATTCTTCTAAGAATCCAGAAAAGGCATATATGTGCACAGCATTCAAAAGGTTTGTCAAGAGAATGCATTAGGTGTCCAAAAATGTGATTCCCAGCAATACTAAAAAATGCACTCAGTTATCCCTGGGCGACCTCAGTGACCTTGTCCATATTGTGAACCTCTACGGAGTGTTGACTCATTTGGTGTTGGTCCCCATGTCTATGTGTCATACCATCCTTGAGATATGAGTGCGACCCACTTCTAAAAGTTTTGGCCACGCCCACTTTTTTACGTCAAAATGCATGTATGTATGTCAGGAATGCTTTAGGGGTTAAAAAATGTGATTTCCAGCAATTATGAAAAATGCACTCAATGACCCCTAGGTGACCTCCGTGACCTTGACCCATATTTTGCATCGCCATTGAGTGTCGACTCATTTGGTGTTGGTCCCAGATCCATATGTCATACCATGCTTGAGATATGTGTGTGACCCACTTTCAAAAATGTTGGCCATGCCCACTTTTTTTTACGTCAAAATGCATGTGTGTACATCAGGAATGATTCAGGGGGTCAAAAAATGTGATTTCTAGCAATTATGAAAAATGCACTTAATGACCCCTAGGCGACCTTCATGACCTTGACCCATATTTTGAATCTCCATCGAGTGTCGACTCATTTGGTGTTGGTCCCAGGTCCATATGTCATACCATGCTTGAGATATGAGCGTGACCCACTTTCAAAAATTTTGGCCATGCCCACTTTTTTTACGGGAAAATGCATGTGTGTACATCAGGAATGCTTTGGGGGGTCAAAAAATGTGATTTTCAGCAATTATGAAAAATGCACTTAATGACCCCTAGGTGACCTTCATGACCTTGACCCATATTTTGAATCTCCATCGAGTGTCGACTCATTTGGTGTTGGTCCCAGGTCCATATGTCATACCATGCTTGAGATATGAGTGTGACCCACTTTCAAAAATTTTGGCCACGCCCACTTTTTTTTACGTCAAAATGCATGTGTGAACATCAGGAATGCTTTGGGAGGTCAAAAATGTTATTTCCAGCAATTATGAAAAATGCACTTAATGACCCCTAGGTGACCTTCAAGACCTTGACCCATATTTTGAATCTCCATCGAGTGTCGACTCATTTGGTGTTGGTCCCAGGTCCATATGTCATACCATGCTTGAGATATGAGCGTGACCCACTTTCAAAAATTTTGGCCACGCCCACTTTTTTACGTCAAAATGCATGTGTGTACATCAGGAATGCTTTAGGGGAGTCCAAAAATGTGATTTCCAGCAATTATGAAAAATGCACTCAATGACCCCTAGGTGACCTCCGTGACCTTGACCCACATTTTGAACCTCCATCGAGTGTCGACTCATTTGGTGTCGGTCCCAGGTCTGTAGGTCATACCACGCCTGAGATATGGGCGTGACCCACTTTCAAAACACCTCGACAGACACCCCTGATACCCCAGGAATCTGAAAAACATAGGTGGCCGAGAACTTGTTGCTGTCTATCAGCATGCCAAAAATCAACGAGATAGGGCAATTCGTTTTCGAGTTATCTTGCGGACAAAATAGTGATGAGAAGACAGAAGACAGAAGAAGAAGAAGAAGAAGAAGAAGAAGAAAAAGAAGAAAAAAAAAAAGAAGAAGAAAAAAAAAAAAAAAAAAAGAAACCGTGCAAAAACAATAGTCTGTGTGTTTCACACAGACTAATCATCTATATATTTAGACTCAAAAACTTATACAACTGAGGTATATTATGTATCTATATATTAGTCTGTGTGAAACACACAGACTATTGTTTTTGCACGGTTTCTTTTTTCTTTTTTTCTTTTTTTTCTTCTTCTTCTTTTTCTTCTTCTTCTTCTTCTCCTGTCTTCTGTCTTCTCATCACTTTTTTGTTCGCAGGATAACTCGAAAACGAATTGCCCTATCTCGTTGATTTTTGGCATGCTGATAGACAGCCACAAGTTCTCGGCCACCTATGTTTTTCAGATTCCTGGGGTATCAGGGGTGTCTGTAGGGGTGTTTTGAAAGTGGGTCACGCCCATATCTCAGGCGTAATATGACCTACAGACCTGGGACCAACACCAAATGAGTCGACATTCGACGGAGGTTCAAAATATGGGTCAAGGTCACGGAGGTCATCTAGGGGTCATTGAGTGCATTTTTCAGAATTGCTGGAAATCACATTTTTTGACCCCCTAAAGTATTCCTGACGTACACACATGCATTTTGACGTAAAAAAAAGTGGGCGTGGTCAAAATTTTAGAAAGTGGGTCAAGCTCATATCTCAAGCATGGTATGACGTATGGACCTGGGACCAACACCAAATGAGTCGACACTCGATGGAGATTCAAAATATGGGTCAAGGTCACGGAGGTCACCTAGGGGTCATTAAGTGCATTTTTCATAATTGCTAGAAATCACATTTTTGACCCCCCTAAAGCATTCCTGACATACACACATGCATTTTGACATAAAAAAAAGTGGGCATGGCCAAAATTTTTGAAAGTGGGTCACGCTCATATCTCAAGCATGGTATGACGTATGGACCTGGGAGCAACACCAAATGAGTCTCCACACGATGGAGATTCAAAATATGGGTCAAGGTCACGGAGGTCACCTAGGGGTCATTAAGTGCATTTTTCATAATTGCTAGAAATCACATTTTTTATTTTTTGACCCCCTAAAGCATTCCTGACATACACACATGCATTTTGACGTAAAAAAAGTGGGCGTGGCCAAAATTTTTGAAAGTGGGTCACGCTCATATCTCAAGCATGGTATGACGAATGGACCTGGGACCAACACCAAATGAGTCGACACTTGATGGAGATTCAAAATATGGGTCAAGGTCACGGAGGTCACCTAGGGGTCATTAAGTGCATTTTTCATAATTGCTAGAAATCACATTTTTTGACCCCCTAAAGCATTCCTGACATACACACATGCATTTTGACGTAAAAAAGTGGGCGTGGCCAAAATTTTTGAAAGTGGGTCACGCTCATATCTCAAGCATGGTATGACGTATGGACCTGGGACCAACACCAAATGAGTCGACACTTGATGGAGATTCAAAATATGGGTCAAGGTCACGGAGGTCACCTAGGGGTCATTAAGTGCATTTTTCATAATTGCTAGAAATCACATTTTTGACCCCCTATAACATTCCTGACATGCACACATGCATTTTGACGTAAAAAAAAAGTGGGCGTGGCCAAAATTTTTGAAAGTGGGTCACGCTCATATCTCAAGCATGGTATGACGTATGGACCTGGGACCAACACCAAATGAGTCGACACTCGATGGAGATTCAAAATATGGGTCAAGGTCACGAGGTCACCTAGGCGTCATTAAGTGCATTTTTCATAATTGCTAGAAATCACATTTTTTGACCCCCTAAAGCTTTCCTGACATACACACATGCATTTTGACGTAAAAAAAGTGGGCATTGCCAAAATTTTTGAATGTGGGTCATGCTGATATCTCAAGCATGGTATGACGTATGGACCTGGGACCAACACCAAATGAGTCGACACTCGATGGAGATTCAACATATGGGTCAAGGTCACGGGAGGTCACCTAGGGGGTCATTAAGTGCATTTTTCATAATTGCTAATCACATTTTTTGACCCCTAAAGCATTCCTGACATACACACATGCATTTTGACGTAAAAAAAGTGGGCGTGGCCAAAATTTTTGAAAGTGGGTCACGCTCATATCTCAAGCATGGTATGACGTATGGACCTGGGACCAACACTAAATGCGTCGACACTCGATGGAGATTCAAAATATGGGTCAAGGTCACAGAGGTCACCTAGCGGTCATCAAGTGCATTTTTCATAATTGCTAGAAATCACATTTTTTGACCCACTATAACATTCCTGACATGCACACATGCATTTTGACGTAAAAAAAAGTGGGCGTGGCCAAAATTTTTGAAAGTGGGTCATGCTCATATCTCAAGCATGGTATGACGTATGCACCTGGGACCAACACCAAATGAGTCGACACTCGATGGAGATTCAAAATATGGGTCAAGGTCACGGAGGTCACCTAGGGGTCAGTAAGTGCATTTTTCATAATTGCTAGAAATCACATTTTTGACCCCCTAAAGCATTCCTGACATACACACATCCATTTTGACGTAAAAAAAGTGGGCGTGGCCAAAATTTTTGAAAGTGGGTCATGCTCATATCTCAAGCATGGTATGACGTATGGACCTGGGACCAACACCAAATGAGTCAACACTCAATGGAGATTCAAAATATGGGTCAAGGTCACGGAGGTCACTTGGGGTCATTAAGTGCATTTTTCATAATTGCTAGAAATCACATTTTTGACCCGCTAAAGCATTCCTGACGTACACACATGTATTTTGAAGTGTAAAAAAGTGGGCGTGGCCAAAATTTTTGAAAGTGGGTCACGCTCACATCTCAAGCATGGTATGACGTATGGACCTGGGATCAACACCAAATGAGTCGACACTCGATGGAGATTCAGAATATGGGTCGAGGTCATGGAGGTCACCTAGGGGTCATTAAGTGCATTTTTTATAATTGCTAGAAATCACATTTTTTGACACCCTAAAGCATTCCTGACATACACACATGCATTTTGACGTAAAAAAAAGTTGGCGTGGCCAAAATTTTTGAAAGTGGGTCATGCTCATATCTCAAGCATGGTATGACGTATGGACCTGGGACCAACACCAAATGAGTCGACACTCTATGGAGATTCAAAATATGGGTCAAGGTCACCGAGGTCACTCAGGGGTCAATGAGTGCATTTTTCATAATTGCTGGAAATCACATTTTTTTGACCTCCAAATGCTTCCCCAAAAATTCAGATGTGCATTTTTTTCATGAAAAAAAGTGGGTGTGGCCTAAATTTTTGAAAGTGGGTCACACTAATATCTCAAGCATGGTGTGATGCATGGACCTGGAGCCAACACTAAATAAGTTGACACTTGATGGAGGTTCAAAAATGTGGGTCAAGGTTACGGTGGTCACTTGTGGTCATTGAGTGCATTTTTTTCAGAATTGCTGGAAATCACATTTTTTGACTCTCTAAAGCATTCCTGAAGTCCATACATCCATTTGTACGTAAAAAGTTGGTGTGGCCAAAATTTGTGAATGTGGGTCATGCTCATATTTCAAGCATGGTATGATGTATGGACCTGGGACCAATACCAAACGAGTCGACACTCGATGGAGATTCAAAATTTGGGCCAAGGTCGAACAGGAGTCATGAGGGCTATTACCAGAATTGCTGGAAATCATGTTTTTGAACCTCCTTGTGCATTCCCTTGATTGGTCCCTTTGAATACTGTGAAGATATAATTATACCTTATCTGGTTTCTTGAAAAAAATTAACTGATTTTTGAATGAATATCTACAAATACTGTCATTGAAAACCCATTTTTTATTTCTTTAAAACTATTTTATTCCCAAAATAAGCCTCTAAAGTATTCCCATTACATTCATAGAGGGACACGGTGTCTAAGCAGTTAGAGGTGCAGGCTGCAAGCCGAGAGGTTCTCAGTTCGAATCCTATCTGCGGCAACTGTCTTGTGTCTTTGGGCAAAAACACTTCACCCCCATTGCCCACATAATGGCATAGTGATGTTGTGTACTAAGACATACTGCATGCCGATGATACACTTGCACTAACCCTGCTTGTGTGGAGTTAGCATGTTGGGGATCCAGACAGTTGCTTGTTGTTGTTGTTTGGTGGTTCTCTGTGTTCTCTGGTTTCCTCCATCCATAAAAACTGTACAGAACAAGGCGGGCCTAGCTGTTGAAGTGTCGTTAAACCCCAATAAATTAATAACATTCATAGAATGTCTTCTATGCACTGTTTGTCAACATAATAACCCAAATACAATCAATCCTATCTCAATGTTTTTGGTATACTGATAGAGTGCCTGCCATTGGTACTTGGTCATCTATGATTTGGAGGCATGTGGGGCCTTCGGACTCTAGATGTTAAAAATATGTTTACAACATTTACTGGGAAATGAGTTAGCTGAAGCAGTAACCATTATCTAAAACAGAAATCTCCAGAGAGAAAGCTGAAATAGAATTCTTTGTTACATTGAACAGCACTGTATATTTATGTTGTATCATGTTACAAAACTTCAGTCTCAGTCATTGAAGAGAGAGAGAAACCTTCACTTTTCAAAGCATTTTTTTTAAAAATCTATTTATTCTCAATCATAACTCAAGATTGAGAGGTTTTGGGATGGAGTGGTGTGTGGCTTTCTCGAAACACAAATATCTTTAATATAACTCATGGCTACAGAATGTTTTTCACTCTCTTTTCTGCAACATTTAATTCGATGTGGAATGGGACACCTTTTCAGTGTGCTTTCCAAACTAAGGGATGCTTAACCCTTTAGCCAACATAATGGCAAAAACCGGTCAGCTTTATACACAGAAATGTCTTTTCAGTTTTAATTACTTTTTCATTTTTGCTTGAAAAACATAGCTTATGACCCTTCATTGGAATGAGCTCATTTTTTAAAGGATTATTTATTTATTGGTGTTTAATATCACATATTTCTGCACAGTGGTTTACCATGACCAGGACAGTTTTACGGGCGGAGAAAGCCAGAGTACCTGGGGAGAACCTCCGGGCAACAGCGAGCAACTATCAGATTCCCCACATACTAACTCCACACAAGCAGGGTTAGCATTGGTTGAATAGAGGTGCACCATCGATGTGCAGTACGCTTTAGTACACATCGCCACCATGCACCCACGTGGGCAGTGGGGTGAAGTGTCTTGCCCAAGGACAGAGTGAGGACCGCTCGACTTGCAGCCTGCACCTCTGCCAACTCAGCCACTGCGCCCCCATTTAACCCTTTACCCAACGGAGACGATAGCAAAATTTATTATTTCAAATATCATTTTTTTCAAATTTTCCAAACAATTTCAACAAAACCATATCATGGGACCCCTCGTTGGAACTAATATTTTTTCAACTTCTCAATTTGCATATTACGCGGGCGGATGCGGCCGATTCATTGGGTAAAGGTTTTTTTTTATTTTTATTGGTGTTTTAAGGTCACATATTTCTGCACAATGGCTAACCATAACCGTGACAGTTTTATGGGTGGAGGAAGCCGGAGTACCCGGAGAGAACCACCGAGCAACGGCGAACAACTGTCAGCTCCCCAACATACCAACTCCACACAAGCAGGGTTAGCATTGGTTGAAGACAGGTGCACCATCGACGTACAGTATGCCTTAGTACACATCGTCACCGTGCCCCCACGTGGGCAATGGGGGTGAAGTGTCTTGCCCAAGGACACAACGCGGTTTCCGCAGGTGGGATTCGAACCGAGGACCTCTCGGCTTGCAGCCTGCACCTCAACCATCTGGGTAAAGGGTTAAAGGATTAAAATGGAATATTTAAAGCGAATATTTTAATCCTCTGAAAATCTTAATATGGGGGCACGGTGGCGCTGTGTACTAAAGCGTACTGCACTTCGATGGTGCACCTCTCTTCAAAAAAATCATTGAGAATAATGGAAACCATTTCCATTCTCACAGTGTTGTTCTAAACACACATGGATATATATGGGACCTCGGTATTTTGACAATGCCAATAAGTCTTCAGACAGGCTCTTGGGGGTCTTCAAGGCCTTTCAACGTCTGCATTCCAACATTACTGAACCTTTTTACTTGCAATATATTTTCCAGAGGTACCATGCATGCACTTCATCATTGCCTTGCTAATATGGACATTTGCCATCATCTACAAATATGGCAGATCCGGAGTTGGTGGAGCCAATATTTATAAAATAGTTTGTGCTCATACTTCAGGTTTAGTATGACCTATAGTAATGGTACCTACACCAAATGAGTTGAAACTTGCTGGAGATTCAAAATGTGGTCCACCTCTATGCGGTCAAGAGAGGTCATTAAATGCATACTTTTTCTTCCTATTGGGAATTTCATTTTATACCAATTAATGCAGTTCTGAAGATTATACATGTATCTCATCATTCAAATAAATGGTAGCGGCAGTAATGACCATTTCTGATTCCTTGATCGAACCCTATATATGGTGTGCACATATATGCCTTTTCGGGTTTCTTAGAAAAATTGTTCTGATTCCTGTATGAATATTTTCTCCATGAAAGAATTTCACAAAAAGCAGTGGGGAGAAAGCTGTGACTGTCACATACAATAACGTGATCTATTTATTTAATCTCATTGTACAGAATTAATTCCCAAACCAAGTTAATATAAAAACAAACAACTTGATAATGAAGAATTCCAGTGTACATGTAATTGTAAAACTACACTGGAGATTTGTTATTTAAACCTATCACAATACTGTCAGGATGCTGGTAAATGATGCAATACTGACATAGTTGAATGTTCTGTTAACTGTGTTAGTGTTATGACTGTTTAAAATTAATTTATTAGAGAAGTTCTAGTTTTATGTATGCCTTGTTTAGGTCACTAGATGCTATTTTAAGAGCAGGCTTTCAAATGAGCTCTTGGGCTTTTTTAAGGTTTTTATGACAATATCTCCGACATAGAGTCTATGCACCCTTTGTCAGCGCGACAACTCAAATACGGACCATCCTATCTCTATGCATTTTGGCATGCTGGTTAACAATGACCAGTTTGCACTCGTCTATGTTTTTTTCACCCGTTCGATCTGAATGTCAGATGACAGATCTGAAGTTGGTGGAGCTATTATTTCAAAGTGGGTTGCGCTCATTCTTCAATGTAGATGTGGACATGGCACTACACCGACTGAGTTAAACATTGCTGGAGATTCAATATATGGTCCACCTGAATGAGGTCATCAAGTGCATATTATTCAGAAAGACTGGGAAATGCATTTACACCTTAATGTATTTCTAAAGTTTATGAATGTATTTCATCACTCAAATTCGTGGGCAGAGCCAAAATTGTCCATTTCTGATTCGTGTATCGAACCCTTTAAATGCTGGTCACATATATGCCTTTTCTGGTTTCTTATAAAAATTATTCTGATTCCTGTATGAATATCTGTAAATACTGTTAACGAAAAACCCATTTCTGATTTGTTAAGAAATATTTTCGACCAGAAGATAAGCCTCCATAAATTCTCTTTCTGTAGAGTTTATTCCTGATACTTTAACCCTTTTCACACAGACTTGAATTTACTGGATGCAGTAAATTCTGTTTCTCTAGTTTATTGATGTTTTAGGTCACTTTCATAAAGTGCAGCCAATCGTTTCAACCCATAACCTCATTTGAACAAACTTAAACAGGGCCTTTATGGAAATGCTGTATACCAAATACATGAAGATTCTGACTGGCAGATCTGAAGAAGATCGTTGAAGAATTTCCCTTATATTGCACCAAGTTAAAATTCTGGTTTCCACAAGGAGCACAAATATGAACTGAGGGACTTAATTTGAAAAAAAACATCTTGAATTTGCTCGGGAAGCCCGCTTGCCCACACGCCCACCCGCCCGTCCACCCACCCGTCCATCAGCCCCAGCACCCACCCCACCCCCTCCCTTTAACTGGTAGAGTGCTGGAAGCCCATTTTGGGGCTTTATTCTGATGTGTCATTACCATAACTTAAAGGCAACATTTTCTGTGGATGTTGTTCATATCACCTTTGAAGCAAAATTATTTAGTCTGTTAGGATTTGCCCTGTTACATTTTATAGGAGAGTGCCTATTGGCACTCTCCCATAAATTGTAACAAAGCAAAGATATGTGTTCAAATTTTGATGACCAAAAATAATTCAGCACTCTACCAGTTAAGGATGCTGCATATCGAATATCATAATATTTTGACTGGTGGGTCTGAAGATGATTTTTCTCGCACTGCATCAAGTTGAAATTCGGGCTCTCATAGTGAAGCCAGATATGAACTTGGGGAATTGATTTGCGCAGACTAGAAAAAAAGATGACCAAGCTTGAGATTGAACACTACAGACTGTCTAGAAGGGAGACAATCCACACTGTTCCTCTCAAACCAGGTCATCATTTTTTATTATGCCGAATAAATATGTTTTTTGCCTCATCGCCAAGCCCCAATCACCAATTACTGGTGGGGTGTTTATTTCAAATCGATTCACCATTTAAAACATGGCAGCGATTGGGCTTTGTGTGTCATTTTGATACATCTCTACGAATTTTTCGCCTTTACAAGTATAAGAAACAGAATGCGGAAGTCTGCTAAAGAAATAAAGGGTCTCGGCTGAAGTGGGTAACATTGCGATAATTAATGCCTGGCAGTATCACACCATGAAAACCTTACGAAATGACAACTGTGGCGTACTAGAAATACTAATACTAAAATACCATTGGATTTTAAATTTTTTTAATGATGTTTAAATCACTTTCAGCATCTTTGGCTGTCTTGTTCGCAGAATAGGGATGAAGTCAAATTTATCCAATTGTTTATACCTATGCTGCCCACATTAGAGGACTTCCACGCCAGGAGTTGGTTCCGAGTCCTATTTTACCAGCAGAGCAGACCTTGCTTACCACAAAATTACAAGCACTGCTCCACTTCTCGGGGTTCTCACAAGGGCATTATTCTGGTATAACGTATCTTTCTTTATGGGGATATGATGTCTAATTATTACATTTTTGGTGTTTAAGGTCACTTTCAGCATCTCGGGCTATCTCTTGACCCCAGCATAGGGATGAAGTCAAGTATATCCAATCGTTTATACCTATGATGCCCAGTTTAAAGGACTTCCACCCCTGGCATTGGTTCCAGGTCCTATTTTACCAGTAAAGCTGAACTTGTTAACACAGTAAACAAGCATTGCTCCACTTCGAGATGTTCTACAGGAAATGAAGTATGATATAAAGAAAACAGTTATCGAGAAAAATTCAGTGATGCCAAACTGTTTAAACACCAGTAAAGAGAAACACAATTCACATTGAAATTATGATATAGCCCAAGCTGCTCAAAGAGACCATGAACACCAAATACACGAATAAACCTAAACTCAAATTTAAGAGAGTCCTAAAAAGGGATGCTTGAAATCTCAATAGCTGTCTCAGTAACAATAGGTACAGTTACTGGGAGTGACCTTAGTTTTCAACAAAGCTGCACTCTAAAATCAGTTGGGTTAAAAATCAACCCAAATCAGCTGGGTTGAGTGAACATGAACCCAAATGGGTTCATATTCACTCAACCCAGTTGATTTGGGTTAATTCTTGATCCAACTGATTTTAGAGTGCACAGATGATAACAGTGACCTCAACACTAAAACATGTAAACATACACACAAAATTATCGAACACTGTATTAAAATAATAAAATAAGAAAAACAATGCCCCAGTAAACATAACATAGCCGTAGATTCTGAAAAGTTATGATATAAGCTTTGATAAATGAATGCTCCTAAACGCAACACAATCTTACCTAACACAGAGCAAAAAATTAGTACGAGTTCAATAAGCACTGTGTTGTTTTGCCATCACTTTGTAATGGTGGATATGTGGAAAGTGACTTGCAGCCCAAGATGTTGAAAGTGAACTCAACTCATACAGGCACAGCTGTGTACGAACTTACCTAAAATAATTGAAGGGGCATAGTGGCATTGCGGTAACAGGTTCCCGTCAGATCACTGAATTTACGTAATGTCAAGCCCGGTTAATCATCGGATGGGTGACCGTCTGAGCGATCAATTTGGACTCCCGCGTTGTGTACATGGGCAAGTCACTTAACCCCGAATGTTCACATGGGGGCAAGATGACACCGTGTACTAAGGTGTACTGCACATCAATGGTGCGCATGTCTTCAACTAATCTGACCCTGCCTGTGGTGCAGTGCAGCGTTACGATGTTGGGGAGGAGCTGGCAGCTGCTCGTCGTTGCTCGGTGTTTCTCTCTGGCTTCCTCCACCCGTAAAATTGTCACGGTCGTGATTAGCCATTGTTCATAAGTATATGACCTCAAAACACCAATAAATAAATAAATCAAAAAAAGGTGTAAAAAAGGAACATGATTTGGAAGTGAAAATAATATATGGACCAAAACATTTGGAAATCACGCGACAGATGGATTAAAGCTTTCATAATAGAACAAGTGTGCTCTTCTTTATTAATGTATATGGTGCCTTTTAGAATCTATCGCTATATCATGACCGCAACAAATGTATGAAGCCAACTTTAACCAAGAGTTTATATCTGTGCGTTCCAAAACCATCTCGGTTATTTGAAACTAGAGGTAGCCACCACGGGTGGCCAATCCCCACCCCCTCCCCCCCACCGAAAAATCACCCCGATACTGAAACCTTGGTAATATATTACATAAAATTAACACCTCTACTGTTGGTAGTATTTACTGATATGATACAGATAAGATTACGTGTAGTTGATGCCATGTCAAGTTTCATTTCGATCGGAACCAATAAAATTCTAAGTTGAGGGTCACATTGCCCTTGACCTTTGGCTCAATGATAAAAATTTATGTAGAATTCTTCCTCTCATCATGAGCAACCCATAAGCCAAGTTAGTTTTTGACTGGGAATGCATAATTTTAATAATTAAGAGAGCCGAAACTCGTTCCAACCGATGAAATTTTAATTTCAAGGTCACTGTGACCTGGACCATCAGCACAATGACCTAAATATAAATAGAGTTCTTCCTCTCATTATGCCCGATCCACATGCCAAGTTTGCTTTCAATCAGGCAAACATCTTAATTGGAGAGCAGAAAGCAACTCTGACCGATAAAACTTAACATTCAAGGTCACCGTGACCGTTACCTTTGACACAATACCCTCAAAATAAACAGAATTCTTATTCTCATCATACCTAACCCACATGCCAAGTTTAGTTTTAGACGGCCAAGTGGAACTTTAATTACAGAGCAGAAACCAACACTGATAAAAAAAAAAAAATAAAGTTCAAGGTCACCTCTGGGACAATGATACCTAAATGAATAGAGCTTCTTCACGTCATACCTAACGCACATGCCAAGTTTGGTTTCAGTCGGCCAAGTGGAATTTTAGTTAAAGAGCTGAAACTAACTCCATCTACAGAAGGACATACGGACAGACGGACAGGCAGACGGATGGACGGACGGACAGCGCAACGGCTTTATCTCCCGAATTTTTCTGGGGGGGATAAAAATTCAAACCATGGCGAGTTTGGAAACTTCTGGCCAGTTATATCCATTTGTATCCAATGGTTGGCGGGGGTTTCATGTCATTTCAGCGGCTAAGGTAGACATCACGAGTTAATCTGAGTGTTTCAGAGAATAGCGTGGATCCCTTGAAGCAATGTAAAACCCTGGCCAACGAATTAACGAGGGAAGAGGATTCAATTCGGTTTCAAGTCTTTTCCCTGATGCGAGCCAAAATCGCGATTCCCTGGCCCTAAGTGTGTGTCTTATGAAATTCACAGAACGAGTTCAACAAATTAGGTCTGGACTGAAATGAAGCTCGGTCCAGACCTAATTTACTGGACGAGTTTTCGTAAATTTCGCTAAAAGACTGGGGACGAGTTTAAGATTATATCTAAAAATCCTACAAAAAGACACTTAAATGGAACGCGAAAAAAGTTCAGCCAATTCTTGATACCTTTGTTTCCCACTTTAGAGAACTTCCACATTATCATAATTATTATTATTATTACAGTACACCCACCATGGACTGGTCACTTTCCACGGGGGGACAATATTTACACACAAGCAATATTATTAGATTCCAAAAACTAATTATAGCACTGATCATCACAAATTTATTTAACGTGGCACCGGGTCATACCTGGTGCTTCATAAATTAAAATTTTGCTGATGATTAATTTTATCACCTTGTAAACGCATGCATAGACATCACTGCCCACGCGTAGATTACGATCAGTCCGTGGCAACTGTACTATACTGTTGTATTATTATTATCATTATTATTAGAGTTTGAAGAAAGTTGACAGCCAGGGTCACATCGTGGGTGGAGGAAGCCAGAGCACCAGGAGAGAACCAATGAGCAGCGGCGAGCAATTGTCAGACTCCCCAATACACAAGAAGGGTTGGCATTGGTTAAGACATGTGTACTATCGACATGCTGTATACCGTGTCCACACGTGGGCAATCGGGATCAAGTGCCTTGCCCAAGGACACAACGCAATTACCCTGGCCGTGAACCATTCGTTTTGAAGTCCAATGCCGTAAGCACTCTGCCACCGCCTCCACATCCGCACTGGTAATGGAGAGGTGTAAATCTGACGACTGAACTAGAAGTTCCCAAGCCATCAGAAAGAGTGCCGGCTAATCCTTCAACTAAAGCATCTATTTTGATAAAATAAAGCTGTCTTTACCGGAAAGAGACACACAACTACGATCTCAGGCCTCCTGCCAAATTCGGTGCAATCAAAAGTTCATATTCTTGGTTTGTTTTATGTTTGAGGTCTCATTATCTACAAAATAGCATGGACGGTGGTGTTTTTCCTCCCTAGAGTGTAAGAAGTCTTTGCAATGCTGTAGACATATTTATTGATTTTATTAACTTGGGTAAAATATCAGACATAAACCATTTAATTTCTATTTTTTTAAGTTTGCATTGGTTATAAAAAGAGAGCATGCGGCAGCCAAAATGACCATGCGAGAAGGCCTGAGAAACAGATTCTTAACTTCTTAAGCCTTATCCACTTTTTGTCGAGTGTGCGTACAGACTACCATTGATTCGATGTGATGTTGTATACTCACAATGATAATATAATATACATATATTCTTTCATGCTCCAGTTATAGATATTTCCACAAATAAGTATTTAATTCGCCTTGTAAATCTCAAGATAGTAACACCGTGGAACTATGCGGTGTATTCATAAAACTAGAGCTGTTGTGAGTCTTCTTAATTATTTAACAAACATTTGCAACAGTATTGGTGCTGTCATCAAAGATTAGATCAAGTTTTGATTGAGAAATATTTCTTGCGTTGATTCAAAGAAAATGAATATTTTTAATTCAATTGACTGCTTTTCCGACCAACTGAAATATTCAAGCTGATTGAACAAAAACATAGGCGATGGACTTTATAAGGGCAGGACTGCCATAACAGCGCCGCATACCTTACACAAATTGACAGATGACTTAAGAGCTTGACAAAAACCCAAATTGTAGCAAGAATGCGCTCACCCATTAACTGTGAATTGGGTGGATATTTGTAAGTCCCAAACACACCCATACGGCTTTCATGTACGATATGTTATTCCAGTGAGAGGAACACAGTTCCTTTGACACTCTCATCAAATATTTTCAACAAAATTCATTTCAGAAACTTCGACCTATCAAGTGCAAAAGAGGTTGCCATTTCTCTATGGTTCATTCGAATGTTACTTACAAAATGTAAACTGAGAAACAATCTCAGCTATGAGAATGGATTGATATTGTTTGGTTATTGGATCTTAACGACTTTCAGTATGGCTATATCATAATTATTTCAGCATTAATTGATAAAAAGATAAAAAAAAACTTTATTATTTTAATAGAGCAGTTATGTTTTAAGTAAAACCCACAGCATATTTATCGACAATGGCAATCCAAAACAAAATAAGGGTGCATATGCTATAAATAGAAACATGTGAACACAAACTTCACCTTTGGACTTCTAAGATAATTTCTACGAATACGGAAAATGACACTGCACGGAATTATCCACATGTGATCGAATTACTGGATCGCGATGAAAATAGACCGCCTGCCGTTTTTGAGAAAATTCTCACCTTCAAGTTAATTTATTTAATCAACACAAACTCTTTCTAACTAATGATATATGATACATAAGGGGACATTTGTAAAACGAAAATTGTGGTTTTGTATCACGATTGCTGTGTGTATTCAACGTTACCTGATGCAATAGAGATACTGAGAAATATGCTTGGAACACTGTACATGGAATCCAGCTTACGTGTAAGAATGTGATTTAAGAATGCTTCTGATTGGTTGATAATCATCACAGTGACGTTATGACATGAATGAAATGCTTCGACACAAAACGGTGTCAAGCTAGAATGTGAACAGACAGCCGAAGGTGTGGGCCGGCAGGAGGCTGCCTCTCTGCCCTGAGGCAAGGAAGGCAGCATGTTCCTTTTTCACTAGAAGTGCACAAATGGAAAAAAGATTTTACTTTCCGATAACCGAGAAACACTCAAGCATTCCTTTGTAACGTATTTTACGTGATCTAGGGCACACAATTTCGGGGTGGGGCAGTTTCCCTATCTAAGTGGGGGTGGGGTGGGGGCCCTATCTGAATGAGGACGCCGTTGCCGTTCCCTTACACTTTCAAAACCTGAAATGACTTGATCTTCATGAGTATCAAACACAGCGAGAACTCACTCATCTTGCTATCCACACTAATTATTTATTTTATTTATTTGTGTTTAACATCACATATTTCTGCACAATTTCTGACCAAGACAGTTTTACGGGTCGAGGAAGCCGGAGTGCCCGGAGAGATCCACTGAGCAACAGTGAGCAACTGTCAGCTCCCCAACATACCAACTCCACATACGCAGGGTTAGCATTGGTTGAAGACAGGTGCACCATCGACGTGCAGTATGCTTTAGTACACAATGCCACCATGCCCCCCACATGGGCAATGGGGATGATGTGTCTTGCCCAGGGACACAACGTGGTTGCCACAGGTGAGATTCGAACCGAGGATCTCTCCGCTTGCAGCCTGTACCTCTAACTACAGAGCCACAACTCCCTCACTAAGCCATTTTAACCGTGTGTTATTTGCACATCCCAGTGAGACAACAATTCCCACATCTTTTGAAGAGGTAGAAGTTTTGGGTACTAAATTTCAAAATTTCCTTTGAGGTGAACCCCATACTACGAGAAGGGGCACCTCCTCTCGGGCTCTTCCGCAACAATGCATCCCGCTTTGGCTATCGCTGCATATTGAACGGAACAAGCACTCAACACGCAGCCATTGGCGGTGCGAGCCGTTCTCCAACTCCTTAAGTTCGGAAACTTTATATTACTTTAAATAAACATCACTGATCTGAAGGGTAACAGCAGTTACGCCATGTTCTGCACTGACTTCTCTCCACGCTGGATTTTTTTTCAAATAGTCTCATTCTGGAATTGCAATCAGATCTGTCATGCAGTGACAGAAGAAAATCCCTTTCATGCTTTCAAATCAAATGTTATTCATTTTGTTCAGTATTTGCACAGATTCCAATACGAAATTCCCGTCACGTGATAAAACTGTCAACCAACCACTGTTCTTCCCACAAACATTAAGGTTTGTATTCATTCTGAATAACCATGACTCGCCAAGTCTGGGAACTGAAAAATACACAAAAATGATTTCATTACATTTTGCTTAACTGGTAGAGTGCTAAGTTATTTTTGGACATCAAAATTTGTTCACATGTCTTTGCCAATAGGCACTCTCCCATAAATTGTAACAAGGCAAACCCATAAAGACCAATTAATTTCACTTTTAAGATAATATGAAGCACATCCACAGAATATGACACCTTTGGGCTGGGGACCTGCTCATCATATTAAAGCCCTGATAGTGGCTTCTAGCACTCTACCAGTTAAGGGGAATGTAAACAGAAACAATGGAGAAAATCATCGCGTGGAATTTCATTTTATTCCTAGTTTAGGATGTACTCTTGGTGCACTTGCATTTGAAATCATAAATAATGTATGCAGAGACCATCAAAAAAATTATTTTATAACTTAAATATTTGATAATTTCATTTTTAAAGACCACTGTGCCGTGGCAGTTATTCTCATTCTCGTACAACCCAGCCTTTACAAACACTATACTCACAGGTCTGTATTTTTCTAGTGTATATGACCCGAGACCTGGAATTTTGATATATTGTATCATGAAAGAAATGTGAGTAAAATATCTCCAAGTATGCTAATGAAGCTGTTGTAAACAAACAACAAACATCTTGATTTTTGCTAATAACTAGCAGGATTTTTTTTCAGGAAAAGCCGATGTAGTTTCAAAGGAAGCCGGGTCGGGGTATGATCTACTCACTGTTGTGGAGAAAACCCCCAAGTAATTATTTTCAGACAACATTCCACTGACTGGATATGATGCAATTCGTACAGTCGTGATCACATTAGGAACAAAAGTGGTAGGTATAGGTCATTGGACTTCTCTCTAGTGAGTTGAAATATTACAATATTTTTAACATTTCTTTGTTTGCAACTGGGACAAGTGAAACGCAATAATTGATGGACATGACCGAGTCATGCTGTTTGCCAAATCAATTATATTCGTGTGTTTCTGGGATTCTGTAGTTTTCAGCACAGTGGTACTTGGGATGAACAAAAAACTCTCAGTTAACATGACTGAAATCACCCACAAAAGTTTCGAGATAAAATCTGGGTTTTTTTTTCAAAACTTTCCCACTAAATTTCGTTTTGGTGCAATATATCAAATTTCCACGTCTCAGCTCAAAGACACCATAGAAATACAGACCTGTTGACACTGATTTTGTAGAGGTTGGATCTCACAACAATGAGACAGAGTTCCTAGAAAAAATGATCGTTGAAAGTGAGTTTATTAAATATTTATGTTATTAAGAACCCTTCGCAGCTCTTGATATGTTTATGGTATAGAATGCAAAGAAATTGAAAATGCATCATAAAATTGAATAGCCCCTTTGCAGTGTGCTATATGGGCATTTTATTTGTTTCTTTTTACATTCCTCTTAAGGTTTCATCTATCAGCATTTTAAAAACAAGAGGCCCCACGGGGCCTGAAGCGCTCACTTTGAACAGAACCAGATATAAAAAGTGGCCAAGAATGAACCTACATTAAGAAATCAATCTGCATAGGATCCATGGTAAATTCTTGAAACCCTCAGGAGTGACTGAAATAGTCCAAGCATCATGCCTTTTCTTCAGCTATTCATAATTAAAAAGTGGAGCTCCCCTATGGAGTCCCTTGATACAACCTATGTGGATTAATCTTAGTTACACACCTCTTGAGGATACTTAATAAAAAAATTATAATTCTTCTGCGACATGGAAGATGGCTCCTTATAAAATTAACTTGTAATTGTTTCTATTTTGAGCAGTGAGTTTCCCACTTTTGCTGCATATCAAATTTTGTTAAAATCGGACTGAGAGCTCTGAATGGTGAAAGAGAGATGTTGTATACCAAATATGAAAGGATTCTGACTGGTGGATCTGAAGAAGATTTTTAAAGATTATCCCCCATATTACACCAAGTTAAAATTTGGGCTCCCATAGGGTGCCCAAATATTATCCCAGGCACTCGATTTGAACAAACTTGAATCTGCCCCCCACACCCCATCCCTAGAGATGTATAACAAAGATGAAACCATTCAGATTGGTGGATCTGAAGAAGATTTTTAAAGAAATGTCCTCATATTGCACTAAGTTAAAATTCGGACTACCATAGGGAGCCCAAATATTAACACAGGGACCCGATTTGAACAAACTTGAATCTGACCTCCTTAGATACGTTGTATACCAAATATGAAAGGTTTCTGAGTGGTGAATCTGAAGAACATTTTTGAAGACATTCCCTCATATTTCACCGAGTTAAAATTAACCCAAGCACTCGAATTGAACAAACTTGAATCTGACGCCCCCTCCTCCCCCCTGAAATGCCAAATATGAAACCATTCAGGTTAGTGGGTCTGAAGAAGAGAGTTTAAAAGAAATTTCCTCATACTGCACTAAGTTAAGATTTGGGATACCATTGAGAGCCCAAATATGAACCCAGGGACCTGATTTGAACAAATGCGTGACCCCCCCCCCCCTCCCCCCACACCACCACCACCACCTGGATGCTGTATACCAAATATCTAAAGATTCTGATCATTGGTTCTGGAGAAATTTGTTTTTTTTTTAAATTTTTGCAAATATGCTGACTCGGCATTTTTTCCCACTTATGATGCCCCCTACAGAACACTGACACAACCGATGGCAATTTTTTTACCATTCAATTCTACTAGTCCGAAGGATGCTTCAAACCAAATAACAGTTCTCTGTTCCGTGTGGTTTGGGAAATATGGGCATTTGAAAATATACACCCGGAACTTAATTAAGAACCCCTGAAATGTTTCATGACAGTGAAGTTGCTGTTACTGATTATCACGTTTTAATGCTTGCTATGTCTTGCAGTACATTTCATCCAGTAAAACATGATGTTTCTGATTGATAGCGTACCCCAAACACATCTCAGCGTCCACATGAAGCATGCTTCCCACGAATGTTACAAAAAACACTATCATCCACATGCAATACAGTGGAGCCCACTTAATTGGATATCTCTTAATTGTATATCCCTGTTAATTGAATATAATTTTCAAACAAAAAACCATTTACCATACCTTCAGTACAAATTTGATCTGTTAATTGCATATGGGTTGTAGAGTAAACTCCTGTTAATTGTATATAAATTTTTGTAATATGTCCACAAAAATTACTGTGACATGCACCAAATTCCCCTTATTTATCAACCTTTTTTGGCCTCACCACATCCAATAGACATTTATTCTATTATATCTTGTTTGACAGAGCTCTATGAGCTCAGACAAACAAGATATAATAGAATAAATGCTCACTTTACCTCCAGAACACAGGAAACTGACCTTTTCCCTGTTAATTGTATATTCCTGTTAATTGAATAATTTTCACTGGCAAAATGGATATTCAATTAAGAGGATTCTACTGTATATGGGTATAATACAGGAAAAGTTGTCACTTCTTTTATCAAATATAGAACCTTAGTGAGCACGCTCACATACCCCACGCACCCCGATATTTCAAGCTCTAATCATTTTTTAAAAATAAACATAGATTCTAGGAATACTGCAGAAAACAGTATTCTGTAGTTTCAACAGTATTGAAAGAATTCAAGCAGAATTAATTTTAATTGAAATGTGGAGCCATGTTAAGATTTAATGATACCAACCTTTTTAAATCCAATTTGATCTTTCCAACACACATTGTAAATAATGTAAGGTCACCCCAGGTTTTTGCTGATAAAATTACTTTAGTGTACGCTTGTTTATAAAAAATGGTGTCAGATTTAGAATTGCTATCCCAAATAACAGTGTTTATACACAAAAAGTGAAATAGATTATTGTTTTACTTCATGAACAAATTCGAAGTCGCTTCATATTCTAATCCTGACTTGAATAACTGCATGCTGGGAATATGGAACCGGGATTATTCTTGTGTCACAAGCTATGTCTTTTTTTATGTACACATGGTCAATACAGGAGCCAGAAATGTAAGTCGGTGAGCAAATAACTTGGCTGTAACACTTTGAAGACAATGTTCTTACTAATATGTTGCTTGGTTCTTTCAAAGTATTGACATTTAAGTCACCAACAAATACAATAGGAGATCTATCTAATTTATCCATAACTTGAACTAAGTTTTTGGTGAAGCCTATACACATGAAGCACTACAACTGACTGTGAATCCTGTTCTGCTTTAAATAGTTCCTACTCAATTCCTTTCTGTCTGTTGTCATCATGTAGTAGTGCTTGTAATGACCACCGACTTGAGACATAGGAACAAACTCCACCGTAAGGATGTTTACTCTTGTCTTCTTCATCACTGTCGAAACACTGTTCTCTATCAACTGTCAAATTGTTGAAAGATTCGATTTTTATAAAGCGATCTGAGTGTCTATTGGATAGCCATGTTTCAGTTATGCATACAATGTCTACCTTTAAAAGAATGAAATCAGCCTTCAAATCTTTTATATGGCCTGCCAAGGAATTGATGTTCAGGTGAGAAATTGTTAGTGCAGAGGAATCTGGAGTCCATAATGGGAGGAGTTCCAATGGTTGGTCAGAAGACATTCTTTCAATTTCTTTTGTCACATCTTTGTTACCGTAATTTTGATAATATCTGAAAGCGTGTAGAAAAAAAGTCTGGAAAGTTAAAAAATTTATAGTAATTTATATATTTTTTATACTTACCAATGACCCAGACATAGCTGGTGCTAACTCTTAAAATACTAGGGCCAAACACAAATTTTTCCCCCCAATCCCCAAAATTTGCATCTAAAACCAAAGAAATCATGTCCTGAAGGTCCTCCATACTTAGCCCTTACTGCGCATGCGCAGTGTCAAGGACGTTCCGAAATTGGCGCCAATTATCATTCTTACAAGCAGTGCCTGGACAGCACTATGTACTCAGCGAGAGGTATGAGTTCCCAACTCCTGGGAGGGCCATCCCCGTCTGGGTCATTGGTAAGTATAAAAAATATATAAATTACTATAAATTTTTTAACATTTTTATACTGTACCAATGACCCAGACATAGCTGAATAGTAAAAAGGCTGGAGGGCCTAGGACATAGAGGAAAATCCAATAAGCTCAACTATATAACATAGAGTCAACCCCTCAAGGAGAAAAGGGGTATTAGGCTTTACATGTATCTTTCTTATTTTATGATAAAATAGAAAGATACAATACCCTTCATAATTGAGCACAATAACATTCATGTTCTCTATTAACATCCAGTATAACCCTTTATACTAATTATTTTTAAAGTAAGCCAATAAATAAAGTTAGTCCAGAGAATTGAGACTCTTTATATTCTTTAAAAGTGTCCGAGGATTGTATATTAACGCCCGTTTGACACTTGACATATACAAATGCTTCACACCGAGCTACACTTTAAAAATATGACATGAATGAATTTTTAACATTAATATTACACTTTAAAACCATCCCGGAAACGACTCAGAATTACTGACTCCGGAGGAGGAATTCCCTTGCTTTTCACTATAAAGCAGGTGACCTAAGGGAACACCCTTCCCCCCCCCCCCCCTTCCCCTTGCCCTGTGTCAAATAACCCAGAGCGAAGAGGGCAGCAGGACGGAGTCACTGCCGGAACAGAAAGCCTGCATAACTATAGTTGCAACTGTTTAGTGGACGACATTCTGAGCAACAGATAACGGACCTAAACAATGCAGGTCTCCAGAAATGGACTCAATATTTCTGAGATAAAAATTCGTGAATGTGGATGGCTGAGACCAATAAGCAGCCTTCATTAAATCTGAAATAGCAACACTATTTGCATAAGCCCAAGATGTAGAAAGAGCTCTTACTTCATGAGCCGAAATCTTAAGCACTGACTGCTGAGTAGAAGATAAATTTTCATAAGCAGTACGGATAGTTAATTGAATCCATCTAGCAATAGAATGGACCGAAATGTCCTTTCTATTAGGCATCAGAAACAGAAAGAAGCGTTTTCGTCCCTTTCTGATAAACTGAGATCTTTGTTTATAAATACGTAAAGCTCTAACAGGACAGAGTAAAGGCCTACGCCCATCTGAAGATGGCAGAGCCTTAATAGCAATAGGTTCCGGATATTTATTAGGAGCCTGATTCTTAGCTAAAAATCCAGCATTAGTAGTGAAGGTGATAGTGTTCCCGACACTACGATAGTGAGAATCATCCACCGATAGTGCATGAAGCTCACTGACTCTTCTAGCAGAAGAGAAAGCTAAGAGAAAAGCTGTCTTATAAGACAAGAATTTGAAATCTACTGTCCCAAGAGGCTCAAATGGCTTTTCCTTCAGTTTAAGAAGAACCCAAGCTAAATTCCACTTAGGAATTAATCTAAGAGCTCTGGGTCAATTTATCGAGAAGTTTCTAACTAACTTAGATAAAGAGACATTAGATCCAATTTGTAAACTATCGTGGTGTGCATAGGTATCAGATAACATAGACCTATAACCCTTAATAGTAACAGGCTGCAGTTTGAATTTCGTCAAACAAGTATACTAGAAAGTTTGCAATGTCTGGTATGGAGGGATCAAAAATATCAACAGAATGATCCCTACATCAACGACGAAAAACCTTCCACTTAGCCGCATAGTTTAGCGAAGAGGAGGTCCTCCTACAGTTAGAAATCGCGTCCACTGCTCGTCCTGTAAAGTGCTTGCCATGCAAGAAGGACCGCACAACGGAAAAACGTGAAGGTTGAGACCTTGTGGGTTGTGATGAAGTTGACGCGGTTTCCCCTGAGAAAGTAGATCCTCCCGCGGAGGAAGCTGTCGCGGTAGGTCCCAAAGCAGACACCTGAGTAGATTTATCCACGGTCTCTGTGGAGACAGAGATGCTACCAACAGAATCTTGCATTGAGATTGTTTTATCTTTAGCAATACTTGCTGAATTAACGGCGCTGGAGGATACGCATATCCTATCATTCCGTCCCATGAGATCGATAGAGCGTCTACTGCAAATGCTCTTGGATCCGGACATGGTGACACATACGTCTGCAACTGATTGTTGAGATGTGTCGCAAATAAGTCTATCATTGGCCGTTCGCATTGGTAGCAAATCTGATTGAATACCTGTTTGTTGAGAGTCCACTCCGACGGCAACAAGCGACCCTTCCATGAAAGGGAGTCTGCTAGTACATTCAGACGACCCGGTATATGAAGGACCGAAAGTAGAACTTGATGTTCTAGAGCAAACAGAAGGATTCTCTCCGTTAAATTGAATAACGGAACAGAATGAGTGCCTCCCTGGTTCCGGATATACGCCACTTCTGTCGTATTGTCGGACAGGATTTGAACATGAGCTTTCTGAATAATGTCCATCCAATGACGTAACGCAAGCCAAATTGACATCATTTCCTTGATGTTTATGTGCTTGCTTAGAAACTGTGGATCCCAAAGACCCTGGCACCTCGAATCCGTTGGGATCAATGATGCACCCCAACCTGTTTGACTGGCATCCGTCATAATCATGAAACTCGGATCCGGCAACTGCAGCGGAACTCCCTGAGTCAACCACTGAATGTTTGCCCAAGTCTGAATCTCTTGTTTCACTTGATCTGACAAGAGAACGTCTATGTCGAGCGAATGAATCTTCACACTCCAATTCTGAGTCAAGAAAATTTGGAGAGGACGAGTGCGTAACCGCCCCATTGGAATGAGATCCGCAGCGGCTCCGCACAGACCTATCAGTCTCATGAACTCCCTCGCTGTGACTTTGTCTGCATGAAGACAATAGCGAGCGTAACAACTGACTAATTTCGCTCTGGTTAACGGCAGACGAACGAGATTGTTGTGCGTCTCGAAGCTCATTCCCAGATGAGTAAATGACTTGGACGGCACCAGATCTGACTTCTCCTCGTTTATAACAAAACCGAGACGTCGGAGCAATAGAAGCAGATTCTGCACATCGTTCTGAAGCGTTAACTCGTTGCCGTACCTCTGAAGAATGTCGTCCAGGTAGGCCGACGTTACCGCAGACGAATGAGCTCGGAAATATATCATTATCGAGTTCATTACCCGAGTGAAAGCCCAGGGTGCTAGGTTCAATCCGAAGCACATCGCTCGGAATTGATACACCACTCCTAGGACTGCGAAGCGTAGATACTTTCTGAATGTCGGATGTACCATGACATGAAAGTACGCATCTTTGAGATCTATGCTTGTAGCATAATCGTTCACCCGAATACTCGCTCTGACCGATCGAATCGTCTCCATATAGAACTTCCGAGCGACGATCAGCTTGTTTATCCAGCTCAAATCTATGACTGGACGGAACGAGCCGTCTAGTTTCGGAACCAGAAACAGATGGCTGTAGAATCCCGGTGTTTCCTGGTCTTCTATGACCTTTACCGTGTTCTTCATTAAAAGAGACTGCACCTCCGATAACAGAGCGTCTCTTTTCTGCGGATTTGACAGAAGTTGAGTCCATTTTGGGCTTCGAGTTAAAGGAGGCTTTCGTTTGAAGGATATTCTTAGACGTTCCGAAATCACCCCTCTCACCCAAGGGTCGTCCGTAATCGACGTCCACTCTTCTGAAAAACTCGACAACCTTCCGCCAACCGGAACACGATAGAGGTTGAAACCATCACCTCCTGGACCTGTGAGGCCTGCGGGAGGAGAAACCACGTCCTCCATGACCCGCACCTCGTCCCGTCAACCTCGGGGCATCCGACCGGTTGTCCCAGCCCGAAGGACGTCCCGCACGTGAGTCGCTGCCTTGACGGTCTCTTGAATAAGACCAAGAGGATGCACCGGAACCTCTATAGGAACCTTTCTTGGACGCATTAGTCCCAGAAGTGCCTGTCTTACTCTTTTCTGCCGTATCCGACTTTTTGGAAGCGGATTTAAACAGCAGAGAATCCGAAGCTTTCTTAGTAATTTTATCGAAGATTGCAGAAAGCTTGCCGTCGAAGAGAAGCTCTCCGGAGACCGAAGCGACTCTGAAAGAGTTCTTCACCTTACTATCCACACGTGTGGATGTAGCTAGGGCTGCGTCACGTCTAACCAACTCCAGGTTTGCCACTGAAAGGGCGGAGTTATACGTGGAATAAGCTACTGCCCTTGATGGAAGTCTTAAAGAGGATTGTATATCCTGGAATTCTTTCCCTTGAAGACGTAGTGATAACGCCTTAGTAAGGTGGTCTGCGTAAGATAAAGCGTCTAAACTGGCCCTGTTAGACGTAATTGTCGTATCCAACACCGCGGTTGGAATGGACGTAGACGACGGTAATGACAATTCTAAGTCTTCCGCCTCGTCGTCAAGACGCAGAGGAACTCTCGGAACACCCTGTCCTGCCGTATCGAATTTATTCCTTGAATTAATGAAAGGCAGGTTAAGAGCATTGGCGGACAAGAAACCAGCTTTGCCTGTTTTGGAAGCAAGCTTGAAGATAGCGTCGTTCAATAATTCAAATGTTCTTGTGACATTATTGGACTGAGACGGAAACTCAGGGATGATGTCCCTGAACCGCTCGAAGAATTCAGTGTCCAATGACGCTATCAGTCTCTTATCCGGTACCGCAGCAGTTTGGCCCGACAGAACAACTTGAGGAAGGAAGTGCCGGATGAAATCCATGGCAGCTTTATGTTGTTCCGAAAGGGATAGCTCCAAGTCATCAGTATCCCTTTCGCCATCCGGTCGGACCTCACGATGCTCCCGGTCGTCCGCACCCGATGCTTCGGCGGAGCGTACCGACCCAGCGCCGTCGGATAATTCCCGATCCGACACCGATTCTGTCGATTGCTGGGATGCTGCGATAATTTGTGCTATCTGAGCTAGCACGTCCGTCATCGAGGCCTGCGGAGTAGCGGTTTTTCGCTGCTTAGCCGCGGGAAGCTCCGCATCAACTGACTCCCGCATATTCTTCCTATGCGAACGTCCGGAGTCTACCGGCCTCGTGTCCCTGGCTACCAGATGGCGTGACATGGTCGCCAATGAATCCCTAATCGGCGAAGCTGGTAGAATATCCGCGGTCACGTAGCCAAGGTGCGGTCGTGTGCGCTGCTGAGAGGAAGAGGAAGCCTGAGCAGTCTCAGCGGACTGCCTATACAACGGAGCGTCCCGAGCGATGGACGTGTGCTCCGCTTGCGACACATTTTGTACAACAACATCTGGTCCCAGATGTTGTTGTACGCGAGAGGGGCCTCTCTCACTCGCGGCCTGGCTGGACCTGGACGAGCTAGGAACCGGACTAGAAGGCTTCCTCCGATCTCTCCTTTTATCTGCCGTCACTGGGTGTGCACCTTCTATGTTTATAGTGCTCGCATCACCCAACATTTCTTCCTGGACCGCAACGGACGAACACGGCTACCGAACCATTCGGTGAATGGACGCTACACCGGGCGAGCTAGCGGACGACAGCGCCGTCGATCCTACTAGGGACCTCTTAGGCAACTGTCATATCTCCATGAGCACTTTTGCCGCTAGCTCTGCATTCAATTGTGACGACGGAAGCACACTTTTGGAGGATAACATGGAAACATCGCCCTGTTCTTGTTCCTCTGAAATAGAAACTGATAGACTAGAGTGACCCTGTGGAGAAAGGACCGGCATGGCCCTTTCCCTGCTAACAACATACCGTGACACACGTTTCCAATGTTTATCATCCCAATATTCACATACTGAACAGGAGTTAGTGCGAGTACACTGACTACAATTAATACAATGATCATGAAAGTCAGAGGAAGATTTCTTCCTATTACAATTTGAACAATATCTTTTCATTGTGAAAAGACAACAACAAGTCCTAGTACTTGCACAAACCCCTAAAAACAAAGATACATAATAACATGATCCATTAATATTGAAAAAACAATTGAAATCAAAAATAATTTTTGAAAAATATTTTTTCAGCAAAGCCCAAGTTTCTGAAAAGTAACGTTGAGCCCCAATGGATCCCAAGGCTAAGTGTGGACAAAAATTTAAAATTATTTAAAATTATTTTAAACAATTAATGCAACACTTACGGATAATAATAATGTATCTTATAATGAGATAAACTACTCCAAAGGCAAAAAGCCCCCCTCAAAAGAGACTGTTGCCAATGTAAACAAGAAGTGTATAAACACTAGAAAACATGACTCCAGGCACTGACAATCCTGGCCCGAAATCAGTTATCAAAATACACACTATCTGATGCAAAACAGAGACTTCCAGGGAAGAATCTGCAGAACATCAGATGGTAGATGCAGAACACAACGTCTAAACACCCATGGGTGAAAACGTAAACATGGGGAAAATAACAGAATTCATTCTGTTACCAAGCTAATTCTCCCAAGAAATTTTAGTAGTAATCTTACTCAAAAATATGCCAAAAGCATGGGAGAATAGCAAGGGGGTACTTACAGGACAAGGGAAGAGGAAACACTGAATAAGCAGTGCAACTTCATAGCAAGAATGACAACAACAGGCCCATGCCTCGAAAATAGGCAACTTAACATAATTTCATTACAAAATTTTAAGTTACAGACCTGAATATTTTCTGTCACTCCTTTTTCCTCTCCTCCTTCTATATCCTCCTTAGAATCACCATTTCTCCAATATTTATGTGTCTGGCATCATTTAAACTGAGATTTACAAGCACAAAGATCAGTGAGATGTTAACTGATGAAGGGCCAAACAAAGAATGATAATTGGCGCCAATTTCGGAACGTCCTTGACACTGCGCATGCGCAGTAAGGGCAAAGTATGGAGGACCTTCAGGACATGATTTCTTTGGTTTTAGATGCAAATTTTGGGGATTGGGGGGCAAAATTTGTGTTTGGCCCTAGTATTTTAAGAGTTAGCACCAGCTATGTCTGGGTCATTGGTACAGTATAAAAATACTGTAATTTTGATGAACTTTTCAAAGTCTACGGGGCCGTAATTTTGGTAAAAATCAGTGGAGCGAAACAAAACCCAAACTTGTTCTGTAGGCCACCATGTTAGACTAACATACCAAAAATCAGCTCAATATCTGGAAGCGTGTGGGAAAAAAGTCCGCAAAACTGTAATTGTTATGAACTTTTCAAAGTTCAAGGGCCATAATTTCGGTAAAAATCAGTGGAACGGAACAAAAGGCAAACTTGATCTGTAGGCCACCATGTCAGACTGACATACCAAAAATCAGCTCAATATCTGGAAGCGTGTAGAAAAAAAGTCCGGAAAACTGTAATTTTGATGAATTTTTCAGAGTCCAAGGGCCGTAATTTTGGTAAAAATCAGTGGAGCGGAACAAAATGCAAACTTGATCTGTAGGCCACCATGTTAGACTCACATACCAAAAATCAACTCAATATCTGGAAGCGTGTAGAAAAAAGTAATGAAAACAAGTAGGACTGACTGACGGACTGATGGACTGACAAACTGACGGACAGACCAGTCAAAAACATTATACCCCTGCAACTTCGTTGCGTGGGGTATAATAAATGTTGACAATGCAAGGAGGAGACTGTCAAGAGGCGTTAAGATGGCAAATCATTGGCATGCATGCAGCAAGCACGTCATTCAAAGCTATTGGAAGGCAATTTGGCTATAGTCATTCTGTGATCAGCAGACTTGTTTGAAAACATCAACAAACCAACGATAATAAGGACCGATCAAGGCCTGGATAACCTCAAAAGACCTTTCCTCAAGAAGATCGGAGTCTTTATGCCTCGTAAGGCATGAACCCTTTGCTTCAAGTGGCATTTTGAAATGCCTTTGGTTTCCCAACAGGTATTGGTTCAGCAGAACTGTCTGAAACCATCTCAAAGTACTGGGTATGAGGTCCAGAAAAGTCATCAAGCGTCCAGCATCAAAAACGACGTTTGGAGTGGTGTTTGGCATGACAATATTGGAATTTCAGGACATGGAGAGTCCATTGGTCAGACGAGAGTAAGCTCCTGCTTCACGTCACAGATGGTCGCATGAGAGTGTGGAGGCATCGAAATACAGCTGATGTGCCCAGAAACATCAGACCTACTGTTCCTTGCGGTGGAGGATCAGTAATGACCTGGGGATTCCTCTCCCATGATTGTAAACTTGATATGGTGACTGTACGTGGGAATCTCAATAGTCATCAGTACATCCGGGACATTCTCAATCCGGTTGTCTTTCCTAATTTGTCAACCACCCGTTGGCTAATCACCCTGTATTTATGGACGGTAACGCAAAGCAACATCTTTCCCATGCTGCGAAAGCATTCCTTCAGAACAATGCTATTACAACACTATCTTGACCTGCAGTGAGGTCAGATTTGAATCCCTTAGAACACTGAATCCCTTAGAACACATGTGGGACATTCTTGGAGGTCGAGTGCCAGCAAGGGATCCGCCTGTACAGAATCTGGACGATTTGGAAGCTGCATTGCATGAGGAATGGCAGCAGTTTCCTCTGGACCGTATCAGAAGACTCACTGATAGCATTAGGAGGAGGGTTCAGGCTGTCATCCGGACTTGTGGTGGATACACTCGCTACTGATGTCAGATACTGCTATTGTGTTGAGAAGATCACAAGTTACATTTTTTGTCAGTAATTATTACCGGGATTGTTTCATCATGGACCGTCCTAGCACCACACTCGTCGAGAGAACATTTTTTTCCATCAAAAACATTAGTGACAGATATGTGTAATTAGCGCCATTAAAATACTGCACATTTTCATCATTGTGTTGTCTTTCATTTGTCAATAGATCATTCTTTTCGCAAACAATCACTTTCGGCCATCTGAAAGATAGCATGAAAGTAATGACAGTTTTTATTAATACCACTGCGAATAAAAAATAGAGGGTGCTTAATTCAAGTTCCAGGGGTATATTTCTATTTTTAGCTCTGGGTTTCTATGGGACTCTGCATTTTTTTTTAGCATGAATCAAGTTCTTATGACTGAATAATACCACATACCAAATTTGGTCCAACTTGGACAATCGGTTCAGAAAATAGAAAGTTTGGGCGGGGCCAAAAATCTTGCCCCTCCCATTACAAAGCAAATATTGCTCCACAAACCTCGTTTGACCAACATGATTCTACACCTCAAAAAGGAAGCTCCATACGAAATATCAAGTCATTGTACCCACTGGTTCATAAAATTTTTAAAAAACATTGGAGCATTTTCCCCATCCTCTCCTTATGGGGCTGCACATGTTGAGTTGAACAAAAACGAAATGCCTTTAGAGACTTTAATGGACACATAGGGGACAAGGAAGAAGGCATTCAGGGCAGGGATAAGAAAGTCAACAAGAATGGAAGAAAGCTATTGGACTTTACAAGTGAGCTCGGTTTAAAGATTCTGAACAGGGATGCGAGGTGTAAGGGGAAATGAACCTGGGAGAGGAACGACAGAAGAACAATAATCAACTATATTTTCACAGATATCGACTTATGGAGGGAGGTGATAGAGGTAGAAGTGGACGATGCGGGTAAAGGGTAGTTGGATGTGACCACAACTTGATTACAGTATTTACTACCAAAAAGCAAAAATCTAGTGAGAAACAAGGAAAGCTTCAAAGAGATTTGGGGACTCAGAAAGGATGCTAATTGGGCGAAGTCTGAACAAAACTTGAAACCAAAGCTTGTGAATCTACATGGGGGAGGGGGGAGGGAGGGGGCCGGCAATGTCCAGGAAATGGCTGATGCCATAGTTGCGAATCTAGTGGAGGCAGGGAAGGAAAATATACGAAAGATTAGGGTGCCAACATGGGAACTTAAGTACAGAGAGAATGACAAACTGAAAAAAGTGATAAAGTGCAGAAAAGTCAAATGTGCTGTGTACAGGAAGAGTAGAAAACTTAAGGGGTGGAAAACAACAAGACCAGGGTAGCAAAAGAAGAATACCAACAAACACGAAATAAAGAGAATAAGATTAAAGATGATAATTGGAGAGTGCAAAACTTTAAATTTCATTAGGACGATAAGAATAACAGTGAGTTCGAACGTAATCTGGAAATGGGTGAACTGAAAGGAACAAAGGAATTCATTCATAGAGTATTAAAGTAGAGGGCATAAATGCAGACGATCAAGACAAAATCGCATCAGAACTAGTGAAGCACTGGGAAAAGGTAAACGATAAGCGATGGGGCAATGGGAACCCACTGTAGTGCCACAATGAGGTAGAAAAAATTTATCAAACTTCATGTGCCACAAAATAAAAACCATAGAGGTACGAAAAGTGATCTCAAAATTAAGGAACGGAAAAGCGGCAGGGATGGATGAAATTCCTAACGAGTTCCTAAAAAATGGGCAGGAGGAACTCTGTAAAAGCTCAAAGGCCTTATTCTATTTAGCCATAGAAAAACAAGATGTTCCAAAAGAATGAAGAGAAAGCAAGCTTACATTTATGCACAAGAAGGGGAAAAGGATGTAATGGACAATTATCGGGGGATTTCTGTCAGTATCAACATTGGAAAAGTTTTCTGTAGTCCTGTATGGGAGACTAGAGAAGGGGATCAAGGCAAAGGGTTTTTTGGGAGAGATTCAGAATGGCTTCAGGAAGGGAAGGAGAGTCACTGACCATCTCTTCACACTATCCCAAATGATAGAATCTGCGAAAGCCAAAAAGAAAAATATGTTTATAGCCTTTTTGGATGTTAAAAAGGCATACAATAAAGTATTGAGGGAGGGTATGTGGCGACAGCTTGAGGCCCTGGGCTTGGTGAGAGTTTGTTGTAATTCTGAAAGCATTATATAAAGATGTACAGAGTGAACTTAGACTGGGTAACATAAAACATGGTACCTATGAAGATAGGCCTAAAACAGTGGTGTATCCATTCACCAATTCTTTTTGCATTGAACATCAAAGATTTAGGAGACGGACTCCTCCATAGTGACGAGGGGATAGCAGTTGGGGGACTTGAAGATCCAAGGGGCTTTTTGCAGCAGACGACATGGTGCTAGTGTCCGAAAGCAAAGAGGAACTAGCAAAAATGTTGGCAATTGTTGGGAGATATGGGAACAAATGGAGACTTGAACTAAATGAAAACAAAAGAAAAAGCAAAATGATACCCGTGGGCCGTAAAGTGGATCCTACTCAAAGGTGGAGAATGGGGAGTTATGTATTCCGGAAGGTAGAGGCAGACCTCTTAGTGTAAGAGAGACAGGTGACTACAAGTATTTTTTTTTTTTTTTTGGGGGGGGGGGGGGGGGGGGGGCTGGGGGGAGGGGACATATAAACATCACAGGAAGAGGAACTTTGACAGGGCACCTGCCACTAACCTTCAAAATATAGTTGTAACAGGTGATTTTAATGAAGACCATCTCACTTTCAATCATAAACATACATATGAAATATCCAGGTCATGTTCCTTAGAGCAGCAAGTAATATTACCTACGTATATTACCAAAGATTCTTTTTCACTCCTAGACCTATTCCTCTGTACTGAAACAGTTCCGATACACGAAGTGGGAGTGTCTGAACCACTTTTTGCTAATCTTGTAAGGTACCACCTACTGGTGTACATAATCATAAAAAACCGATACATCTCACCAAAAAGAAACAAACTTTAATAAACAGCTTCGCCATGAGCACATGATACACCCGTTATTAATTACAAGAGGGAACCACACAATATGAGTATACATGTGTACTTGTCAGGTTACATATACTTGCCACCAAAAAATCATGAAAATTGCTCAAAGTCCAACTTGTGGAAAATTGCCTATATTTTGATGAATAAAGTCCCATAACTCTGGAATGACAAATCAGACAGCGACACAAATCAAAAGGGAGACTCCTTCTATCAACATATACTTGCAACCAAAAAATCATGAAAATTGCTCTAAGCATTTTCAAGTTATTGTTCGACATGTGAAAAATAAAGTCCCATAACTCTGGAATGACTAACCGAACGGCGACACCAACCGAAAGGGAGCTTCCTTCCATCAACATAAACCACCTACCAAAAAATCGTGAAAATCTCTCGAAGCGTTCGAGTTATCGTACGACGTGTAAAAAATCAACAATTTTCTAAGTAATAAAGTCCCATAACTCTGGAATGACTAATCGAACGGCGACACTAAACGAAAGGGAGCTTCCCTCCATCAATATAGGTCTCGTTACAGTTATTCAGGTGAAAATGTCAGCTTTTCAAGAAATGTTCAGCTTCTGATTAACACAGCCGAGGATATTTTGCATTTAAATTACCTCCCCTACTCACAATACTCACAATGTATATAGTTTCTGGAAGCTCTGAATATGGCCCTTTCTGGAGACAACTGTACACAACAAAAATCTTACAATATCACTCAAATACACTCAGCTGAATGACACAGTTGATGGCTAAAAAAATGGCTCAAAATGGTCAAAATTTGCTCATTTTGGGGATAAATCTCCAATTTTCGTGCATCGATAGTGATAAAACTGTGTTATAGGAATTCCTCATTCCTCCACTGAGGATTTTACAGCATAACATGATCATTCTGACAAATAAAAACATATGGGTTTCTTATTCATTTTTTCAGAAGGCTTTCTCAAAGCAAATTTACACAAAAATTGTCCCATTTGTAAACTGCAAATTGTCAGGTCCCAAACAGGTATGGGTTTGTCATTTAACACTTCCATGTGACCTTGACCCCCAATTGAAATGCACTTGACAATACACAGTTTGAATCAAGACCATCAACAGATATTTTGGCCATATCACCATGAAAGAGAATTATTTACTAAATCCACACCACCATAAACTAAAACTATAGCACAAAATAGTCGTTTGGATGAGGATATCCAATAACTTCGGAAATGACCTTTTAATAGGAAATGAGACCATAAACCACCTACCAAAAAATCGTGAAAATCTCTCGAAGCGTTCTCAAGTTATCGTACGACGTGTAAAAAATCAACAATTTTCTAAGTAATAAAGTCCCATAACTCTGGAATGACTAATCGAACGGTGACGCTAAACGAAAGGGAGCTTCCCTCCATCGATATACACCACCTACCCAAAATACACGAAAATCTCTTAAAGCGTTCTTAAGTTATCGTACGACATGTGACCGGACGGACAGATGGACAAATGGATGGACAGACGGACAGACGGACAGCAGTATACCATAATACGATCCGTTTTTTCAAAACGGGCGTATAAAAATAAGCACACTCGTCAGATATGGGACTATACTAATGCAAACTGTACAGGTATAATGGAGGAGTTGACCGCTTTTGACTGGCAAGTATTTATTCATAATACATCTATTGATGAGAGATATGACAAACTAGTAAATGTCTTAAAATCTCTGGCTACTGAATATATACCCAACTGAGTAATCACATCCCACCCAAGTCAACCGAAGTGGATGCACAACTGGATATGCTTGCTCATAAGACAACATCCTCGTCTCCATGAAAAGGCAAAACACCAAACTACAGCCAATTGTTGGGCTACCTACTGGAAAAAATGTAATGAAACAATCTCAGCTGTTTGGAAAGATAAGAACTACATTACCAAAACTCGCAATAAGCTAACTAACCCCCTAACAACCTCGAGGAATCCTCTATATGCTACTTTTCGAAGCTGAAACATATGTTGTGGGCACTCCACCAGGGCCGACCAGGCCTTACTTGCCTGTCTCTCTCCTGCCTGGCCACTATGGCGCTTAGCGTAACATCTTCCTGAAAGTATACCTTGCTATACCTTGATACTGCACCGAAACTTAAAGATAAATACCGAGCAGCTGTGATCCAGTATAAACTCTTGTCCTTATGGAACCTTCAAGGAATAGCACTGCCACGACCCTTGAGGACATGTGGATCCCAACTGCAATACCCTAATATTGTAGTTGGTACCGTCATGCTACCGAGGTTCAATTCAACACTAACTTGTAGTGTTTTCTCTGTCAACTACAGAATAAATATGCATGGTAAATTGCATACCATGATGGTTCTGGAACTTAAAATGGGACCTTTGGTTGACGGCCATTACTAATGCTGTTATAAATGCATACAATATCAGACCGATACTGATAAACTTTTACTGACAATCACCACAAACTCAGCCCGCTGGCCATATACACTCATAGAAACTGTCCCAGGCTTTCCTTGCTCGCCTTCGACTTGGAGAACCGTTGAGGCATCTTAAAACTGTAGCTCATCAGTACTATTTCTTTCACCTGTTCTAACTTCTTCACTCTTACTTGAAAACCAATGTAGTAAAATTTGTTTCCAAAATAATGACTGCACACTAATATCATATCGAATTGAACACAACTGGCATAACAGAAGCTATGTATGGTAAGTGCTTGGGTTATAGTAGTCATATAACTTAACATCTCGTGTCTTTACAGCTGTAAGTGTACCTTGGGTGGAAACGACCTTTATAAGCTTTCAGCTTACTGTCGATTCCACACACATTTCATTGTTGAATATCTTCTCTCTGATAATTGGAAATAAATATTGTTTAAACTAAATGCAAATTTTATTCCAAATGGCAGAGGATGGAAATATCATATTTTCGACAATCATAAGTTCAGCATCAAGACAAGAAAACCTCAAAGTATTCATGGGTGCTGTTGACAAAAGAACTGTCGAGCTACCATAAATATAGTAAATGACATGATAACCACATCTAATGGCGGTCACACCCATACATCCGACACTGGCAAAATTGCAACAGATGTGTTCTTCGCAGAATTGAAAGAGACAGTTTTGTGCGATTCCAAACCGATAATATCTATGTTCCAAGAGAAAATTGCAAGTATGTATACTCTTCTTTTGTTATAAATTAAATTATTTGTTTTTGAATGTTTTTTTTTACTGATTTGTCAAAAAAGGACGAGATGTGGTTGCTTATTTATTATTATTTGCTTATTTATTGGCGTTTAAGGTCACATACTTACGCACAATAGCTAATCATGACCATGACAGTTTTATGGGCGGAGGAAGCCGGAGTGAACCACCGAGCAATGATGAGCAGCTGCCAGCTCCCCAACATCGTAACTCCGCACTGCAACACAGGCAGGGTTAGATTGGTTGAAGACATGCACACCATTGATGTGCAGTACGCCTTATACATGGCGTCATCATGCCCCCCCCCCCCCCCCCCCAGTAGAAATCGGGGTTAAGTGCCTTGCCCAAGGACACAATGTGGGAGTCTGAATCGATCGCTCAGACGGTCACCCATCCGAGGACTAACCGCACTCGACATTGCTTAATTTCGGTGATCTGACAAGAATCGGTTACTGCAATGCCACTGCGCCCCCACACAAATTCCTTAACTCTGACTTCTTTTGTGTACATTTTATAAGCTGCGAAAAGCCACAATGTGGCTAAATTATTGATGCATTTCACAACTTATAAATTATGGACACAAACGGACTCAGAATCAATTAAATTGCTAGATATTAAAATTTCTTGCCTAATGGTCCCTGTATGGATTAACATTGGGGGGGGGGATGAGTGAAACTGGGGGGGGGGGGGGGGGGGGTTATGTCAATAATGAAAATTTGATATGCCTGGAGGGAATATTGTTATAACAACACATATCCCCATTAGGCATGTCAAATTTTCATACTACAGCTAGTACTATTAACTGTAGTCCTCAAAATGGCTAAATCCTTCGTTTTCCCAATGTATTTCGGTTATGAACCTTTGTCATACATAGTGTATGTTACAACAATGCATATCCCTGTTATTCATGTCAAATTTTCATACCAAAGTACTATTAATTGTAGTCTCCCCAAATACCCTAAAAGAAAAAGTTTCCAGAAATCATATACACTATTTTGTTAACCGTATCTCACACGACCTGCATCAAACCCAGCTGCTCCACTATTAACAGGACAAATCGACCCAAGACCAAATTGACTCAGGCTGAATTAACTCAAGATGAATTGATTCAAGGCCGAATTGACCCATCCTATGGAGATGTTCCTTTAAAAATCCCCTGCAGATCCGCCAGTCAGAATCTTTTGATATTTGATATGCAGCAACCTAAGGAAGTTCAGATTCCAGTTTGTTCAAATTAAGTCCCCTTGGTCATATTTGGGCTCCCTGAAGAAGCCCAAATTTTTATTTGGTGCAGTATACCAACTATCCTTTAAAAAATCTTCTTCACATCCACAAGTCAGATTCTTTTGTTACTTAGCATTAACGACCTTAGTGTGTGGGATTCAAGTTTATTCAAATTAAATCCCGAGACTCATATTTGAACTCCACATGGGGGGCCCGAATTTTAACTTAGTGCAGTATGAGGAATATTCTTCAAAGATTTTTTTCTTCAGACCCACCAGGCAGAATCCTTTGATATTTGGTATATAGCACTACCTTGACTCCCGGATTAACGTTTGTTCAGTGCTGGGTGTAATTAAATTAAAAACACCGACTTTTGTTATGATTTAAACTATGAAGTTATATGAAAATAGTGCGTTATAAATTTCCCCACTTGACACGTGTGATATTTATTATTTATTTATTGATGTTTAAGGTCATATACTTATGCGCAACGGCTAATCATGATCATGGCAGTTTTATGGAGTACCCGGAGAGAACCACCGAGCAATGACAAGCAGCTCCCAGCTCCCCAACAACTCCGCACTGCAGCACTGATACGGTTAGATTGGTTGAAGACATGCATACCATCGACGTGCAGTATGCCTTAGTGCAAGGCGTCATCATGCCCCCATGTGGACAATCGGGATTAAGTGCCTTGCCCAAGGACACAAACCACGGGAGTCCGAATTGATCGCTCAGATGCTCACCCATCCAATGATTAATCGGGCTCGACGTGACATGTGTGATAAAATATTTGTCCTCAATTTTTCTCATGTGGCTAAGATAGCTTCTTTAACTTAATCGAAATAAAAGTAACTTTAACAATACTGACATCAGCAGGATGCTTCAAATTTTCTTGTTCATGTAGTACTTTACAGTACACGTATGCCAAATGTGCTGTTGAGTTCCTTTGTTTTTATTGTCATACACCTGTTTTGAAAAAAACAGTCGTATTATGTGATTGATCTGTCCGTCTGTAAACTTTTCTGTTTCCAGATAATAAATTGAGTTTGGATGTACAGATCAGCACCAAACTTGGTTTGTGTCTCTGTTATATCAAAATGAAAGTTAAGTTGGAATTGGGGCTTAGTTCTGATGCATTTTGCAAGAGTTATGGGGCTTTTCGACTTAGAAATTGCATACTTCCATCAACATTTTAGTTTCCGGACGATAACTAAAGTTTAGATTTATAGATCAGGACAAACTTGCTTAACATTCAACATATAAGTGGAGACAAAATCTAGTTTCATTCTAATTATTTTCATGTGTCGCTACTCTTGGGTTCCTGTCAGAGATAGATATATCTACATTCAAGTATGACATAGACATATCTAGCGTTACACTTGAGTACTTAAGGGCTAGAGACATTTAATTTCAAAGAACAATCTGTTAACATAATAGGTACGATTTCTAGTCCAACATCTTGTACTTTTGCGATTGATTTTGCCTGTGGTTCTAGTTTGTCATTTACTTTTGTCCCTCATTTTTGCTCCGGTTAACTTAGATCAGTTTATAGAAATAGAGGTTATTTGTTGGCTGAAAACAGTGGTTATGTACCATTTGAAAAAGCTTACAGGACGTATTATACAATGCCAGGAGAAGCCCTTGCTATATTTCCACTTGAAATAAGCAGATAACACATGCACTTCAAAACAGTTCCGGACCATCATATTGGAGCCAGACCGGTTATCAGCATGATCATATTCATATAGGATGGACCAAAGACTTTCCCGGATCCCTTGTGGCCAGGGATGTGACTCACTGATGATTATTTTTTTTGACATCTCAACCTCTGGCAAGGGAGGGGGGGGGGGGGGTGGCAATTTTCATTTTCAATCCATGATAATAGCTGCATTATTGCTTTTCTGATAAGATATCATAAAAACAACAAATATAATCAGATACAGATGAAAACATGCTTAATGAAAAATGCACGATGACGAAAATGTGTAATCAGGCTCTTGGCACCACCAACCCTATTCATGTCTGGCTACCCCCCACCCCCACCCCCGGTCCCGAAGGAAAATTCAAATTCATAAACTGAGATAATATATTCTTCAACAGCACATTATTCAAATATGCAAAATGTTGAACATTTTATAATAACATAACAAAATTGTTACGCCGTCATTGGAAAATATTGCAGTTTTAGATACCGATTTGCACCACTAAGAGACGAACAAGATCGTCATCAAGGGGTTTGATTTGAAAAAACTTGAATCATACCTCATTAAAGTTGCTACTTACCAAATATCAAAAGATTTTGACTGATGGATCTGCAGAAGATTTTTAAAAAGTATTCCTAGTGTCACATTAAGTTAAAATTCGGCCTCCCACAAAGCCCAAATATGACTCGAGGGAATTGATTTGAACAAACTTCGAGGTGCCCTCCTCTCTCCTACCCCAAAGAAGAAGTATATTAAATATCAAATGAGTTTGACTGGTGGAGCTGAAGAAGATTTTTAAATAAATTGCCTCATATTGCACAAAGTTAAAATTCGGGTTCCCATGGAAAAGTGAATCCAGGGACTTGTTTCGAACAAACATGAATCAACTATAATTCTACTATAGAATAAAAAAAAATTGAGGAAAAGACGAAGCTAACACAACCAGGCAAAGAGAAGGAAAGAGCGGTCAAACTACAAACACTACCAATAGGAATGTAAGAGAGAAAGCAAAATGGATCTACATAAAAAGATTGAATCCTGCACACAAAAGTCCAAAATTAAAGTAAATAAGCAGCTAAACAGTTAAATAATATAATAATAGCCCCAAGAAGCATGCTAACATAAAATAGGAACCAGGGCAATATGCTACAAGGTAAGTCTCCACTTTGAAGAAAAGAAAGACAAACCTCAAAAACTGCACATAAAAGTAAAAAAAAAAGTATCACATTTGTTTCAATGGGTTAAAATTGAGAAAAATACCCTGATAATGTCACAGTAATCACCATGGCAATATGCCAGTAAGGTGAAACCCTACCTGAAAAATATCCGCTTGGAAGAAAAGAAAGAAAAACCTCAAAACCTGCACATAAAAGTCAAAAAAGTATCACATTTGTTTCAAAGGGTTAAAATTTAGAAAAATACCCTGAAAATGTTACAATAACCACCATGGCAATATGCCAGTGATGTAAAACTAAACTTAAAAAAAATATCAAAACCTGCACACAAAAGTACAAAAACCTGCACACAAAGTCCAAAACTAAAGAAATAAGCAGCTAAAGGGTTAAATAATATAAAAATAGCCCCAAAGAAGCATCCTAACATAAAATAGGAACCATGGCAATATGCTACAAGGTAAGTCACCACTTGGAAGAAAAGAAAGACAAACCTCAAAACCTGCACATAAAAGTAAAAAAAATATCACATTTGTTTTAAGGGGTTAAAATTGAGAAAAATACCCTGTCACAGTAACCACAATGGCAATATGCCAGTAAGGTGAAACTCTACTTGAAAAATATCCACTTGGAAGAAAAGAAAGACAAACCTCAAAACCTGCACATAAAAGGAAAAAAAGTATCACATTTGTTTCAAAGGGTTAAAATTTAGAAAAATACCCTGAAAATGTTACAGTAACCACCATGGCAATATGCCAGTGAGGTAAAACTCCACTTAAAAAAAATATCAAAACCTGCACACAAAAGTCCAAAATTAAAATAAGCAGCTAAAGGGTTAAATAATATAATACTAGCCCCCCCCCCAAAAAAAGCATCCTAACAAAAAATAGGAACCATGGCAATATGCTACAAGGTAAGTCACCACTTGGAAGAAAAGAAAGACAAACATCAAAACCTGCACATAAAAGTAAAAAGTCCAAAATTAAAGTAATTCAGCAGGAAAAGGGTTTGTTTGTTTGTTTGTTTGTTGGTAGTTAACGTCACATATTTATGCACCATGGCTAATCGTGACACAACATGGAGATGAAGTCAAGTTTAGTCAATCGTTGATCAACATGTTGCCCATTTTAGAGGACTTTCACCCCAAGCATTGGTGACTGGGTCCTATTTTACTAGTAAAGCGGAACTGGTTTACCACAGTAAACAAGTGCTGCTTACTTCCCGGGGTTCCCACGGGGAAGGAAAAGGGTTAAATAATACAAACTTAGCCCTAAGATGCATGTTTACATACAATAGAAAGCATGGCCATATGCTGCAAGGTAAATCTCCACTTGGAAGAAAGGAAAAAAACCCCATCAAAACCTGCACGCAAACATCAAAATAAGTCTAAAATTTGATTCAAAGGGTTAAAATTAAGACAAAATACCCTGGAAAAGAGTTAAATGTTATAGTGAACCACCATAGCAATATGCAGAAACTCTACACTTGGAAGAAAGGAAAAAAAAAAAAAGCCATGAAAACCTGCAAGCAAACGTCAAAATAAGTCTAAAAATCTATTCAAAGGGTTAAAAAAAATTTAAAAATGCACTGGAAAGATATCAATGTTATAATAACCACCACTGCAATATGCAGTGAGGTCAACCTCACTTGAAATTGTTTTTTTTTTTTATCACAACCTGTACATAAAAGTAAGAAGCTGTAAGCCTACGTCCAAAAGCTGTACATAAAAGTCCAAAATTGAAGTAATTCAGCAGGAAATGGGTTAAATAATACAAACATAGCCCTAAGATGCATGTTTACATACAAAAGAAAGCATGGACATATGCTGCAAGGTAAATCTCCACTTGGAAGAAAGGAAAAAAAACCCATCAAAACCTGCACGCAAACATTAAAATAAGTCTAAAATTTGATTCAAAGGGTTAAAATTAAGACAAAATACCCTGGAAAAGAGTTAAATGTTATAGTGAACCACCATAGCAATATGCAGAAACTAAAAAAAAATTTAAAAAGCCCAAAAATCAAAACCTGTACACAAAAGTTCAAAATATTTGAGAGCAGACGCCGACGCTCTCGCCGACATGAGGGCTATGCCATAGGATCACACAACTAACGTTGGTGAGCCAAAAATGTAAAATCAAGAAAACGGGATAACATCGGAGTAGCACCACTTAAAGAAAAAGGACAACTAGTGAACAACAGTACAGAAAAAGCACATATCCAAATCAAAACGTTATCAGTTTTCACGATGGAAAAGAGAAGCATTCTGCCTAAGACACCTATCCATGTCCGTCAAACCATACCAAACCATCAAAATCAACCAAGGCGGAGTAGCAAAATTACTTAAAAATATCAACCCTGCAAAAGCATTGGACAATATTCCAAATAGAATACTGAAATAGTGTGCAGACCACCTCGCTCCATTGATAACAATCATATTTCGGGATTATTTCGACTGACCATGGTATACTGCCAAACGACTGGCCCAATGCAAATATATCCTGCATATTCAAAGAGACAAACACGCAGCAGAAACCTATAGGTCAGTATCCCTAACCTCAGTGCCATGCAAGCTGCTCAAACACAAAATCTGCAGACATTGTGTTGAAACACCTCCTGGCCGGAGAAGCACAAAGTACTAACATTATTAAATCATGGATTCAGAGCGGGTTACTCCTGCGAAGCCCAGCTTGCAGTCACAACCCACGTTGTGTTACAATCATTCGACCAAGGCAAGCGAGTCGACATAGCCATACTGGAATTCTCCAAAACATTCAACACAGTCGCACATGACAGACTCCTCCATAAAATAGAGCAATACGGAATCAGAGGACCAATACACGCATGGCTCACGACATTCCTCACAGAAAGCTAAATGCGAGTAGCTCTAGAAAGGGAATTCTCGGATGAAGCAACCGTTGAAGAAGGAGCTGTCTTGGGTCAAATACTTTTCCTATGCCACATCAACGATCTCCCAAACTAAGTAAATCACCAGTTAGGCTCTTTGCAGACGACTGTGTATTGTACTGGGAAATAAACAACAAGGGGGCCACACCACTCTACAAAACGAACTAACTTGTCCAGAAAATAGCCATCAGACTGAGAAATGTGCTTCAACGCCAAAAAATGCTACATTCTGAGAAACTGAGGAAAAAGTCATCAATTCTTTACCATAATCGGCCATATACTAGAACATGTTCCATCTAACTCTTGGCCTACAAACACAGGAAGATCTTAAATGGAAGAACACATCAACAATGTAAGTAAAAAGGCAAACTCCACTCGCTGATTCCCCCACAGAAACCTCCAACATTGTCCAAGGGAATGCCAAAGAATAGCCTACACAGCCCTTGTAAGATCGATAATGGAATATGAAGGCATCATCTGGGACCCATACACAAAGAAAGAGATCCCAAAACTAGAAAACATACAAAGAAGGAATGCAAGATTCATCACGAAAAACTACAAATTAAAAGAAGGGTGTATGACAAAAATGCTGGAGGAACTAAAACTACCTTCACTGCAATCCAGAAAGCAGAAACATCGCCTTACTTTCTTCTACAAAATGATTGGGGGACAAATACCAGGAATACCCCCAGAGAAATTCATCAAGAGTAGTATATCATGTACCAGGACGGGCCCCTATCAGTTGGACCCTGCAGAGGACCCCGAAAGTGACCTCATGTCACGTGTCCCAGTGGCGCCATGTTGTGTTATCATGGTAACCTGAATGAGCAGCCGTTTTGGATGTCATTACCATAGTGATATGTTGTGTTAGTGCGCATGTGCAGCGTGTATTAGGGTGATAGGTGTTTCTGTGGTCCATTTTAAATTCTGGAGGCTGCCATCTTGGTTTCTATGGTAGCACGTGGTTACTATGTTACCCAAAGCCTACAACAAGACAGAGAAATGTTCGGAGGGTATGTTTGATTGAATAAGAGTAATTTCCCGATTTGCAGAATTACCCAAATAAACCCAACAATCTCTCCAAATCACAAAAAACCGACTTTATTTGATTCAGATTCTTCAAGAATTCTTTTTAGGACCACCATACCATGACTTATAGGAGTAACACATAGTGCTGTAGGATGCATTCCATTGAACTAGAGCAGTTTTTCTGGCGCGGATTTCCCCAGAATCCATATTTACTTCGTAGAATTACCACAAACAACCTGTCAATCCCTCTAAAACACCCAAAACGACCTATTTGATACGGATTCCCCACGAATCCTATTTACAAGAGTAGCATGTAGTGCTATCGGACAAATTCCTTTGTATAAGAGTAGTTTCCCGATTTGCAGAATTACCACAAACAACCCGACAATTGTTTACTTGGCTCTGAATTCCCACTAAATTCTCGGTTTCCACCTATGTATCTGTTATGACTTCTTTGTTCTATTTATTCTGACTTCCCTGAACATATTTATGTCATGTGTACACATTAAAGGCAGCACATAGGCACATGTTGGATGTGCCGATATGTGCTTATGTGAAAATGCACATTGTGACACATTGTGTACTAGCACAAAGGCACATGCTGGATGTGCCGATATGTGCTTATGTGAAAATGCATAATGTGACACATTGTGCACTAGCACATAGGCACATGCAGGTATTTGAGGATACCTATGACTGGGTTGCTATACAGCTCCTATATGGCTCCTAGCTGCTATGCGCCTCCTAGCTCCTATACAGGTAGTCTTACCAACGGCTTTCATCTTAGCTCCAACTATCTGACCTATGAGTTGGCTCTATTGTTGTCATTCAATACTAGTCTTCTAACATCCTTGCAGTCTTGTGCCGCTACTACCTTGTTCCATAAGTATTCGGATGGGCACGGTGGCGTTGTGTACTAAGGCATACTGCACGTCGATGGTGCACCTGTCTTCAACCAATGCTAACCCTGATTGTGTGGAGTTGGTATGTTGGGGAGCTGACAGTTGCTTGCCGTTGCTCGGTAGTTCTCTCCGGGTACTCCAGCTTCCTCCACCTGTAAAACTGTCAAGGTCCTGATTAGCCATTGTGCAGAAATATTTATTTAATCTTATTTGTTTTACAAGGATTGGCGAACAAGTTATGCAACTTATATTAACGCCTCTCCTTGGCCCAATGGTGTAGGTGTGTGGGATGACCTTCATAGCGGCAACTTCGTGGCCTAGCTCTTTTCGAATACTACGAAGGGATCTTTAGCCTGCACGGAGTGTGTCTCTCTCCGCACAGAGGACAGCCATTTTACGTCCCCACCCGATAGGACGATACGCTGTGACAGCATCAACCCCACAATTGATGCTGACAGAGAGTGTTCTGACACCTCGAGAACGTTCCCCGACCGGGGATCGATCCCGGGACCTCTGGCATGAGAGACCAGCGCACTTATCCACTCGGCCACCACTCTCTTTAAGAGAGTGCAGAAATATGTGACCTTAAAACACCAATAAATAAATAAATAAATTCGGATGACCTAAAAATGTTTATGTTCTGTTGTACACATTACAGGAAGAACAAAGGCACATCCCGGATGCGCCGATATGTGCTTATGTGAAAATGCACAATGTGACACATTGTGTACTAGCACATAGGCACAAGGGAAAAAAAGGGGTGCAGAAGGCCAGACTTTTTTTTTAAAAAAGGGATTCCATGGAACTTAGGTGTTTGGTGGAATATGCTTGTTTTATTACACATTTTGTCACAGTGTGTACACATTACCTACTGGATGTGCAATTATGTGCTTATGTGAAAATGCACAATGTGACAAATTGCACACTAGCACATAGGCACATACATGTATTTGAGAATACCTATGGCCTGGCATTGTATTGTTGGAGGATACCTTTCGAGAATGCCTTTTATGGGATACTTGTCATGTGTACACATTACAGGTATCACACAGGCACATACTGGATGTACCGATATGTGCTTATGTGAAAATGCACAATGTGACACATTGTGCACTAGCACATAGGCAAATACGGGTATGTGAGGATACCTATTATATTGTACCACTTGACTATTGGAGGATGCCTTTTATAGGATACTAATTTGAAGATACTATTAGCTGTTTGACCCAGCCTACTTGGCCACCCCAAGACATACCTATCCCAAATTTCCCTTATAAGCTCTAGAACTATTACTGAAAAGTCATTGCTCGAACGACTCGAATCCTATCAAGAAAATGAGCTATAGAGCAATTGCTCGAATGAGTGACTCGCTCATACGACTCAGCCTCATTTCAGGAAAAAGGGATTCCATAGCCACAGGTGGTTTCCAAAAAGGATTCTTAAAAAGGGATTCTGTAAATGGGATTCCTATCCGACTCCGTAAAATAGGATTCTGTGATTTCACATCAAGACTCGAAGGTATGGAAAGGGATTAATAACACACAATTCAACTCTTATTGCAAGCACCCAACTGAGCAGACGAAACATGAGCGTAGATGAACTGGTTGGACAGAAGTGAATTGTGAACTGATCCAACACAACTAAGATGGAACTGTTCGAATGAAGTCGAAGTGAATGAAGATCCAACACAACCAAGATCAAAGTAAACATAACATAACAAAGTGAACAAAGATCGAACTAGTTGGATTGATTGAACACAACCAACATCGAAAACTGACCCATTGAAGTTGACGTAGTGAATTGAACATAACAAAGTGAACAAAGATCCAACACAACCAAGATTGAAGTGAACATAACACAAACATAACGAAGTTTGACTTAATCTTAACGCCCAATTAATTCAATAAAGTTTTTACCTGAATGAACTATAATCCTAATGAAAATATAACTCAGTGTTAACCCCTTTTGAGGCGAACAAAACGCAGATCCAACACAACCAAGATCGAAGTGAACAGAACATACCAATGACTGAGCAAAGACTGGGTTCCACAACAAACTTTTGAACTTTATTTTTGAACCATAACAAAAGTTGTTGTTTTTCAATATGGAAGGGAAATACCCTCGAGTGTTGATGTGAAATCACTGAATCCCATTTACGGAATCCCTTTTTGGAAAACGTCTGTGCTATGGAATCTCTTTTTCCTGGAATGAGGCTAAGAAGAGTCGTATGTGCGAGTCACTCGTTCAAGCAATTGCTCTATGGCTCATTTACTTGATAGAATTCGAGTAGTTCATGCAATGACATTTCAGTAATGGTTCGATAGCTTATAAGGGAAATGTGGGATAGGTATGTCTTGGGGTGGCCTAGAAGGCTGGGCCAAACAGGTAATAGTATATTCAAATTAGTATCCTATAAAATGCATCCTCCAATAGTCCAGTAGTACAATACAATAGGTATCCTCAAATACTTGTATGTGCCTATGCATTTTCACATAAGCACATATCGGCACACCCAGCATGTGCCTATGTGCTAGTACACAATGTGTTACATTGTGCATTCTCACATAAGCACATATCGGCACATCAAGCATGTACCTATGTGCTACCTGTAATGTGTACACATGACATAAACATATTTAGGGAAGTCAGAATAAATAGAACAAAGAAGTCATAACATAGCTTGTAGATACATAGGTAGAAACTGATAATTAAGTGGGTGAGCCAAGTAAACAATTATCGTGTTGTTTGTGGTAATTCTTCGAATCGGGGAAACTAGTCTTATACAAAGGAATTTGTCCGATAGCACTAAGTGCTACTGTTATAAGTAGGATTTGTGAGGAATCCGTATCAAATAAAAGTTGTTTTGAGTGTTTCAGAGGGATTGTCGGGTTGTTTGTGGTACTTCTACGATGTAAATATGGATTCTGAGAGAATCTGAGCCAGAAGAACTACTCTAGTTCAATCGAACGCATCCTATAGCACTACGTGTTACTCCTATAAGTCATGGTATGGTGGTCCTAAAAAAGGATTCTTGAAGAATCTGTATCAAATAAAGTCGTTTTTGGCGATTTGGGAGCGATTGTCGTGTTTATTTGGGTAATTCTATGAATAGGGAAATGCTCTTATTCAATCGAACATACCCTCCGAACATATCCCTGTCTTGTTGAAGGCTTTTGTGTAACATAGCAACCATGTGCTACCATAGAAACCAAGATGTCGGCCTCCACTATACAAAATGGACAACGGAAACATGTATCACCCTAACAACACGCGCTGCGCATGCGCACTAACACCAGCTATCACTATGGTAATGACATCACAGCATGGCCACTCTTGCATGTTATCATGACAACACATTGTGCCACTGTGTCACATGACATGACGTCCTTTCCGGGGTCCCCCTGATAGAGCCTGTCCAGGTACATGATGTACTACTATCAAGTTTCAGATCCAAAAGCAACAGATTCGGGCAAAATTGCTAGTTGTATAGTCACCAGCATCGGATCATCTTCAGAAAGAACTTGGTAAGAAACAATGGTAGACCCTTAACGGACCAATACATATATTTGTTCTTTGTACGCACAGCAGTCGATTGGAAGAACCTTTACGAAAAAGCTGTAGTAGCTAGCACAATAAGAGAGCTTAAAATCTACCTTAGCAGGCCATCAAGATAGTCTGGTTCTCTCTTCCGTCATGTTTTGACCCAGGAGGGACTCTCTGGCATACAGATACACAAGAATGTTGTATACTGAGTATCATAAGATTCTGTTTGGTATGAAGAGATCCTGCGTAAAATCAGTAGCCGAAGTAAACAGCCTTTGAAACATCACACGTGTGTCGATTTCATTCGTGACCCATGATCACGTGGTCCTTTATTTTTTTTTCTATAAATATGGATCATTGATGAGGGTTTAGGGGACAGGTGGTTGACCTGGCATGGGTAGCATACAGACCTAAGGAGAAAAATAAAAAACACAACTCTGTTTCCCACATCAACGAACGTATTGGGAAGAATCTCTTGCGACATTCGGCAGCCAGTCGACAATAACATTGATTTTTCAAAACCTGTACGAGCACTACAACTCTGATCTATGTAAATGATCATAAATCGAGAATAAATCGTTGTACTGTATTTGTATCCAGTTATCTATGCTTAGTCACCGTCACTCAAGTACGGGAGAATCAACGACACAGTCGACGAGACAAAGTTTAAAAAAGTCCAAATCATACAGAACAAAGACGAAAGGCTTTAGTGGTCGAGATGTCAATCTTAATGCACAGTGATCGATGCCCTAGTAGGTGAGGTCCACCATACTATGATTAGCAGACATCTGGTAGACGTTGCTGACATATGATAAGGAATGCACATCAATTCGGCAAAGTAATTTGTGAAAAGTCGATAATGAAAAGTTCACGCCGGACGGACGGTGAACACTAAAACTCCCCTTGAGCTTCAACCAGGTGAGCTACAAAGTGCTATAGGTAATGCAAGAAAGTAGAAATTCCCCAGCATTCTAGAAGTGCCACTTATGTTATTATTTCTTATCCTTTATTACTCATAACCGTCTACTTGTAAAAAAAAAATGAAAGTGTCAATGACACTGTAGCTCAACTTGTCAAGACAAAGACATGTACATGCATAGTATGTGACACAGCAATGACAAACATCTAGGTAATGACCTGATAACAAAGGTACATATAAAGTATTGTAACGGTCTGTACATAAATACTGACTGTTGCCTGTAACAAATGTATAGGTAAAGTATTGTAAAGGTGGGTGACAGTCAGATGCTAAACTAGAAAGGAAATATTTGAGTCCCAGAGTGGGTCTGACTGAACCCCAAAATATTTGTTCTCATAGCACAGTGAGCACCCCAAAACACACTCATTCCTGTCCCAAGGTGAAAACAAGATCAGTTCACAAATATGAGCTGTGTGGAAGTTGTGACAAAAAACTGATTGGACCTAATTTTGGTACAAAATGGCCACTGGCAGCCATCTTGAATTTTGGACCGCACCCAGAAACACTCGTTCTCATCCCAAGGTGATAACAAAGGTACCCAAGAAGTTTTGTGAAGATCGGTTCATAAATACAGACTCTAGCCCGAGCCGTATTGACATGTGTACTTACTGTGTGTAAGTAGCACTGAAAAAATCAAAGTTCATCTAATTTGCATAATTTCTGCACGAGAAAAAAACCTGTATTATATGTGATGTATCCCATGGTACTAAACATTAAGACACAAAATTATTCAAATCAGTGCTTTCATATGGAAGTTCTGTGCAAAAATCAGATTGCACCAAATTTTGTACAAAATGGCCGCCATCGGCCATCTTGAATTTCGGACCGGACCCCAAAACACTCGTTCTCATCCCACGGTGATAACAAAGGTACCCAAGGAGTTTCGTAAAGATCAGTTCATAAATACGGCCTCTAGCCCGAGCCGTATTGGCATTTGCACTTACAGTGCTGAAAGTAACACCAAAAAACATCAAATTTAGTCTAATTTGCATAATTTACACACGAGAAAAAAACCCGTATTATATGTGATGTATCCCATGGTGCTAAACATTCATACAAAAAATTATTCAAATCAGAGCTTTCATATGGAAGTTCTGTACAAAAAACAGATTTCTGCATCGTCGGTACAAAATGGCGGCTGGCAGCCATCTTGAATTTCGGACCGCACCCAAAAACACTCGTTCTCGTCCCACGGTCATAACAAAGGTACCCAGGAAGTTTCGTAAAGATCAGTTCATAAATACGGCCTCAAGCCCGAGCCGTATCCAATTGTTGACGGACAGACGACAACAGGCCAACAGGACGGATGACGGGCCATGACATAAGCTCAAATTTGGCTTCGCCAAAGTTGAGCTAAAAATCCAGCAAATAATTAACTGTCCATCTCGTGTCATTCATACTGCGATGTTCTGGGAGAGGCGAGTTGTATTTATCGGAGAGAACTACCGCTAATTGTCACCAGGCGGATAATCATCGGCCTCATACAGGAAGGAAATTACCTGCGTGCGGTCTTACTGTCAATTTCTCACCTAGTTACAGCGTTACAGTCAACCGACACTTAAATCAGATCATACACTTGATTGGAACAAATAAGAATTATGACATATACCGGATATGAAAACCTTTGAACATCAAGATTTAAACAGTAAAAGTGCATGAAACCTGTCAATATGTCTGCAATGCCTTTCTGAACAAATACAACTTACGAATTATATTACCTGAAGCACAAACAGGAATTTTGACCAGGGGTTCATGAAATGATTTAGTCCTTCTCCAAATTACCAACGACGTTCAAATATACTTACGCCCCTAAATAAGATCGCGGATGTGGTCCAAGTTAAAAAAAATAAGCTGAATACGTAGATTTACAAGCAAAAATACTGGTATTCAAACGTCACATGTCAGCAGTGACATGAAAAAATACCTTCCATGTGTGTGGAAAAAGGAATGACATACCAATAAAAATGTTTCTTGCAGCTGTGATCAGTGTAAACATCGACAAATTCCCATCCATAACTATACAGACACATCTTGGAAGCTGAAAAATAAAACATTGAAAATATTTTAAAATTAACCCTTACCTAACGTAACGCTTCAAACCGGAAGGCGATATCCACAAAACTAGGTAGTATAGTTTGAGAATGTAGTATCGTTTGCGAATGTGTCATCGCGTGAGTTCAACATCTGTCTGGCTATAGCTTTGCTACAAAATCCTTGGTGGTGGAACATTTGATCCTACGACACTGGCCAAGGGCGTAGAAAGCATTTCGAACTTGGTGGCATGGCTCCACACACACACATATATATATAAGTGGTGTGGGCCCTGTGAAGCTTCGAAATTCAATTTGATTCAATTCGAACTAGTCCCCATGATTCGATTTGATTTCAATCGCGCCGACTGAAACATTTTCGAATATTCAAGCTGTTCTCAAAATCCTACAAAGTCTCTCCTCTTGAACTCGTGATCCTGATGATAGATGAAGAGTTCAAGTAGGTTCCGCACCTGAAATTACATTGATTCCGTTCTGGAATATTCCGCATTTTTCATTGATTAACACGAGTCACCATTGCACACAATACTTGAGTGGAAACTGACAATATTTCGGTTGTGAGAAGGGTCAACATCCACAGGTTGAAAAGCGGTGAGATTCGAGATTCAATTTGATTCGAAATCTGATGCCTGATTCGATTCGACCTGAAATTAGAGGTTCGCGGGGTCCTAAAGTGGTGGTCGATGTGCCTTTGTGACATGTTAGAAATATAATACACAAAGTTATGTTTTAGCCTACCACATCTCAACACTAAGAAAAGTGCACGTTTGGCTCTATATTTAACAAATTTCCAACCAAGCTGTTTCGTCTTGGCAGTGAAGATTGTTATATATAGAGACAGAAATGTACACTTTTCTCTAATTCAAAGTCCATAAAAGAGATAAATCAAACAATCGAGAGATAAATCAAACGATTAAGGGAGAAATACAAGCTTCCGGTGACTGCAGATGAGTCGTTGGGGACTCCTCCCCCCCCCCCTCCCCCCCCCCCACATACACAGAGGTACTGTTGTTTTGTTTGGTATGTATTATGGTATAAAAATAATATTGTATTGGCAAAGAAGCTACCGCCCTCCCTCTCTCTCTCTCTCTCTCTCCATCTCCCCTCCATAACTCTCCCTTTATTTCAACTAGTTTCTGGAAAAAGTTGGGTGCCACATGTCCAATGTACTTCCACCCTACCACGGTGTTTAGTAACTTCTTATGTCCCCAATACTAGCAGCATTCATCTTGCTTATATTTTACATGAAGTGTGGCAAATGTGTGAATACTTCAATTACTATTTTCTACATTAAATAACACAGAGAAAATTTGGCGGATACTAACGTCATTGAAAACAATGAGGTAGTATTCATATATACTTTATGGAATTATTTCTTTTAACAGGTCCATTTATTTAGTTATTTTTTGTGGGTTAACGACACTTTCGGCAGCCAGGGTCACCTCAGGTCGGACAGTTTTTACAGATGGATGAAGCCGGAGTACCCGGAGAGACCCACCGCGCAATGGCCAGACTCCCCAATTTAACTGGTCCACAAAACTGTTAGAAAATTTAGGAACAGTATAGCAGATACACTTGTTATACAGAACCCAAACAGTCATAACTTGACAAAATCTCCGGACCCCAAACTCCATTGGAAGATGCACATCTGCTTTTCAGTAGTTCGACTGAAATATTATTTTATTATCAGTTCTGGTACGAATATGGAAGCAGACTTCCAGGAACCATTGGTGCCTGCTGTCAACTCCTTGGCTTGATTGCATATATGTTCATGTTCTATCCGTAACAACCTTCATTTAGATGTATACTTTGTTTATATTTATTAGTTTGAATTTATGGAATATCAGAGGTGGGAAATTCAAAGTAAACAAATTTCCCTTACTAAAATAGCACTTATGGTGCTATATAAGAGGAATTTGTTAACATTCAAAACACTTTAGGATGCAGCGATAGGACTACATTGGGGAAAAGACAACATTGTCTGCATTTTCTCTTAAGTCAGATTCCAAGTTCGACAGACATGCGCAAACTACTCAAAACCATAAATTTCCATTGAAAAACAAAATCGTAATTCTAGGAAATTTCACCAGGTGTCATGATCCCTTGCATAGAATATGTCAACTGTGCAGTTTCTAAAAAGAAACTGTATGCTGTATTAACCCTTTACCTAACCTGAAAAACAGACGACACTTGCAAAAATAATTCTTGAATCTGCTTGAATAACGACGAGCTCGTTCCAACGAGGGGTCATAACCTATGTTTTTGAGACAAAAAATGAAAAAAAATAATGAAAATTAATTGGGGATTTTTTAGAATAGCGCTGGACGTTTTTGGCCGTTATGTTGGGTAAAGGGATAAGGCGATCTTTCTCATTATTTGATTTTAGACGGCATTGTATATCGATGCTTTCCAGTGCAGTGTTATATGGAGTGTCTTGTGGTACTCTCCAATACACTGTAACTGAAAGATTATACGAAAAAACACACATCCTTATGGAGAACTGATGTCATTGTTGCAAGATGGTGGATAATGTGTGACGACCCCCCCCCCCCCCACTCCTCCCCCCCCCCCCGCCCCCCACAAAAAAAAAAAGAAATTGTAACCAAGCAATTCTGCATAAAAACATTTTATATGAAGTATCTACAGGTATGTCGTTGTCTCTGATACGCTGTGCATATTGTTTTGTTGAAGTGTAGTGGAGAGTTTCTTGCGGCACTCTCCAAAACACTGTAACTGAACGTATAAACAAAAAACACCTCTATGGCGCACTGAAGTCACTGCTGCAACCTGTTGAATAATGTGCGATGACCCCTCCCCCTCCCCCCCCACAAATAAATTTAATAAATTTTAATCGAACAATTCTACAATAAAACTTATGTAACAAATCAGGTATGTCACTGTTTCTGATGTGTTGTGCAAATTGTTTTGTTCCAATGTAGTGGAGAGTTTCTTGTGGCAATCCCCATTATACTGTAACTCTCCATTACACTGTAACTCAACAGTTATACAAAAACTTTTTTTGGAAAACTGATGTCATTGTAGCAACTGAGTGATCTCCCCACTAAAAAATTGTAACCAAACAATTCTATATTAAACCAGAGTGGGTCTGACTGAACCCCAAAATATTTGTTCTCATAGCACAGTGATAACAAAGGCACCCCAAAACACACTCATTCCTGTCCCAAGGTGAAAACAAAGGTACTCAAGAAGTTTCGTGAAGATCAGTTCACAAATATGTGCTGTGCAGAAGTTGTGACGAAAAACTGATTGGACCTAATTTCGGTACAAAATGGCCACTGGCAGCCATCTTTTGGACCGCACTCAGAAACACTCGTTCTTGTCCCAAGGTGATAACAAAGGTACCCAAGAAGTTTCATGAAGATCGGTTGATAAATACAGCCTCTAGCCCGAGCCGTATTGACATGTGCACTTACAGTGTATAAGTAGCACTAAATAAATCAAAATTCATCTAATTTGCATAATTTCTGCACGAGAAAAAAACCCGTACTGTATGTGATGTATTCCATTTTACTAAACATTCATACAAAAATTTATTCAAATCAGAACTTTCATACAGAAGTTCTGTACAAAAGACTGACTGCACTAATTTTGGTACAAAATGGCTGTGGTGGCCATCTTGAATTTCGAACCACACCCAAAAACACTCGTTCTCATCCCATGGTGATAACAAAGGTACCCAAAATGTTTCGTAAAGATTGGTTCATAAATACGACCTCTAGCCTGAGCTGTATGCAAATTTCGGTACAAAATGGCTACTGGCAGCCATCTTGAATTTTGGACCGTGCTCAGAAACACTCGTTCTCGTCCCACAGAGATAACAGAGGTACCCAAGAAGTTTTGTGAAGATCGGTTCATAAATACAGACTCTAGCCCGAGCCGTATTAACATGTGTACTTACTGTGTGTAAGTAGCACTGAAAAAAATCAAAGTTCATCTAATTTGCATAATTTCTGCACGAGAAAAAAAAACGTATTATATGTGATGTACCCCATGGTACTAAACATTCACACACAAAATTTTTCAAATCAGCGCTTTCCTATGGAAGTTCTGTGCAAAAATCTGATTGCACCTAATTTTGAACAAAATGGCTGCCATCGGCCATCTTGAATTTCGGACCGCACCCAAAAACACTCGTTCTCGTCCCACGGTGATACTAAAGGTACCCAAGAAGTTTCGTAAAGATCGGTTTATAAATACGGCCTCAAGCCCGAGCCATATTGGCATTTGCACTTACAGTGCTGAAATTAACACTAAATACATCAAAGTTAGTCTAATTTGCATAATTTACGTACGAGAAAAAAACCTGTATTATATGTGATGTATCCCATGGTACTGAACATTCATACAAAAAATTATTCAAATCAGCGCTTTCATATGGAAGTTCTGCGCAAAAATCTGATTTCACCTAAGTCTACAAAATGACCGCCAGCGGCCAACTTGAATTTCGGATTGGACCCCAAAACACTCGTTCTCGTCCCACAGTCATAACAAAGGTACCCAAGAAGTTTCGTAAAGATTGGTTCATAAATACGGCCTCTAGCCCGAGCCGTATTGAATTGTTGACAGACAGACGGATGACTGGCCATGGCATACGCTCAAATTTGGCTTCACCAAACTTGAGCTAAAAAAATTTATGTAAGAATCTACAGGTATGTCATGGTTTCCGATATACTGTGCAAATTGTTTTGTTCCAATGCAATGGCGAGTTTCTTGTGGCACTACCCAATACACTGTAACTCAACAATTATACAAAAACACCGCTATATGGAGAACTGATGTTCTGAGATTACTGGGAGGCACAGAGTTCACATCTCCGCCTTGCATTCCTATAGAGCTGAGCTGAGAGTTTAAATTTTCAACTTTCACTGATAACACTTAGAAAACTCCGTCAGCATGCCTCGTGGGAAGAAAAAACACAAATTCCCCTGTGGAGTTTGCCAACAGAACGTAGAAGAGGATTCTGACTGTATTTTTTGTGACACTTGTAGTAGGCTGCATGCCGGATGTGTTTATATTTAAAAAAAATAGGCCGATGAAATCGTCAGATGTGCACCCATACATGGTATGGGTACATACAGAAATGGATTGGAGGAGTGGCTAATTTGATGGATAAAGGATTAATATCTCCGGATCAAATTATCAGATTTACATAAAAAACTATACAGCACAGCACATCAGTAACCTGAATACATATGTAAAGTAACATGACAATCGGACTGATATTTTTTGAGTTATCTCATGCCAAAGGGATTGGAGGAATTTTCAATTTGAAGGATAAAGAGTTAATATCTCAGGATCAAATTATCAGATTTACACCCAAAACTATACAGCTCGGCACATCAGTAACCTGAACACAAATATAAAGTAACTTGACAATCCAAGCAATATTTTTCAAGTTATTGAATGCCAAAGAAATGGATACGGATGCCGGACGGACAGACGGACAAAGGATGGCCACCCCGGATGCCAACATTATGTGTACCATACATAGTATGGGTACACATAAAAATGATTTAGGTGTACTTGCTATGGTTTCAGAAGATTACACTTGTGATGCTTGTTTTACCTCAACGTTAAAAGACAATTACAGTTTTAAACAATCATTTCAAAGATTGAAGTTTGCATCAAGCCACGGGATCGAGTATTTGAAAATTGCCGCCATAGGGAAAAGAGATTTATTCCTCCTTATCATTTTGAGATAATATCCACTGACAGCCGTCTTGGTTCGGAAAATGAGCACATATTATCATCTGAAATCCTTAGGAGACATGATCTGTCCGATTTTGGTAACTGTAATTTACGTATATTTCATTCTTCCTTTCTTTTCAAAAAGAAAAAAAAAACACTTGAAAATATTATAGGGCCCTGCGATTCGGGCATTTTCTGGAATCGATGCAGGCAGTAGAATCGTGAATTGATTATTTTTTCGATTCGATTCGAGCAAATGCTCCTATGTGACAACGATGCTGAACCATACAGATTTTCAGCTCAATTACAGGCTAAAAGCAGGGCAGCAGGGGTAATCCCTTATCAACTATTGGACCTGAAGTCTGCAATATAATTTTTTGGTTTGGTACGTCCTGAAAAAAAATTATATTACGAACTTTGGGTCCAAGTTTGGACCAGGTCATTTCATATGTACCCTTGGTGAACTTTACACAATTGACACCACAACCGGGGATTCCACAGTAATAAGAAAAAAAACCAGAAGGGCGCCGGATAAGTGCATGTCCGTCACATACCGAATGGCCATTATGGAGACAGACATACATGTATGTATGTAATATTACCCAAATTCTATTGGATAATATCACATGCATACATGTATGTCTGTCTCCTATATAGTAGACTGGTTTGATTAGTTGTTATATGTTCACGCATAAGTGCCAGACTCTACTTGCCCGAAAATCACCATCAAAGTACCCCCGGGGAGAGGTAGCACCTTTGTGAGAGGACACCCTCTAACTCTGGTCCTCACCCGAGGGTCGAATCAATGACAATCAAAAATACAACCCAACAACCTCATCTGACCATCTCATCAGAGACACCTGCCGAGTACCAGATCCTTTTCCACCTTCACCATGCCCAGACATGCAGCTTCCAAATCTTCAGCTGCTAAAGAGGGTCGAAAGGGGCTTGCCCCACAGCGTCCCTGCACGCCTTCGGCGCGCGAAACCATTCAACCAACAGTTGTTTTATGCTAGTTTCATCGGTAAACTACAGTGCGGAATGCGAGTCAAAACATTTTGTACTACGTGAGAAATAAATCGAAATTTTTTCGATTGTTGGAAACAAAAAACGATTCGATCCGATTACGAAGCCTGAATCGCGATACGATTCGATTAATCACAGGGTCCCCAAAAAATTTATAGTTAGGTTTCATATTCAGATATTTATTGAGCTATCTATTAATGCTTAAGGTCACTTCAACATCTGTTGCTGTATCATGACTATACCACAATGAAGTGTGCTCAATCGTTTATACTTTTTAGATTTCCACCCAGGCTTTGGGATGTCCTACCAATTCGTCAATTCCCTTTTTGTCATTTATTTATTGATGTTTAAGGTCACATTTAAGCACAATGGCTAATCGTGACTGCAACATGGAGATAAAGTAAAGTTTAGTCAATTGTTTATACCCATGTTGCCCATTTTAGAGGACTTCCTCCCCAAGCATTGGTGACTGGGTCCTATTTTACCAGCAAAATAGAACTTAGACAATAGACAAACAATGGAGCGGAGTCAATGAACAATGTTTTGAAGCATGCCATTCAGCGGAAATCTAAAAAGCTGCCAGAATTAGTTGACAAATTGCTGCGGGTAACAAACCTTCAAATGTTAGACCTAAAACGTTCTCTACATGGAACAGGCAACTATAAACTTGCAAAAAGCATGTATATTTGTTTCTGCATGACGTCTGGGCAGCAGAGTTGGAAAAAGATAAAAGCCTAATTTTCTCCAAGTTTATGGAGCACAAGACCTATACAGTGAAACTATAAAAGCATCAAAAGTAGATTTTTAAATCCCAAGAGTGAACTCAATTGCAAAGAAGCCTGGTCAAAGAAAGAGGTAACGATCGGAAAGAGCAAAAAAACATTAAAATAAAACAAACCAAGGGATTTATATAACTGATCCCCTTTTATTTTTATCTGAAGTATATATATATATATATAGTGAGAATGTTTATTTCATGTATATTATAGTTAATGTGATGGCTACAATGTGAGTGTTACGGCCACTGCGATAAAGTCAGAAATGGGAAGGACCAATGGTACTACTAAAGCTCCATCATCAGGACATTGGATAACTTGGTCGGGGAGAGCATTACATTGCAAGCTAGGTTAATGTTTTCACCAGACGTGTATCAGACAATCAGTAATAGACAGGTTTGATGTTAGCAGGGCGGGATGGGAAATCTGGCCTCTTTGTCCAGGAATCTGTGTGAAAAGTGGAGAGTTTGGGTCATTTCCCAATATTTTCTGAAGTTCAACTAGGATTCTAGGAAAGGCTTCAAAATCTGAAGGAGAAAGCTTACAACTTCGTGTGCTGGCAATACATCGAGATTGCGTTCTGTGAATGCACACAAGCCCGCTGACTTCCCCTAATTCAGGCTAATTGTCTTAAGGCCGGATTCTCTTATGCGCTCACCCTTCTCTGCACGTCAAAATTTGCCGTATAGTGAAAGGCCCACACTTAAGAGAATCCTGCTGTTAGGCAATTAAAGAAAATCATCAGACTCCCAATAACGACGGGCCCTGGTGTTACTACCCCGTCCCCTCCGACGACAGCCCAGCCCTGGTATGAACATCCCTGAACACCAAATATTACCTTCTTGCAATGGTTGAAACATTTGCATCGCTTCTCAGTCAGCTTGAGTGGAGATGTGAAGCAACATAGTTTTTTCTGTGATCTTCAACTTACGTTTATAACTGTAGTATTTATTTATTATTTATTTACTGGAGTACAAGGTCACTTTTATCATCTAGTGCTACTTCAAGAGACAACCATCATAGCAACAGATGCTGAAAGGGACCTTAAACACTAATAAATAAATATATAATTAAATACATCATCAGAGTGGTCTTTAAAAAGTGCTAAACTAAAAGTTGTTAGGCATTTGAAGCCTACCATACAAGTTACTGATTCAGTGCTATATTTTAAATGGTTTTGAGTGCTGAAAGTTTGACATGTTGTGCATATATATATTTTTTTTATTTAGATCTTGATGGACCATGTCTAAAAGTTGACAAAACCCTCCAAGACCATGATTTTACTACTGACTACTATCAAAAGCTTGATGTGTATATATGTTGTGTACTCCAATCCGTATATTCATTTTGCTCTTTTTTTCATTTGTTCCTGTTATATTGTTCTATTTATTTATATATTAGGAGTGGTGCGATTTCAAAAGGCATACAGGTACCCATAGGCAACTTTCGGTGATCTTTGTAGCAGTTTTCGAGCAGTTTTTTTTCAAGAAACTGCTCGAAAACTTTCACGTAGATCACAGACAATTTCGTACACGTTCTCGTAGGGCTATGCATTTTGAAACCGCTACCTCGTTATATATTGTTATTCATCTTACATAGGCTACATATATCGTGATTCATTCAAGTAAAATATTGTTCAAAACTAAATTATCATAACCAAGACCAATCATCAAAAGCAGGTTAGAATATTCCGCAAGTGGAGAGGGCCCCGGGGGAGGGGGGGGAACTGGGGGGGGGGGGGGGATTCATATAGGGCTGTCGCGACTATCATTTTTTGTAATCGACTAATCGTGACCAGTAATCGACTGTTAGTCGATTAATAGTCGCTTCCCATGATTTTTTAGCAAATCATTCTTCTGTTCGTAAAACTCTGAAAATGACAATGGCACCAGTGTGTTCAGACGAAGTGGGGTTGTGGGAACAACAAATCGGTCCCAACTGAAGCTACATGTAGTCCAATCTTGGACCCACAGTCCGTAATATAATTTTTGGGGTTGGTACATCCTGTAGGACGTACCAACCCCAAAAATAATATTACTGACTGCGGGTCCAAGTTTGAACTAGATTGAAGCTGATGAATTTACCAAAGAACGTTCCTGCATATGTTTCCTTTCTGCAATAAGTTTCTCGAAATTTTGAACACTGAGATCTATGCATTCCCTCGTCAGTTGTTAAAATTGGATCTTAGTCTGAAGTTCTGAACTTTGAGAAGTGATCTGACGTTCTGACTTTCGTCATAATTTTGTCACTTCCGCGCTTTGGGTTTTCCAATGGGTGCATTCGTGTGTACAAGACTGGAGAAATTCAGAAGAATCTATTCTTCTCGAGTAACTGTGAGTGTTCTTTCTTACACAGTCAGTGACAGTCGTACAGTCTTCCAGATATGAATGTTAACTATGGTTAGATATTTAAAGTTATTCACCTTCATTGATCATTCACCTCACAAAACAATGCAATTTAGCCCCGACGTGTAGTAGACGTGTACCACCTTGAAAATGAACGACGATCGACTAAAAATAAAAAACGTCGACTACTTCAATAGTCGACGGTTAGTCGACTAATCGAATAATCACGACGGCCCTAATTTCAATTGGGGGTGGGGGCCTAATTCCAATAGGGCGAGGATATATCAGGAGAATATTCTTGGGCCTGAGACAGGGAAGGGTGTGGGAGGGAGAGCCCCCTTCAAAATAATCTAAAGATTACTTGAGTGGTCCCCATGTACTTTTAACTTCCCCTCCTCCCACCCTCCCCTCCCCCTCCACACACTCATGCAGGAACATCGTGAGCATGGTTGAATGGATATGTCTTGATGTTTTTGGAATAAAATTGAAAATATTTGGTAATTTAGTTGTGCCCTGCCCCTCCCCCCTCCGACCCACCCATCAGGCTACAATACTATATATTATTCTTTGATTATTAACATGCCATGTGTGCTGCCTCTACTCCCACATCACACCACAAAAGGGGTGTTCACAGACCTCCTTTTTTATGCCTAACTATACATGTATGTCTCGAAAGTTCGACAGAGGTTTGTTCAAGAACTATAACCAGCCAAAAAAGTCTTGTATTGTTTTTTTTGCAAGTCTCTTTATCTGTTAATCTTTGAAGTTGTTAATCTTGTTTTTATCTTCCTTTTGTTTCCGCTTTTCCTTCTATTGCATGAGTATAAATAAACCACTAAACACCATAAACATGTTTTTGTTATTTGTTCACGCTCCGTTTCATTTTGCCAACCTGTTCAACCACTGGTGTCTGACTCTTAGTTAATGAAAAATAATCGCCCAAAATCCAATATATAAGACCACTATCAAATATTACACTTATAATCATAAAATATTTATTATATGATTATAAGTGTATGATTTTATATATTTAATTTTTGGCGATTAATTCATTATCCACTTTTGATTCCAAGAACTCGACCAAGTGAAGTAACTTCCTTCAACAAATGAGTAACTGACACTTGAAAGGTGCGATAATGTTTGTTTATCACTCTATGATGTTCTATGGGGTACCCCTCATGATGTTCTATGGGGTATCTATGGGGTACCTGTCATGCTCTTTGAGGTTCTATGAGGTATCTATGGGTATCTATGGGGTTCTATAGGGTATCTATGGGGTAAATCGTTGAACCCGTAATTTGTGTATATTTAATTTGAATTTATGGAATATCAGAGGTGGGAATTTCAAAGTAGACAAAATTCTCTTACTTATATAGCACCTTAATAAAATAATATTTCACAAGAACAACTTGTGGCCAAATGTGCTTCATATATCAAAGAACAAAGCTAAGGTATCAAAATTCTTCAAAACACAGCGACAGAGCTGCATGAGGATAAATTCCAAAACCTTTGCTTTTGTTTACACATGAATTTACTTTCGATTTCCGGATCGACTTCATAGGATGGAAAAAGCATTTATGTACAACACTGTCTGAAATCAAGTAATGAGAAAGATCGCCTTAATACAGTATACTGTTATTAGCTTAGAGATTGCACAGTTGCCATATTCAATGCAAGGTATCATGATCCTGTTGAAATTTCTCACAATTATGATTTTGTTTTTCAATGGAAATTTGTGGTATCAAGTGATTTGCGCATGTCTGTCGAGCATGGAAACCATCTTCAATAAAAAAAAAAGCAAGCATTATTGACACATACGAATGTGAAAATAAGAGAACCACAGTGAGTTGCTTATTGACACATACGTATGTGGAAATAAGAGAACAACAGTGGGTTGCTTATTGACACATCCCTATGTTTACATTATGTTGGGTGAATACTGTTACCTTATTATTCTACAAAATAATTACTTTGTAGAATAATATAACAATGGGGGACAGGCTCAAATTTGGAAATTATTTTGAGAATTGAACAGTAGTATTCAATATACAGGAATTCAGTAATTTTTCTGTATTCTAGTGATAGACTAAGCATTTTTTCTATTATATGTCAGTTGACAGAGCTATATGAGCTCTAATCAAACAAGATATAATAGATTAAATACCTGTATTGGTTTACTAAGGCCAAATATGTCCATTACTGTATGAAATTTGGTGGTTGACTGAGTTACTCTTTAGTATATTTCAAGGTATTGTATTCAATTAACAGGAGTTTACTCAAAAGATTATATGCAATTAAGAGGTCAGATTTGTACTGAAGGTATGGTAAATGGTTTGGTGTTTGGAGATTATTATATATTAATTTGTGAGCCATGTTAACTGAATATAAATTCCAAATAATGCAATCATTTACCATACATGTATACAAATTTGACCTGTTAATTGCATATAGTCTGTTAATTGAATAAAATATCACACATTTATTGATGCATTCAGGAAATCAATCAATTGCCAGTATTAAAAATGTTTTTTCTTGAACAAGATTTAATACAATAGTATGGTAGGCTATAATCAGTGTACTTAATTTGAATTTTTTTACATTTACAGTGAAACCACTCCTTGCACCCACCACACACAACAAAGTTCATGTCTCTTTTACCTCTATAAATAACTTGACAGTCTTCATTGAATTCATTATATTGCAGAAAATTAGGTAACAATATTCCCAGAAACAATGTGGTCCCACTGTAGTTCTCTTATTTCCACGTAGGTATGTGTCAATAAGCTGAACACGGTGTTGTGCTTATTTCCGCATACGTATGTGGAAATAAGCATGTGCTTGTTTCCACATACGTATGTGGAAATAAGCATGTGCTTGTTTCCACATACGTATGTGGAAATAAGCACTTCCAAAAAAAAATGCAGACAGTGTTGTCCTTTTCCAAAATGCAGTCCTATCAGTATCACTGCACTCGAAAGTATTTTGAATGCCTACCTTTGTTGTTGAATATCTGAAGCACATTGGGCCATGAGTTTTTCTTGCGAAATATTATTTTATTATCAGTTCTGGTACGAATACGATACCAGACTTCCAGGAACCAGTGGTGCCTGCTGTCACAGGCCTGGCATTCTGAAAAATGCAGGAGGGCAAAAAATCGCTCTCCTCAATCAGCTTAGGAGAGCAATTAGCTTTACACAGCATTTTAAGTATCCAGTTGAACGAACTCATTGAAACTGAAACCAACAGACTATTACATAAGTGATTTTATTAACTTTACTGAGGTAAAGCGAAATCTCTTTAGACATCTAGATGTCTCACTCAACAACCGAACACACACTTTACAAGACCTGTGTGTGTACCCAGACCTGTTGTCCAAGAAAGTCATACGCCTACCAATACCACCTTCAACCCCCCAAGGGGGGTTGAAGGTGGTAGTGGTGGGCGTATGACTTTCTTGGACAACAGGTCTGCTTGAATCTACAGTCACATCCTGGTGCAAGTGCTTCAAGTGACAGGATAGTAGTAATGGTAGTATATTATAGTGTCAATATTCCTTGAATAATTACCCCTCAAACTGTGATGTCAGTTGTTGAACTTGAAACTGACAGACAAAAAAATATTGCTGTGACCCATTTTGCTTCAAATGATTGCAACTGTGTTTGGGTATGGTTGCAGCCATTACCTTTTAACACTAAACCACTTTCAAAATGAAATTACGTGATGTTATGTGACTTCGAAGTTAAATTACATTTTTGCTTTACAACAAAAATTTAATGTGAGCATAATGCATGTAATCTCAATCATCCCAGACCAAAATATTTAGGAGGGCAATTTTTCGCTCTCCTTAATTCTTTCAGGAGGGCAGTAAGGAGAGCTAAAAAATCGCTCTCCTGAAATTGCCAAGCCTGCTGTCAACTCTATGAGTTGATTACATATGTGTTTCGTGTTCTGTACATCCCAACCTTACTTTTGATGTATAATTTGTGTATATTTAATCTGAATTGAAGGAATATCAGAGGTGATAATTTCAAAATAAACAAAATTCCATAACTTATATAGCACCTTGACATTGAACAGTAAAAATGTCTCATTACTTATTTTCGAGCACGCCCACGCTGATAAAAAAGAAAAAAACCTTTCATGTACAAGAAATATAAAATGCCGTCTTCCATGGGTCATACTAAACACCGAGGGATACCGAGGGATGCTCAATATCTCGTTCTATAGGGGGTTTCTTGATATAATGTTTTGATATTGCAATTAGTAAAGTCAATATCTACCCTGATGCGAAATTTGAAGTCAATTGGGTGAATAAAAGTGAAGTTATAAACATTTTACAGTCAACATACTAAACACCGAGGGCTAATCTTTACCGAGCGACAATCTTAATTGGTTTTCACAGTGAGCGTACGCACAGCCAGTAGTTAATTAATTGATGCAGATATTGTCGCTCGGTGTTTAGTTGCTTTGTCAGCCCTCGGTATGGTAGTCTCAGTTATTTGTAAAGTATATGTGTATGCTTAGTTCAGGAAAACAGTTAAGTATTCCATATCCAGGGCCACCACGAGGAGGGATACACATCAGCCCCATATTATTTTTATTTAATAAAATTCAAAGACTGCATATTTAGTGAATTTTAAATTTATAATTTTATTCTATTTTATTTTATTCAAGAGTTTCATATCCAGGGCCACCACGGGAAGGGATACACATCAGCCCCCATATTATTTTTATTTAATAAAATTCAAAGACTGCATATTTAGTGAAACTTTTAAATTCATTTAATTTATAATTTTATTCTATTTTATTTTATTTTATTCAAGAGTTTCATTCAAAGAGTTTAAAATTTATTTCAATTTATACCAAACGCTGGCGTTTATTAACGGATTTAGTTTTGCATGATTTAACACGTTAATACCTGCCCTGGTTTTTTTTGCGATAGTCGCAGTCTTTGGTATTGTCAATTGTCCCTCCGTTGAAGTCTGAAGCTTCGAACTATCACAAACATGCGATAGCAAGCGCTTCATGCGTCTGTCCTTCTGGTCTGGTGCTAACAAGATCCATGTTTTGTGCTTAACTCTGAGAGCATGCTCGGATAGTTGGTAATCACCCGAGCCATACAAGGCGCCCCGCACATCACGCAACTGATCTGTGACGATTTTTTCCAGATTGTCTGCTAAGTCAGTTAATTTTAGAGCTTTCCAACTATTTTCTAATTTGATGATGTTGTTTAAACTTTCACTTTCTGTTGAGGAACATCGATTAACTTCAGAGACAGATAAGAAATGAATCTGTGGTAGGTATGAAACAAACCATCCCAATGCATCAGAAGAGGGCCTAAAAGAATTGGGCTATCTTCGGGACTCGACTTCCGCACAATGTTTGGGTTTTTGAAACAAACAGTTGTTAGGAAATAAGCGCCCAAGTTGAAAGTCCTATCCAGACCAATTATACACCCAGATGAAATCGCCGACTTCAACAACTCGATTTGTTCTTCAGTATGGAGAATCACCGAAGGTGGCTTACAGGGATCACTGGCGATGAACTCTTTTATAAAATTATTGCCTCTGAAAATTTATTCATGAGAGCTTGTAGATCATCCGCCGTGTTCTTTCTGTATTGACCTTCTGGTCGAGTATTCTTTCTACTGTTCTGTACCATGTTTTGGACTTGGCGAATATTAATTTGAGAATCTGGACATTCACTCTGTATGGCACGCTTAATTTCCTTCGAAGTCTGACCATGTGAAATACCTTCCTCTATCAAATTATTTTGTTTTGTTGTCATACGTTTGTATGAACCGGAATTCGACTTGGCATTGCCGTGAACTTGCTCCTCTTTTGGATAGGGACCAATGTACTCGACAATGGCCGTTGTCAAACCCGAAAAAGTTGTCACTCGCCGTTTGTACGCTAACTGTCGTTGGAGTGAGCTATATTTCCGTCTCACCTCAAGGACATCAGTTACATTGGGTTGAGGACTTAAAGGTGTGAAGGTTTTTTTAATATTTGTTATATTTTCCGAACAAACCATTCTTCTTATCCAGTGATTCGAAACTGCCTGAACTTTGAAGGTGATATGTTACTTTGCTCGATATACTCTTCGAAGCCCAAGCACCACAGTCATCTGGATGCGATATGGGTGATCTACAACTGATGACAAGCAAGTTACATCGGGACCAAATTCTTCACCACTTGTGTCCTCAATATCCTCACTTGTCTCAGAAGCAACATCAACCAAATCATCAACTGAAGGAACATCAACAACTGGAGACTCAACGACAACTGGAGACTCAACGACAACTGGAGACTCAACGACAACTGGAGACTCATCGACAACTGGAGACTCAACGACAACTGGAGACTCATCGACAACAAAAGACTCCTCGACAACTTGAGACTCAACGACGTCGGACCGACCAAATGACGATACATCTTCATCGGGAACCATGTGAACAATATCCGGTATACTCTGTGTAACTGGCAAGAGAGGAACGAAATGATTAGGTTCCCACCAAGAATTAACATATGGACTTCTACCAGCCCACAAAATCGAAACAGGTTGTGCACGTCGAGAACCAACCCGCGGATAGAATGTCCGGTTCAATACACGAGCAATCTTATCCTTGGGTCCATTCGTTGTCGGATACACCGATTCCAACGGTCACAATCTGGGTGGAACCAGCGGTTACACATAGCGCATCCAATACTCTTGATGTCGTGGCATTCCATGTTACAAACTCCACATGGATACTGAATGATAGCAGCCATTGTTGTAGAATTGTAGAAGCACAGATATAATTATGAGATAATGAATAATGATTGGAGTTTATATACTCTATATGCCGATTGAATAACAGTTTGCTGTAATCATATGCAGTGATCAGTGTTGAACCCACAGTACCTCTTGGCCTAGCATTGCATACTACCTATATTAGTCATAGGATAATACAAAGGATTCGGTAGGTTAATAGTACTAAGGGGCTAATGGGCTAACATGGGACCTGCAAGGGCCCACAGAGGTATATATCGTCCATACTATACTGCTGTTCTATACTGCCAGGCATTACCCCCATCCCCACTCCAAAACCCCACTTGACCTGCTATAGCGTACTACATATACCAATCATGGAATAATACAAAGCAATCGGTTGGTTAATAGTACCAAGCACTAACAGGGGCCTATAGGTGTATATACAATGCATCCTATGCCACCCGTTCTAAACAACCTAGTATAATACTGCCTGGCCTAACACTAAACTACCAATACCAGCCATTAGATACTATAAATGATTCGATAGGTTAATAGTACTAAGGAGGTGATAACCCAACAGACCATTCATCCTATACTGCCAATCTAAACCACCAATGACAATACCGCACTGGCCGACCATACATGACTCCCATGCCCACAATACTGCTTGACCTAGCTGTACCAGACATAGACAATGGTCGTTGTCAAACCCGAAAAAGTTGTCACTCGCCGTTTGTACGCTAACTGTCGTTGGAGTGAGCTATATTTCCGTCTCACCTCAAGGACATCAGTTACATTGGGTTGAGGACTTGAAGGTGTGAAGGTTTTTTTATATTTGTTATATTTTCCGAACAAACCATTCTTCTTATCCAGTGATTCGAAACTGCCTGAACTTTGAAGGTGATATGTTACTTTGCTCGATATACTCTTCGAAGCCCAAGCACCACAGTCATCTGGATGCGATATGGGTGATCTACAACTGATGATAAGCAAGTGACATCGGGACCAAATTCTTCACCACTTGTGTCCTCAATATCCTCACTTGACTCAGAAGCAACATCAACCAAATCATCAACTGGAGGAACATCAACATGCTGTTCAAGGGCTAATAGTATACCTACATGGATGTATTCCGCTACTACCATATCACCGCCACCCCATACGAGAAGTCCGCCATACCCTGACCCGAATAACGTTATGTCCGATTCTATAATGGACAACAACAGTGGTCAACGTCTCTATGATGTCTCGTACGCATCATGATGTCACGACGTCAATAGCAACGTCAACCGTTTTGCAGGGAAAACTTTCAATAAAACCCAACTTTCACATCATCTTTCAACGACTTACCCATAACATATACCTATATCCCCATGCGTATGTATATCACTGTACATGCCATAGAATACTATATATGTAGTGCGTACACCATTTGGTGGATCTAGCTGCATGGCGCGAAAAACACGTCTCATGTCTGCTCCCCCAAACGGCTCCGGTTCCTATGGGAATTTAACACTAGTTGCTCCCCCAAAGCTCCGGGTAATCAGGCACGATCGGGTACATGATATACTACTATTGATGATGAAATAATAACTGCAGTCCGCAGCCATCTTGAGTTATTATTTTTTCCTCCCTGTATATTGATATTGGACTGACCCACTTCACTGTAAGTGTACGCACGCAAAGACGATACCATTCCAGGAAGCAAGGGTGCAAAGGGTTAAGAGGGATAAAAAGCCGCGAATTTGAAAAAAAAGTTTACCATTCACACAAAACCATCAACATTTTTTATTACGCAAAAGTACCCCTGTGTTTCATATATCATTCATATGAACGCGTTCGTATCGAATAAATATATTAACTTAAAGGTGAGAATTTATTGACTTTATAAAAAGAGGTCAGCAGCAATTTTTTCATTCCGATCCAGTTACCCGATTACTCACGGAAATGTCTGGGACAGCACAAAATGCAATGTCATTTTCTAAATTCGTCGGAACTAGCTCTCTCAGAATGACAAACATGAAGTCTGTGTACACTTCTTTCATTTTATAGCGTTCTCGTTCATATACATATACAGAACGACAAGCGCGTGTGAATGGGTTAATCGATATGGCACGAGTGCCAGCGCGAAAAGATAAAACGAGAAGCCACAGGCCTGGAGTTTTATCCTTCCGCGAAGGCACAAGTGCCATATCGATTAACCCATTCACACACGCGTGTCGTTCTGTGTTTATTACACGCCTTCGCGTCTATAAAAAAACAGTTATAAGAAGACACTCAGTAATTCATTTGACAAGTATCAACAAAAAGAACACATTTTATCGCCAACCAAATTTGCGAGGGGAACCCGTGTTTCTACTTCCTCCCCTGAGTTCCAATGTGTTCTGTATGCCCACTGGCACATACAACACACTGGAACTCAAGGGGCGATTTTTAGTTATCGCTAGCGATTCAAATTCGTCCCCTGAGTTCCAATGTATTCTATGTGCGTACTGGTACATAGAACGCATTGGAACTCAGGCGACGAATTGTAAATGCGGTGCACGATTTGTACAAAATTCCACTGAAATTTCGCTTCTACTTAAAAAATAGTCCATCAATGATTTCCGTTCCGCACATGTGTGCTGAACGGATTTTCATTTTCCGCATGGTTTAGTGTTGCTGTAAATCGGATTTCAAAGAACAGGAGTGTAATAAAATCTACCCCGGATTGCCATTGTCGATAAGGTTTTACTAAGAACAACTACGCTTTATTTAAAGTAAGTGAAAGCTTTTGATCTAATAATGCCTAATTATTGCTGAAATAATACATAGTTTTTCGTGGTAATCAATCATTTGTAAAGCAATGAAGATATTAAATTATTCCGACGTGCATACGAAATCATAACACGCGGTTGTCTACTTCTGAGGAGTGAACTTTGTTTATTTCTTCGCAGGATTGTATCTTTTAAAAAATTGTCTGCATTGAAGTTTTTTTTATCATCGATTTAAGTAATTTAGTGTTGATTCTGGCGTCTCAGAATTTGAATACATTGGTTTCAAGTTTTAATATGCTCTTTCAGATATGAGCAAAATATGAGAGTCGATATTATTCACTGCCGGTATTTATTCCTTTAAATTTTTCTCCTGCAGTCCCCTGCAATTCCTATGATAATGTCTTCTTGTCCTGAAAGCCCACAGATTAGCGAAAGTGCATAATTCATTTGTTTGTTGTATTTTTGTTTGTTTGTGTATTTGTTGGCACTTTATAACATTTGTCGTACAGGTGAGGGAAGCTTGAGTACTCCTATAGAGTAGTGATGTGTAACCGCCAGGCTTCACCACTCACTAATCAGGACTAGCAGGATTAGCATTTGTCGAATACAAGTGTACCTTCACAGCGCCGCCACTAAGCCACCACGTGGGTATATGGGGTTAGATGTATTGCAAATACACCCAAATACCCATTTCAGAAGATGCAAGTCAGAATCAAAACGTCAACTTTTAACCCGAAGTCCAATAAGCTACAACTCTCCTCATTTACTTGGTACTTGCCTGTCAAAACATAGATCTATGCAGAGTATATCCATGAAAATATATTCTTACAAGAGTGCATAGATAGTACAGCACAATCATATGAAATAATATCTTACCTCCTACAGTAGTAGTAGTAGTAGTAGTAATCTTTATTTATGTGGCATGTGCATGTATATTTTTTTACAGTATATTTAGAATCGTTACATAACACACCCGGCCTTATAGGCCTATATGTCACACTTTTAATATTAGTGGTTTACTGTGATCAAGGTAGATCATGCGCACCCATTTCCATACACACACACATGCACCGACCTCCACGATCTCTCTCGCTCTCTCTATCTCAGTCTCTCACTCACCCCCTCCCCCTCTCTCTCTCTCTCACACACATACAGTCACACATACACGCATCATTTTCACTCAAACCATTGCCCCGCCCCCCCCCTGCGACCCCGCGCGCCACCCTGCCCCCCCCCCCCCCACCTAACACGCACATTTTTTCTTGCACGCACTGTCATATTCACCCTCACACATTAAACATGTGCATGCATACACATACACATATATATCAAACATGATATTCCGTGTATGTGCACACAAATACATATTTTCAGTGGTATATTGCTTGTCTTCTACAAGTATCTGGGAATTTCATTGATTCAAAGACGTCACATGCAGACTGCATATAAAACCAAATACTGCCTCTCAACATCAATATACGCTGACAGCTATGGGTAATCTCCCCTTTGTTCATTGATTATTCAAATTGGCGGCAGTCGATAAACGCTTCAAATTGAAAGACTGAGTGTTGGAAGCCCATATTTGGTCTGAAGTGCAGGTTAGGCAACTTAAAAGGCTTCATATTCTGTGGATGTGTGTCATGTTACCTTCGAAATGAAACTGTTTGGTATGTATGAATTTGCCTTGTTACAATTTATGGGAGAGTGACTGTATGCAGTCTCCAATAAATTGTAACAAGGCAAAGACACGTGAACACATTGTGAGAATTCTCTCATTTAATTTTGATCGCTGTAGTTATTAGTTCTGTGCATCGATGCAACAGTCGGTAAGATATATTCGTTACACAGTTTGTTGGTGGCCTAATATAAGTTACACAGTTTGTTGGTGGCCTAATATGGTATATATGGTGTCAGTTAATTCCATATTGGACTCGAGCTTCGCTCTCGTCCAATATGAAATTAACTGACACCATATATACCACATTAGGCCACCAACAAACTGTGTAACTAATAATATACAACTGCAGTGGGTCCCAGTTACTTGATACTACATCATAGAATAGCGCTCTTAATGGCATATAACTTGCAAATTAAGAAAATGTGCCATACCCTTAACACAAATTTGATCTGTTCACTGTATACAACAGGTTTCAGAGTAAACACCCGTTAATTGAATAATGAAAGTGTGAATGGTACTGAAGCTCAACTTGTCCAAGAAGAAACTGAACTAAATAGAAAGCTCCACTAATGCCAATTCATTTAATCAAGTTTCGACAGAAAAGACACCACACCAAAGCTACATATGAAATCTGAAAAACAGATTAGATGAGGAATGCGACCTGCAAGGTGTACCAATCGAATTGTTGACAATTTCTATGCCAGATCCAAGATGGCCGATGGTGGCCATGTTTTTGAACGAAATTCAGAAAAATTTGCTAGCTCCCATGTAAACATCACACGAAAGCTATGAATATGAAGTTTGAACTAGAGTGATGTCACGCATGCAGCCCGACTGTCCCAGCAATGGCAATGCGTAGACACAAAATAGTCGGAGCCATTACGTGAGTTTAAAAAAAAGTTCCGCATGAAGTGACTGTAAAGCGTTAAAAAATGCATATTGGAGGAAGGAAAGAAAAAAATATGCCTAATTGGCGGGGGCTGGGCAGGGCAATAACTTCAACAATTTTCATTGGATGATTGTGATCATCAAACTTGACACAGAGGCATGTACTGAAAAGAATTGAAATCTGTTAACTTTTGTTTAAGTTATGGCATAAAGAAAGTTCGGGCGGACAGATGGACTGACGAATGGACGGATGGACTGACAGACGGACTGACAGATAGACGGACGGAGCGAGGTCTGTGCTATATCCCTCTCTTGTGGGAGGGGATAATGAAAGTGTCAATAACACTGTAGCTTAACTTGTGTATGTGTTGTGTTTGATGAAAAGGATAATGTTCATTGTTTATGAAAGAATTATGAAATAAGACAAGAATTGTGATAATTGGGAATATGTTATTTTCTGTTCCCTGTATGCTATGTTTTTAATAAAAATAATATGAGGTGTACACGGTACTAAAGAGCTGAGGGTGGGTTAATATGACCTCATAGTTAATGTATGTGGCCCTCACAGTTAACGTATGTCAATGAAAGTTACCAAGTTACAGTGAAATTATTTCCAAATGAGTCATCCTATCAGGTTACACTGAAATCCCTTCATAAATATGGCCTGTAGACTGTGCTAAAGGTTTTCGGGCTTCAGGCCTGTGTAGCCACGACGGTAGACCGATTGCAACTAAAAGGAAACGTCCGCATCTCGACTGAGTTATTCTATTAAGTTACAATGAAATCCCTTCACAAATACGACCTGTAGTCTGTACTAAAGTGTTTTGGGTTTTGGGCTCGGGAAGCCATCATGGTTGAATGATCGCGACCAAAAGTGGGCGGTGTCATCTGGGCATAATCTGGAGTGATCCTACGAAGTTACAATGAAACCCCTTCATATATATGACCTGTAGACTGTGCTCAAAGTTTTGGGGCTTCAAGCCCCTGAAGCAATCACAGTTGACCAAACACGACCAAAAGGGGATGTAATCATCTAGGCAGTATATGGAGTCAAACCTAACAAGTTACAATGAAATCCTTCCATAAATATGACCTATAGACTATGCTAAAGGTTTTGGGGTTTTGGGCCCGGGTAGCCATCAAGGCTAAATGATCGCGATCAAAAGGGGATGTTCTCATCTAGACATTATTTGGAGTCATCCTATCAAGTTACATTGAAATCCCTTCATAAATATGACCTCTGGACCGTGATTAAGGTTTTCTGGCTTCGGGCCCCTGTAGCCATCACAGTTGCACAATTGCATCCAAAAGGAGTCGTTTTCATCTAGACATCATATGAAGTCAACCTACCAAGTTAGAATGAAATCCCTTCATAAATATGACCTGTAGACTGTGCTATAGGTTTTCGGGCTTTGGGCACCAGACAGCCATCATGGTTGAATGAGCACAACCAAAAGGGGACATTCTCATCTGGGCATCATCTGGAGTGATCCTACGAAGTTACAATGAAACCCATTCATAAATATGACCTGTAGACTGTGCTCAAGGTTTTCGGGCTTCGGGCCCTTGTAGCAGTCATAGTTGACCAATCATGACCAAAATGGGATGTCATGATCTAGGCATTATATGGAGTCAACCTAACAAGTTACAATGAAATCCTTCCATAAATATGACTTATAGAGTATGCTAAAGGTTTTTGGGTTCGGGCAGCCATCAAGGCGGAATGATCGCGACCAAAAGGGGACGTTCTCATCTAGACATTATGTGGAGTCATCCTACCAAGGTACAATGAAATCCTTTCCTAAATATTACTTGTAGACCGTGCTAAAAGTTTTCGGGCTTCGGGCCCCTGTAGCCACCACACTTGCCCAATCGTGTCCAAAAGGGGCTGTTCTCATCTAGATACTATATGAAGTCCACCTACCAAGTTACAATGAAATCCCTTCATAAATATGGCCTGAAGACTGTGCTAAAGGTTTTCGGGCTCGGGCAGCCATCATGGATGATTGATCGCAACCAAACAGGCACATTCTCATCTGGGCATCATCTGGAGTGATCCTACGGAGTTACAATGAAATGCCTTCATAAATATGACCTGTAGACTGTGTTCAATATTTTCGGGCTTCGGGCGCCTGTAGCCATTACAGTTGAACAATCACGACCAAAAGGGGAGGTCATCATCTAGGCATTATATGGAGTGAACCTAACAAGTTACAATGAAATCCTTCCATAAATACGACCTATAGACTATGCTAAAGGTTTTTGGGCTCAGGCAGCCATCAAGGCTGAATGATCGCGACCAAACGGGGACGTTCTCATCTAGACATTATTTGGAGTCATCATACCAAGCTACAATGAAATCCCTTCATAATTATGGCCTGTAGACTGTTCTAAAGGTTTTCGGGCTTCGGGCCCCTGTTGCCGTCACAGTTGCCCAAAAGGGGACGTTCTCATCTAGACATTATATGAAGTCAACCTATCAAGTTACAATGACATCCTTCCATAAATATGACCTGTAGACTGTGCTAAAGGCTTTCGGGCTTCGGGCTCGGGCAGCCATCATGGTTGAATGATCGCAACCAAAAGGGGACATTCTCATCTGGGCATCTGATCCTACGAAGTTACAATGAAATGCCTTCATAAATATGACCTGTAGACTGTGCTGAAGGTTTTCGGGCTTCGGGCACCTGTAGCCGTCACAGTTGACCAATCACGACAAAAAGAGGATGTCATCATCTAGGCATTATATGGAGTCAACCTAACAAGTTACAATGACATCATTCCATGAACATGACCTTTTTTCTATGCTAAAGGTTTTTGGGCTCGGAAAGCCATCAAGGCTGAATGACCGCGATCAAAATGGGACGTTCTCATCTAGACATTATTTGGAGTCATCCTACCAAGTTACAATGAAATCCCTTCATAAACATGACCTGTAGACTGTGCTAAAGGTTTTCGGACTTCGGGCCCCTGTAGCCGTCAAAGCTGCCCAATCATGTCCAAAAGGGGAGTTTCTCATCTAGACATTATATGAAGTCAATTTATCAAGTTACAATGAAATCCCTCCATAAATATGACCTGTAGACTGTGCTAAAGGTTTTCGGGTTTTGGGCTCGGGCAGTCATGACGGCTGAAAGATCACGCCCAAATGTGGAAATTCTCATCTAGACATCATACGGAGTCATCCTACCAAGTTACAATGAAATCCCTCCATATTAAACATGACTTGCAGACTGTGCTAAAAGTTTTTGGTTTCGGGCTTGGGCAGCCATCACGGTTGACAGATCATGCCCAAAAGGGGACGTTCTCATCTAGGCATTATATAGAGGCATCCTACCAAGTTACAATGAAATCCATTCATAAATACGACCTGTAGACTGTGCTAATGGTTTTCGGGTTTTGGGCTCGGACAGCCATACCGGTTGACCGATCACGACCAAAAGGGGACGTTCTCATGTAGACATGACCTAAAACCTATGAAATATGAAATTTCGTGACGATCAGAGAAGAACTACCCGGTGTAGCCTGTACTTGAAGGCTGAATAAAAAACTTTAACCACAAACTTTAACCAAAACTCCAAATATCAACTAAACAGGAAAAAAAACCCACTTGAACCTTCAGTAAAAAACTTTAACTACAAACTTTAACCAAAACTCTAATTGTTAACAGACGGACAGGCGGACGGACGGACGGACGGAGAAAAGTCATTACTATAGCCCTCCCCTCACTGTGAACAGTCGGGCTAAAAAATGAAAGTGTCAGTGACACTGTAGCTCAACTTGTTTAAGACATGAACATGTATAGTATGTGGCACAACAATGACAAACATCTAGGTAATGACCTGATAACAAAGGTACATATAAAGTATTGTAACGGTCTGTACATAAATGTTGACCGTAGCCTGAAACAAATGTATAAGTAAAGTTTTATGCAGGTGGGCGACAGTTAGATGCTAAACTAGAAAAGAAATTTTTGAGTCCCAGAGTGGGTCTGACTGAACCCCAAAATATGTGTTTTCAGAGCACAGTGATAACACAGGCCCCCCAAAACACTCGTTCCTGTCCCAGGGTGATAACAAAGGCACCATAGTCGATACGTGGAGATCGGTTCATAAATACAGACTCTAGCCCGAGCCGTAATGACATGTGCACTTACTGTGTATAAGTATCACTGAATAAATCAAAGTTCATCTAATTTGCATAATTTCTGCACGAGAAAAAAACCCGTATTACATGGGATATATTCCATGTTAATAAACATTCATACAAAAATGTATTCAAAAATCAGAACTTTCATACAGAAGTTCTGTACAAAAACTGATTGCCCTAATTTTGGTACAAAATGGCTGCTGGCGGCCATCTTGAATTTCGGACCGCACCCCAAAACACTCGTTCTCGTCCCACGGTGATAACATAACAAAGGTACCCAAGAAGTTTCGTAAAGATCGGTTCATACAGTGGCGGCGCCATGGGGGAGGGGGGGGGGGGGTATGGGGGGATACTTACCCCTCCACTTTTTTCGCCAAGCGTAGTAAAAAAAATACTATCATTTTAATTTTTGTATTGAACGTTGCGGTGTAATGGTGGGTATGCTTAATTCCATATTCCCAAGTGCACTAAATCAGAGAAGGTGTTAAATTATGTTTGTGTGTGCCCCCCCCCCCCCCCCCCCACATACACACATTAGCTGCAAACACCAAACAAGAGTCGAGAGCCCAAATTGCAACATGGTGTGCCGCGTTCAAACAGTCTGAAACATATCTCTTAAGAGTATTCGAGGAATGCTAGAATCGAGAGCGTGCAACGCATCCGTTTGGAATGCAGCCTACTTTCATTTTCGATTTGAGTGTCGTTTGGTGCTTTGTGCTCGCACTTTACAACAGCGTTCCTCCGTTAAGATGTTACCATGTACGACGTTTTCTATAACTGAAAGACCTAACCAATAAGTTTCAAAAGGATAAAACTGTTTTAATTTAATTGTCTGAGAATGCTCCAGAGAACACCATTTACAACGTAAGTTTTAAAAATTTTCTCAGCTTTTCTCAAACCCACCCCGGCTTCGCGTTACGCGCCGAGGCCGCCGCTGCGCGACGGGCAATACCCAACTGTGCCCCCTCACTTCTGTAACTCTGGCGCCGCCACTGGGTTCATAAATACGGCCTCTAGCCTGAGCCGTATAGAAGTTGTGTACAAAAAAACTGATTCGACCTAATTTCGGTACAAAATGGACACTGGCAGCCATCTTGAATTTTGGACCGCACCCAGAAACACTCGTTTTCGTACCAAGGTGATAACAAAGGTACCCAAGAAGTTTCGTGAAGATCGGTTGATAAATACAGCCTCTAACCCGAGCCATATTGACATGCGCACTTACTGTGTATAAGTAGCACTGAATACATCATCAAAGTTAATCTAATCTGCATAATTTCTGCACGAGAAAAAAACCCCGTATTATATGTGATGTATTCCATGTTACTAAATATTCATTCAAAAATTTATTCAATCAGAACCTTCATTTTGAAGTTCTGTACCAAAAACTGATTGTACCTAATTTTGGTACAAAATGGCCGCCGGCAGCCATCTTGAATATCGGACCGCATCCGAAAACACACGTTCTCGCCCCAAGGTGATAACAAAGGTATCCAAGAAGTTTCGTGAAGATCGGGCCATAAATACAGCCTCCAGCCCTAGGGTGTATTGACATGTGCACTTACAGTGTATAAGTAGCACTGAATAAATCAAAGTTCATCTAATTTGCATAATTTCTGCACGAGAAAAAAACCCGTATTATATGTGATGTATTCCATGTTACATTCATACAAAAATTTATTCAAATCAGAACTTTCATACAGAAGTTCTGTACAAAAAACTGATTGCACTAACTAAAGTACAAAATGGCTCCTGGTGGCCATCTTGAATTTCGGACCGGACCTCCAAAACACTCGTTCTCGTCCCACAGTGATAACAAAGATACCCAAGAAGTTTCGTAAAGATCGGTTCATAAATACGGCCTCTAGCCCGAGCCGTGATGACGGCGCAACAGACGGACAGACGGATGGACGACGGGCCAAGGAAATACCTCAAATGTGGCTTCGCCAAAGTTGAGCTAACAATGGGTGAGATATCTGACCTGTGGGGTGTGCTAATGGAATTGTTGACTATTTATATGCTAGCAGCAGTGCTTGTCAACAAAATTCAGAAAAATTTGATAGCTCCCATTTAGATATGACACCACAGCTACATACGAAATTTGAAAAAGATCCGGTGAGAAATGTGGCCTCTATACGGTGTGATAATGGAATTGTTGACAATTTGTTTGCCAAATCCAAGATGCCTGCTGACGGCCATGTTTTTCAACGGAATTCAGAAAAATTCGATAGCTCCCATTTAGATATCACACCAAAACTACATATGAAATTTGAAAAAATAAGGTGAGAGATGCGGCATATGGGGTGCGACAATGGAATTGTTGACAATTTATATGCCAAATCTAAGATGGCTGCTGGCGGCCATGTTTTTGAACGAAATTCGAAACAATTCGGTAGCTCCCTTTCAGACATTGCCCCAAAGCCACGTATGAAATTTAGAAATTGATCGAGTGAGAGATGTGGCCTGTTGGGTGTGCCAATGGAATTGTTGACAATTTATGTGCCAAATCCAAGATGGCTACTGGAGGCCATGTTTTTGAATGAAATTCAGAAAAGTTCGATATCTCCCATCTAGACATCACATGAAATTTGAAAAAAGATCGGGTGAGAGATGTGGCCTGTTGGGTGTGCCAATGGAATTGTTGATACTTTATATTCCAAATTTAAGATGGCCACTGGCGGCCACTTTTTTCACCAAAATTCAGAAACATTCAATTACTCCCATCTAAACATTGCTCCAAACCCACATATGAAATTTGGAACTGATCAGGTGAGAGATGTGGCTTGTTGGGTGTGCCAATGGAATTGTTGACAATTTATGTGCCAAATCCAACATGGCTGCTGGCGGCCATGTTTTTCAACAAAATTTAGAAAAATTCGAAAGCTCTCATCAAGACATCACACCAAAGGTACAAATGAAATTTAAAACTGATCGGGTAAGAGTTGCGGCCTATTGGGCGTGCCACTGGAATTGTTGACAATTTATATGCCACATTTTTTAACGAAATTCGGAAAAATTCGATAGCTCCCATTTAGACATTGCCCAAAGCCACGAAACTGATCGGATAAGAGCTACGGTCTGTGGGGTGTGCTGAAGGAATTGTGGACGGACAGAGGAATGCGCGGACGTATAGAGACGTACGGACGGACCTACGGGCGGACGACGTTGCAACCCATCCCAGTAGCTCATACTTCACTTTGTCAAGTTAATCTAAAACTGTGGTGGTTTATCAAAAACTTATACTAGTAACGTGCTGCTGGTCGAAGTGTTTGTGAAAAAATGAATAATTGAAAACTGGGGGGGGGGGGGGGGGGGGGGGGGGGTGCATGCCGCCTGTACTCCCTACCACTAGATTCACCCATTATACTGGGGGTCACGACAGCGGGCAGGTGGCTGGTTGGTTATTCCGTTGAATTTTGTGGAGTAAGACCTTTACATTTACTTTCACTACTACTTTTACACTTTTAAAATATGGCTTTCAAACGCGGCTTAAATTATCAACATCATGTGCAGATGTGCGTGACATGTATTTGCCATGTCTCGATTTAGGCATTGCAGAGTTATTGCCCTTGAATTCAATTATTGTAATAGTTATGGAAAATCTCGTGGGGGGGGGGGGGGGGGGACTTTCACATTTCGTTACGATATTGCTTTTGACCTCAGAATACTTGATCTACATCAGGTGCAGATGTGCATAACCAAAATTTTCTGCTGTTCAATTTAGGAATTACCAAGTTATTGCCCTTGAATTCCCTTGAATTCTACTATTGTAATAATAGTGGGTTAAATTCAGGTTAAACAGTTATTGCACTTGAGTTTCACAGTTGAAATAGTGTGGGAAATATTATGATAGAAACTGCTTCTACATTTAATTTGAAGAATATTTATTCATGAAAGAATATGATATAATACATACAAGTAACTGATTATCACATAATAATTGCCAAAACTGTATGCCTATGATACAATAATATGCATTATAGCAAGGTGCACAGGTTAAGAAAAAGAACAGAATAGATGGTCAGGATTCGACAGTAAGCCGAAAGCTTATATATGCCGTCTCCCACGAGAGGTGATACATCAATGAACTTTCCAGGCGTGTTGCAAGCACGACGTAAAACATTGTTTAAACATAACGTCATAGAAGAACAAGAGTAAGGGTCAAGGAAAATAGTGAGATGATAGAGTTGAGGAAGGTAGAATATGAGGAATAGAAAGGATAGAAAGCAACCTGAATTCGAAATTCATTACTAACTGCTTCAAACAAGTGGAGTTTGCATCTGTCATTAGACGGCCGCTTTGTAATCTGTCACGCTCTTATATCGGAGCCGGAAATACCAATTATGTTAGTATTAAATGAATTTTAAATCTTGTTGCCGACTCGGGGTCTTGTTCTGAAAAAAAAACGTATCGGGACTAACATCAATTGATGATAACTGTAGGGGATCAACGTTGGTGTAATATTAGAATACTGAGTAAGAGACTGATTTGTGTGATAAAACTAGCGACACAGTGAACTCACACTGAAAGCGTCCACTCAGTTTGATGAATTCATGCACCACACTGAAGACAAGAAAATTGTTGTCCAATCGTTCTGATCCACACAGTAGCGTTAAGGGGTCAAGAGTAAACGGCAGTGCGTGATTGTAAAAGCACGTACGTCGGTATAGATTTGACAGTGCAGGAGAAAATGCCCAGTTGTCTCCAGCTCACCACATTGACAAAGCGGAGATGCCGAGAGGTGGTTTTCATTCAGGTGACTTTTGATACCACTGCGATTTAAACGTAACCTACAGTGATAAATTTGAGCTGCACGGGATTTGGCTCCAAAGTAAAATAATGGTGGGCGTTGGTTCGTACTGCTTAGAAACCTCTTGAAATTTATGAGGGAAGAGTTTTCTCTTACTGGTGGGGGGTAATCTATTCCACTCGTTCGTATCTTCCGGGATAAAAGATGACTGATATAAATTCAAGTGGCAGAACGGAACACGGAGGTTGATTCCCGATCGGTGGATGTGCCGTTGGTTGACAGAAGAGGTAATTGGGGACACCTCAATGGAAATATATATATGGGGGTGTTACTTTATGGTACGTCTTGAAAAAACTGGATAAGCTTGTGCTTACGGAGTCTTTCCTGCAGTGGTGCGTCTTTCCTGTAGTGGTGCGTCTTTCCTGTAGTGGTGCGTCTTTCCTGCAGTGGTGCGTCTTTCCTGTAGTGGTGCGTCTTTCCTGCAGTGGTGCGTCTTTCCTGTAGTGGTGCGTCTTTCCTGCAGTGGTGCGTCTTTCCTGTAGTGGTGCGTCTTTCCTGTAGTGAGTCGTCTTTCCTGCAGTGGTGCGTCTTTCCTGCAGTGGTGCGTCTTTCCTGTAGTGGTGCGTCTTTCCTGTAGTGGTGCGTCTTTCCTGCAGTGCTTCTACATTTCTTATGGTATTATTTGGACTCTATTGTGGATTATCAACATCAAGTGCAGATGTGCATGGTATAAACTTGTCGTTGCTCCCTTTTGGTAAATAAAGTGAATTCTACAGCTACACGAGTTGAAAAACACCTCGTGGAGCGAAGTCCCACTATTGCCGTCATACAATATGAAAACCCCACCCACATTTGCACTTCTGACTTCAGAGTGTAAAGACGTGATTACAACTTGCTTCTATTAGAAATACGGAGGTTGATTCCCGATCGGTGGATGTGCCGTTGGTTGACAGAAGAGGTAATTGGGGACACCTCAATGGAAATATATATATGGGGGTGTTACTTTATGGTACGTCTTGAAAAAACTGGATAAGCTTGTGCTTACGGCGTCTTTCCTGCAGTGGTGCGTCTTTCCTGTAGTGGTGCGTCTTTCCTGTAGTGGTGCGTCTTTCCTGCAGTGGTGCGTCTTTCCTGTAGTGGTGCGTCTTTCCTGCAGTGGTGCGTCTTTCCTGTAGTGGTGCGTCTTTCCTGCAGTGGTGCGTCTTTCCTGTAGTGGTGCGTCTTTCCTGTAGTGAGTCGTCTTTCCTGCAGTGGTGCGTCTTTCCTGCAGTGGTGCGTCTTTCCTGTAGTGGTGCGTCTTTCATGTAGTGGTGCGTCTTTCCTGCAGTGCTTCTACATTTCTTATGGTATTATTTGGACTCTATTGTGGATTATCAACATCAAGTGCAGATGTACATGGTATAAACTTGTCGTTGCTCCCTTTTGGTAAATAAAGTGAATTCTACAGCTACACGAGTTGAAAAACACCTCGTGGAGCGAAGTCCCACTATTGCCGTCATACAATATGAAAACCCCACCCACATTCGCACTTCTGACTTCAGAGTGTAAAGACGTGATTACAACTTGCTTCTATTAGAAATATGGAATTACCGGCAGCTCTCCAGAGGGCCCTATCAGCCTTGGAGACAGAGTCGGAAAGGAAGGCGGGCTTCGCCCTACTTCCTACCCACACTCGACCTAGCTATCCTAGTAGCAGTGCTCGGACTCCTCCACGGGAGGCTATAGATATGATGTTGGAAATGAGAAGAAACTACATAGCAAAGGCACTAAAGAGAAACCAACAATTCGTAGACAGGTTCCCCAAAGACAGTAAGAATGACACCAAACTGCCATTGAACGTCACCACATGGACTAAACACTCCTATGCCAAGAAGAAGAAAATGAGACCACGTCAGCGACGATCGGGGCCTGCTCTTTCTGCTCCTCCTCTCTACCTCGTACAGATATTTTCTTGTTCTAACAAATTAAAATTTAACACCTACAAGGTTTAAAAGGGGCTAATCTGTCCCTACACTGTTCCTGCGCGCCGCGGGCTTGCGCGCAAATACTTATCTTGCATTCCTTAGAGCGAACTACATCTACATTACTGCTGAATTTTCTTTAAAACTAGGGGTACATGATCAGCGTGAAGTGTAGGTGTGCGGAACACAAATTTGCAGTGACTCAAGCCCAGGTGTACATAACACTGTTTTGCTTTTGTTGTGGCTGTGGCTTTGTCCGTGCATGGAAAGTTAAGCCCTTGGACTAAGGGTACATTTCCGTGGGCCATTCGAGAATACTAGTGTTATTCTGGACATGCGCAGATAAGACAGAATGCGATTCGTGTCGTTTTGTTCAAGTGAACGTATTCTGGAATACTATTCGGAATACATGTTGTTAATCCACCTCATGGGGAGGAATAAACGTTATTCTGGACATGCGCACTGTTTTGGCGGTGTTTTGAATTTGTTTTCAACGGTGGCGTATTATTGCCAACCCGTCTCCAGTTAATTATCTGTTACAACGGATTAATAAAACTTTATAACAGATTCATAATTTGTTTTAACAGATTAGTGATGTGATATAACCAACTAATAACCTGTTTTAACAGTTTTTATTCAGTTATAACCAATTGATAAACTGTTATAACGTTCAGGTTAAGTTGGCCTAATGTTTTGAACAATTAATGATCTGTTATAGTAATCTTTTAAAACCAACTAAAGCGGAGCACGGTGGCTCATTGACTGGTGCGCCGAACTTGTGACCGAGAGGTGAGCGGTTCGAAAGTGGTCCATGCCACTTGCGTTGTGACCCTGAACATGTCACTTGATCCTAACTGCACACATAGGGGCACACTGGAAAGTGTGCTTTTGCGTACGGCACGTTGATGGCGTGTGTGTATTCAACCAGTGCTCATCTGGCTTGTGTCGGTTAGTAGGTTGAAGAGTCTAGTAGTTACTTTTCGCTATGCAATGGTTCTCTGTGGGTACTCCGGCTTCCTCCAGCCATGGAACTGCTTGGCACGATATGACCCTGCCCTTCGAAAGTGTCGTAACCCTCAATAAATAGACAAATGATCTGTTGCAACAGTTTAGTAATCTGATTGATGACGTTTTATTGTAGGAAAGTGGAAGGACCGAAAGATATCTTATTATACGGAATTGCTATTGCAGAAGTTATGTAATTGGGGATGGAGGGTGTGGGGGGGGGGGGGGGTAAGGATCTCGTCAAAGATTTCTTCTTATCTGAAAATGCTGCAGCTTAAATATTCAGAATGTAGTGTTCGTGGTACACTTGTGTGGAATTTAGGAAAAGGAAAAACTTGCAAGACGTGACGTCCTATTTTTTATTCAGCTTCTTTTTACACCCACCCACCCACCCACCCACTACGTGCAAATTTTCTACTACCGTTCTCAGACACCCACCCCCACTCTCCCATTAAAATCCAAAAATAAACTTACCCCAATTGCCCACGTGGGGGCACGATGACGCTGTGTGCTGAGACGTACTGCACGCCGAGGTGCAATCTAACCCTGTCTGTGCTGTGTAGTACGCAGTACCGCTGTGCAGTGTGTAGTACAGTCGTGGGTTATGATGTTGAAGAGCTGACAGCAGCTCGTCGTTGCTCGGTGGTTCTCTCCGGGTACTCTGGCTTCCTCCACCCGTAAACCTGTCACCGACACGATATGACCCTGGTTGTTAAAGTGGCTTTAAACACCAATAAATAAATAAATAAATAAATAAATAAATAAATAAATAAATAAATAAATAAATAAATCAATCAATCAATCAATCAATCAATCAATCAATCTCAATCAATCAATCAATCAATCAATCAATCAATCAATCAATAAATAACTTGGGTTGAATTTAGTGCATCAGAGAGAATTTTCCCAAAGTCTGCACATTTTCTACATTTCGAACAAGACACCCACCCCCTACTAACGTGTGACATTTTCCCAGATTAAGCCCAATATTCTCACATATAAAGCCTCCTGATGTTGTATTTTTGTTAAGAGTGTAATGTACAACATCATCTTTAAGGTTTGAAACACAAATGATGGTATATATTAGCTGATATATTGATAAATTTTAAAAAATTCAAAAAATTGCACAAGTTGGAAATGCACATTTTTGGCGCACTCAAGAGACCCACCCACCCCCACGTCACGTCTTGCAAATTTTTGGTGCCCCTCCCCCTGTATGGGTCAAGACTATAGGATATGGTATTAGAATGGGGGTTCAATGCTTATGTGACTGGGTACAGACCTTATATAGTAGGAGACCGGTATTTGTTGGTATGGTATAGGTGTAGAAGTCCACGTGTATCCCCATGCCTATGATAAGGGTCTCTGAAGAAGGTCCATGACCACTGGAAAAGTTTTATTTACGCCAAGAAATCCGTTGGTCCTTCCAGGTTTGGTCTATCGGTCAGCGGGGTCGTGGACCTTTCCAATACAGCTTAACTCTAGAAAAGTGACCTTATACCTTTACCGAGGCTACTGCACAACGCTTTCTTTCCGTATCCTGGTTTACCCTATATAACACTATAAACACACACACACACACACACACACACACACACACACACACACACACACACACACACACACACACACACACACACACACAGACACACACACACACACACACACACACACAGAATTCCGTAATCCCCTCCATTGTGATTCACCAAATATTATTTACCTTATCACGTGTAAGCGCTGTCGGAAACAGTATGTTGGTTAAAGTCAAAATCCTTTCCGAGAACGTGCTACTGGACACAAACAGGATATAAAACACAATACTGATGCCCCAGTAGCACAACATTTCAACCTCCCTGACCATTCTTTGGACGATTTCGAAATCCATCCTATTGAACAACCACCAATTAAAGACACCTTAGAAGAAACGGATTAATTTAGAAAAAAAACGTGAATCTTTTTGGATCAATACGCTTAAAACCCTCTGGCCATTTGGCATGAACATATCAGAGGGAGAATGCGAAAGGAGGTCCATCATTCCTTTCACTTTAACATACAACAGAATGAATATCGAAATAGCAAAAATGTTAAAAGATGAATTCAATTTAACCAATGCTAAATTAAATGAACCTTTGAATCTTCGACCTGTCATCGCCTATAAGAAAAACAAAAGCTTGCGTAACATCCTTGTAAGGACTAAATTAGAGCCCATTAATGAATAACATCAATTATTGCCAGTCAGTTTAATCAGTTCTCCTCTCAGCCTGAGGGAGTTTTTGCGAAAAGTTTAGTTCAGCGAAATAAATTTTTGCTGATCTAAACTTGACGCTGATATCGCTAAGCATATTCCGCTTTTTACAAAACTGAATCGCTGGGACACTCATTGGTCACACACAGAAAGGTGTCACCCCGGCCATCATCTTAGCAGTGGTTACTACAAATAAACAATGAGTGCTCAACAGCGACAAAAAATGCTCGAACGTTTTCAATTTTTCGACGTCCCGCAATCCCCGATCTCTTTTTAAAGAATATGCTTTACGTCTGTTAAAAATCAATATTTTTTTTTAGTCTTAGTTTTAGTTGTGGATCTTTAATGTCCATTTTGGCACCAGAAAAGAACCCATAAGAACGGATGTGACTGCTTTTACGCCCCTGTGATCTCAAATTTCGGATCCAATCGAATCACGAATCTAATCAGGCAGAATCCCACGACTCTTCATGTTATAGATATTGCATCTTCTTTTAATTTTAAATATTATGAGTTTCAATGGAAGGGTTGTATGAAACGGCGACACTGAAATCAAGCTGGCGAACCATTTTCTGAGCGAACATTTTCGGAGTTCTTGCTTCCTGAATTCTTCTTGACAAAACATGTCAAAAATAGCAGAATATTGTAAGGTGCCAACTACCGATACTAGTGTACAAGACCTAATTTCTTTCGCGTTTGATATATGGGCTAAATTAGAAAGCAGAATCACTGTGCTAACTTACCTACTTACTTATGCGCCTTCGTGGCACGAAGCACTCTCAATGCTTAACTATAATGACTGTGATGTGCTTCTGTGCATTCAAAGTAGTGTTTGCATCACCCACATATGGTAGTGACACACCTGTATGGCGACTAGATGTCAATCAAAATAAGCCCACGTCATCCAAAGACAACGCTCAGCAGCCGATAAATAAGTCACAATGTATAAGTGTTGCTTGTTTTTATCTTGGGTATACTATTGTTAATTTCTTGAGACATAGAACCCAACCCAGTTCCGATCGTTGATAACTCGGAACACTCCCTTAACTCAACTTAAAATTCTCCATCTCAGCATACAGAACCTAAAACCTAAACTGGACATAATCCAGTGCGAATCGTCATCTAATGGCATCGTGGCCTTCACTGAGACGTGGCTGTATTATGATGATCCAACAGCTGGAATCTTAATTCCAGGATTTCAGAAGCCATTTCGCTTCACTCGTTCATCAAGGGGAGGTGGGATTGCAATATATGTCAAAGATGGTATCGGATTTCGACAGGGACCTGATCTCAAATTACCATGTATCGAGTGTCTATGAGCAGAGGTGTTCACAGAATGGGGTAGATCGCTATTATTAGGAGTCTTCTACCGTCCCCCAAATAGTCATCCAGAGTTATCCAGAGTTATGGGATATCATTACTGCTTCGATTGATAAAGTATCAGAAACGTCTACTTCTGATCTGATCATTACTGGTGATTTCAAAGACAATCAAACCTGTTGTACCAGGGAAGACTTACAGACAGTAATATTAGGACATAAGACAACTTGTGAATGAGCCAACCTGCTATACCGAATCCTTGTTTCAATTATTGACACCTTTGCTGTAAGTAAAACAATCAACGTAAAGGCCTGCGAGGTCTTAGATGCTTTTGTAGCCGACATGATTCGCTTCCACTGTTCAAGTTCCCTTGAAGTTGAATTTGCAAAGCCAGCGCCCTTCTGTTTCAAAAGACACATATGGTTGTTTCCCCGGGGTAATTATGAAGCTTTAAATGCAGGTATTGCCTCTGAAACCTGGGACACTATTTTCAATTCGTGTTTGGATACGATCGTCTCAGATTTCACTAACAAGCTTCTTGATATTGCTTCCCGTTTTTTACCCAACAAAATAATTACTGTAAGGCTCAACCAACCAAATGGATGCACAACGAGACACGGCTACTCTTTAGACAAAGGAAAATGCTATATCGTATAGCCAAGCGTACTGACCTTCCGCATGCGTGGGTGATAATTAAGTCACAATGTATAAGTGTTGCTTGTTTTTATCTTGGGTCTACTATTGTTAATTTCTTGAGACATAGAACCCAACCCAGTTCAGATCGTTGATAACTCGGAACACTCCCTTAACTCAACTTAAAATTCTCCATCTCAGCATACAGAGCCTAAAACCTAAACTGGACATAATCCAGTGCGAATCGTCATCTAATGCCATCGTGGCCTTCACTGAGACGTGGCTGTATTATGATGATCCAACAGCTGGAATCTTAATTCCAGGATTTCAGAAGCCACTTCGCTTCACTCGTTCATCAAGGGGAGGTGGGATTGCAATATATGTCAAAGATGGTATCGGATTTCGACAGGGACCTGATCTCAAATTACCATGTATCGAGCGTCTATGAGCAGAGGTGTTCACAAAATGGGGTAGATCGCTATTATTAGGAGTCTTCTACCGTCCCCCAAATAGTCCTCCAGAGTTATGGAATATCATTACTGCTTCGATTGATACAGTATCAGAAACGTCTACTTCTGATCTGATCATTACTGGTGATTTCAACGACAATCAAACCTGTTGTACCAGGGAACACTTACAGACAGTAATATTAGGACATAAGACAACTTGTGAATGAGCCAACCTGCTATACCGAACCCTTGTTTCAATTATTGACACCTTTGCTGTAAGTAAAACAATCAACGTAAAGGCCTGCGAGGTCTGTTTCAAAAGACACATATGGTTGTTTCCCCGGGGTAATGATGAAGCTTTAAATGCAGGTATTTGCCTCTGAAACCTGGGACACTATTTTCAATTCGTGTTTGGATACGATCGTCTCAGATTTCACTAACAAGCTTCTTGATATTGCTTCCCGTTTTTTACCCAACAAAATAATTACTGTAAAGCTCAACCAACCAAACGGATGCATAACGAGACACGGCTCCTCTTTAGACAAAGGAAAATGCTATATCGTATAGCCAAGCGTACTGACCTTCCGCACGCGTGGGTGAAATACAAACAAAAGAGAAACGAAGTAGTCTCAGCTATTAGGAAGGTTAAGGATACACATATCTCCAAAGTACAGTCCACACTGAATAGTTGCGAAGCATCACCATATTGGCAGTAATACATCAGGAACCCCACCAATTACCTATCAATATAAAACATATTCCACAAATAAGGAGAACGCAGAAATATTCAATGAATACTTCAGCTGTATCTCAACTGGGGACGACACGGGTGCCTGTCTACCAACTCATGTCTCGAGTGCGCCACACGTAATGGATAGCATAACCATTCAGTGTTGTGAAGTATACGAAGCGCTGAAATCTCTTAATGTTTCCAAGGCAGCTGGTCCTGACCTCGTAAGCCCACGACTACCCAGAGAATGTAAATCGTCGTTATCTGAAACACTTTCCATACTATTCAATCGTCTTGTGAGTAATTCCCACTTCCCGTTCCATTGGAAGAAAGTTAATGTGTCGCCAGTGTTAAAAAATCACCCTCAAATATTGTTGCCAACTATCGTCCGATATCACTTATCAGTTGTATTGGTGAGATATTTCAGAAGTGTGTCTTCAAACAGTTTTGGAAATTCCTAATCGATAACAATGTTTTCAGTCAACTCCAGTCAGGGTTCACGCCAGGTGGTGACTCGACCGTACTCCACCTAACTGATCTGTATGATGAATTCTGCCGAGCCCTAGAAGGTAAAGAGGTAAGGGTTGTTTTTTGTGACGTCAACAAAGCCTTTGACAAAGGATGGCACGCTGGTCTCATTCACAAGCTCGAGAAGATTGGTGTGTCCGGTTACCTTCTTACGTTTCTAAAATCATACCTTTCCCAGCGAGTTGTTATAGCTTCTGAGACATCATCCTGGAAACCCATTTACTCTGGAGTCCCTCAAGGGTCGATCCGTGGGCCCTTCTGTTCCTTACATATATTAACGACATTACAGAAAACCTAATGAGAAGTATATGCTCTTTGTGGATGGCACATCATTATATCTCGTAGTTGAAAACCCAGGTCAAGCCACAGCTATAATAAATCAAGACTTAGCCATAATTGATCAATTGGCTAGAATTTGGTTGGTTGAGTTCAATCCCCAAAAGACTGAGACCATGCTTATGTCACGGAGAATTACATCCCGTCTACACCCACACTTATTCTTTGGTAGGACACATATTTCTGAAGTGTGATACTAAACAATACTTGTACATGGAATGACCATGTTGCCAATATCTTCTCCAAGGCCTGGTCCCGTACAGACATACTGAGGAATCACAACTTCATCCTTGATCGTAATGTGCCGGAAAAAATTTAATTTGCTCTTATCATACCTTTCCTGGAATATGGTGATACGGTTTCAGACAATTATACGGCGACCAAAGCTGCTGATCTGGAGAAAATTCAGATCGCAGCGGCCGGGATTGTTATTGGTACAACTGCGAGTAAGACCCTCTTGTATACCGAAACCCGATGGGACTCTCTTCAATTTTGACGTCGTAAACACAGATGGAAACAATTCTTCAAAATGTTCCATCATCTGACCCCTCAATATATTGCTAACAATGTTCCACCAACAGTTTCGTTAACCAGTCAAAGTCCTAACCTGCGCTCCCACCAGAATCACCGAGTTCTCTTTTGTAACTTTTGTAACTCGCAACTGTACCAATCTTCGTTTATCCCAAATACGACGGAGGAATAACTTACCATTATCTGACAGAGAAAACTCACCCCTGTGTAATTTGATGACCTTCCTAAATGATGACAATCTACGGCCACCGACATTTTACGGCGGAGCTGAATCGCGGGCTAGTCAAATTTACCACTGTAGGTTATGTTTGTGCTGCAGTAGTCTTAACGCCCATTAATACAATAACCACTTATCACCTTCCCCCGTCTGTGTTTGTGGTGAATGCGAGACAGTCGGGCATTTCCTGTTATATTGTCGAATATATGAACATGCACGCAGTACTACAACTGAAATACTCCCATCTACTCTTGATCCTATAGTACTCTTCTATTTGGTTCGGAATTCCTTGATAATGCAGAAAACCGCCTTATATTTGAAGTTGTCTGGTATTTCATTGCACTTAGCAAACGGTTCAGTTAGCTGTAGCGATTACGAGACCTGCATGGGTACTTGTTTATCTGACTAGGTATAACGCTTGAACTAGCTATTAATTTATTTCGCGTCACTAAATAAGTGCATTACTCAGCTACCACCCGATTCATGTCTGCTTGACTCAGATCACTGGGGAAATTGTTTTTCTTCTTTTTTATTTCAAGCTGGCTTCATCCTCATCTTTGTCCTCTCGTGTTTTATCTCTACTTTCTTCTTCTTGTTATCTTTCTACAATATTTGTCCAGCAAATGCCTCATGTCATCTTCTTGTCAAATACGCTCTTCAACAATGGAGACGACTTCCAAAAGCCTATAGCTTACTGTTGAATCCTTTACATGTATTCTTGGCTTCAGTTGTTTTGTTACATTGTACACTATCAATTTCATGTGTTGTTCCCTTTTATCTATTTGCGTGATGTACACAATTGTCACTTTCAGTAATAAATAAATTAAAAATAATATCGGGAAGTGTCCTATTTTCGATATAACTATTACATTAATCAGTCGTACAGATAACAATCGACCAGTGTTCACAAATTTGAGCTGTATTCTTGGTTATTTATTATTATTTATTGGTGTTCAAGGTCACATACTTATGCACAAATGGCTAATCGTGACCATGACAGATTTACGGGTGGAGGAAGTCGGAGTACCCGGAGAAAACCACCGAGCATCATCGAGCAACTGTCAGCTCCTCAACATTCTAACTGTTCAAGCTCCTCTCAAGCAGGGTTACTGCGGTTGAAGACATGTGCATCATCGACGTGCAGTGCGTCCTAGTACACGGCGTCATCGTGCCCCCATGTAGGCAACCGGGATAAAGTTCCTAGCCCAGGGACACAACGCGTGTTGTCCCGAACGAGGGTCGAACTCGGGACCTCTCGCGCAGAGGTCCAACAGTCTACCACTGAGTCACCGTGCTCCCTATATTCTTGGTGCAAATCAAATCAAATCAAATCAAAAGGCTGAATATTCCAGAACGGAATCAAAACAGAATCAGAAGCGGAACCACCTTAACCCCTTCTTCTATCATCAGGTCTCTTGTACAGGAAACCTGATGAGATAAAAAGTGCTTACGTGGAGACGAATGCTAGGAATTTGACAACATGTCGTCGATTCGAAAATTCTTTTTTAACAGGTTTGTTTCACATATCAACATATTATATCTGAATCAAGTATCTTGACGTTTGGTGAAAAACAAGACCGGCAATCGATTTTATGTTTGGATGACAATCATATCGCTCAGCGATCCTCCTGCAGTTGAATTCTAATATGGCTTTGATGATTGTGAGAGAACTAATGTCATACTAATTGCTATCACATTTCGAGGATGCATTCTTTCAAATTCCCATTACTCGGAGAAATACATCTAATTCATAGCAGCTAATTTTTGTTTTCTGTATAACAGTAAAAACAAGTATCTCAAATTTACATTGAAATTAGTGTAGATTAATCTTTTTGGGAACGCGATACGCATAATTTTCAATTCTCCATTCCCCAACGGACGTGGCGTTCACACAGCGACAAAAGGACTCATGTTAAAACAAAACAAGAGTATCTCGACAGGAGGAAAGAGGACAACTGCGCATTTTAAGCTAATAAACAGACTCCGTGTCTTTTTTTCGCAGCTCTCGATTGGTTCGTAAATGTACAAGAGAAACAAAATCGAGTCACCGTGCTGATTATAACTTCATGAAACCACTCTTGTTTTGACTTTTGAGAACTCAGGGCGGCCGACTTCTTTCAGTCACTGGGGTGGGAGATGTCTTTATATTTTCATTCGATTTTCTTCCCACAGAACAAATCGTTTTCCCACTCTCACGAACCGAAAATGGTATTCCACTCCCAGCATAGTATTCCACTCTCAGCGATGATGTACTATTTTTTCGACATGTTTTGGAAGTAACCACGGAAACAGTTATAAAGGATTGTTTTGGGAAAACAAATAAGGAGAAAATAAAATGAATATAAAAGGTCACTGATCGGATTCGAGTGAACTATTCGCTATATATTTTTACCAAATGTTATGCACTGTGGTGACTCGTTTCCAGAGAGCTTTGTACACTCAAAATGAATAACGACCATATTAGTCCACATCAAGGGAATGGAGGCTTCCTTGGAGCCTAAAGAGCCAATATTATTTGCCTCCTCCTCTCCTCCCAGTTGTTATATATGATTATGTAATCTATTTGGGATAACAACGAAGGCGAAACAAAGAGAATTGCCGACAGTGTGTTTAACTCATAGAGACCGGGAGTCGAGTTTTCTTGCCTGTGATGTAATACGGTAGGTAATCTGGCTGTGACGGTTCGTCTATCCTTGGGCTGGGGGAGAATTAAACACTGAGCAGGTGCTTCTAGTAAAGAGTTGTCTGCCTGAATAGGCAGACGACATTTTACTAGAAGCACCTGCTTTACTGTAAGTTTTTCGCGGTATGTCATGTTCAATCAATTCATTCTGATTCCCCGGTTTCTAAGAGTTTATGTTGGAAATGAAACATTCCACGACAACATTAACAAAAAACAAACCGCAGAAATAGCGTGGTCACGTCATAATTTTTTTATAAGAATTAATTGTTTTAATCGAGAGACTTGGCGAGTATTGTAAATAACTAATGCTATGGGCAGCTCGGAGAGGGATTATTCATTTATTTATTGGGGTTTAACGACTCTTTCGACAGCCAAAGGGATAACAAAGGTACCCAAGAAGGTTCGTTAAGATCGATGTTTAATGTCTTCGTGTTTTCAAGGCGAATTAATTACTTATTGATTGGGCACCATATTATATCATCGACTCTTTTAATACATTCTAACATATTGTATTCTTGAGAGGTCATCCCATCCCTTGCACCAAACTATACTACTCAAAGTTTTCTAAGCACCAAGTATATCCAACTACCTGTTTTACGTTTTAGTTGAAATATTGTAACGAAAAGTGTGTATATTTTTCATTTAATTATATCTTTAATGATTTAAGTACAGAAATTAAAATTTTATTTGTGTTTGACATTATTTTTTAGTTTTCGAATACGATTACCATGGAAAATGGGTATTATTGGTAAAAGAGGAAATTTTTCAATTTGCCAAAAAGTTGACGGAGCGAACTGGTATGGGTTCAATATCGAGTATGAGACCCATTACTGTTAATTATAGCTTGACAACGCCTTTTCGTGCTCCCAATCAGGTTCCTGGTGGTCCTTTGTGGGATGTTGTTCCATTCTTGGACCAGCATGGCACCAAGCTCCTGGACACTTCTTGGCTGGACTGGACGGGCTGAAATTGCAAGCTGCAACTCATTCCAGACATGTTCGATTGGATTGAGGTCAAAGGATCTTGCTGGCCAGTCCATACGCTCAATCCCCTCCCTCTGTCGGTACATGCATGGGCAACATGAGGACGGGCATTATCGTCCATCAGATTGAATCTATCACCCACTGCACCTGCATACAATCTGACGCGGACATCCAGGATCTCATCAATATACCGCTGTGTAGTCAATGTACCACGTTCAAGGACACAGAGCTCTGAACGCCCATCCCCGATGATGCCGCCTCAGACCATGATTGACCCTCCACCATAGCGGTCATGCTCAGCAATGTTGGCTGCATGGAATCGCTCTCCTAGTCTTCTCCATACCTTAGAACGCCTATCTGTGTGATCTAGGCTGTACCTTGACTCATCTGTAAAAAGGACAGGACGCCAATCTTCTCTGGTCCATCCAACGTGGTCCATGGCCATTCATATCGTGCCTGGCGGAGGTTCCGGGACAGCGGAATGCGAATACATGGTCTTCTCGATCGGAGACAACCTTCGTGCAACCTTACCCGGATAGCCTGTGTCGAAACATTTAACCCGTGGGCATTCTGAAGGTCACTGCGAAGCTGGGTTGCTGTGGCAAAGCGGTTCCTACGGGCCTGAATGATCACAAACCGGTCTTCATCTGCAGATGTTGCCCTGTCTCTGCCACCACCATGTTGTCTTACTGGTGTGCCATACTGCTGAAATCTTTCTCAGGCTCTGGTGATCACCGTATGGTACACACCAAGGGCTTCACCAACCTGACGACGGCTAGCTCCTTGCGCTACAATCCCTACAGCACTCGACATTTCTGCTTCAGACAAATGTGTTCTTACATTTGCATTTGCCATATTCAATCATTAAATCACAAGTGTTTGTGTTGAAATGAAGACTGAATACCCTACACATGTCATGCACATGGAGACAGTACACGAAAACATCATGAATATCAAGGGGCACACGCTTTCCATGACTGTCACGAAAAGTCTGCCTGCAAAGAGAGCTAATGTAAACACTGGGGACCATCTCAGTACATTCCTCAATCATATCCACCAAAAATATCGCAAATATGTCGCAAGCAAATTTCACAATGATGTGTCAAATATTTGGTGCTTAGCAAACTTTGAGTAGTATAGTTTAAACATGTCAGCATCACTAGCGTAAAAAGTCAAAATTGCTCTTCCTTTTGTCGGAGAAATATTGAATATGGGCTATGCGAGGTCAAAAAGTAAGGTGATCTCTTTTCACTTATTCCCAGTTCCTTATTCGACAGGATTGCCGCTGATTTATGAAGGGGATATTCTTTGCGTTGAGGCAGCAAATACTGAAGTGGAAATAAGTTTCTGCTGAAAAATGTGAAGACCTCGTCAGTTTGTTTTGAATAAACTCTTCTGCTAGTACTCCACTGAGCCAAGCGACAAATGTCGCCATTTAATAACCGGAAAAAATGAATGTTACAGTTTATCGGACTGAGAATGGAATTACACACATGTTTGTAGCAGTGCAAAGAAAAACTGCATTAACGAGCCGTGTCGAAAGCCCACTTTCAGTGACAGACTCCAGCTTATTCTATACACAAATAAACAATATTTCATTGATAATTCCTGCAACGCTTCACAAAACGGACCGGGAAAGCGACTGCTTTCGTCATGGGAGAACATTAACTGGCTGTGGGCTAGATTATTTTTGGTGGGCTGAATTTCTTCATCAAAATTTATTGTATTACAAATTATTGGAGAGTGCCCACAGGCAATCTCCAATAATTCGTAATAAAACAAATTTATATAGACAAAATATTATTTGTGTTTGACTGAATATGGAACATGAGCGAAGAAAATTTTGTCTTTTGCTCTGGTACCCTCATTTTCTTGCAAGCCCTGGTAGTGGCTTCTAGCACTCAACCAGTTAAATGGCATATATAATCTTTAACACGACTAGATTTTAACAAAAAAAAAAAAAAGAAAAGAAAAAGAGAATGAACATACATATCTACGTTGCAAAAACTGAAAATTCTTGACCCAATGGATGCTCATTATTGAGAATTTATGTGAATCACCAGTGAAGAATGAATCAATGGTATTATCGCTTGTCCTCGAACCTCTCCCAACCATTCGAATATTTATTTTTAAAAGCTTTGTGTGAGCTATAAATTATATTTTGCTATATCCTACAGTATACCCCACCACATATTGGATTTCTTTAACGACTGCATGGCCGTTATTTAATCAAATTTATTATATTTAAAAAATTCTGTTGACGATCCAAAACAAATGAATGTGTTCGGAAGATCGACGAAAGTTTTTCCATATTATGTACAACGCGTACTGAATGTCTGGAAAGTGCTAAAATGAAACGATCCAGTTAGAATAGAAAATATATTAAAATATTTTCAAATGGAACATTTCCCGATTCTGTGCGTCATGTTCCATGTCCCAAAAATAAATAAAAGGGCAAACTGGGTCTGTATTAAAACAACAAATTTTACGATTTCTGCCCTGGAAGGTGCGACATTTTACGATTCTGGTTGACATTTAATATCTTGATACATTAATTGCTGAGGTCAGGGTCTAAATTCTTTTCCTTGTCATCAAAATTTGTACAATGTAAAAAATGACTTTTGAAAATACGGTAACGTAGCTGCCGGTATATTACTGAAAAATATCGGGATAAAACCCCATATTTTTTAGACAAGGACATTTTGTTCGTTCAAGAAGCAGAGGCAAGGATCTAACATGTTGATAGTGACACTATACAAAACTCCTCTTGAATCATCATCAAATGAAGATCAATTTATATCTTTAACACTTGGCTGCAAGACAAAAATATTAATTGGTCTACCCTACGACATCCCCAAGTTATATCGTTCTGAAATCAACCTTCGATAAAGTTATCTCCCTTCAAATTACTAGACGAGCGAAGAAGGTTCAGTTAAGAAGCAATTAATGTTGAGAATACCCCTATCACATCAGTTGAAATTGAAGTCAAATTGCCTTTTGTCACTTTTAATAAACGAAAACAACAGAAGCTCTCAGAGCTTCTGTTGTATTCGTTTATTAAAAGTAAGAAAAGGAAAACTTGGCTTTTATGGGAAAACAACTACTTCACAAATAATCCGTAAGAATATCTATCATTTTTTCGCCTACCAACAGCAAAGTACCCACTTTGGCTCTGTGTATAGCGAATGTGTTTTTACAGTAATCTGCAAGTTTATATTCTTACCAGGAAAATAGTAGCAAATCCCTCCTTCTTGACTGTTATATTAATGAAGAAGACGGTGTCTGTATTATATGTCATGATGCGCACACGTTGATATAATGAACAGACCCCCCCCCCCCCCCACCACCACCACCACCACCACCACAGAACATTGAAAGATGGGGAAAACGCCGTTTTCTTATTTTTAAATGGGTTTCAACAGAGAGTGATAATTAAACGTTCAAAGTGATTGGGGAAAACTCTTCAGAAAAATGCCTTACGTTCAGTGAAATGATGCACACATTGATGATACAAATTCCCTAAAATCTCGAAATTTCCTTTTTTTAAATGAAATTCCCACACCATTAGTGTTCAATTTCCAGACAGTTTTCGGAAATTAAGGGGAGTTGACATTCCCATAAATCTCTTCCAATGACGAAAATTGTCAACCATGACCGACCATCCCCGGATACCTCAACCCAGATGAAGCTGTTACGCAAAAGCGGAAATTAGATAATTAAATGGCATCGTACTGAAAAAGGAAAGCTTCTCTAACAAAAAAACCACATCTCCTTTGGTGTGATTACATTTTGAGTGGGAACGGTTGTTACCGTTGAATTAACGATGGCAGGAAATGCAGCTGGCTGCCTGCATTTTACCGCTCATTTGACGGTGAGCTCTAAGAGTATGCATATGTCTTTGCTTTGTTACAAATCATAAGAGTGTTTGTAACAAAGCGATCCCATACAAATAAATAATTTCACTTCATAGATAGTATATTAAAGTGCATCCACAGAAAATGAAGCCTTTAGGTTGCGGTAGCTGCATTTCAGAATAAAGCCAAACCAAATATGGTGTTCGGGCAGTCAACCAATGAAAGGATAGGGCTGTAACAGTTTCTTTGGGTAGCGCACTCTCATTCTTATGGCCACTGGGAGGGTTAAAATAAGTACATCTGTACTTGAAATTGGTGAGAACCAAACCGAAATTTACTCATCCTTTCAATTTCCATATGTATTTCACGCAGCGCGAAACTGTTTTGTTAACATTTTAAATTTCCGCGTTTTGAATTCGAACAGTTGGATGGTAATTTTTCGACTGGTATCTCGTAATTTTCAACTAATCACCCACTGTCAGTGGAAATTTTCCTTCCGAATGGAACCGGAATTGGTGATGAAAGCACCCCTCCCCCCTCCACCCCCACCTACACACAGGCCAACTCCCTGCGTACGAAAGTGTGCATGGACTAGAAACAAATGGTATATATTACAATTCGGTGGTAAACACTTCATGCCAAATATACTACTACGATCGCAAAAAGGAGACTTGTTCACGAGCGGATCGCTACCTGTTCGCGATAGACTTTCACGGGCAGTTCGTGATTTTATAAGGCAAGGAACATATTTCGAAATCAAAACAAAATAAACTAGATGAAGTGATTGTGCCCGCACAATACACAGGATTTTCCTCCTATTTTTCGTCTCAAAATTGAGAAGAACGCAGAAAAACGGATTTTTGATGAGCCTATTAACATATTGACGGTAGACGATATAATGTCAAGATTTTTTTTCACAGAAACCCTGTTGTTTGATGTAAATCACTGGGGTCTTCTCGTTTGACCAGCAGCTATTGTTCAGGAGAGACGTGTGACAGCTACCATGATATTTGGAAGGTTGTTGTCGGGTTTCGGGATTAGTACAGAGAAATTTGCAGAGGGGGTAATGTCCAGAGGGTCATAGACTTCTAGTAAGGACAAAGTCTACCCGAGAATATTTTGCAAAGTTCAGTACTCATAAGATTCAATCTGAGCAGTTGTAGCATGTGCTGCCCTATATTGGAGAGCATTTGTGGGGGCTCTATGTTGTATAAAATTGCACTGGGTCAATTTTTATTTATTTATTTATTTTTTTGGGGGGGGGGGCATTTAGGGGACTTGCCCACCCCCTATCCCCCCACCCCTTAATTCCATGGCTACACAACTGAATCAAAACAGCAGCAATGTCGGCAGGATCTCTATGCAGTCTGCCAGCTCCCAGAGGTCGCATCTAATGAAATTCTGTACTGACCGCCAAGGCTCCATACATTGGAACAACCATAGACATTTCAAACTGCGCGTTATTACTATGTCGACCTCAATAAATGTCAACGAGTGGACGACATTTGGCAGTAAATCCATGTCACTTGTAATTCCCATTCAGAAGTATAATTTCAGGCCTTCGGGGTGCTGTATTACTTTTGGCTTCCATGTCAGAATGTTAGGAAGCAAATGGGTTTTTGCAGGTAGGTAATTGTCCGGATATTTCCTGTAATCAAAGTTTCAATGATTTTTCACTCAAAACGTAAAATGACACTGAACGCCTACCCTGTATAATCTAAAAGCGCATATTTTTCTGAATATAACTGTTCTCTGTCATAAATGCATGTATTTAGATCTGAGTGCCAGCATGTCTCAATGTGACAGACACAAATTGTCATTACGCCATGTTGAGCAGTGCAGAGGCTTCTAACCACGTGAAGTGAATGACAGTGCGTTTTTTAAACAGATGGCTTCGGCAAGAGAACGGTGATGAGTACTCTCCCTTGATGTGCAGAGCTTTGTTTTCAGCATCGGATTCCAAGTTTCCTTTCTTGCTTTCACAATTCCGTTATTCAGGGGCGGATCCAGGGGGGGTGCTCTGGGTGCTCGAGCACCCCCCCCCCCCCCCCACACACACACACGCCTACTCACTACTCACAGTCATCCAAGAAAACTTGAATTTGCAGACATTCTGAAAGAGTGAGAACTTCATCCCAATCACAAGTGTTACTGTAATAAGCATACGCGATTACTCTATTTCCGATCCAGCCTCCAATAATCTATCTTGAAGATTTAATTTCAATAAAATGTAATTGTTATAAGAATGTGCCTGGAATTTAACCAGTTACCAATCACAGCTTTTCCCAAAATTGTGAATTTCTTAAAAAAAAAATTTAAAATATACCAATATCCATACAAATATGGATGGCATTTGAATCAGTTGACGAGCTGATTCCAATGTCATCCATATATTTACGGTCTTATGGACAAAGTTTCCACGTATATCAGCTCTGTTCGTAAATATATCTTTGTTCAGCTGAATCAGTGATGCTATAGTGACGTTCGCCTTCAGCAATAGTTTTACACTATGACAGATGATTGAATGGGACAATTTAATATTTAACAAAGAGCATTTAACATTGGTGAATGATTCACCAATGTTAAATGCTCTTTGTTAAATATTAAATTGTCGCAACAGTTGAACTTTCTGGATAATATCTACAGGCATTCTCTAGTAAACTGAAACAATTTAATGTTACAGAGCAACAGGACATCTTATTTCTTCGATAACATGAATAAAATAATTAAGCTACTTATCAGTTAAGATCAGTTGAACTTGATGGAACAATGTATTTACACAGTGTACAAGTTTGTGCGTTCACATAGTACGGTAGAAGCGCACAAACTGAGACAGGACTTGGGTGTTTCAGAAGCGGATCCAGGATTTTGAAATAGAGGGACGTCGCCCTCTATACTTATATGGTCACAAACTGTTGTGATGCAAGTGTGCGCATACTATTGATTTATAGTACGCACTGGCTTCAATTATTTTATTAGAATTGACTGGGGTGCGCCTTTGCCTTTGGCACGCTCCAGTCAATTCTAACAAAATAATTTTCAACGACATATACTTTTTATATCTGATTAATAGACGGGGACGCACGCGGCGTGCGCCCCTCTATTTTCTCAGAAATGATTTCTGAGAAAATACAGGGGCGCACGCCACGTGCGCCCCCGTCTAAATCTGCCTTTGAGGTGTTTAACATTTAAATAGTATATGCATCTCAAAGTTGACCAGAAGAAATGTGACCCCCCCCCCCCCCCGCCCCCCCCGGCCACTCACCCAGTGGCACCCACCCATCCACACTTTCACCCACCTACACACACTCATACTTCTTGGAACTTCTGTCGCCCCTGCGTACAACAGGTAAGTCATGGTGAAAATTATTATGTTTCTTCCAGGCAATCCCTGCATTTCAGTTAATTTGATGCAAAATCCAGGGGTGATTATATTTGTTTCTTGGTAGGTAACAATTTCGAATGATTATTTTGTTTTTCATTGGGCAGTGTCAGTACCATAATTGTTTTTACCAAATTTCAAGCCAAATGGGCAGAAAATAGGTTTAAGAGAAAAGACAAATATATGACCAGGATACGTCTCAGATAGCATCTGATGGGTTCCTAATTCAAATTTTTTTTCTGGGGGAGGACCCCCAGACCCCCCGCTAATTGCTTCGCGCCTTCCGCGCTCGCAAGGACGGCGCAGAGCGCCGTCACGCTGCGCGCCTTCGGCGCTTGTCGACCAACAATAGCACCCCCCCCCTTATAAAATCCTGGATCCGCCCCTGTTATTTGAAACGTTTTGTTTTCGAAATAACAGCATATCAAAATATTTCTTTATTGAGTAAAAATTCTTCCAATATATTTACCACTATGTATTGTTCTTTGGGGGGGGGGGGGGGGGGGGTCACCAAATTTCTTGCCGGTACCCAAGGTAAACTATTTGATATTTGTGGGACATCACTATTCACTGGATTGGCAAAGCTCGACTAACTTCGTGTCAACTCAAGAAAGTCGCCCGCTTTTAATGAATTAAGGTGGAACAAAAATGGCCCACCTGGACCCAATTTAGGCGGAACATTATGGCCCTCCTGCCATTTCTGACAATGACAAACACGGATTTGTATGACCACAACATGTGTAGGCCTAAAATCAAGATTACCCAATCATGTATTCTGTTGTCACATTAAGGGAATTCCACCAGACATTGGTCATATTTCCCCAACCCTTCCTGTTGCTTCTTATCTACATGTACGTCGCAGGGTAGATGAATAATTCTCAGTTATTTATCTATGCCGTGAGCTCTTATGGTGAAAGCCTGAAATTGAAACGCGGTACCAGAAGGCAACTTCCCCGGCCCGAAGTCAGCATTATTTAAAAATTCGACATGGGTGTGGGGAGAGGGGGGGGGGGGGGGGGACAATTCTGTACCTAAGGCTAATTCGAACTTGGACCCAAAGTCCGTAATATATTGGGCATACCCAAAATGCACAGCCCCGCCGAGGTGAGGGAGGGTATTGGAGGGGGGCCCCCCCCCCCCTTCCCGATTTTTTGTAATAAGAGTCTCTGATAACTATTCTAGAGCCTCATAATGCCTCATTTGAGGATTGTCATGGCTCTGCGTTTAGTCAATGGTTAACACAATAGGCCTGCTTTTTAAGCGAACGATCTTTTGGTTCGCCTGGAGGTCGCCTGAATTGAAAAATACGCGAACGAAAAATGGGTTGCTTCGAAATCCCCGACGGTTCGCGCAAAGTTTTTGATGGTTCGCGTAAATATTGTTTGTAACGATGAGCCGTACACGTGTGAGAATTGTTCCAAATTGCTTCGTGGAATGCCGCAAAAATTTGATACAGTCCGATTCGGTAATGGCAGCCAGGCTAATTAGGGATGTGTCGCTATGTAATGTCTACACAGTTAGTAACAATCTGGCAATACCGTCGGAATTGCCACCGTCATCAAATTCAATGAGGACGGGGGAGGGGATGAGTAGCTGGAGTCATATTCCCATAAAAAATAACAGACTCTTAGTGTTCTACTTTCGATTTCAGTTTAGGATACAAAATACCATGTAACATTATGAACAACGTTCACTGAAATTGAGGTCGCCGGGTGCAAAATGATCAAGGTTTTTCAGACGTGTTTCCTGGCTTGGACGCCAGAGTCTGTAGAGTCTAATCTAATGCGTGTTTGCCTTGGGTGGGGGTTGGGCAGTCGCGTCGGATAGTTTTACTGGTGGAGGAAGAGCCTCAACATCCAAATTCTGAATAACGGCCACTTTAACCCGCCTCGTAGTACAGTTTTGTCAGGTCAAATTGGTGATCTAAAAAAAAAAGTTTGTTTTTTGATCAAAAATTTTCAGTCCAAACCGGGCCAAAAAATTTCCAGGTAAAAAAAAAATTGTTTTCGTCTCAAAATTGAACAAAACACATAAAAAAACAGAAACAAAAATTCCGAATTTTGGTCTAAAAGTCCGAACCGGAGTCGTAGTTCTCCAGCCATCAGAAGCCAAGTGAAATAAAACCCTATTCCCATTTGGTGAGGAAAGGTTTAAAGATACCGTGAATGTTGCCATTTCAATCACGGAAGCCTTATACGATTCAAGAACGCCCCGTATTCTCATGCCGAAAAGAGGGTGTACGGACCGTTGAGAGGCCGAGAGTGTATTTTGGCGACTGCCCGAAGGCAAACTCAACAAAATTGTACTTCCAAACTACGGGGAATCTTTTTACCTGTATACGGGCTACACATTCTCAATCACCACCGCTTTTAACCCACTCCGGTAGTACAGTATAATTAGGTCAAAGTACCAGTCTGAAGACCGATTTTTCGTTTTTTGGTGTAGTGCAAAAAAAAAAAAAATTTGTTTCGTCTCAAAAGTGAACAAAACACATAAAAAACAAAAACAAAAATTTCCGGATTTTGGTCGAAAAGTCCGAACCAGAGTGGTAGTTCTCCAGCCATCAGAAGCCAAGTGAAATAAAACCTTATTCCCATGGGGTGGGGAAAGGTTTAAACAGACCGTGAATGATACCATATGAATCACGAAATCCTTATACGAGTCAAGAACGCCGAGTATTCGCATGCCAAAAAGAGGGTGTACGGACCGTTGAGAGGCCGAGAGTATACTTTTGGCGACCGCCTGAAGGCAAACGCAACAAAATTGTGCTTCCAAACTACGGGGAATCTTTTTACCTATATATGTGCTACACATTCGCAATCACCGCCGCTTTTTACCCACTCCGGTAGTACAGTATAATTAGGTCAAAGTACCAGTCTGAAGACCAATTTTCGTTTCTTGGTGGTGGTGTGTAAAAAAAAAAAATTTTTTTTTTCGTCTCAAAATTGAACAAAACACATAAAAAACAAAAACAAAAATTTCCGAATTTTGGTCGAAAATTTCGGAAGTCCGAACCGGACCGAAAATTTTCAGTGCAAAAAAATTTATTTTTTTTCGTCTCAAAATTGAACAAAACACATAAAAAACGAAAAAGTTTTTTTTCGATTTTTTGGCCGCCATTTTGGATTAACAAAAAATCGAAACGAAATTCTTTCGATTTTTTTTATAAAGCGGTATTATTTCCTTCAATTTGGAACCCTTTTAGGGGGCTCTTTATATTTAAATCTCGATATTTCAATCCAAAATGGCCGATTTTTGAGATAACTTTCCGTTTTGTGAAAAATTTTGGTAGAAAACATAAAAAATGGAAAAAAATACCGATTATATTTGTTTTAGACAAGAGTAATTCTGACAAGTCTGTCAAAAAATTAAGTCGATAGCTTTTTTCTTTCATGAGATATTGGCCTACAAAGCTTTGGGCGTTTTGGGGCGTTTTTGCCCACCAAGAAACATTTTCCCCCAAATACTGATGGTTTTATTTATTAGAACTTATGGCCGTCATTGATCGTGCAAAGTTTGAAAAAAATCTTAAAGACCGTTTTCGAGAAAACTCTTTCCCCGATGTGTTGGAAAAAAAAAAAAAAAAAAAAAAATAAAAAAAAAAGAATAATCTTGGCAATAACAAATAGATTTTCCTTTCAGGAAAATCCAAACAAGAATATTTTTTTTCAATTTTTGGTCACAGTGTTCCGAAGCCATGTTTGACTGCTAGCAGAAGCCAAATTAAGAAGAACTCCATTTCCAAAAGATGATAACTGTTCATGTACACTGTGACTTCAACATTTCTACCCTTAGAAGCTTTCAAATCGTCCCCCTTGTTGAGTACTGTGACGGCAAAGTAGCCCGGTCGAAACAAAAATTTCCAACTTTTGGTCGAAAATTTTTAAGTCCAAACCGAAAATTTTTCTGGTGCAAAAAAAAATTTTTTTTTCGTCTCCAAATGGCCTGAAACGCATAAATAACCGAAAATAAAAATACGATTTTTCGGCGGCCATTTTGGATTGTCGGAAATTCGAATCGAAATTTTTTCGATGGTTTTTTCAATTCGGTGATACAGTCTTCATTTCCAACCCATTTTGGATGGTTCAGCATATCCATGTCCCGAGATTGAGTTAAAAAATGGTCAAATTTTGAAAAAAAATTTTCGTTAAGAAAAATGTTTTGGCAGAAAGATGTTAACTACATACATTTTTGTACGATATGCTAATAGAGGGGTGTATTGGTGACATGTCTGCGAAAATTTCAAGTCAATCGCCCTTTCCAGTCCAAAGATATGAGCTGCCGACTATTTTTGTTAAAGGGTTAACAAAAACATTTTCAGAAAAATGGGAATATGACGAGGGCTTACAACTTATGACCCTTTATGAGTACAGAAACTTTAAAAAACATCGTCAAGAGCGTTTTCGAGAAATAGTGAAAATAAAAGTGTGGAAGAATAATAAAAAAAAAAAAAAAAATAATCAATGCAATAACAAATAGATTTTCCCTTTAGGAAAATCCAAATAAAAACAAAAATACAATTGAAAATAACATCTGAGCTGCCATGTTTTCGTGTTTATTTTTCGTCGCGTGGATTCTACAGTGTTCCTTGGAGAAAAGTAGATAGAGAAATGCGACCATATCGCGACCCAGTCAGGATCTAGTGGAAATTCCCTGTATGTTATTGTAATCAGTATACATATAAAGGATTGTCCGAAAGCAGTTTCGTTTTGCATTTCTTTTTGAGCAATTGGGTGGCAATTGGAATAGCCTCTAAAAGGGATAAGAAAAGTGTATTATAACACGAATGTTTTGTGTATTTATGACCAAACGGTCCGCCTGTAAAGTGGAACCACGCGTTACTTCCACTGGGGAATCGCTCATTCAGGTGTCTATACAGGTGTTAGCACTTTCTGATAAATAGAAATTACTGTCCCCTGGAACGCCGCCGTGGCAACGTCTTGGAGAGAGTGAATATTTATTTGCCAGAGGGCGCTTGTCAGCGGAGGGCCAAGGCTGGGGTTGATCAACTTTGCTGGGGACCTAAGATACTCTTTCACCGTGGACAGGGGATTTTCACTAGCTCACTTTTGTAGATTGCAATTGCTTATTCGCAAGCCACAGAGTAGCGCCGCGCTTTAATCAATTGCTTTCAACGGTAATGACCTAGCATGGGCTAATTTCTTGGCGGGGCTGAGGTTCCATCAATTCCTAGGGTACTCAGGGCTTCTTCATTTATAAGATAAAGACTATTAACAATCCAACAATTTTTATATATAAATCTTCTATACTCTTATTTACAAATAGCCAACAAATCCTAAATAAATAATCTCAACACTACTGAAATGAGTTTTGTGACTAGTCACTGAATCCCACCGAAAACAAGTACTAAAATATTGTCTAAAATTAAATTGTTTCCCAAATTTATATTCGTAGAGAAAGGTCGAAGCTGCGATTACTGACAAGAAATCACGAAATCTTTTACTCAACCGCTCATGCGCGCATTTATCCTGTTGCGCCTACCACATTATGGGGAATTACCTTTAATACTAAATTTCACCCTTTAGAATATCTTATCACCTACAATTCCTGCTAATAGTGCTTCTAACTCGCAATAATAACAACTGATCATCTAATAACACAGATTCACTAATACACTTAAAACTGTTAACTAATAACTATGTAACTACGACGTGTTATCACAACTAAATACTATAAACTAAATACTACATATACTCATCGGTTCTTCTTCGGCGTCTCCCCTCGATGCAAATCATCAGATCGGGAATCCTGTCGTCCAAATGACGTCTTACCGGAACCACACAAATACATCAACGCTTTACTACACCGCGTGAACTAACGATTATTCCATCCTAGCGAGTCTGTCTTGAAGTTAACTCGAGGGTCTTATATAGGCGCGCGCATCACCAATCAAAAACTTTATTTGGGCAAAGGTGCTAATTTAGAAAAGACGGCTTTGATGACTTGCAGTGACATGAACTGACTTTTCAATAAGTTCTAATTTGGAATGCATTGTTTACACAGTCCCTGCATGACAGCGGCTGAACAAAGAACACTTTCCGAATACGAACTTAATTAAATTAATGCGCTTACCCAGTTTACTCACACTGATTATTAAAAAGTTTCTTTCTTTCATTTATTCTACATAACTCGAATTGTTTACTTCTTTTTAAAATTTAGAATATCCTTAAAATAACAACACTGTGATATAAACAACCCTGTGATAATGACCTTAAAATAACAACCCTGTGATATATGCCTCCCTCTAAATTAAAAAGCTCCGCTTTTTCGACGAATATCTCATTTGGCAAACTTGAAAAAGGTAAACATGATAAAATGAAATGAATGCATGAAAGATAAAATACAATAATTTTGAAAACTAATGGAGTGTCTATTTGTTTCTTCTTCTGTGATCTTCTCTTCCTTGTATTTGAATATATTGAGGTTGAAAGTGTCCGAGCGCGTTTGTGATACAATGTTGATGTTGATAATTCGATACTGTCCGATGCATATAAAATGAATTGTGTCGCCAAAATCGTTAGACGTTGAGTATGAATGTTGAATGTCACGTAGTCCTTTTCCGAATGAATTCCAAATTTAGTTTCTGTGCTGATCCAAAGTTGTTGTCCGCGTGCTTCATGTCCGTTTGTTGTTAATTTATTGTTAGGTCTAGTTCTTTTCCTCATCTCGATGTAGCGTTATTCCTGGGGTTTACTCTTTCTCTTCAGGGTTGTCGTTGTGTATAATTTGGTTTCCTGTTGTGTGTCCTTCGTTTGTGATGTCTGCGTGCTCTGTATAGTACCATTTTACCATCTCCATTTGCAACCTGAAAATATAAACTAGACAAAAATTGAGTTTACGCGTTCTGAAAAAAAACTTGTATAATGTTTCCCTGAAAGAAGAAACAAATTGGACGCAGCGCTCTGGTTAACCTGTAGAAAAAAGAGAACAAACATTGCATTGAACAAGGAGCAACTTAAAAAAAAAATAAACAAAGAGCTACTTTGAAAAACATCACAAATAACCAATCAGGAACTTATCAACCAGTCTTTATATCCAAGCGAAGAGCCTTGCCACAGATCTTTTTGGATATTTTGTGCAATTTGAATGCAAGTGGCAAGATTGCATTCAGATCACACAATGTTATTATTATTATTATTATTATTATTATTATTATTATTATTATTATTTTAAGGTAGGGGTCCGTCTTGCGGGTGGCCCTTCTAAAGTATTATCATAATTTTAATATCTATCCTTATTGAATTTTCATTTTGCCCTTTAAACACCTGTAACTTTAATACCCAATGAAACTTGTATTACTTTTTAAGCCAGACAGTTACCCTTCAACTGGCAAATGCTTTTTTTCTAACCTCTTTACACAGCTTCGATTGTGCCGTGGAGCGCGTAAGCGGAATACGCGGAGTAGACGAGAGAACGCGAGTTTTACGGGGTAATAATAACGAGACAATATTAAATCAGGGGAAAAAACAACGCTTCACCCAACTAAGTGGTGGCGTATCCGTCAAGCGGTGCCCACCAAGAAACTCATAATAACCGTAAATTACATATTTATTAACTGACAAATTAAATATCGGGACTTATATTACTTTATTTTATATTATTATTTTTTTAATAAGCTAACAAATGCTTTGAATACTTAGTTTTGTACTCACAATATCTCCCACTCGTTTAAGTCTGGGATGCTGATGGAATCTGATATTGTGTTGACGCTTGTTTTCAGTTTTCTTTTTCTTCTTTTTCCTTTTGCGGTCTTTGAAATGTGGAATTCTTGGATTAACTCTTCCGGTACATTTTCTCTCGGTTCCCACGTAGTTTCTTTAGATCCCTGCCACTTAATTTTATAATGTTTCCGACCGTTGAGTTTCTTGCACGCTAGGATCCTGTCTACAAAATAGGTGTCTTCTTCATTTTTCTCGGTGTCTTCGTCTGCGGGAGTCTGGTTTTTATCTTCCGGGCGGGGATTCGACGCGATGTCGGGTTCTGTATCTGGAGCCCCTGTTTCCTGAGCCATTTACTACTGAAATGAGTTTAGTGACTAGTCACTGAATCCCACCGAAAACAAGTACTAAAATATTATCTAAAATTAAATTGTTTCCCAAATTTATATTCGTAGAGAAAGGTCGAAGCTGCGATTACTGACAAGAAATCACGAAATCTTTCACTCAACCGCTCATGCGCGCATTTATCCTGTTGCGCCTACCACATTATGGGGAATTACCTTTAATACTAAATTTCACCCTTTAGAATATCTTATCACCTACAATTCCTGCTAATAGTGCTTCTAACTCGCAATAATAACAACTGATCATCTAATAACACAGATTCACTAATACACTTAAAACTGTTAACTAATAACTATGTAACTACGACGTGTTATCACAACTAAATACTATAAACTAAATACTACATATACTCATCGGTTCTTCTTCGGCGTCTCCCCTCGATGCAAATCATCAGATCGGGAATCCTGTCGTCCAAATGACGGCTTACCGGAACCACACAAATACATCAACGCTTTACTACACCGCGTGAACTAACGATTATTTCATCCTAGCGAGTCTGTCTGGAGTTAACTCGAGGGGTCTTATATAGGCGCGCGCATCACCAATCAAAAACTTTATTTGGGCAAAGGTGCTAATTTAGAAAAGACGGCTTTGATGACTTGCAGTGACATGAACTGACTTTTCAATAAGTTCTAATTTGGAATGCATTGTTTACACAGTCCCTGCATGACAGCGACTGAACAAAGAACACTTTCTGAATACGAACTTAATTAAATTAATGCGCTTACCCAGTTTACTCACACTGATTATTAAAAAGTTTCTTTCTTTCATTTATTCTACATAACTCGAATTGTTTACTTCTTTTTAAAATTTAGAATAACCTTAAAATAACAACCCTGTGATATAAACAACCCTGTGATAATGATTTTAAAATAACAACCCTGTGATATATTCAACGCAACACGATACAATATAGACACTTAGAACTATCTTAGATACGCAACGCGTGGAATTCGGTCTACGTTTAAGAACATGATGAAAGAATGTCTCTGATTGGTCGTTACGCGTCTGATTGACAGTATGACGTGAATGAAATGCTTCAACACAAAACAGCGTCAAACAAGAAAGTAAACAGACCGATCGACGAAGGTGATATTTGTCTTCAAAAACATCAGCTCCATTCATTAAATTTAGGTTTAATCGTGATATAAATACAGAACACAACTCTGGTAGAGTACGGAGGACAGGAATCATCGACGGTTTTTGGAGTTCGTCTTACATTTCACGCGCGCCTTTGGCGCACGTGGAATACAAAAAAGACTCCATGGCGAGTCGTTGATTCCAGTCCCCCATTCTCCACCCTGTTGTGTTCTGTCATAATTTCAGTGTGATTCCAAGGTTTATTCACATGAAACAGAAGTACAACGTACCTATTGCAGAAAGATGGGTGTGAGCATTCGCATTAACTGAACCTTTTCTGATTCACCTTTCGTGAAACTCTTGCGCCTATTCTCACAACGCGACGTACTTCTCCAGTGAGGAAGAGTTAATAATTTGTGAGCTAGATAGGTAGGTTAATTTATTTGTTTACTTCTAAGGATTTAACGACACATTAACAGCCAAGGTCATATCGTGCCGGGGACAGTGTTACGGGTGGAGGAAGCCGGAGTACCCGGAGAGAACCACCGAGCAACGACAAGCAGCTGCCAGCTCCCCAACATCGTAACTCCGCACTGCAGCACAGGCAGGGTTAGCTTGGTTGAAGACATGCGCACCATCGACGTGCAGTACGCCTTAGTACACGTCGTCATCGTGCCCCCATGTGTACAATCGGGGTGAAGTGCCTTGCCCAAGGACACAACGCGGGAGTCCGAATCGATCGCTCAGACGGTCACCTACCCAAGGACTAACCGAGCTCGACGTTGCTTAACTTCGGTGATCTGACGTTAACCGGTTACAGTAACGCTACCGCGCCCCCGATCGGTAGGTTAAACGCTGTTGCATATTCCAGTTAATTTTCGCTGTGATATCGTCAAGACCTTTGAGTGGGAAACTTCAGTAATCTACCAAGTAACAGTTTGTATTAACCCTTTAAACATTGGTGACATCGTCCTTGTCAGTTCAACGGCAGCAATTGGAAGAGTCCATATTCATTATTTAGGGGTAGACCAATCAATATTTTCAACGTGAAGCCATAGGGTTGCACGTTGAAAATATTAATTGGTCTACTCCATACATTCATTCAGCAGCCATCCTACTTAATGAAATTATGACGTATCATGTTCCGGTGTCCTAAAAACGGTCTCTCGTGTTCACGGGGTTAATCTAAATTAGATCAAACGAACTCAGTAATGTCGTGAAAGCAAATCAGTGAAGTATAAAATTGCTGCAGGCATGTAAGTGTGATGGCCAGCTGCACTTAATGGATACAATGCATTGTTTTTTTCCAATGGCGACAGTACAAATCTTTCCCCTCCTGACCTCATCGAGCTGATTTTGGCAAAAGCAACTCTATATCCATTAAGTTTATCACCTCCTGAAAAAAAATATGCTGAAAAAAATATAGGTCGCTTTGTGTTCAGTTTGGTAATTCCTGTACTGCCGTTCAGTTTCGCACTTAATAAAACAGACATACATTTACCTACCCTCACCCAATTTTTATCTACTCTCACACTTTTCAGAAGAAAGTTATCACCAATATTTTATAATTTTTTTCAAAACATGCACTTTAACATTTTATTCATACTCATAACCTCAGTTTATTTTCCAGCAGTTAGATAAATCTGGGAACTTTTATCCTCCATTAAAGATTGTGGTTTGCACATGAGGCGCTTTTTGCACAAAACAGTGTATTATAACTTGTGATGTGCCGGTTATTGTTATCATGCCCTGAAAATTTGTTCAAATAAAAAGTTAACATTGACCTCGTTTCAATGACCTATTTATTTCGATTCATGGATGATGAAGCATTGTGACGATATAACATCATGGAGGTTCTGTATGCTGTACCGACTACAGTTCTGCTGTTGTTTGCTTTGAAATTTGGCCATTTGCAGACCAGAAAATATTCACAGCTGCTGTCTATGAACATAGCGTTATAAACCGCCCAAACCGGTCACGGTTTTCTACTTGAGCTGAAGCTGTTAGCGACATGATGAAAAATTTAGAAGTTCATACAATTCAGGTTGAAAAAGCAGCTTCGAACGTTAGTATGTTTTTTTAAACTCACCTTGACGAAGTCAAGTAGAGCTTTTCTAATCGCTCTCCGTCCGTCAACACCATGTTTTGGTCTTCTCCTCCAAATCCACTGGGCCAATTCAAGTGAAAGTTTGTGTGAATGATGGCCCCAAAGGGCGATTGCAGTTTTGTTCAACTCAACATGCCCAGCCGATAGGGAGGGGTGGAGAAAAATGCTCCAAACTATTTTTAAAATTTTATTCTCATGAACCAATGGGTACAATGACTTGATATTTAGCATGGAGCTTCCTTTTGCGGCGTAGAATCAAATTTGTTCAAAAGAAGTTCGTGAAGCAATATTTGCCTTTGTAATGGGCGGGACAAGATTTTTGGCCCCACCCAAAATTTCTATTTTCTGAACCGATGGCCGATTTGAACCAAATGTGGAATGTGGTATTAACTGGTTGAGTGCTGGAAGCCACTTTGAGGGCTTTCCAAAAAATGAGGGTACCAGAGCAAAAGTCAGCATTTTCTTTGGTCATGTTTCATACTCATTCAAATGCAAATAATATTTTGTTTATATAAATTTGTTCTATTACATATTACTGGAGAGTGCCTGTGGGCACTCTCCAATAATTTGTAATTAAACGAATTCTGAATGACAAATTCAGACTACCAAAAATAATTTAGCCCTCAACCAGTTAAAGGGTCTTAGAACTTGACTCATGCAAAAAATTCCCTGTCCCCGTGGGAACCCCAGGAGCTAAAAATAGATATATTCTCAAATGCCCTTATTTCCCAAACCACACGGAACAGACAACTGTTATTTGGTATGGAACATCCTCAGGACAAGAAGAACTGAATGGTGAAACAATTGCCGTCGGTTATGTCAGGTTGTTCTGTAGGGGCTTCTAAAAAAATACTGACTCAGCATATTTAAAAAAAAAAAATCCCCCGAACTAATGGTCAGAATCTAATGAGATTTGGTATACAGCATCCATCGTGGGGTCAGATACAAGTTTGCTAAAATGAAGCCCCTAGGTTAATATTTGGGCTCAATACAGGAGCCCAAATTTTTATCTTTGGGCAAACTGGGGAATATTTAAAAATCTTCTTCAGAACCACCAGTCAGAATATTTTAATATTTGGTATACATCATTGTTTTGAGGGCCAGATTCAAGATTGTTCAAACCAAGCCCTGGGTTAATATTTGGTCTTCTGTCAAGGTGATAGCTTGAAATTTCGTTTTTATGGTTTAAAAAGGATATATAATTTTTATAATTTTTCTCCTTCGGTCCAGGGACCTAAGATAGGAACATGACATATCTTTGGGCAAACTGGGGAATATTTAAAAATCTTCTTCAGAACCACCAGTCAGAATATTTTAATATTTGGTATACATCATTGTTTTGAGGGCCAGATTCAAGATTGTTCAAATCAAGCCCTGGGTTAATATTTGGTCTTCTGTCAAGGTGATAGCTTGAAATTTCGTTTTTGTGGTTTAAAAAGGATATATAATTTTTATAATTTTTCTCCTTCGGTCCAGGGACCTAAGATAGGAACATGACGAAAAACGATTTATCAAGTAAGCCATCTGCGTAAATAAATCAGTGAAGGCAAATAAAGGTGATAACTTTAATGGAGAGGAATCTCAATGGGAGTCTGTAACAGCAATTAGCTCTTATCTGGTCTGAAACAACGATCTTGTCTTATAAGCTTCGAACAAAAGACGCTCGTTTAGCCATCCAAGGTGATCATTCATCCAATTATATGGTCATTAGTGGCGATTATCTCCCAATACTTGTTTGCGCACGTGTAGGTCCTGTATCCTCTCTTTCTGACAAGTGAACTGTCGCAAATATCAAAGTATACATGCAGCAAACTTAAAAAGAATTTGAAAGAGAATTTTAAATTAAGACAGATCTAAAGCGGCCACGTTCAAGAGAAGCAATTAAAATGAGAATTAATGTTCTGGCTATCGAAATAAAAATCGGAGGATTTCTCGAAAATTTAATTCCAGTCTGAAGGCGTGTAAGACTGTGGGTCATAGGCGAGCGAGGAGCTGGGAATGTCCGATGTTATAGGTTAGAGGCCGTGCCGCATCGATGCGAAAGTATAGGCACGTTGTAACGTAAGGGGAGCCACATAGCTCATATTTAGAATAGGAACAGTCGCGGGCCAAGCCTGTGGCCATATCTAATTGTAGGATCAGAAATAGGAAGCACGAGCTCGGGGAGCTATTTCCATTTAGGTAGACGATATTACCAGTTGTAGAAGGAAAGCCATACGTAGACAAAGTAGGCTTTGCCTGTGGGAACATTATTCTGAGATAAACGGAGGGGAACGTTTAACCCCATTGGTGGCGACTTCTTGAGTGAAAAGCGTCCAGTGAAGTGACAAAAAGCTAGTGGCCGTGCGACGGCAGAGGTAGAGTGACATTCCGTCACTTGTTAGACGGATGTCGATATAGAAAAGTGACAATACGTTAGTGGCCATGCGACGACAGAGGGAGGCTGACATTCCGTGACATGTTAGAGTAAAGGCGTCCGATAAAGTGATAACACGTTAATGGCCGTGCCACCGCGGTCAAGGAGTGAACTGAAAGGCGACCAAAGTCCAAACACCAGCGACAAGGAAGGGAAACCAGTAAAAACAGAGAATGCAGACCCGCAAGTGACTCAAAAACTGTGTGGGTGGGGTGTGATTGACGTTCTGTTTTTCTTATTCATTGGATTTCATGTAAATCACAAATTGCCATATTTATTTATATATACATGTATTAAAATTGTTGTTTTCAGTGAAACCCTGTTGATTTAGGCTTTTTGAGGAAAAACCACTGACCCCTTCAGGATAAAAAGCACTTCAACAAAAACGAAACGGGAGGGATCGTCACGGTGAGACATACGTTCAGGCACGGATTCAGGCGATACTCCTTGAGTTTTTGGCTGAATACGCGGCGTGAATCTGTTTCCCACAGCAACGACAAAGCCCGGTTTCCGGCAGCTTCCTACGGTAGCCTAAATTTTAAGTAAGTGCAATATGAGGAAATTTCTTTAAAAATATTCTTCTTCAAATCCACCAGTCAGATTGTTTTCATATTTTCTTCAGAACTAATGGTCAGAATCTTTTGACCCCCTTCCCCCCTCCCACACACACATCCCTGCGTGTGTGTGAGGGGGGGGGGGGGGGCAGATTCAAGTTTGTTCAAATCGGGTACGTAGGTTAATATTTGGGCTCACTATGATAGCCTAAATTTTAACTTAGTGCAATCTGAGGAAGTTTTCTTAAAAATTTTCTTCTTCAGATTCACTAGTCAGAATGCTTTCATATTTGGCATCCAACATTTCTAATGGGGTCAGATTCAAGTTTTTTTCAAATCTGGTCCCTAGGTTAATATTTGGGCTTCATATGGTAGCCCAAATTTTAACCTAGTGCAATATGAGGAAATTTCTTAAAAACATATCTTCATCAGATCCACCTGTCAGAGTGATTTCATATATGGTGTACAACATCTCTAGGTGGGTGGGTGGGGGTGGGGGGCGGGGTTGGCGTAGTGCAATATGAGGAAAATGTCTTTAAAAATCTTTTTATCTTAGTGCAATATGAGGAAATGTCTTTAAAAATCTTCTTCGGATCCACCAGACAGAATGCTTTCATATTTGTTATACAACATCTCTAGTGGAGGGGGGATTCAAGTTTGTTCAAATAGAGTGAGTGCCTGGGTTAATATTTGTGCTCCCTATGGGAACCTGAAATTGGCCATGTAGCTGAAGAATTAGAATTCTTTTTATTAAATGCCCCCTAGAGGTTTGTAACTAAGTTTAATCCACATAGGTTGTATCAATGGGCTATATAGGGGAGCTCCTCTTTTTACATTACGATAAACTGAAAAAAGGCATGATGATTGAACTATTTTAGTCACTCCCGAGGGGCTCGAGGATTTACAATATATAATACGGAGATTGATTGCTTAATGTAGATTCGTTCCTGATCTCTAGTTATATCGGGTTGTGTTCAACGTGAGCGCTTCAGGCCCCATGGGGCGTCTTGTTTTATTTTGAAATCCCCACACACATTTGCCTGAAGCGACATACACTCTCAAGGAAAGAATGACATAAACCCCAACAGGGACGATATGCAATGATTTTGTGCCCTGCGACGCTTCGAGATTCAACTCGATTTCGAATCTTAAGTAGATATTCAGTTTGATTCAAAATCCGCTGGCCGATTTGTTTCCTCTCGAATCTTTCTCATAGAAATATAGCTTGGTATTAGTCAACTTCTTCGTCTCACAGAACGTATAGTTCTGATGGAAATCGTACATAAATAGTGTTGAAATAAAAGACTAAGTGTTACTTCCGCTACATTAACATAAATAACATTTGTACTTATACCACCAGCTGTATGCTAATTCCAATATCACAAGTACCTACCGCTGTTGAATACAAATTTAAGCTTATGAAGCAATGTCCGCGATGAAATATAATCCTTACGGGGTAATATTCCAACTACATCATCAAGGCATGCCTTCAACGAAGGCATGCCATGATGATGCAGTTGGATTATTTCATCAGTCGGGACTTGAGCCACCACATTTGGAACAAATCAGGTTTATAGCAGCCGAACCCCCATCGGTCATCTTCAAGAAGCCCCTGGTTCGATTCGATTCGAGATTCGATTGGACTAGTAAATGTGTGATTTTCAGGACCCTGCGGTGATGTAATATATGTGGATAGAATTATAAAAACAGTCGCTCAGTTGAAATCTGAAGAATCCAATGTAATTTGTCTGGTATTCTCGTCCCAGATGGCTTTTGATTCGGTCTTTCCCATGTTTTATTTTTTTATTTTTTTTTTTAGCAGTTTGCCTCTCACTCTGTATACGCATAAATAAAGGAATGGTGAAGTCCGTTTCATGTGCCTAGCTGAACTGGGCTCCGACCACCACTCGCATCACCAACGCATGATTTATTCGAGCTATTCTTAAAAGAAGATAATGGGAATTTACCATGTTGCATTAGAACTTCTTCATGTTTTCTACCCCCTTCGTCTTTCTATTTCACTCTATTTTCCTCTTTTATACCTCAATGCTCTTTCTCTTTCCTACATAAGGGAAGGCAGGAAGACAGCCAATCTGGCTATGCCTTACCCTACCAGTATACGAATGAAGTACTGACGGATTTGTAATATAGTGTCAACTGTATTTATATATTGTAAATGTTCTGATTTCATGTACTTTATGTTTAGTCTTTTGTTAATTTGTATGCTGGTGAATAAAATATATATCAAAAAATATATCAAACTTTCAGCTGATGGACACCCGGATTGAACCCGGTGTTCTATTAGCTGAAACTTTGCTTGTTCTCGTCACTGCTTGGTGGAATGTCCACTTTCTGGTTGCCTTTACCATTATTTATCATAACCCACATTAACTGCTGAGTAGAGAACAGCCGAGACGGAAGTTTTTCTATGCATGTCTAGTGCAATCGTCAAGCGGGATCAAATCGCGTTTAAGATGCTTGAGCGTACTTTTAATGTTTTCAGAAACAAGTAATAACAAACGACACAGTCAGATTCGAAAGAAACATTCATAAACGAAATTTCACGTAAAGTCGAATGATATGAATTTTGGGGCAACAATGCTTGGATATATTTGAGAGAAATTTAAAAATCGAAAAGGTGGATTTTCACAATTTTCTTTCCAATCAGTTTGAACATTTGACTATTCTCGGCTGAAACAAATTTAACCCTTTGATACTTTAATTATCATGACGTTCAAACGTCACTGGAAATTCAGTTTCTTCAACTTTTTCAAAATGCGACGTCAAACGGCGGAAAGTACAAATAACGAGATATTTTTCACATTAGTGATTATCTGGTTGAGGGCTAGATTGTTTTTGGTGGTCTGAATTTGTTATTCAAAACTTGTTTTATTACAAATTATTGGAGAGTGCCTATAGGCACTCTCCAATAATTTGTAATAAAACAAATTTATATAAACAAAATATTATTTGTGTTTGACTGAATATGAAATATAAGCAGGGAGAGTGATAGCTTTTGCTCTGGTAACCTCATTTTTTGAAAGCCTTGATAGTGGCTTATAGCCCTCAATCAGTCAAGAAGTCTTGACGGCAGGATTATATTAGTATTTTAAGCTGCGATAACATTTGGCTCAACGGTTGTCACTGAGCACTATTCGGGTGAAAATAGGAACTGAGGTTAGAACTTTAAAAAATTCGAAAAATAATAAAACAAATGACTACAAAGTATCAACGCGCTGTTTGATTTCGTGCGTCATAAGACGTATATAAGTATCAACGCACTGTTTGATTTCGTGCGTCATAAGACGTATACAAGCATAGAAATCGGATATAAAGAGATATCAGATTTCTATGTATACAAGTATCAACGCGCTGTTTGATTTCGTGCGTCATAAGACGTATACAAGTATCAACGCACTGTTTGATTTCGTACGTCATAAGGCGTATACAAGTATCAACGCACTGTTTGATTTCGTACGTCATAAGACGTATACAAGTATCAACGCACTGTTTGATTTCGTACGTCATAAGGCGTATACAAGTATCAACGCACTGTTTGATTTCGTACGTCATAAGGCGTATACAAGTATCAACGCACTGTTTGATTTCGTACGTCATAAGACGTATACAAGTATCAACGCACTGTTTGATTTCGTACGTCATAAGACGTATACAAGTATCAACGCACTGTTTGATTTCGTACGTCATAAGGCGTATACAAGTATCAACGCACTGTTTGATTTCGTACGTCATAAGACGTATACAAGTATCAACGCACTGTTTGATTTCGTACGTCATAAGACGTATACAAGTATCAACGCACTGTTTGATTTCGTACGTCATAAGGCGTATACAAGTATCAACGCACTGTTTGATTTCGTACGTCATAAGGCGTATACAAGTATCAACGCACTGTTTGATTTCGTACGTCATAAGGCGTATACAAGTATCAACGCACTGTTTGATTTCGTACTTCATAAGACGTATACAAGTATCAACGCACTGTTTGATTTCGTACGTCATAAGGCGTATACAAGTATCAACGCACTGTTTGATTTCGTACGTCATAAGGCGTATACAAGTATCAACGCACTGTTTGATTTCGTACGTCATAAGGCGTATACAAGTATCAACGCACTGTTTGATTTCGTACGTCATAAGACGTATACAAGTATCAACGCACTGTTTGATTTCGTACGTCATAAGGCGTATACAAGTATCAACGCACTGTTTGATTTCGTACGTCATAAGGCGTATATAAGTATCAACGCACTGTTTGATTTCGTACGTCACAAGGCGTTCAAAAGTATCAAAGGGTTAAAAATAAAAGAAATGACGTTTTCATCATTTTTCATGTTCTGTAACCTTTTCGGTTTATTACATTCACGGTGTGCGCAACGTGACATATAATACAGACACTGTCCTTTCAATTAATATACAAGTCTTGGAGGTGAGATTTACTAATTTTTTCCTTGGAAGAATAAAAACTTACTTAGTGTTGGTAGGTGTATCACGCCCACTTTTGTAATAACTGACGCGTTCTCTCATAGCTCCCACTTTTATTATAAAAATCGCCAGGTTTTGTCAAAGCTACATTTGTAATAAAATCGCCAGATTTTGTCATAAATTGAGGTTACCAGTTTTTTAATAAAAATCGATAGGATCTGCCATAAAAAATATCACCATTTTTTGCAATAGAAATCAACAGGTTTTTCGCTCGCATCAAAACACCGTTAACCCTTAACAGCAAAGCCATCTAATACCTCACACAATCGTATTGTAGTCAGCGACAGTACGTGATTCTGGTTGATGTGATACTATTGGGTGTGTGTGGTTGTCTGGTATGGTTGTGTAGTATGGACGGTATATACACCTGTTGGTGTACTGTTAGCCTTCGTACTGCTTACGCACCTTGCGCCTTTTACTATCATCTGGTTGGTATGGGTAATACGTAATGGTATGCCATTTGGTGATGCAGGGTCTGCTACATTGTCTGTACTGGTAGCATAGTTTGGGTAGCCTATATCCATTTTGGTACATTTTAGTCTTGGGGACATCCATTAACCCATTTAGAGTCATATACTATACCACCCCGTGGGTTTTATGTTACTTCCTTATAATTCAATTGTTCTGGGGTATGTATGTGACAGTATTGTAGAAGAGTGGTGTGGTACATTTTGATGTAGTAGTAGTTTTTGTAAATGGTGGTTGTGTAGCAGTGGTTGCTGTAGTAGTTGTTGGTTTGGTAGTAGTTGTTGTAATTGGAATTGTTAGCGTAGAAGTTGTTGGATTTGTTGTCGGTGCTGTATAGATTAGTGTAGTAGTTGTTGCGTACTGTAGTAGTTGGTGTAGCAGTTATTGGTTGATGTTGTAGGTTTAGTGGTAGATATGGTAGAGGTTAATTTTGTGGTTGTGGTAGATGGGGGTGTAGAACCAGTCCCCAAAGGTCCCCCTAAAATCGGCATACCTAAACTGTCGTCCGTACACAGACGTCCCAAAACCACTATCTTCACGACGCCTATAGTCTTGGAGCTGTAGGGACCTGAAAAGTTATGTTCTAGAGCTTATGGCTGCTTGAAGCCATATAGGAGCCAGGCTTCTACGCTTCTGGAACACGGCCCAAATGAGTCGGATTGTAGAGGAATAGCATAGCATCCTCAGGGTAGTAGAGTATATGGCTTTATATAGATGAATGGATGTCCTAAAGTTAAAATGACCAAAGTAAGTATAAACCGCCAATACTGTGCTGCCATACCAATGTGATGTAGCATACCCCATACCACCACATGACTTAATATTTCATACTGCACAGTAAAAGGCGCAAAGTGAGTAGGTAGCACAAGGGCTAACAGTACACCAGCAGGGGAACACACCGTTCATACTATACACTGCAAAAAATATAGGTTCTCTTCAGAACCAAAACTGGTTCTAATCTTGTGCCTGAGATGGAACTAGTTCTGTTTAAACAGTATTTATTTTAAATGAAATAAATTTACCAAGATTAGCATTCAATTTTAACGGAATATTACATGAACTGAAGTAGATTCAGCAGTAAACTTGGAGCTTATTCAACGCAGTCGCTAAACATTTTGAAACAAAGGAGATATGAACAGCTGGCATATCGAATCAGTTTTGGTTCTGAAAAGAACCAAAACTGGTTCAATATGCCAACTGTTCATATCTCCTTTGCTTAATAATGATTTGAGACAACCTCCTAAAAGCTCTAAACTTACGGCTGAAACCCCCTCAGTTTATGTTTAATTATGTTAATATTTAATGTTAATCTTTATAAATTGATTTGATTTGAAATAAATACTGTTTAAACAGAACTGGTTCCATCTCAGGGACAAGATTAGAACCAGTTTTGGTTCTAAAGAGAACCTATATTTTTTGCAGTGCACAGTACAGCCGTCGTAGACCGTTCGTAATCCCACCGTGGGCAGTCAAGTCCACGAATGCGTTTACCAGGTAATAAAAATTATCATCAGCAAAATTTTAATTAGTGAAGCACCGGGTTGTATCCGGTGCTTCATTAATTAAATTTTTTGATGATCATTCCTATAATTGGTGTTTGTAATCTAATATTATTGCGTTTGTGAAAATATTGGCTACCCGTGTAAAATGACCAGTCCAAGGCAGCTGTGCTGTGTGGTCGGAAAGGCGACAGAGAATTTCGAATCAGTCGCGGTCCGGTCGACATATTATAACGAATTCAACAATAATACATGTAAGAGGAAGGGAGTGTGGTGTCTCAGTGGTTTGGGCATTGGACTTAGATTCGATCCATACAGTAATTGTATTGTATCCTTGTGTAAGACAATTAGCCACGTGGGGGCAGGATGGCACTGTGTACTACGGTACACTGTCGGAAACCGGGGCTTTGTCGTTGCTGGAAGAAATAGTTTTACGCCGCGTATTCAGCCAAAACTCAAGCAGTGTCACCTGAATCCGTGCATAAACGTATGTCTCATCGTGACAACTCGCCCTTTTCACTTTTAATGGGGTGATTCTTATCCTGAAGGGGTCTGTGACTTTTCGTTAAAAAAAACAGGATTCAACAATTTTAATACATATACATATAAATAAATATTGTAATTTGTGACTAACATGGAATGCAATGAATATGATAAACAAAACGTCAGTCACCCCCTACCCACGCAGTTTTTGAGTCACTTGCGGGGCCGCTTACTCTTCTGTCGCTTGTTTTTCCGCTTTCTCCCTGGTGTTCGTTCTTTGGTCGCCTCTTCACTTCATCCTTTCAGGGCCGTCGCACGGCCACTAACGTATTGCCACTTCACTGCATCGCATTCCCTCCAAGTGACGGAATGTCACTCTACCACTGCTGTCGCACGGCCACCAGCTTATTGTCACGTTACTGGACGTTTTTCACTCAAGCAGTCGCCACGAATGGGGTTAAACGCTCCCCTCCATTTGTTTCAGAATATTGTTCATGCAGGCAAAGCCTACTCTGCCTACGTATGGCTTGCCTTCTAAGACAGGCAATACCGTTTACCCAAATGCAAATAGCTCCCTGAGCTCGTACTTCGTGTTTCTGATTCTTTTCTCATATATGGCCACCGACTTGGCCCGCGACTGCTCCTATTCTAAATATGAGCTCTGCGGCACCCCTACATCGCAACGTGCCTATACTTTCGCACCGATGCGGCACCTCCTCTAACCTGGGATATCCCCATGTACTCGCAACGACCCACAGCCTTACACGCCTTCAGACGCGAATGATTTTTTCGAGAAATCCCCCGATTTGTATTTCCATAGCCAGACCATCAATTAAAATTTTAATTGCTTCTCTTGAACTTGGCCGCCTAGATCCATCCTAATTTAATACTCGCTTTAAAGTGTCGTTGAAAGACTCGCATTTCGGCATGCCCTGGCATTTCGGTGAGAAGCTAGATGCGTAATATGGGAGGGTGTCCAGAAGATGCGCAATGTACTGTTTTCACCACAATTACCTATTAACTGGCCATAATTACACAGATAATGACTGCAGGAGGACACTGGGTTTCACTACCTTTAACGTATATCCAGACCGCCCATGTGGCGTTCAACAAATGCGCAATAATGGACATTAAATTTCACGCTCAATTAGCAGCGCTTGAATCATTGCTGGTCTGTTTAAGTGACAAATCGGTTTTCGGGGTCCGTCATATACCTATCTTTACGTTTTATGTTTAACCTAGTCAGAAAGATTATCGAAAATATTTATAATTTTAAACAAGAAAATCGCAACTTTTAGCTGTCAATTTGACTCACACTGCACATCGATGTTGCACTTGTTTTCGAATCTGACAGTTGATTACCGCTGCTTGGTGATTCTCTGATTGTTGTAAGTCTCGTTGTATAACACCCCTGTGGAACACCCCCTACGCAATAAACAAACAAACAAAAGGAGTCAGTAATAATTTCAACCCTACAGCACATTGGGGTTGTAATGTTACTGAATCTCCTACAATACAAAACAGATTCGTCCATTTTGAAGTAAACACCTCTAAGTTTTCTCGTCATGAAATTCGACTTTCGATAAGGTTATCTCCCTTGAAATTATTAGACGAACGAGGAATGCACATTTAAGAAATGAGTAATTTCTGAGAAACCATTTATGACGTCGGTAGAAAATACAGCTACGTTTCCTATCGTTACTTTTCATAAACAGGCAGTTCTCGGGTCTGTCTGTTGCTTTCGTTCATTAAAAGTAACAACAGGAAACTTTGCTTTTTATCGCTAATTAGAAGCAACTAGGTCAAAGATAATCCGTCATTACGAATATCTGTCAATATCACACCTACCAATACTAAATGTCCATTATGGCTCTTTCTTTAGCGAATATGTTTTTACAGTAAAGAATTATTCTTCCCAGGAAAAAAAATAGCAAATCTAACCTCCTAGACTTTTATATTAATGGAAGGGACACTGTCTATAATAAAAGCTGCAATCCACACACTGCTGATATAGTGAACAGAAAAAAAGTTACAGGACATCGAGTGATGGTGAATACACATTTTTTTATTTTTATAGGGAGTTTCAACAGAGCATTATAGTCAAACGATCAAACTGTTTGGGACCAAACTGTAAAACGTCAGCTTCTGTATTTTTATACTACACCACAGGAAAAGAACTTCGTTTGTGAAATGATGCGTACATCGAATTTTCAAATCCGCTAATATTTCGAAATTTCATTCTTTATAAGAAATTGCCATTCTCTTGGTGTTAAATTTTCTGACAGCTTTTGGAAATTAAAGGGAGGTAACTTCCTGTAAATCTCTTCCAATAACGAAACTTGTTATCCATGAATTGTTTGAACGATGAAACTTTTGGGGATCTCGGTGTTAAAAGTGATCAGCCTAAAATATTGAAAGCCCACAAGATTGGACACGTCACTTGAGCAATAGGAGCTTTGTCGACCTTGACTTTCATGAAGGAGTAAAGTCTTTATTTTGATATCACAAATCAATATACCGAGTGTGAATAAGACTCGGATGATGCCAGTTGTTTTTGTTCATAAAACCATCACTGAACACCATTTCTCGGGAAGCAGGGCTTTCCTCTAAAAATGACTTCAGTTAGTGGAGTTATCAACTTTAGAAAACTGAGATGAAAAAGACATTGTAATAATTTCAGCTAGTTTGAGTATCACATCCTTTTTGGAAAGTTAAAACATTTTTTTATGCTTTAAACATTTCGCCCATACGTTAACTGACCGTATCTCGGAAATTTTTATTTAAACATATTTTATTTTCGTCAAAGTAGAATGGGACTGATGAACAGGCTTGCGCCTATATTAACACATTTCCTTTACAAAGAATGAGTAACAGTATCTACAAACACGTGCATGCTCGTGTAAGTGCGTGTGCAGATTTTATTCGAGTGTTTTTTGTTTGTCGTGATATAATTTTATTGAAATGAATTAATTTAGATGAATTACTCAGGTGGAAACCTGACATATTCTCACCTGCTGACATCCGGCTAGTTAGGGAGTATGAGTGTGGTGTTTATTACCATAAAAAGTTCATTTTACTTCTGTTGACTTAACTTACCTGACAACTTGGTTCTTCTATCTTTTCGAAATTAGTAACCATCTTGAAATACGTGATATCACAGTGGATCACAGGCCTGGAAATAACACGCGAACGTTCATTTAGGTTACGTGGAGGTTACGTCAATTGTAAAATACGCGAAAGCAGCACAGGTTACAATAAAACAAGAGGCCCCAGGGGGCCTGAGGGCGCTCAACTGACATGGAAGCCTAAATATCAGCCCAGGGAATTGATTTCAACAAGTTGCATCTGCCCCTCCTAAGAAAATCTTATAACAAATATTCTGATAAGTGGATCTAAAAAAAGAAGATTTTTAAAGATTATTCCTCATATTGAACTAAGTAATAACTCGGGCTCCCACATGGAGCTCCAATATGAGCCCAGGGACTTGGCTTGAATCTCACCTCAAGTGGGATGCTGTATACCAAACACCAAAAGATTCTGACTGGTGGAATTGCAGGAGAAGACTTTTGAAGAATATTCCTCATATTGAACTAAGTTATAATTCGGGCTTCCATAGAGAGCCCAATATCAACCCAGGAACTTGGCTTCAACAAAGTTGAATCTCACCAAAAATTAGAATGTGTAAATTACCTATCAACCTAGCTGTCGACATTAATGCATTGGATCAACATGTAGCGTACTGTAACACGTCGCCGCCTCGTGGCCAGGTGTCCGGTTGGTCGAATCCATGAATCCCTCCAAAGAGGTCAACACTTCTTTGGTATTCACTCAATTCCAAGCCAAGATATGGAGACTATTCCCTAAAAGGGGGAGGGGGATAACACAGTTGAGGGGAGCTTGTTTCTGTAAACTGCATGTACACAGAGATTTTTACACCTTGGAGAAAGGAGGAGGAGAAATAAGTGTGGAACACCCCTACTGTTAAAGTGTCTCCCTACGCCAAATGGGAAAGTACGAATGGTATTACAAGATTTCTTAGTTATATGGTTTGGACAGGGACGGCATAAGTAAGCAAGCACTGTAATGCTGCGGTGCTAATTCAGTTTGCATTTCATTATAAGATTCCGAAGCTTCCAGGTCACCGTACAGTGACATTTCACAAGAAATGTTAAGAAAATTGTTCATTTCAGCAAATAGTATGCTTCTAGTTTCATTGAATACTGGGCACGCTGTGGGGAAATGGTTTGAGTCTTCATAATTATGTCCGCATGTACAGGATGGATCATCAGCTAGGAAACGGGAAAAGAGATGTGCTTGAAGGTCATCGCACCGAAAACAGACGCACTCTACAATGGAGAACCTGGCCTCGTCGAGAGCCCACATAAAATATATCTGAGACTTTTCACGGATGTATTCTTTATTAAGTTTTTAAAATGTAATAATGTATATATATTCCGGGTCTGGTTGTCAAAGTTATCCTATAACCTAATAGCTGATGGAAGATAGCTGTCCGAATGACACTGTGTTCTGCGTTATCAGATTATCAGCGTTTCTCAAAATATAGCCTGGCATTTGTGAGACTTGTCTTGGTGCAAGAAGGGAAAGGTACACGTATTGTTCACCATCCTATAGAATATGGATAATTTATGTACTCTCCATGTTTTGCATACCGGGACGAATTTTTTTCCTATAGATGAGTTCAAGATTTGTACCACGAAATGCGCCACTTATCGTACGGGGAGCATCCGTTTGCAATTTTCCAATATTTGAGTACATATTTCGATACTTGCATCTCATATAACGTCCGCATAATCGAGTAGGAGTAAACTTTTATATATTATTTGTAATGTTTACGTGATAACCGATGTTTTTTTATTTCTGAAGCAGTAATCATTGGAATTATTTGTTCTACTAATTTGACTATATGGATATTACAACCACCTTTATTCTGGAAGTAGAGGCTTGGATTTCTATGAGATTCCACATCGTTTATTGGTTCATTGCCAAGATGCAAGATGGATCTGGGGGCTTGTATGACTATGTGATATATTCAGTTGTTTTAGCATTGAAGACAATATGACAAAGTTTTACCCGTTTGCAAATCTTGTTTAGGTCTTCATTTAAAGTTTCACTAGCAATTTTATCATTTCCACAATTAAGTTTAAGGATATGGTATCAGCATACAGACATATGTTTTAGTCCACTTGCTCCGCCAATTCATTGATCTATACTATTAAAAAAAGTGGGGGATATTTGATAAAAGTGAGATATATGAAGAAATATATTTATATTTTCATCAAAAAGACAGTTGGGACATTGCACTGTAAAATCTGGTGAATATTTCAGTGATAGTTGGGTGTCTGACAAGCACACATTCCACGCACTGAGCTGTAGAAAACATGGACGGTCAGTCAGAGAATTTACCACATTCAGCCCAAGACCTCATTACCTTGTAAATCCTCCTCGGTTCGCGAGACAAGCGCAGATCCGACGTGGTATGCTCCTCACCAAACCTCCAATATCAGCTTGACTGATGTTATTCCATTATTCCTGCAGTGCAGCGGAGAGTTCTTGAACACTGGTAGGGGGCTGTTGGCGTTGTCGTAGGTGCCTGCCAAGCATCTCACAGAAGTTCTCGATTGGTGAAAGGTCTCAACGCAGTGTAGTGATGTTCTGCTCCTGGAGGAACTCTATAGCAACACGGGCCCTGTGTGCTCCTCTTACATTATCATCTTGGAAAATTAACCGACGGCCGTGACGTCGCGTAAATGGCACCGCATGAGCTGCTAACATGCTGTCACGGTAGTACTGCCCTGTGACACGCAATTGGATGACATGTAATGCTGTTCTGCTTGTCATGGTTATGCCTCCCCACACCATAACCGATCCACCACCAGAACGACCGTGTTACCTAACGGTTACGTCATGATAACGTTCGTTCCGCCGCCGCCGCCGCCACACTCTATTTCGCCTGTCGTGGAAGTCGAGAGTGAACCTCGATTCATCGGAAAACATGATGTTGCTTCACCGACGATTGAACCAGCACTGCCGTGCTCCACACCAATTACGCCTTGCTGCGATGTGACGTTCAGTCCAACGTGAAATTATTCAAGGTCGTCCAGCGTAAAAAAAATCCAGTTGTGTAGGAGATTTCGGATAGTCTGACCACTGACTCGCACATGTGTCGCTCGGTGTAGCTGCTGTCCAATTTCTGAGGCACTTTGATGGCGATTACGTAAGACTGTGGTTCGGATGAAACGATCCTGGTTAGCAGTTGTCGCCCCTGGACGACCTGGCAGACGTCTGTCATCAACATTGCCTGTCCGACGGCAGCGTGGCCACAACCTGCTCATCACCGATTGAGTAACGTTGAGAATTTGAAACACTGCAGTCTGTATGTTTCCAGCTTCCAACAATGCCAACGGCACGTAAACGTTCGTCACGTGCCTGTCTTCGCATGCCTCAAAAGTTACGTTTCGACCGGAAACTATTGATGAACGAGTTTACACCAAGAAAAGAACGATGAGACCTCCGAAAAAGCCCGTCCAGTACAAAAGAAAATTTCAGAACGTACCCCACAGATATTAACGCGGCAGTTGTGCGAAAAACCTGCACGAAGTTTTCGTGGGCCGGTAACATTCACTAACCACAGTAAACTTGGTAAAATATTGATGTGTCCAATCACGCGTATCCAATACCATTTTCCTAAAATATCAACATCAGTTTGGATATCCCCCACTTTTTTGAATAGTATATAATTGAAACAAGAGCGGCTCCAGCATTGAACCTTGAGGAACAGCAGCTTTTAAAATTTTGCTTTCCGAGGTTTGATCATTTATGCACACGCATTAGGTTCTGTTTTCCAGATAGCCCTGAAACCATGACAGTAATTCAATCCTGATGCCCAAGGAATTCAGTTTAAGCCTTTATGCCACACGCGACCAAAGGCTTTACATATATCAGTATGTCACAGAAAACTAGTCTTACCTCTTTACCACCATCGAGTGGTTCCGCTAAGTGACTATTTATATCTATTAACTGGTAGACTTGTTGTTGCCGGGTATGAATCCAGACAGATAATCAGTTAGTAAATCGTTGTGTTTTTTGTACTCAACGACTTGTCAGAAAATAATTACCGCGAAGACTTCACTATCTCTAAATGTAAGAGAGATTAATCCGTAGTTTAATTTCAGATGTTTTGATCCTTTTTGAGTATTGGTGTAACATTTGTTGATATTTCCAAAGTAGTAGCTATGGCCACGACAAAGGGTCATACTGAATCTTTTGGATAAGGGTTTTTCAAAGTGCTTTGCGAATATGTTGTGAATTTCATTACGGATCCAGAAGCTTTTTTCCGTATCAAGTTTGTTAAGTACATTTTCGACTTTTTCTGAGTTGATAACTTTATTGTCAAGTTGGGTATCAGTCACTGGTAAGATATCACGTAAGAGGTGGTTGTCGGTATTTAGCTTTGGTTTTGAAACTTATTCTAAAATAGTCATTATCTTTTAGGTTGGTCAGTAATGTGTATTGATAGTCTTGTTCACGAATCGGAAAGGGACATCATGTGAAGGTACTTATCAGTTCCCACCAGTTTTTACAGCCAAAGATTGGGCTCGATACATAATTATCCAGTTTTATATCATAATTTAGTTTTACTTTACCAATTTCGGGTATAACTTCATTATGTTTCTTCCAGGAAATGTCAATGCCTTTTTGAATTTCCAAGGGACAGTGTATAACTCTCTTTTCAATGTGCACACAGTAACGCTAAGAAATAAAAATAAATCATTTAGATTCTCAAAGCAACAGTTTTATCTGATCACACCAACTTAGATTATTTATAGAGAGAATCTCCAAGACTCCAGCCAGTCTCCATTTTATGGTGAAATTTACAAAAAGAGTTCAGTAAATTAGAGCTGGGGCCAATACTATAGAACTTTTACAATTGTATTTTCTAGAATTGTATTTTGTAGTTATGACTTTAAATGGGTTGAAATGAAACATTAGCATTTTCAAAGATGTGGCAATTTGCCAGTTGGTATATTGCCATAGTTTGTTTTAATGCTAATGATTCACTTTAATCAGTTATATTAATAGGTAGAAAATACAATTCTGGAAAATACAACTGAAAAAGTTTTATAGATTTGGCCCAAGCTGATATATTCCGAATGGATGATTCCAAACAAAGGGCTAGACTTGTTCCAGACCCTAACGGCGTCGATATCTTTACAGAATCTGATTGGTGGCTTTGCGTGGGAATTAAAATGTTGCCTTTTACATTCAGGGTGCCGATATCATTGTTTTTTTCTGAGTATGGAACAACTGGTTTGTTGTGGTTCGGTAGACGAGATTTCATCTATCCTTATTCAGAAACCATTCCGGGTCCGCTGTCAGGTAAATGGAATCCATGTACAGACCCAATCAACAAAATACATCGTGAAGTGCAAACATATGTGAGTTGTCTTGCTAGAAATCACTCAATTTACGTCGTCGTTAATTTTGGCGACATTCAACTATGCAATCAAACAATAGACCCTAACTGCCCAATTGATCACCATTATCAGTACAGTACGAATATGGTTTTTGACAGACAAGGTTTCAATGTGGCTCAATACCATAAAGAACATCTGTTTTCGAGTTTCAATATAACAAACCGAGTACAACAGAGATTATAACGTTTGACACGGAGTTTGGTAAGTTTGGAACATTTACTTGTTTTGACGTACTGTTCAAGAGCCTGACAATAGATTTAATGGAGAAGTACCAGATTGGAAATATTGTGTTCACAACAGCATGGGTGGATGCTCTTCCATTACTTGCTGAAGTACAATTCCATTCTGCATTTGCGCCTGAATTTTCTTTCAGCCAACATACACCTACCAAAAGGACGATTCCAGGGAAGTGGCATATATACACCTAAAGGCACGGCAGAGTACTCTTATAATGATACGTCTGATTATGGTAAATTGCTCCTGTCAGAAATACCATTTGTAAAGCATGCAAGAACCAGACAAACGTATCCATTCAATATTCAAAATTACAATACAGGGGAGTTCCAGTCCAAAGTATTCCGTGATTTATTCAACTTCGTAATACTAAATTCAACACAACTGTCTGCCACAAAACATTATGCTGTCTATTAGAATACAGTTTCTTGGAAAAACAGTCACATATCGAAGAGGTATATGCTTTGGGTGCATTCAGTGGTTTACATACCTACGAAGGGAACTATTTTCTTCAAATATGCACATTACTCAAATGTGCAGATAAACGTCACAACAGTTGTGGTGCTCCAACAAAGAACGCGAGCACAAAATTAAGTCATTTGAGTCTGATTGGAAATTTCTCAACTAAATATACGTATCCGGAAATTTTATTTTCTGTGCACAATTCTTTGAAACTAGATGAGCATAAACGGGATTATCGAAATGGGAAGCTTGTTTTAGCGATGGGTCAAGGTGATCCGGTGCTTTCATTTTCCTTGTTTGGACGGATGTACTCTCTTGATGATGGCATATCCAGCGGACAAAGTCTTCAGCACGATCTTTCAGCCTGTCTTATGCTGGTCATTTTTGCACCTTTGATGCGTCTGCTACACTATCTGCGATTCTAGAACTTACGCCAGTAACGTATTCTCGTATTAATTGTAATCCCACAACAGCAACTATTATTACCACCCCAATCACGTTACCAAGACATTATAAGAGATTGACCAAGGCGCCATAACTGTATAATGCATAGAGCGTCGAACCAGTAATGAACAGCGGCCTTTCTTCTTTTCGTTAACGGACACGCCGCGTGACTACTTTCTGTTGCGCTATGACCTTTGTGAAGCGCACCGAATGTTGAAACTGGGATGATTTTTTTCTGTCAGAAATAAGCTTTGCTTATACAAAATATTTTATTCCCCCATAATTGGCAGAAGTGTATAGAAGCGCATTGTGAAGGTCCGTTAAGCGGGTCGTCGCCGTTCGTCCGACTGTTCAAAACTTATATTCGAATCTGGCCTCACATTGTTCCCATTGCTTTGACATTGCAAGTATTGAACAGAAATGGTTACATGATGAGAAATTTCCGCAAATTTTCTGATTTCAAATTCATGCCCTGAATCCAGAACTTTTTTTCTGTATATTTGCTTACAGAAATAAATGATCCAGTCAACAGACAGTTAGTTTAACGTTGTGTTTTTTTTTAATTTGAATATCCGTAATCTTTTTAAATTTAACTTTAAAAATATGAGAATTTTTCTAATTTTAGCGAATTTATTTGCTTGCCATTTGCATCCCCGAAATGAAAGGTTGCATCACCACGCGCAATATTTGGTCAATTATGTCCCTTTGCTATGTACATTAGTGAACAGGAAGATTTATTGTATTATTTGACGTTTTATCCGCTACTAGCTCGGGAGCGTAGTGGGTCAGTGGTTACAGAATTGGACAGAAAGGTCCACAGTTCAATCCTCGCCAGGGGTAACTGCGTCGTGTCCTTGGGCAAGGTACTTAATCCCGTTTGCCCACGTGGGGCACGGTTGCGCTGTGTATTAAGGCGCACTTCACGTCGATGGTGCACTTGTCTTCAGTCAATGCTAACTCTGCTTGTGTGGAGTTAGTACATTGCAGAGTCTGACAGTTGTGGTTCTCTTCGGGTACACCGGCTTCCTCCACCCGTAACACTGTTCGACACGAGGTTACTCGGGCTGTCGAAAGTGTCGTTAAATCCCACTAAATAAATAAATAAATCGGCAACTAGCCTCCCAGTTTTTTCTTTGATATTTTGTGTATTGCAAAACAGTACCTAGAACTTGGGCGTATCGCTATTCTGTGTTGTCACGCAGCATTTATTGTCCCTTACGGCCCTTTACAACTTAGACCTTTGAACACTGGAGAGTTGTGACATATTGACTTTCTTTCCGCAACCAGTTCCATAGCTTTTATTGCACTGCTTCCATATGTTGTTTGTTGATCAGCCATGGCAGGAAGCTAGGTCTTAGGTCGCCGGTCTATAATTATGTAAAGAATTCGACGCTCCCAGGGGCTGTTTGTTTTCCAATTTTTCTTTGAGTATGCGCGAACACTATCGTGCCCCAGTTATCGATATTACAGTAAATAAGAATCCAATTTACCTGAAAACTTCAAATATTAATACAATTAGTAGAACTACGCGGCGTAATCATACAACTACAGCGGTGACAAGTCATCAATCGAGCTAATTGAAAAAGCAAAAATGTCTGGTGGTATTGTTGTGTCATTAAAGATTCGGCCGAATCAAGTCTCGATTGAAAAACATTTCTTGCGTTAATTCAACGAAAATGAATGTTCATGATAATGTTTACATTCAATCGGATGGAATATTTCAGTTGGTCGGAAAAGCGAACCGTAGGTTCGCTTTTCCGATCAACTGAAATATTCCAGACAATTGAATCTAAACATAAGCGACGGACTATTTAAGACCTGGACTAGTTCCAGGCCATAATAACGTCGAATTCCTTATAACGTTTTACCAGTGGCCCGAGAGCTTGTGTCAGAATTTACACATATCGTCGAAGCTTCGCCAGACGCATTTTATTTCTATTTTATTCCTATCGCGGCCCTTTGCAGTTTAGATAATTGAACAAGAGGAATTATTGTATATTGGCCTTGTATCAGCAACTAGTCGTATAATGTCAATAGAATCGACTTGATATTTTGTACACTGCTGATATGCGCTGTACTGTCCAAGTTATGACCCTTTGCAATTAAGATCATTGAACAATGAGAGTTGTATGTTTGATCATGTGTTTATTGGGGCTCAAAGACACTTTCGTCACATCGTGTACGAGAATTTTACGAGTATAGGAAGCAAAAAAAATCCCGAGAGAACCATAGAGCAAGGGCAAGCAACTATCAGACTCTACAACGTACTTACTCTGAACAAGCAGCATCAGCAACGGTGGACGACAAGTGCACCATCTACATACAGAACTCCTCAATACACACCGCCACCGTGCCCCCACGAGTGTACTCGAGATTAAGGGTCTTGCCCAACGACGCAACTCAGTTACCGCTGGTCCGGATGTAATCGTCAACCTTTCGGTTTAATATCCAACGCACTTTGATATTTTGTATATTAACTAATTTAGCAACCATGGTGACAATTTGAGCACATCATAATAGACTGTGCCGCTACCACTGATCTCTATACAGTTGGATTGTGGAAATGTTAGCAAGGAACGTCGCAAATCAATCTGCACCCCCTTCCCTCCCATACAACATGGCGTCAAGTTCACCAACGCCCTAACTCCTATCGATGCTGTTGGGTTACGTGAAAGCTGTTACGCTGTGACTGCGTAACAGCTTTCACATCATCAAACATGAAACGGAAGCCTAGCGCGAAAACTATTAATGCGATGTCAACTTTCTAATCTCGGCAATTGTTATTTTGTCAATATTTCTTTACCCGCAGAGTATTTTAAAAATATTTTTCATCAAATCTAGCCATGGCTGCTATTAAGCAGCCATGACTAGATTTGATGAAATATTCACGAACAGTTGACTCGCGACATCACTGGTCAAAAAATTGATAATGTTTTCAGGGGAACATTTGGTTAAATGTTCTCTGATTTTACTTATTTTGGTGACTCAAGATTTCCTTCCGGGGCAGGAATATCCGCCAGCAGTATGCAAGGAGCTAATAACTAAAATATGTGGTAAATATTCGATTCTCAAGGCCGCAAAAAATATATTGATTTTTAACAGACATAAAGCATATTCTTTAAAAAGAGATCGGGGATTGCGAGGCGTCGAAAAATTGAAAACGTTCGAGCAGTTTTTGTTGCCGTTGAGCACTCATTGTTTATTTATATTAACCACTGCTAAGATGACGGTCGGAGTGACACCTTTCTGTGTGTGATCAATGAGCGTCCCAGCGATTCAGTTTTATAGAGAGTGATCGGTGGTCGTTCATATTGTTAGGCTAAAAAGTGTTTTAATTCTCAGGCAATCCCTCATTGAATTTGAACCACTTCATTGGACATTTGTATTGCCTTTCAGTATCTTCCAATATTAGTACAAACTCAAGGAGATCCGAAACGTTTTACATTTTTTTGATTGATGCATATTTATTTAGTTGCCTCTCCAATAGGTGTGCCTTGTTACAATTTATGGGAGAATAGGCACTCTCCCATAAATTTTCATGAGACAAATCTCCATAGATTAAATACTTTGACCTCAAAGATAATATGAAGAGCATCGAAAGAATATGAAGCCTTTGAATTGCAGTACCTACACTTTGTTTTTAGATGAAAGTTTTATTTTTCAAATTAAAAATGAATTTATTTGTATAGATATGCACTTTCTTTATTTCTGTGTGTAAAAAGACAGCCGAAATTCTCTCCATGTTTGCTCACTTTCCTTATACTGCAAGTTTCAGAACCATGTACTTTTAGTTTAAACAATATTTATTCAACATTTTCAAGAGATACAAAGATACAAAGAAAAACATAGTTGATGGTGGATCCGATAGAAAGCTAGAAAGCCTACACAAGGTCGTTTCCACCTGACATTTACTGTATAACGATATAACAGGATTAATGACACTCATACAGTTGCGCATATATTGTTTCAACCATGGAAAGAAAGTGAGAGATGCTGAAGGAAAAAGGAGAACACTGAATGAAAAGAGAAAACAAGAAGGCAATCTGTGTGCAAACTGATCCGGTAACTCATCTTATAGTACTGAGGATGCAAGTAGAATAAAATCAGAGCATACATATAAATTGGATATGGACAGTGTTCAGCCTTCAAGTCTATAAAAACAATGATTAGAAGGACACTCAGCAATTCACTTGACAACTATTAACACATAGAACAAATTTTATCGCCAACCAAATTTGCGAGGGGAACCCGTGTTACTGTTTTGTCCCCGGAGTTCCAATGTGTTCTATGTGCCTATTGGCACATAGAACACGTTGGGACTCAGGGGACGATTTTTAGCTATCGCTTGAGATTCAAATTGTCATTGCGGTGAACGATTTGTAGAAAATTCCAGTGAAATTTCGCTTCAATATAAAAATAGTTCATCAACGATTTCCGTTCCACACATTTTATGCATGGTTTAGTGTTGCTGTAGATGGGGATTTCATAGAACATGCGTGTCATAAAATAAGTTACTGTGACGAACTGATGGTAACATGGTCTGAGGTTTGTGGAACTAAGCTTTAATTTTAAAGCGTCTCGATTGAAAACACCTCAGACTATACTACCGTCAATTCGTCACAATAACGTATATGTTTCAATAAGACCCTACCCATAGCCTAAAACCCACATCGGGAAATGAACAAGGCAATTATAATGCTAACAAGTTTTGTAAATAAACCCCTCGTGTACCCCATGACGTCACTGGCCAAATAATCAATGAATCAGATATAGGTCGACGAGGACACTCCATCTTCGTTCAAATCGTAAACTGATTCGTAATGTAAACGCCACTTCATTCTGAGCATTATCTGCTGCGTCTGAAATCTAGAAAAATGAAGCGGTTTACACATAATTCCCGTTGGTGAAATAATTGCGAAACAGGCAACATCATTTTAAATATTTCGTGCGGTGACGTCGAATGGAAACATATGCTACTGGAGCCGTAAACATAGGAAAAACTTCGCGAGATCTCGTCCAATCAGAGAATGAGGATTTTAGTTTTATTGAAACAGTATTCTACAGTATTTTATTCTATAGTGTTGTGGGAGGGATACACAAAGGGAAACGGGCAGAGAATTTGGACCAGATCGTAACCCACTCGCAAAACTGTGAGGGACTTATTTTTCGTATGCCTGCATTTCCTCATATGGGATTTGAGTAACAAAAATAGTTTGTCCATCAACAGTGGCATGGAGACGACAGTGGTAGTTCATGCTGCAAAATTTAAGAAACGAAGTTATCCAAGCAAGTCTACCGCAAGGTTTGGGCCATCGATCCCCTCCTATTAAACATTTATATAAACGACATAATCAAGGATATCCAGTCAAACATTCATTCGCCAATATGCCGATGATACGACATTGTCTTTGATAGTGGAAGACTCGTATATGGCAAGTTAGATTATGAAGTTAGATTTAACTGGTACAGTGCTAGAAGCCCATATTTGGGCTTTACAAAGAAGTTTGGGTACCTCAACATAAAGGCTTCAAATTCTGTGGATGTGCTTTATATATCCTTGAGGTGAAATTATATAGACTTTAAGACTTACTTTCTTACAATTTATGTGCGTATTAGAGAAAATGGAGCTACCTGACTGATGCATTCTTTGAATAATTCGAGAACTGCTTTGTATATACATTATACTGTAAAAATCTTGTTGTAATCTTATATAATGTACTATTTTTCTAGTGATGCCAATAAAAAAAAAAAAAAAAAAAAAAAAAATTCTTGGCTGTTTGAAAAAACAGGCAAAATACTGATTGGTCTACAGTTCGTGAAATTGTTTTCATCACCTGTTTTAAAAATTGGGGTAACCTTAGCAATTTTCATCCTGTCAGGAACTATACCCTGGTTGAATGAGTTGTTCATAATATGCGCGATTGGGGTGGCAATGAAGTTTATTGAGTGCTTTAGGATACATTTTCACAGTTTTGGCTTAATTTAGGTTTCATCGAATTTACGATATTCGTTATTTCAGAAGGCGACGTCGGTGTAATAAATATGTTTTGTGGTTGTCTAGTATTCAGGTACTCGTCAAATGACTTTTGAGGGTTGGATATCAGTTGTGAAGTCTGGTTGCCTATGTTTGCAAAGAAGTTATTAAATTCCTGTGCAATGTCCCTTGGCGTATCTATTTTTTTTGTCACCAAGTTTGAAGAAAGAAAATAGGGATTTCTTATTTTTGTTTCTATTTAATGCATTATTCAAAACTGCACGTTTTCCGCATGTTGTTCTTGTTTTCGATGAGGATTTGTTCATAATGCATAGCTTTGCTTTGCTTTCGAACTCTGTTAAATACCCGGGCGTAATTTTTGTAATTCCTAACATTAAATTCTGAGGGGGATCGCAACTTCTCGTTGAAAAATTTATTTTTGTTATTTGATGACACTAAAAGACCTTTTGTCATCCACGGCTGTCGTTTTATGAATTTCTTATTTGGTTTGATGCTTTTTAAAGGGAAGGCTGATTCGAAGGCATTCAAGTAGATATTCAAGAAGTTATCATAAGCTATATTGGGACAGTCTGCCTCCATAACTGCAGAAAAGTCGCTTTGAGACAGCAAAGATTTAAAAAGTTCTATACTTCTGTAATTTATTTCCCTGGAGAGAAGAGGTTTTGAACATTCAGGTTTTGTATGGGCTAATTCAATATAAAAAATTCCAAAGTGGTCTGAAACATCGGTTAGGAATATTTCAAATTTGAAACGGTTAGAAATAGAGTTGGTAAAGATATGGTCTATCAGCGTTGCCGAACGATCTGTTACTCTGGATGGTTTGGTGATAACAGGTGTGAAGCCTTCACTAAACACAATGTCAATAAATAAGTCTGTTTTGAGATGAGAAGCTACCTTTAAAAGGTCAATATTGAAGTCGCCCATAATCAGGGCTGTTTTCTTTTCCTTGTTAATTATATCAGTTAAATAATTAATTTTTGAATGGAATGAGTCTATATCTGCTTTTGGTGCCGTATTTGGTCTGTATATTACGCCAATTATTTTTGACGAATGTTTTGACTTTAATTCAACAAAGATAGACTCATAAACATGCGGTATAAAAACGGACAGATCTTTACGAACACTGAAATAAATTTCATTTTTTATGAACAGCCCAACACCCCCACGCCTGTCGTCGTCACTAGGTGTTGTGTTTGTTAAGGGGTGATATCCTTCTAGATTGTAAGACACATTTTAGGGGACTTGAAAGATTTCCGTAAGTCCAATTACATCGAATGTGTTCTCTTCATTATTCAGGTCGGAGAGTAGGTGATGTAGTGGATCCCAATGGGCATTTAGACTTTGGCAATTGATGTGAAATGCCGAGAAAGATCCACGCACCCCACCAAGTTCACTAACCAATTCACTAGGCAGGAGGTACTTACATTCTGTATTGTTAAAAATGGACGTAGAGTCGTTGTCTTCGGAGACCTCCCAATTTTATCATTCAGTAGGAGACCAAAGTCAGATTCGGGATTAGTCTGGATCTCGTCCAAATTGATACTACCCGCCATGGTATCCAAACCGACCACCAATACCACACACGCACGAGCAAAAGAGAGGGGCTAGTATAGATGCAACTTCATCGAGCACAATGTATTTAGTACCTAGTCTGGAAAAGATAGTGTGATTCAATATTTCATCAGTACTGTTAAATGATAATAACTGTTGACACAATGTTGCATAATATACAGCAAAGAAAAATATAAATAAAAAATATGTACAAGAGGTAATTTCTAGCATTCAAGGATGGTGTCCGGAATATGAATGTTCTCTGGTTTTTCATATACGAGTCAACAATGTGGCCATTAGGGTAACACCTAATTACTGATTTCCGTTTCCCATTTTCTATTTATGCCATTGTCAGTTCTCGTTTTGGTGTCACCCTAATGGCTGCTGAACGGTTATTGCATTGACTATCGTGGGGTGAGGGGGGTGAGGGTTGCAAAAAGGTAATCACTTCTCCATATAGAGGTGTTTTGTACATTTGTTCGGTTGCAGTGTCTTGGAGAGTGCCACACAGTTTATTGCGGAGGGGGTAATGGCATCACACATTATCCACCAGACCTCTTTACATAAATCTATTTATGCAAAATAGTTTGGTTACAATTTATTTCGGAGGGAGGGGATTTCACAAATTATCCACCAGGTTGAGGAAAATGATATCAGTTCTCCATATAGGGGCGACAGATTGTGTTGGAGAGTACAACAAAACACTCTCCTCCACAATGGCACAGAACAATTTGCAAAGCATATCATAAACAATGACGTACTTGTTGATTTTTTGCATAATTGTTTTTTTTATGTAAAATTGTTAGATTACAATTTATTGGGGGACATCACTCATTATCCACCCGATTACAACAGTGACATCAGTTCTCCACATGGAGGTGTTTTTTTTTTTTTAAATATGATTGTTCATTTACAGTGCATTGGAGAGTGCCACAAGACACTCTCCACTGCACTGGAACAGAACAATTTGCACGGCATATCAGCCACAATGACATACCCGTAGATTCTTTACATAATTTTGGGTTTTTTGTAGAAATGTTTCCTTACAATTTTTTTTTTCAAGAGGGTGGGGGGGGGGAGGGGGGTGTGGAACATCACACATTATCCACCAGGTTTGTTGTAGAAGTTGGTTACAATTTATATAGGAGGGGGCATCAATGACAGTCTCCACTACATTGGAGAAAGACAATTTGCACAGCATGTCAGAAACAATGTTTTACCAATACATTTTCTACATCATATCCTTTTATGTAGAATTGTTTTGTTACAGTTTATTGGGGAGAGTGGCATCACATATTGTCCACCACATTGCATCAATGACATCAGTTCTCCACAGAAATGAGTTTTTTTATGTAATTGTTCAATTATCAATTATCAGAAACAACATAAAACCCTTGTATATATGATTGTTTGGTTGCAATTTATTGGGAGGAGGTGGCATCACGCATTATCCACCAGATTGCAACAATGATGTCAGTTCTCCACAGAGAAGTGTTGTGGGTTTTTATTAGAATTGTTCAGTAACAGTGTACTGGTGGGTGTCACAGGACACACCCCATTACACTGGTAAAAAACAATTTGCACAGCATATCAGAAACAACGATATTCCAGTAAATTCTTTACTTAAAACATTTTGTGTTGTAATAAATATAAAAAAACTCAAATTCCATTAAAAAAAATATATTTCTCTCCTTTAATTTGAATCTTCTTAAATAAAATAAAAATAAAATCAGTTCAAAGCATATTATTTTTGAATAATATACCATTATTTTAAACCCCACCCTCCTTCCCCCATCCAGCGAAAATGTCATTTACCTTGTACCAAAACGTCCTTGTAACCAGTGTTCCTGCACTATTTGCTCCGTGCTCATGTCAGGAGCGAGATTTAGTGAATTTAGGGAAGATAACGTTTTTTGAAAGGCTTTCTGAACGGCGAAAATAGTTGGTCATGGTCATCATTGTTAACTCTTTAATTATCGAATCGCCCGCGTACTCCTACGTAATTTACAAATTAAATTTCAAATTGTCAAAAAATTCAGCAAAACCATATCATGTGACCCCTCTTTGGAACGGGCGCGTCAAGTTCGTTCCAATGAGTGTCTACATCATGTAGTTTTGTTGAGATTTCTTGAAAAACTTGAAAAGACAATAATTAAAATAATAAATTTTGATAACCTGTGCATTGGGAAAGGGTTAAACATTCAGGAAGAGAAAAGGATGGGATTTGATGAATGTTCGGCCTAAAAATACAGTTAACTTTCTGGGTGTTTTTATTTTGTTGGCATGATCGGTACTTCCTTTCCAGTTCATTTTTCCTTCTTATTTGGCAGCTGACCCCCTGTTGTTGGACAGAACATGTTGCCTGAGAGTTTATGTTTGACAGATAGTTAAACTCCCTAATTAAAATGATGCGATTATAGTTTTTTTATATACACAAACTCGATAGTGGTCGTCCTTATTATTATTATTATTATTATTATTATTATTATTTATTGGGGTTTAAGGTCACATATATCTGCACAGGGGCTAATCATGGCCATGACAGTTTTACGGCTGGAGGAAGCCGGAGTATCCGGAGAGAACAACCGAGCAACTGTCAGCTCCCCAACATACTAACTCCACACAAGCAACATACTAACTCCACACAAGCAGGGTCAGCATTGGTTGAAGACAAGTGCACCATCGACGTGCAGTACGCCTTTGTACACACGTGGGTAATGGGGGTGAAATGTCTTGCCAAAGGACACAACACGGTTACCGAAGGTGGGATTCGAACAGAGGACCTCTCGGCTTACAGCCTGCACCTTTACCTACTGAGCCCCACGCCCCGGTGGCCGTCCATGGGAAAGTATTCAGTGTAGTTATAACTCAGGTATTGTCGAATAGCTTTTATTTATAATGCACTTGGGAAAAATTCTCTATAAATATTCTCTTCATAAATTTGTGGTGATACATCTGACCAATTCAAAGTAACCCCGTTTTTAACGTAAATACAATTTAAGGAGATGCCAGAATCGTATTCCATTATCGTGTACCTGTTAGTAACATAGCCTTCGACGCAAATATTTCACAGAACAAATTAGTGAAGGCGTGAAACCCCAATAAAACAGTTATGAATAATGTATTCTTGTGATGTTTTATTTTATCTGTCTGTTCATATTTCTGGCATCGCTTTGAACCCTTTTTCGCATTTGTTGCTTGTCAAAACCTTCTCAGGATTCCTCTTTGATAATTTGATGAGATTTCAATGAATTTCATGTCTCCATTTTGAAAATGACTTTTGAATCGGCTGTCGTTTGTCGAGAACATCACCAATTTCTCCTCTTTTACGGCGAAGCCTTTCATGAGGTTCAAGAACACTCCATATTTGTTGGATATGATTTTCTTTTCCCGAATTGCCCATTATCCAACTCGGCTGATATGCTTCAAACTCGGCTGATATAACGCCGATATCGGCCGATATGAATCAACCTTGGGTCCCCCCACGATGTGTTATTCGCGCGGCACAACCAATTTGCTTACATCGAAATGTTTACAGTTATTCATCGAAGGCAATCAGGAAAATTGGCGTCAACAGGCACGGTGGGTGGGGTGGTTTGAAGCAAAATTTTGTATGATGAGGAATTAATGATGGAGATAAGTAATTATTAAATGGATGAAGATGGGAAAGAAAAGAATTGTGCAGAAAATACATCGTAATCTGAGATTCAGGGTGGTACGTGGAGAAACGTCGAAGTTAGGGAAGAGGTAGTTTAGCTATCTGAACGTCGCGGCTTCCCCCCCCCCCCCCCCCCCCCCCCATGGGGAAGCCGAGTCGTTCAGGTAGCTAAACTAGGAGTAGGAGATCAGGAAACTTCGGACTTTGTGAAAAGAATGAGAAACAATGACACTCTCAGAAAACTGTTACAGATCTGGAAATTTTCGTAATTATTTGTTTGGGTCCAATAAATAAAGAGGTTATTATATGATTAGTTTCATATGGGCCAAGATATAAGCCCCCGGTAACTTCACATCAGCGTTCGACCTTCAGTCTCAGAATCACATGAAGTTACCCCTATCTCGGCCGATATGAAACGGACTAAGTTATAACCTCAATGTATCCCTGCATTTCAATGTCTTTAAAAATAGGCCGATTAAATCGTCAGATGTGTACCCATACGCGGAACTAGTAGAAAGCTGTTATTATCTCAGGACCAATTTTGTGGACAGGTAAAATCCATGTGAGGGCATTTTGTCAGGATCAAATTATCAGATTTACACCAAAAACTATACAGCTCGGAACATCAGTAACCTGAAAATATATATAAAGTAACATGATAATCCAGTCAATATTTTTCAAAAAGTGATTGGAGGAATTTTCAATTTGAAGGATAAAGGGTTAATATCTCAGGATCAAATTATCAGATTCACACCAAAAACTATACAGCGCGGCACATCAGAAACCTGAAGATATATATAAAGTAACATGACAATTGGATTGATATTGTTTGAGTTATCTCATGCCAAAGGGATTGGAAGAATTCTCAATTTGAAGGATAAAGGGTTAATATCTCTGGATCAAATTATCAGATTTACACCAAAAACTATATAGCTCGGCACATCAGTAACCTAAAAACAAATATAAAGTAACATGACAATCCAAGCAATATTTTTCAAATTATCGAATGCCAAAGAAATGGATACGGACGCCGGACGGACAGACAGGCAGACGGACAGACAGACAAAGGATGGACGAACGACGGAGGGCCACCCCGGATGCCGACATTATGTGTACCATACATGGTATGAGTACACATAAAAATCTATGAAGAGTGATTGTGTGAGTTTGGTTCTGATGTGAACGAGCTCATTTGAACGATAGGTTATGAGCTATGTTTTCGAAGAACAGAGTGTGGTGTTTTTCTTTCCGTTTTCTTGGTGAAGGTTGGGGTTCGGGCGTCACAATTAAACGGAGTATTGTCCAACTACACAAAGTCTCGTTCATTGAAGTCAAAGGCCGTAAGTTACAAGTTTAAAGTTTGCAAAACCTGATGACACAGAGTACAAATATAATGCCCTTACAAAAAGGTCTTCGTATGGTTCAGTACGTAGAGAGTATAATATCACTAAAACATTTGCAGAGTGGAGGTTTCCACCCGGGAAATAACTTCCAAATTCAGTTAGCAAGCACAGGATTCGAACCACAGGCAACGTTTTAGCCAATGAACCTACGAGTTCAATCCGGAGGTCCACTACCTGAAACTTTGTGTCTGTTATGTATTTTAACAAAGGATGAATTTGGATATATTATATATGGAAGTTTTAGTGACGTACTTATTTATTGATGTTTAAGGTCACATACTTATGTACAATGGCTAATCGTGACCGTGACAGTTTTACGGGTGGAGGAAGCCGGAGTACCCGGGGAGAACAACCGAGCATCGACGAGCAACTGTCAGCTCCTCAACATTCTAATTCTGTCCAAGCTCCGCTCAAGCAGGGTTACAGCGGTTGAAGACATGTGCACCATGGACGTGCAGTACGCCTTAGAACACGGCGTCATCGTGCCACCATGTAGGCAACCGGGATAATATGCCTTGCCTAAGGACACAACGCGGGTCGTTCCGGACGGGGATCGAATTCGGGACCTCTAGCATAGAAGTCCAACAATCTACCACTGAGCCACCGTGCTCCCTTAGTGACGTACTGTAAGCTTTTTATGCAAAGGATATAGAGAGGAAAGAATTCGGCTGACCTTACAGCAACTCACTTCAGAATATCTTTTGTTTCCTGATGGGACTACAAAGACTCTTTCAACAGCCAGAGATATTGCACTGTGGGGACAACAGTGGAAGCCAATTTCGACCGGGTCGCAGCTAAGCCGCGATCCGGTGGAAATTCTCGGATCACTTTTACGCCCACAACACAGTAGAATCTCACTTGAAAATGAAACATTGCATCTCAGACGCAACTGTCGTTTCGTTTCGTTCATTCAGACTAAATTTCGTAATTTTATATCAATGAAATCTCACTCAAATGGTGTATATATTTATTTCGTTACGAGATCGTGATCTAATCGAGAAATAAGCCGCTTTTATGTTCACAGTATTTCATCTCGTCGGGAAAGTTTTAAGAGCAGCAGAACCTGATGCGTTCGGGAACACTCACCGGGTAGGGAAAAGGCAGACCCCTCAAGAACATGAACTCAAGTGCTATTGGTCGATGATAAGTGTTCTATCGATGAACAGATACGACTCAGCAAACTGACCCACCACTATTGCGAGTGTCTTGCACAAAGACTAAATACCAATAGCACCGATCCCAACCTCTTCTTTAGATGCCCAAACTACAACATCAATCTCCTAAATATATTTCACTCACCTCGAGCCCAAGGGACACAGAATTTAAATAAACGAAATGAAGACGAGAAAAACAGGCAGATGGAAGAATGAATTCACACAGGTGATGAGAAAAACGAATACAGAGTTCGTATCATTATTTATCACATAAGCACTGCCTCATAACCAAGTTCAGAACAGGAATATTATACACGGGTCATAAACCCACGAGATTTTTCACGTGAGTTTATTGACCGGCGAATCACCTTAATTGATATGCGTCTTCCTACGCGTTGAATATTCATACTGCAACCCGCACAAATCAATTGAACATGAAATCCGGAGATCAATGGTTCAAGAGGCAGCCAATAGGCAAAACCAAACTTACCTCTACAATGAAGCGTATGGCAACGATTGGTGGACTTTCCACTCAAAAACGCCTCACAAATCACAGTGCTAGAAAACAGTTGGTCCAAAAGTTGAGTGAATCAGAAATTCCAGCCCATCACATAATGCAGATAACAGGGCATAAGAATATTGCTTCCATCAATAAGTATAGCCACATAAATGAAAATATGCACAAAAACATTTCCCGTATTTTAAGTAACACTTCCAATGAACTTAATAATCCTCTCAAGTACGAATGAATGTCATGTTGAATCCGACTGCCGATCCCAGTCTTACTCTCAGGCTCAGGTGCCATTGCCGCGACGACAATGCCTTCAACTTGAAGCTTAACCTCAGGATACAATTCCACAAATAACACATTTGTACGTACTGTTGGTGCAAAACACACGGCTACTACCGGCGAAATGTTCACAATGTTTTCAGGGAATATTTATGGTGGTAATTTCAAAATCCATGTCCATGAGAATAAAAGCCTGGCTAAAGCTGAGGCGAAATGATGAAGGATAATTGTCTACACTGATTCAGACAGTGATTGAGACCGTGACGTAACTTTCCTTTGCTGGCTCCAGCACGCGACATTCCAAAGAAAAAGTTGCGTTTCTTTTTCGAATGTCTCTTATAAAGTCATGTGCATGGAGCTGTAATTTTATCATCATTAAATATTGTTCATATTGTTATTACTAACTCATGAAAATCAGAAATGAATAACCTTTAGACATTGATACCCGATGTACATAAACCTTACCGGGTCTATATTTAAACGAGAAAGTGGCTGGCCCCAGTAACGTGATTGGGTTACGAGTGCATTCAAAGGAAGCCGAAACATTGTAGCAGTGTGGGTTTGGGTTAAGGAGGCTCACCAAATTCTGTCAGAATGTAAACAAATCACGGTGATGTGATAAAAAGAATCTCAAACTCGTCCCCGATAAGTATGTAAAATATGAACCTCGTCCACTAAATTCGATTTGGGCCTCGCTAAAGCTCGGCCCGAATCGAATTTAGTGGACTCGGTTCATATTTTACATACTTATCGGGGACTCATGAGAGATTCTCTATTTCTGCTATGTACGGTACAATGACCAGTCTATGTATTACATTCAGACACGAAGAAATTACTCTGCAGGAGCCAATACTATAAACATTTTACAATTGTATTTTCTAGAATTGTTTTTCTACCTATTAATATAATTGACTAAAATGAATCATTAGCATTTTTGAAAGATATAGCAATTTGCAACTGGCAAATTGCCAGATCTTTGAAAATGCTAATGGTTCATTTAACCCATTTAAAGTCATAACTAGAAAATACAATTCTAAAAAATACAGTTGTAAAAGTTTTATAGTACTGGCCGCACCTGGTATGCTTTATTAATAATGACGGTTATAAGATATTTCAAGATACGCGATAATCCTTGAGCTTGAATGTTCTTTCCGAGAAAACTGTATTTGTTCGACATGTGTTAAACTGGCGTTGTTTGAACAAGGCTTCCTTTGTTAAAGCATATTCAACTCCGCTGCTTGTCCAGGCAAGTCTTGATAAGCATATTGTAATTATATAAGGTGCTTCACATTTATTTATTTAATAAGACAACCATCAAACTGCGGTTTCAGTATTACCATAAATATGCCCACGTCTCTAAGCAAACACAGAGCAGAATTCTTGTAGTTATGCACAATTCATAGTCATCTTCCAGTTCTAGGTTCTCGAGCATCTCAACCCACTACCCTACTGCCAATGTGCACACTCAAACCAAATAAGATTACTGGATCTCGCTTCCGACTCTTGTGGATTCATAAGCAATTAAGGTTATAAAGCAAATAAAGCTATTCGGGTCGCAAGGAATTTCAATCCCGCATCGTCACTGTGCGCCTTCGGTGCGCTGAAACCTTTCATGCATCTTAATAAGACAAGGAGGAAAGAAGAAAGGATCGCGATAAAAAGATGGAACCAAAGTTGTGTAGTATATTTCACGGCGGACTGTGAGGAAGCCGGAAGGGAAGATCCATGCTGAGTATTCAGAATATCATTGTAGATAGACAGGTGGATAGATAGATATTTTATTCATCAGTAAACTTAGAAAATGACAAATGTGTGTAAATCTACAATAGCCAACACACAACCAGAAATAATAATAATAAATCTTGTAGCAAGATAGTGTAGTGATAACGTTTTTATTTGATAGTTAGTTGTGTAGTAATTTATGTGGCGCTGGCATCACGGTGCTGCCACTGGGCAACAATAACTCTGATTCGAGTCATACGGACTGTGAAGAAACCTGGAAGATTCATGCTGAGTATTTAGAATATCGTTGTAGCAAGAAGGTGTGTGATAATGTTTATATAAGATATTTAGTTTGTGGTTTTTGGTAACCAGAGGTCGGATACCCCATGTAGCGATATATACACTACCCCGAGAAATGTAATAGTTAATGTAAGATTGATAAATTGAGCAATGAGTTTTACTAATAAATGCGGTTGCACAAAACATGGTAAGCACCGAGAAGTCGTCTGATGAGTTATAGAGTGAATTGCTAAGCACCCAAAAGTTTCTTGATATTGATTTTGACTTCGATACATCTCTACGACTGCGAGTTTCGGAAGTGAATTAATTGCAGATTATATTTTCGGGAATTATTATTGGGTATAGCGTTCGATCACGGAATTTAGGTGGTATTGTATTGATTGGGATAATTTGTGCTTGATTCTGGACATGTAAATTAATAATGGGTTTATCTATATATGAATTGTCGAATCACTGTTCAGTCTTCTCATTTCAATAAAGAAGCCCTGAGTGAGAGAGAGCACAATAAAGGTTTGTCTCTTCCCCTCATAGCCAACGCGTATTACTACATTCCCGATGATAATAATTGACTTGTAGCGTAGCGTTGTCTGATACCTCGAGAATAAAAAAAAATTAATCTGTAGGAGTGAGCTTGTGGTTACCGGAATTGGAGAGGGCATCGAAAATATTAGGGAGTAGTCACTGCTGCCTACAGACCTATGAGGCTCTGGGATTGCATTGCATTAATCCCCTTTGTTGTCTTACGAGCCGTCATGATTACTAAGGTTTCTGCCACGGCCAAACTAATACGAACCTTCCCAGAAAGGTTGACCCTTTATCCAAAATCCAGGATATCAAAATTTCATGTTTTAAGTTCCTTTTTTCGTTCCAATGAGGGGCCACATGATTTGTTTTTGTTGAAATTCTTTTAACCCGTTCAACACTGGCGCCCTGGAAGATATCATTTCAGTCAGTACTGTCAACCGCGAAAAGGGCGAAACAATCCTGGTTTGTTAGGAGGTTCAGTAATAATTTAATCCAAAAACTGTGTCGAGCTGTTGGATAAAAATTATTTACCGAGCCTCGCTTCAGATTGTTGCTATTTATATCGTTTGCTCGTCCACTACCACTTTTTTCACGCAAAAATAATGCACATCGGGTTGAAAGGGTTAAAAATATGTTTTTTTTCCAATGCCTAATTTGTACATTACGCAGCAGATGCGGCGAATTCGTTAGGTACATGGTTAACTGTAATCTATTTGTTCACCAAACAGTATGATAACCGTTAGAGCAGTACGTTCTCTTTGTAATGATCTCATTTTTCACACCATCATTAGTCTTCAGACCACCCCAATCAAACGGAAGAACATGATATCGTTTGAGCATTAATGTTACTGCAATTAATTAGGACTGGGAAGCTGTTTCAACTTTTTATTCTCCTTTCATTTTGTGTATACACCTGCTCCTTTGTCAGAAATTACGGATATCTGTTTCCAAACAACAAAAACGTCGTAATATGAATATATTTGTAACTCAGATTCCTTCCCATCGATTGCTTGCAAATTACTTTCAGATTGAAAATTAGCGCCATTGTTCCGAACATTCGTGATTCTATCCAAGTTCTCAACCCACCCGTCAAATTCTGTAAGCAATTCGGCGCTGTGTTTGGCGTGCAACCACTCCAGTCCTTAACCCTTTGAACTCCAGTGATATCTTCCATGTCAGTTCAATGGCAACAATTAGAAGAGTCCATATTCATTATTTGGGGTAGACCAATCAATCTTTTCAACGTGCAGCCTCTGGGCTGCACGTTGAAAATATTGATTGGTCTACCCCACACATTTACTGAACAACCATTCTATATAATGACGTTATGACGTATTATATTCCTGGTATTAAAAGCGACCGCTCGGGTTCAGGGGGTTGAATAATCCATTGCTTATGCTTATATTCAATTGTCTGGAATATTCCACTTTGTCGAAAAAGCGAACCTAGGGTTCAGCTTGAGGAGCTTGTTTATAAATGGAATTATGGTCACTTCCAAATGAGTATTCCAGCTCGTCAACATTGGATACAGTGCAATCTTCAAAAAATGAAACGAGGTGTTGGCGTTCTAATATAGGCCATCTCTAACCCATCAATGTGAAGAGAGTGTTTAAAAGAATATTTTGGTTGTCAGATAACTGGACCATGTGATCACTACATATTTTCTCAGCTGCAAATGGGCCTGAATATCTGGCATTAAGCTTATATCCCCTACTGTCAATTGTTTTTTAAATTAGCACAGCCAGTCATTTTGATTTTGAACCGAAGAGAACGCTCTTTTATATCCCTGCGAATTCTATCGGAACACTGTGCATGCATAGTAATATACTGGCGACACTCAGGAGGCAATCGTAAAAGTTAGTCTCAAACAAATACTTGACAAGTGGAAATTTTGTACGAAACCCAAATATTCTATTTAAAAAAATAGGGGATATCCAAACTGATGTTGATATTTTCGGAAAATTGTATTGGATCCGCGTGATTGGACACATCAATATGTTACCGAGTTTAGTGTGGATCATGAATGTCACCGGCCCACGAAAGCTTCGTGCAGGTTTTTCGCACGAGCGCCGCGTTAATGTCTGTGGGGTGCGTTTTGAAATTTTCATTTGTACTGGACGGGTTTTTTCGGAGGTCCCATCGTTCTTTTCTTGTTATAAACCCGTTCATCAATAGTTTCTGGTATGCGAAGACTGACACGTGACGAACGTTTACGTGCCGTTGGCATGTTGGAAGCTGGCAACAGACAGACTGCAGTGGCTCAAATTCTCAACGTTACTCAATCGGTGAATAGTCGGTTGAGGTCACGCTACCGTTAGACAGGCAATGTTGATGACGGACGTCGGTCAGGTCGTCTAAGGGCGACAACTGGTAACCAGGATCGTTTCATCCGAACCACTGCATTACGTAATCGCCATCAAAGTGCCTCAGAAATTGGACAGCATCTGTACCGAGTGACAGATGTGCGAGGCAGCGGTCAGCCTATCCAAAATCGCCTACGCAGCTGGAATTTGTACGCTCGACAACCTCGAATAATTCCACGTTTGACTGAACGTCACATCGCAGTAAGGCGTAATTGATGTGGAGCACGACAGCGCTGGGACAATCGTCGGTGGAGCAACGTCATGTTTTCCGATGAATAGAAGTTCACTCTCGACTTCCACGACAGGCGAAACAGAGTGTGGCGGCGGCGGCGGAACGAAAGAACGATACAATGACGTAACCGTTAGGCAGCATGATCGTTTTTGTGGTGGATCGGTTATGGTGTGGGGAGGCATAACATTGACAAGCAGAACAGCATTACATGACATCCAAAGTCGTGTCACAGGGCAATACTACCGTGACAACATGTTAGCAGCTCATGTGGTGCCATTTGCGCGATGTCACGGCCGTCGATTCATTTTCCAAGATGACAATGAAAGAGCACACGGGGCCCGTGTCGCTACAGAGCTCCTACAGGAGCAGAACATCACTACACTGCCTAGGCCAGCACTAAGTCCAGACCTTTCACCAATCGAGCACGTCTGGGATATGCTTGGCAGGCGCCTACGACAACGCCAATAGCCCCCTACTAATGTCCAGGCACTCGCCGCTGCACTGCAGGAAGAATGGAACAACATCAGTCAAGCTGATATTGGACGTTTGGTGGGGAGTATGCCACGTCGTATGCGAGCTTGTCTCGCGAACTGAGGAGGATTTACAAGGTATTGAGGTGTTGGACTGAATGTGGTAAATTCTCTGACTGACCGTCCATGTCTTCTACAGCCCAGAGCGTGGAATACGTGCTTGTCAGATACCCAACTATCGCTGAAATCATTCACCATTCACAGTACATTGCCTCATCTGTCTATTTGATGAACATATAAATATATTTCTTCATATATCTCACTTTTATTAAATATCCCCTACTTTTTTGAATAGTATATGACCTCATGCAGCGTATAAGATAAACTAGCATTAACTAGCACTAACAGCATTGTTCACCGAGAAAAGTTGCGGCCAGTATAAATGTGTACCAATTTCTTTTCTGTGTGAAGAAAAGCTCAAGCGCTCTGCTGGAGTCAGATGTATGCGACCACATAATCCCAAACAGCGGTGGGTAGATCTAGGCGTTAATTCCCGAGGATTTCCACCAGCCTGCCCATTTCTGCCATGCACTTTCACATGAATTTCTTGCCTTTGTCACTCATTAAACAATCACAAATTCCACACTGTGTGGACAGATAAAATAGACAAACGATACAGTTTTTGTGTCATGTGAACGTATGGGATACAATACAACAAATATACTGAAAATATCAACCGCTGTAAAAACGTATGCATTACCGTTTCCGGAGAGCTGTAAGGGCGCATGAGGGTCTATTTACCATAAATGGAAAGGAGCAGATGGTGTTGGATAAGCAGTGATCGATGATTTAGTATATGATTTTGTCACTTTTCGTTTTTGGTAAATGTCACGTGATTTAATGTATGCTGCAACAAGATTTGCTTACTTTGGAAAACAGTATTATGATCTGATTACGTTAATCGTATTTATTTATTCATTGGGATATAACGACATTTTCGACAGTCAGGGTCACCTCGTGTCGAACAGTTTTACGAGTTGTAGGAAGCCAGAGTACCCGGAGAGAACCACCGAACAACGGCGAGCAACTGCCAGATTCGCCAACATACTAACTCCACACAAGCAGGTTAGCATTGGTTGACGACAAATGCACCATCGACGGTCTTGTACGCCACCGTGCCCCCACGTGGACAATCGGGATGAAATGCCTTGTCCAAGGAAACAACGCAGTTAGCCCTGGCTGGGATCGAACCGTGGACATTTCAGGTTGAAGTCCAATTCTGTAACCACTGATCCACCGCGCTCCCCGTAGTTAGTATACCACTATGACTACCCATTGTAGACCTGGAACTAAAGAGCTTTCATGGTACCCCCGTTAGCAGGTCACGCTACTATTAGTTACACAGTTTGTTGGTGGCCTAATGTGGTATACATGGTGTCAGTTAATTTCATATTGGACGAGAGCGAAGCTCGAGTCCAATATGGAATTAACTGACACCATATATACCATATTAGGCCACCAACAAACTGTGTAACGAATATATCTTACCGACTGCTGCATCGATGCACAGAACCAATAACAACAGCGATCAAAATTAAATGAGAGAATTCTCACAATGTGTTCACGTGTCTTTGCCTTGTTACAATTTATGGGAGAGTGCCTACAGGCGAGAGCGAAGCTCGAGTCCAATATGCAATTAACTGACACCATATATACCATATTAGGGCACCAACAAACTGTGTAACGAATATATCTTACCGACTGCTGCATCGATGCACAGAACTAATAACAACAGCGATCAAAATTAAATGAGAGAATTCTCACAATGTGTTCACGTGTCTTTGCCTTGTTACAATTTATGGGAGAGTGCCTACAGGCACACTCCCATAAATTGTAACAAGGCAAATTCATACATACCAAACAGTTTTCATTTCGAAGGTAACATGACACACATCCACAGAATATGAAGCCTTTCAAGTTGCCTAACCTGCATTTCAGACCAAATATTGGCTTCCAACACTCAATCTTTCAACTTGAAGCGTTTATCGGCTACCGCCATTTTGAATAACCAATGAACAAAGGGGAGATTACCCATAGCTGTCAGCGTATATTGATTTTGACAGGCAGTATATGGTTTTATATGCAGTCTGCATGTGACGTCTTTGAACCAATGAAATTCCAAGATACTTGTAGGAGGTAAGATATATAAATATATAAGTAATCTATAGGAAAAATGTGTGGTGATGCTTTTCCGCCTTCACCGTTTTTACTTGGTCTATCAACCATGCTGTTTGTATCTTAATAGAATTTCCGCCCCCAAAATAGTATCAACTAATGTGGGATCTCGCCAAAGCGAGATCGCGCAATAGTTGTTTCTATTTTGGAGCGAAAACTTCACTAGGATGTAAACGGCATGTCTCTCTCTCTCTCTCTCTCTCTCTCTCTCTCTCTCTCTCTCTCTCTCTCTCTCTCTGTTGATGTGTGGATGCAATGCACAACCTTTGAATCCAGTTAGGTCCTAAAGAATATCAGGTCTACCTGTCAAAATATGCGGGATTAGGAATTTAATGTATGCTGTATTGTCTATCGCTACCTTTAGTTCCATCGTGGATTTTACAATTGACGTAATCCTAGCGTAACATAAACGATCGTTAGCGGGTTAATTTCTAGCCTACCATTGGAGAATCATGTGAAATCTCTAAAATAATTCGAACATGAGAAGGTATTACTGATATGATGACTTAAGGGATTTAGTCCGAAGGATCTCAGCAATGTGTCTATGAAAACAGTAAATCATCAATGAGAATATAGTCTGCTGATTGCAGAAAACATTTTCCGAGCTGTCTTCCGACTCTGGTAAAACGCCATCGCTTAAATATGTCGCGAAAATCTCTATCTTCTTTCAATAATGTTACAAATGTGTTTTTCAAAAATCTAATTCCTAAGAAATTTATTTGTTTCGAAACATGTGTTGAATACTTGGAACTTTGAAGAATCCTTATCTAGCATTATTTAAAAAAAATCCAAACTTAAATCGATACATGCAAAATATATGGGATCTCGATGAGCAGACGATTCTGTTATATTCCTGAAGATTTGGAAGCGTATATCAAAATTCCTGTGTTTGATATCTTAACCTTTAGGTCCCCATACAACCAAAACTGCCTGTACAGGCAACCGACAATAGTGTAGAAACACTGTTAAGTCACCTGCAGCTGTGTTCACGGATATTTTACGATTGTATATGTATTGCTTGATATCAGTAAAGTACTCACAACGTAAGCTTCAAATACTGAATGCTATCTTGAAAGAACACGTTCAGGCTACACGAACACACAAAAATCATAGTCTTCATCATCATTTCAATGACAGCATTGATGAACCAAAAAATTCAATATCTGCTGTATCTGTCCATGTGGTCGGATAACAGTTTCTATCCTGCGTCACATCCTCAAGTCAATCGCAGTATTCGTTACAGAGGTAGATGTCGCCATTTTGATGCAAAGCTGCTTCCAATTTTCGCACAGTGTGCACTGGAGGTTCGTGTGTTTGTGTTTAACGCCCTAGAATATCCCAAATGTTCTCCAGTGAATTCAGGAAAAACTCATGGTCGACCAAGGAACGGTAGTCAATGCAATGCACTGAATGAAAAATGCTCAAAACCAGGCCAATCGTATTCCTTGGTGATGATCTCTTAGTAGATAACCCTTCTGGACCTTAATATGGATTTTCTCAGGCCGTTCCTGACGTTCGTTTAGAGATTCGTCGATTTTGCAGCCACAGGCTCTTCAGAACAGTACTTGAGGTGAAGGGATGTTGTCGCACCAGCCTAAGAAGTACCCTGTTTTCACTCTGTGATGTCGCAGGGGGTCGTTCTGACGATGGACGGTCCATAACCTCATTGGTTAGCATGTGTTTTCTCACCAAACGACTGGTGACTGTAATAGATGTCGAGTTGACGACTGGTGGAATGCATACCAATAATTTGCCGTTTTTGTGCATATGTCATACTTCTTCTTGTCATGGTGACAGATAGTGATTGAACATTGAAAACTAGGCACTATAAATACCCAATTTTGAGTCATGCGCAAACTATATTCTGGAAAATTCTTGGGCTGCATTGTGCGTGTGATCTGTTTGCGGGGCACGTCGAATCATACACGTTCATAGCCCTTTGTTGGATCATCAATATAATCATACATATAACCAGCAACAGACTTTCAATGAACAGTGGCATGTTATCATTCATTATATTTTGGTGCTTAACTTGTTTCTTTGAGTATATATAAGGTAGTTATTAACGTAAAATTAATCCGAAGAAATAAGGGTTAAATATCGAACATTACAGCAGAATCTATATTGTGATAAACTATACTACTCAAAGTTTGCTAAGCACCACATATTTGACACACCATTGTGAAATTTTCTTGTGAGACATTTGCGATATTTTTGGTGGATATGATTGAGGAATGTATTGAGATGGTCCTCAGTGTTTACATTAGCTCTCTTGACAGGCAGACTTTTCGTGACAGTCATGGGAAGCATGTACCCCTTGATTTCCATTATGCTTCGTGTACTGTGAACATGTACATGAGATGTGTAGGGTATTCAGTCTTCATTTCAACACAAACCCTTGTGATCTGATGATTGAATATGGCGAATGCAAATGTAAGAAGACATTTGTCTGAAGCAGAAATGTGGCGGGCTGTAGGGATGGGGGAACAAGGGGCTACCCATCGTCAGGTTGGTGAATCCCTTGGTGTGCACCATACGGTGATCACCAGAGTCTGGGCAAGATTTTCGCAGTATGGCACACCGGTCAGACGACATGGTGGTGGCAGAGGCAGGGCAACATCTGCAGATGAAGACCGATTTTTGATCATTCAGGCCCGTAGGAACCGCTTTGACACAGCAACCCAGCTTCGCAGTGACCTTCAGAATGCATCCGGGGTAAATGTTTCGACGCAGACTATCCGGGCAAGGTTGCACGAAGGTGGTCTCCGATCGAGAAGACCATATATTCGCATTCAGCTTTCCCAGAACCACCACCAGGCACGATATGAATGGGCCATGGATCACGTTGGATGGACCATAGAAGCTTGGCGACCTGTCCTTTTTACAGATGAGTCAAGGTTCTGCCTAGACAATACAGAGAGGCGTTCTAGGGTATGGAGAAGACCAGGAGAGCGATTCTATGCAGCCAACATTGCTGAGCAAGATGGAGGGTCAATAATGGTATGGGGCGACATCAGCTGGGATGGACGTACAGAGCTTTGTGTCCTTGACCTTAGTACATTGATTGCACAGCGGTATATTGATGAGATCCTGGATGTCCATGTCAGATTGCATGCAGGTGCAGTGGGTGATAGATTCATTCTGATGGACGATAATGCCCGTCCTCATCTTGCCCATGCTGTACGGGACTACCAACAGAGGGAGGGGATTGGGCGTATGGACTGGCCAGCAAGATCCCCTGACCTCAATCCAATCGAACATGTCTGGAATGATTTGCAGCTTGCAATTTCAGTCCGTCCAGTCCAACCAAGAAGTGTCCAGGAGCTTGGTGCCATGCTGGTCCAAGAATGGGACAACATTCCACAAAGGACCATCTGGAACCTGATTGGGAGCCTGAGAAGGCGTTGTCAAGTTGTAATTAACAGTAATGGGTCTCATACTCGATATTGAATCCATATCAGTTCGCTCCGTCAATTTTTTGGCAAATTTGAAAAATTTCCTCTTTTACCAATAATATCCATTATACATGGTTATCGTATTCAAAAGCTAAAAAATAATGTCAAAGACAAACAAAATCTTAATTTCTGTGCTTAAATCATTAAAGATATAATTGAAAAAATATATATGCACTTTTCATAACAATATTTCAACAAAAACGTAAAACAGGTAGTTGGATATACTTGGAGCTTAGCAAACGTTGAGTAGTATATTAATTTGAGAATAATTAAACTGGCCAGCCCTTAGATATTTAGATATCAGAAAAATAGGGCTAGTGATAACTAGGTCCTCTAATCCACTAACAGGAGCAATAATGTCCTGGACAAGCAATTTGTCCAACTGAACACTAAACACTTCTCTCTTATTATATGGAAGACGATAGGGCTGTAGATGCTTAAAAGTGGAGTTAGGCTTTAAATGTATCACAAGGTGGGTGTGGGACTTTCTGTGGTTACAAATATATCTTTATTATTATTTAACAAATTAAGTAAACTGGATTTTTTACTATTTGAAAGCTTATCTGAAACTCTAAAAAGAGATCTTCAACAACATTGGCTGACGTTCTCGTTGGTCCATCCTGTTTGGCAAAATCGGTCCTTGCTTTGTTAACTGGTTGAGTGTTAGAAGCCAATATCAGAGCTTTCGGAAAAATGAGGGTGCCAGAGCAAAAGCCAACATTTGTCTAGTTCATGTTTCATATTCAGTCAAACGCAAATAATATTTTGTTTATATACATTTGTTCTATTACAAATCATTGCAGTCATGGGTTCAAACGAGACGTGGTTGTGGTTAGAACATGAGGATCGGGTAGAAAGAAGGTACGTGTGGATAGTTTTAGGACGAACTGAAGGTCAGAAAAGAAGGGATGAGAAAGTATGTACATTAAAGTGGAATTAAAATCGTCGTTTGTCACAAATCTGGCAGATGTCAGCACCTTGGCTGAGGTATCGAAAGACATTGGATGGGTAAAGGTTAATATGGAAAACAGAAGTGTTTCCCTTGGAAATGTGTACTGTGCGGTGGAGGGAAGCAAACCTGAGTTGAATGACTCAGTATACTCAAAACTTAGGTCCAATATCACGGAATCAGAAAACAGGGGACTCGGTATAATTTTCATGGGTGACTTTAATGGACACATATGTGATAAGGAAGACTGCATACGGGGCGGGTATAAGAGAGGCAACAAGAATGGAAGGAAGCTGTTGGACTTCACAAATGAGCTCTGTCTGAAAATTCTGAACAGGGATGTGAGGTATAAGGGGAAATGGACCTAGGAGAGGAACGACAGAAGAACAATAATCGACTATATTCACACAGATATTGATGTTTGGAGGGAGGTGATACAGGTTGAAGTAATACCCGTGGGTCGTAAAGTGGAACGAACCTACATGAAGGTGAAGAGTAGACGAATTCTGCAACCCGGAAGGTAGCAACAGACTTCTTAGTGCCGGAGAGACAGATAATTATGAGTATTTGGGGGTAAATATAAACATGACGAGAAGAGGCATCAACTGAAACCAAAATGTGAAGAGGAATCGAATCCGTAATCAAATGAAACTTACAGGGAGAAACAACTTGGATGAGGTTTTCGTGGGGAAAACCATTTGAGAAATGCTGGGTGTACCAAGTATAACATATGGCATGGAAGTGGTACCTCTTAAGCAAACAGCTTCAAAGGGCTTGGAAACCCAAACGAAACTGCAAAACGACGCAGGCCGATGAATAACGATAATGCCGCAGCACTAGAAATAGGGGATGAGCTTGGTGGATACGGTTCAAGGACAGAATAGACTTAATGAAACTATGTTATCTTAACTATATGGTAAATCTCCCCGACAGTCGATAGTGGATGACAAAGACAGGGCGGGAGGTCCAAGTAAGAGAGTCTACAGAGAACCAGAGATCTTGGACTTAGAAGAGGGACAACCCAGGGTAAAAATATCGTCAGAGAAAGAGTCATGGAGGATTGCAACCTTAATTGGCAAGAGGGTTGGGGTGTCAAATCAAATCAAATGACAAAAATAGTTATTCAAGAATTTTTTTTGCAAGTGTCGTCTGCTTTGCATGTTAGGTAAAGGGTTAAAATGTATCTTATATCCCCTCATTGGAACGAGCTCGTTCCAATGAGGGGTCATGATCTGCATGATCGAGGCAAAAAATGAAAATATAAAATTTAATGACGATATTTGCAAATATTACAGGGCCTATATGTCCGTAACGTTACGTAAAGGGTAAAGAGATGGCCCCAGAAATAAGCCACGGAATTTCTGAAAGACTTGATCGATCTTGGTATGACAAGAATTGAACTTGTTCACAAGATCACCAATCGCGCACTTATTGAGACATTTGTCCGACTTCCACGAGGGGAATTATTGTCATTTTGTGAAACCATACATGGTCAAATTGCCATTAGATTCAACAACTCCATTTCTGAGATGGCAAAGATAAAAGCACAAAGAAGGTAGTCACTTCTACGGATTCCCTGCAACTCGTAAGACGCGGCGTCTTCACATCTATTCTTATATTTTTTTTTCCTTTCTTGAGATGATGAATCGGGTAATTTGCGTTTGCGTGCTCTTTAGTGTGCACTTTTAAGCCGAGCGGACATTTAGTGCTCGACATCCAAATTAATGTTCAGGGTGCCATTTATCGCATAGCTGTACAAAATAGTATATAACTTCCTCCTGCAATAATCTTCTGACATAATATTTTCCGCAGTTAACTTCTTATCTGCCGCTCACCCGCTATTCCTCGCCTGAAGTAACCCTACCGATTGTTCGCATACAGCATTGTAACCACAAAAGCGTACAGGCAATTTGCAATTTGGATCGGATCACGATATAATCTGTAGAATTTTGCCTGTCGCAGGCCTCGAGTTTTGTCTTTCCACTATGACACAAGTGCCATATTGATTAACACATTCACACGCTTGTGTCGGTATGTGTTTATTACACATCTTCACGTCTGTAAAAAACAATTATTGGGACACTCAGCAATTCATTTGACAACTCGTCCCCTGAGTTGCAATGTGTTCAATGTGTCAGGAGGCACATAGAATAAATTGAAACACAGGGAACGAACTATCAACAAAGAAACCCACATTTTATGCCACATCGTCAGCATGCAAAACCGAAAAAATAATTGGAAGACTAGTTGTGTTTTGGACAACAACTGGAGTGCCAAAATAGGGTTGCCAATTTATTAAAACGAAATGCATAATTATAACAACAATAATTAAAGAGGATAGAAGGATCAACGTTAAATATTTACGCAGCTTCATGCCAACTTCTGGGTTTTAGGTGGGTGTAACCGCCACTATGCCAGCTCAGCGAAGGCCACCGAGCTGGCATACACCCATCCAGGAGAGACAAAAAAAAAGAAGAAACTTGACCGACCTGTTGCGTAAAAACAAGAACCGTTTTACAAACAACAAGAGCACCGCCTAACGTGACAACGCCCGTCAAAATTGGAACATGCACAAGTTTCCTTCGGGTAAAGTTTGAAATTTTTGTTGACTCGACTATGTCTGCCCCCCCCCCCCCTCCAATCATTACCCATTCCCCTGCCCTGTCTGGGGTAAAGGGTAATTCACCTGTTTTCACATTTTCATATTAAGCGACCTGAGATCTTTTCAAAATGAAAAAAAAATGGTAGCATCCATTTTATTCACAAGATAATTTCTCAAGGGCTGCAAGGCTGCTGTAGAAGATTCTCCTCACCGTTTAAATGATAGCGTCCATTCATTGACAGGTTAACTTCATTGATAACGACTGGCGATAGGTAGCACCAAGGAAAAGGACATTTTGAGGATTATAACAGCTATAAACGGTGAAGATTCTTGTCGTTTAAAAATAAAATGATATTATCTGCTCCTGTCACATGCACAACGACAATCGATGATCAACATGGGAGCAAAGTTAGAACAATATAGCATGTAAAATGCTGAAGGAGAAGGCGCCACAATACTGTAATGTTTTAAGTACTAAAAGGGGCATAACTCTGGAAATACAAAATGGAGTTACCTGCTCTTGTCACATTCACAACGGCAATTGGTGATCAATATGTGTGCAAAGTTTGAACAATATAGGATGTTAAATGTTGAAGGATTAGGCGGCACAATACTGTAATGTTTTAAGTACTAAAAGGGGGCACATGCACAACGGCAATTGGTGATCATCATGTGTGCAAAGTTTGAACAATATAGAATGTAATATGTTGAAGGAGTAGGCGACACAATACTGTAATGTTTCAAGTACTAAAAGGGGGCATAACTCTGGAAATACAAAACAGAGTTACTGCACTTATCACATGCACAACGGCAATTGGTGATCACCATGTGTGCAAAGTTTGAACAATATAGTATGTAAAATGTTGAACGAGAAGGCGGCACAATACTATAATGTTTTAAGTACTAAAAGGGGCATAACTCTGGAAATACAAAATGGGGTTACTTCTTGTCACATGCACAACGGCAATTGGTGATCAATATGCAATTAGGTCTCGTTACAGTTATTCAGGTGAAAATGTCGGTTTTTCAAGAAATGCTCAGCTTCTGATTAAAATTACCTCCCCTATTCACAATACTCACAATGTATATAGTTTCTGGAAGCTCTGAATATGGCCCTTTCTGGAGACATCTGTACACAACAAAAATCTTACAATATCACTCAAATACACTCAGCCGAATGACACAGTTGATGGCTAAAAAAAATGGCTCAAAATGGTCAAAATTTTCTCATTTTGGCGATAAATCTCCAATTTTCGTGCATCGATAGTGATAAAACTGTGTTATAGGAATTCCTCGTTCCTCCAATGAGGATTTTACAGCATAACATGATCATTCTGACAAATAAAAAACATATGGGTTTCTTATTCATTTTTTCAGAAGGCTTTCTCAAAGCAAATTTACACAAAAATTGTCCCATTTGTAAACTGCAAATTGTCAGGTCCCAAACAGGTCTGGGTTAGTCATTTAACACTTCCATGCGACCTTGACCCCCAACTGAAATGCACTTGACAATACACAGTTTGAATCAAGACCATCAACAGATTATTGTGGCCATATCACCATTAATGAGAATTATTTACTAAATCCACACCACTATAAACTAAAACTATAGCTCAATATAGCCATTTGGCCGAGGATATCCAATAACCTCGGAAATGACCTTTTAATAGGAAACGAGACCTTAGTGATCACAGTGTGTGCAAAGTTTGAACAATATAGCATGTAAAATGTTTAAGGGGAAGGCAATACAATTCTGTAAAGTTTCAAGTACTAAAAAGGAGCATAACTCTGGAAATACAAACCAGAGTTACCTGCTCTTGTCACATACACAACGGCAATTGGTGATCAACATGTGTGCAAAGTTTGAACAATATAGCATGTAAAATGTTGAAGGAACGGGCGGCACAATACTGTAATGTTTTAAGTACTAACAGGGGGCCTAACTCTGGAAATACAAAACAGAGTTACCTATACTTGTCACATGCACAACGGCAATTGGTGATCAACATGTGTGCATAGTTTGAACAATATAGCATGTAAAATGTTGAAGGAGTAGGCGACAAAATACTGGAAAGTTTTAAATACTAAAAGGGGGCATAACTCTGGAAATACAAACAGAGTTACCTGCACTTGTCACATGCACAACGGCAATTGGTGATCAACATGTGTGAACGATGAACGATGTTTGAAAGTTTGAACGATGTAGCATGTACACCTTTGGAGGAGTAGACGACACAAAAATTGTTTACGGACAGACAGACAGACAGACAGACAGACAGTTGGTTAATCCGCCGCTGCCAAACAATGGAATGCCCCCCCCCCCCCCCCCGCCCCTGTAGGAGACGCCAATCTTGCGCGTTTCCAGATAAACACAGCATTTGATTGAAAGGAATCATTGATACTGGTTATCTTTGAAACTTAATACTTGAAAGCTGCCAATTAACTTGATACCAATTTTAGACTCGGTTCTAAACCCGTGCACAGCTCTACTGTTAGCTTCCAAATAAGTATACCTTACAGTCGGGCACAAATATCTTTACGAGTAAAGAAATTTATCGTCAACCAAATTTGATAGGGGAACCCGTGTTACTATTTTTAGCTATCGCTAGCGATTCAAATTGTAATTGCGGTGCACGATTATAGAAAATTCCAGTGAAATTTCGATTCTATTTAAAAATAGTCCGTCAACGATTTCTGTTCGGCACATTTTTGCGGAACGGATTTTCATTTTCAACATGGTTTAGTGTTGTTGTAGATGGGGATCTCAGAGAACAGGTGTGTAATAAATTGATTTTCAAATGCTATTTTCGTTTGTTTTTCACGATGCAGTCCCGATTTTGCAGTATTTTGTTTACGATCTCAAACCTCATGGTTTAAGTGAGTCACGATTGGACTGCGATCTGACAGCGAAAGAGACTGCTTTTATTATCATATGACTATAGCAGGTCTGGATGCCCTAGCTGTGATAAAGTAATGGCAGGTCCAGACGAAACTGGCACCTACAGAATGGTAGCGACGGAAATGGCAGTGACTAAAATGAAACAAATAAATGGGTAGATGGAAATGGCAAAAAAGGCAGTGACTAAAATGGTAAAGAACGAATGGGTTGGATAAAACAGAAGTGATTAGAATTGTAAAAATATGAATGAGCAGGATAAAATCGCAGTGACTAAAATGACAAAAAATAAATGGGTAGGATAAAATGGCAGTGACAACAAATGAATGAGTATGATAATATGGAAGTGACTAAAATGGTGACACATTAATGGGGAAGATAAAATTGCAGTCACTACAATGGCAAAAAAATGGATGGGTAGGATAAAATAGCAGTGACTAAAATCGTCAAAAGTGAATGGGAAGATACGGCAGTTGTTCCAATTCAAATCTTGGCTGCCAAATTAGCAGTCGACAGTCGAGGCTTGGCAAGGAATCAATGCTGAGCCATTAGTGCCTGACAATTTGATGTTAAGAAAAAGTTTGAAAAAGACGTCCGGGCCTTTAATTAAGATAAACCAGATGCCAAGCTGTCCCTCTCAAAAAGTTATTTCTATCAGATTCTGCATGTTTGTTTTATTGAAGTTTAACGACCGGCACTTTTCACTGCAGAGTCACATCGTGTCGGGCAGTTTCACGGGTGGGGGAAGCCGGAGAACACAGAAGGAAACACCGAACAGCGGTGAGCAACTGTCAGACTCTCCAAAGTACAAACACAGCCTAAGCAGGTTTAGCGGCGGGTGAAGACAAGTGCACATGGACGGGCACTACGCCGTATTACACATCGCCACCATCCCTCTATGATGGCAATCGGGATTAAGTGTTTTGCCCAAAGACACAACGGAGATACCTCTAGTCAGGATCGAACCGGCGACCTTTCGGCTTCAAGTTCAATAATCTAACCCTTGATTCACCGTGCTCTCCAGTTGTACCAGGTAATTTTCCGTTAACACGTTACCCAACACCCAGGGCCGAAGCCAGTGGGAGTGCAAGTGGGGAAAACCGCACCCCTTTGACAATGTCCGCCGGAAATTTTCAATAACACTCCGAAAAATTTCTGACCGACAAAACCTAGCCGTACAGATGTCCATTTCTAACAGATTCTATCGTTCTCTCCACATTCCGAATATTGCCGAAAGATCGAGAGAGTCTGTCGGAAATGAACATCGATACGACATTATATTCTTCTTCTGTATAACTGTCTTGTTACTCGCTCATTCTCAGAGGCACCAAAAAACTTCCTTATCTTATCTGTGCCCTATTGAGCTGCTAGAAAGTCCGGATATAATAAGCCAAGATACTCTAGAATCGTTATCAAAGGCTTGTCTTTCACAAAATTTTCTCGGGGGAGGTCCCCGACTTCCCACCAATGGGAGGGGAGGGGGCTACTCACCTCGGTGGGGAGGGTATGGGAGGGAGTCGTCCCATGAGAGGGCGACCCCTCCGATATTCTCCTCCATGTAGGTGGTATGTACCTCGGGTATGCCTTCGGCACACAGCTGCTACTTCGCCCCCAAATGTCGGGTGATGTTAACGCTCCTAGCTTCGGGTCTGCTAACACCAAAATCAGACGACACTGGCAATTAAAATTCTTGAATAACTAAATATTTTCATTTTTTGTTTCAAAACATAACTGATGGCCCCTCATTGGAACGAGCTCGTTCCAATGAGGGGGAATAACCAATGTTTTAGAGATAAAAAAATGAAAAAAAATTATGAAAACTGAATGGCGATTTTCGTAAATAGCGCTGTACGGTTTTGGCCGTTACATCGAGTAAAAGGTTAACAAAACTAGTTTGAATTGTATTGTTTCTCTTCTTCCTCTTCGTACTTTTTAACCTTTTACATAACGTGTTCGTTATCAAAACTTGTGATTTTAATTATGTTTTATTAATTTTTTCACAACCTTTCAGTAAATCCATATCATGTGACCTCCTCCCCCTTCCTCGTTGGAACGAGCTCGTTTCAATGAGGGTCACATGATATGGCTTTGTTAAATGTTTTGTTAAATAATATTTTTAAACATCAGTAAATTTATTCATCAATAGTCCGGAACAGGCTGGGCTTTACCCTGGAAACTTTGGCGTAGACGCAATATTTTTTACGTTTCTGGGGTAACGTTTTGTGCTGAATTCGAATCCGTTCAAGTTTGATGCCAGGGAATTTGAGTTATTTGCTTTTTTTCAAAATGGCCGACAAAATGGCGGCAACATTTTTCGAAAACTAAGAATGAGCAATTTTGTGACATTTAATCGCCTTTCTGAATCATATCCTTATGGTAAGTTCATATTTAACTGCCCACCTCATGTTAACCCTTTACCCAACGTAACGGCCCAAATCGGCCAGCGCTATTCTCAAAAATCGCCAATTAATTTTCAAAATATTTTCATTTTTTGTCTCAAAAACATAGGTTATGACCCCTCGTTGGAACGAGCTCGTCGAGCTCGTTCCAACGAGGGGTCATAACCTATGTTTTTGAGACAAAAAATGAAAAAAATTAGTTATTCAAAAATTTTTTTTGCAAGTGTCGTCTGCTTTTCATGTTAGGTAAAGGGTTAAACAAAAACTATCGGGTTATTTAGCCATTGTTATGTATAAAGAATAAAGAGCACTATATAACCACCAAGAGTGCCAATCACAACTATCGTGTTCATTGGGTCATCTTAGAACGACCTTGTTATGTCAGTGATTGGTACACTTGGTGGTTATACGACGCTCTTTATTCTTCCCAAACGTCTGATTTTGCCATTCGAAGTGCACGTGTTTCTTGAACTTCTCAAAACTAATCTATTGATTGTAATAAAATACGGACAGCCTTGAGCACATGCATGTCACCAACAGACACCGATGAGCATCCCGAACAAATTGTGAACATTTTTGATGGCAAACTATCCAGAGATATGTCAATGTCGATCGGGCCTATGAAATAGGATTAAAATAATACGAAGACTTTCAATCCACTCTTCCAAGAGGTTTTTACCATCCATCGAGTAAGAAAGTAAATACAATGGCTGCCAACAAACGTTCAATCAAAGTTGGAGAGACATCACTTGTTGACACTTCTCTCATATATTCAAGAATCATTGCACTTCAGTCCTCTGGCAAAACTTTGCCAATGAAGGATATACTGAAATACGAGCTTGCACCTTTCCCGTTATCAATGTTCCTCGAATCGGGTGACTTGCGTATTGCCAAATCCAAGCCTGATCTGAAGAATAAGCTTGCATGTGCAGTAACCTCACGACAGTTACCTGTACCGCTGTGCACTGTGATCGACGGCTGTGCAGTCATGTGGGTACGACTCCGGCCCATAAACGACTTTGTGTCAACATTCTCTAATTTTATCACGACACACCTCATGAATCCGAATTTATATCTTGTCTTTGAGGGGTATTTTGACCTTAGCATCAAGTCGTCTGCCCGCACAGAACGTGGCAAATGCATGTTCAGAAAGTACAAGCAGGCACCTAAAATACCACTGCCACCAAAGCAAGTAGTTCTGTCGAATTCCACAAACAAAAAGCAACTCATAAATCTCATATGTTCACACATCGCAGAATGCGTCGGGAATGAAAGTCACTCGAATACACTAGTCATATCAAGTGAATCTTACACACCAACACTCATTAGGTCAGGCGATGTGCAAGAATTTGGTGAGTTATACACCGAATACGAAGAGGCTGATGCTACCATTTGCCAAGTCAATTACATCCAGAGATTGTGCAAAGATATTTAGCGCATTAATGTCATATCAGATGACTCGGGGGGTGTTTGTCCTCCTAACTTTCTTCTATTGGAAGAAAAATATGGGCTGCTTATCGACAATGGAAGCTGCGAGTGGGAAAAGAAAGGTCATTGACGTAGGTAAAACATGCAAGAAAAATGCCACAATTGCCCCAAAACTCATCACAGCACATGCACTATCGGGCTGTGACTCTGTCGCACAGTTGCACGGTGTGGGCAAAGAGGTATGTTGAAGAGACTGCAGGGTTATTCATTGGACGGACTTGGCAGTCATCGTGCAGATATGGGCGCTGTGTTTGTCCAAAGTACCCTCCTGATCAGTGTTTGTTATGGTTATCCGGTAACAGAAATGACCGAAGCCAGGGTCAATGTCTGGACACCCAAAACATCAAAGGCTAGATTATCTGCCCCCAAGCTAGCAAGCATTCCACCCACAAATGGGTCGTTCCACGATAATATTAAAAGGGCTCACGTTCAAGCCATGCAATGGTACTCTTGTGACTCGAGCATTTCACCAAAATCGACCCATCTGACTTTCGATGGACTACTGATGACAAATATAAGACTTTGACGCCAATAGGTATTCCCGTGTATGTACATGCTGACCCAGAACAAGTACTGAATTTTGTCAAGTGTGGTTCTTTTTCATCCAAGGTATGTTCATCCAAGAGATGCACTTGTGTCTCCTAAAACATCCCATGCACCGTTGTATGTCTTTGCAAAGGTGATTCAGACACGTGTCATAGTGAGCTAACTTTGGGGATTGTCGAGTCACACGCTGATGACGAACACGTGAAATGAACTCGGTGCAAAATGGGAGGATTTTCTCATAGTGAACTAACTTTGTGGAATGTCGAGTCACACGACAGCTCAGATGATGACGCTGATGACGAACACGTGAAATGAACTCGGTGCAAAATGGGAGGATTTTCGTGAAAGTCGTGGACACGTTAGGCGCCGTGTCTGAACTCACTGGACTGGAATAAGTTGACGATTTGTACACAATCTGTACCAGGAACGTGTTGCTACATGGTCTGACTTGATCTCCTAATTAAGTCTCCAAAATATCTCAAATCTGGATATGACAATGATTTCCTCGACAAATTGGTTGATTTTCCAGCCATTTTGGTGGCCATCTTTATACCCTCAAAGGTCAATTATCTTGAATTCCTTGGATTTAGTGTAATTTTGGGTTGATTACATTTTAGCACAATGATATACCCTATAAATAACGGTACAATAGCATAGAAATGGTTCATTCTTAATGTTCCGAAAATTCGTCCGCCATTTTGTCGGCCATTTTGAAAAAAATGCAAATAACTCAAATTCCCAAAAGTTTACGAACTAGCATCAAAAGGATTCGAATTCAGAACAAAAAGTTACCCCAGAAACACCAAAAACATTGCTTGCACACCAAATTTTTTAGGTTCGACCCAAAATCCACTGATCTGTGCCGGTCTACAAAAAGGCGTCATTTTTTCACATCAATACATTTCAACACTGACTTTTCTGGCTCGATCATGGTCATCACTGCCATTTTAGTCACTGTCATTTTAACCGGAGATCCCTTGACATGATATGATGCGGTAATACTACGACTCTTTTTTCTACTGTAACCACCAGACTGGAATAACCTTTGCGTGTTTGTGATAGTACCTTAAGGTATGATTTATATTCATTTCAGAAAACATCTATTGATTTCAGAAGCGATCTGCCTATTAGGAACACTAAGACAGTACACAACGAGGGCGGAGTACGGAGACAGGACGCAAACACCCTTGTTAGAGTTTTTCAAGTGTTTCACCAGCGCCTTAGGCGCCCGTGAAGCAATGTAAAAACTGTAACAAGGGTTGTTGATTCCTGTATACCATCCCCTTCCCGAGTTGTATTCTGTATTTAAACCACGATTAAACTGGAATCATGCAAATGAAGCTTAAATGTTTGAAGAAATTCATCACCTTCATTGGTGTGTGACACTGTTTTTTGTCCAAGCATTTCGTCACATCATAATGTCAATCTGATCCGTAACGACCAATTAGATGCGTTCTTACATTATGTTCGTACGCTATGGCCGATTCAACGCGTGGTGTATGTAGCACATTTTTCAATCCCTGTTTTGTATTGGGCATAAAGATCGGTGATTGAGACACGCCGAGCAAACATACAATCAGCCGTAAGCGCCGCGTTCCAGGGAGAATAATCGAGAAATTAGTCTAGCGAGTATCCGCCAACATCCGCAAACCCATTAGACTGAAAAGTTAAATTAGTTGACTCCCCCAAGTACATCCAGAAGACGAACAATACAAAGAGCTATATAACACACTAAATAAACAAGCCACAGAAGCCATCGGGCAGAAAAAAACACCTTGCATAATATCACAAAAGTACTAGGAAACCAGAAATCGAGAAAGCTTTCTGAAAACGTCCAAATTGTTAAACATGCACCATTCCAACGACAGAGGAGCACAGTAAACATTCGTACTCAATCCCGATGGGTCTAGGATGAAGGTGATAAATAAAAAGCACAAACGTTTGCCGACAGCCTCCGGAAAACACCCACACAGTGTGCCAATCTGCGACGATAAATTCAAGAATACAGAATAAATACCCATTGTAGACAACGGAAACCTATGCACACCATCTCTTGAACCAACAAAGATGGTGACGAGCACGACTTACTTCAAGACTTCACAGCGAATGAAGTGCAACTGCAACTAAAGAGATGCAACAACAACACACCACTAATAGAAGATGAATTTACTTATGTCACACTGAAACAAGCACCACTGAAACTGTTTGAAAGACGTGCAACCATTTTCGACCACTATCAGCACATCGGTTCCAGAAACTGGAATAGCGAAAAGGAAAAATCTGAAAAATCAGAAGCCCAATAAAGAAGAAACAGTAACAATGACCACTAATCAATAATCCTACTTGCCTGCATCAGTAAAATGTTTAAATGGACTTAAATCAACAGAATACTTTCCCATCTGGAGGCTGCTACTTCTTTCAGTAGATGACAATGCGCATCCAGAAATGAAAAAGGAATCTATCATGTCACACGACTTGCACAAGGCGTCAGCATAAGACGGGCAAAGAGACTGATAACAGCTGCTGTCCTTCTATACGCCAAAAAGGGGTTGAGACCCCTCATTGGAACGAGCTCGACGAGCTCGTTCCAACGAGAGTTCAAACTTATGTTTTTGAGACAAAAAATAAAAATATAATGAAAATTAATTGGAGATTTTTGAGAATAGCGCTGGCCGGTTTTGGACGTTACGTTGGGTAAAAGGTTAAAACTGATAATTTTATTTAGGTGTGGCAGGAAGATGATGCCCCGGTACATTATATCAAATGCATTTTTATTATTGTATTTTACTTTTTGTAAGAAAATTGTACAAATAAAAAAATATCGATCAATCATCACCACGTTATTTCCATAGGTTACCACCACGTTATTTAGCGTAATCTGCTAACTGGTTATGATGTAAGCTATTTAGTTTCAGGCCTGTTAGTGAATGATACTCTACAGTCGCCGTGAACTGGACATAATTCACGGCAGTAATATTCACGCATGCGTTTACCAGGTAATAAAAATCATCCTCAGCATATTTTTAATTAATGAAGCACCGTTTTTGATTAATATTCCTAAAAATTAATGTTTGGAATGTTATATTATTGCGTCCGTGGAAATATTGCCAACAAAAGTGGCCAGTCAACAAACCATTGCTCGTATCAAGCAATCTCCGATTTTTTCTAATTCAAAAACAAAAATTGTAAGTTTAGTAAATAATCTACTATCGTGTGTCAGATGACACAGGTTGTTTACACTGTTGAAATAACCTCAAACGCGTGTGACTAGTAGTATGTATAACTAAATTTCAGTTCAGTTACCCCTGACGGGGGCCTTTCGGTTTGAAGTCCAATGCCGTAACCACTGAGCCACCACGCCCCCCAGCCCGAAAAGTGCCCGTTGGTTGGAGTACATATATGGCAAGAAATGATAACATGAATATAACTATAGGGTGCTTTGTATCCAGGGAATTTTAGAAACAATGGGTTATCTGTGGTGTCACTGGCATGACATGAAGGGATGTCGTCTACATTATCGAAGGCGTAGTATATTTACTGGCCACAATCCACCCACTCCCACACCAAACACAGTTCTAACAACTTATATTACCCTCGTCAAGATTTGACAATTTCGAAGAGGAAATTTATGTTCATCCATCTTTTAAATTTCCTTCCGCAGGGCGGAACCCTGGATAGGTTGGATGCGTCTTTTGTATTTGTGCATCTCCACTTTTATTAACTCTGAAACCGATAATTTAAAAATATTTTAAATGAAATCTAGGCATGGCTGCTGCACAGCAGCCATGACTAGATTTGATAAAGATAATTCATGCAGATTTTAAAAAGTCTATACAATTCATGCAGATTTTAAAAAGTCTATACAATTTATAGGGGAAAAATTTACGAATCTTAATGGAAAGAGATTTTCAGTCCTGGCCAGGAATATCCGCCAGCAGAATGCAAGGAGTTAAGCTCATGTCTTTTCTCTTCGGGTCAGTCATTGAGCAGTGATGGTTGCCTACCACTTGCTGAAATGGGAAATAATACAAATCGCAGAGTTATTACGAGAGACAATATCTCTTTAATAATTTATCAAGCTCATCGACTAATCAACCTTCCCAGATGAACAATTAGCCAGCCGAGAATAGAAAATTTCCGACGTAACCACAGTAACAAGAGATATTCCCTGTTTCATGAAATTACTTTATTGCCGTGGATATTATGCTGAGAACAGAAAATGAAAAGAACTGTTATTTCGGAACAACAGCGCATTCGCTTTTGTTCTGAACGATAGATCTGACTTCATTGCACTTTAATTGTGAGACATAAAACCAGAGACGATGGAAACGATACGGAGTGGGACTCCCTCTCCAACTCCATCACTTTTTCATAAATATATTGCATGATTATACAATCAGTTTAAAATTTTGAGAGCAAACAAACATGTCAATATGCAGGCCAGCGTGCAATAGATCCCCATGTCTAGACAGGTCCAAAGATACTCTAGTCACTGTATAATGTATTTTTATCACTTAATGACAGGCACCACGAGATTTTAGTGGGCACCCCCAAAAATAATTTCTGCCTACGCCAATGTCATCCTGTAATCTATTATCTACAAATGCTACAAATGTAAACAAACAAATTTAGTTTTGGCCAAAGAAGCCCATCTTTGGTCGGTTGGACAATTTTGTTCTACTTGGGCCATCTCCCAACCAGAAGTCTTAAGTTCGGCGTAGAAGTTGATTGAATCAGGAGGTACAGACTTAACCATATTCAGAAGATGGCATGTACAAAAAACATTTGCTGATTTATCGAACCTTCAGTGTAACAAGGCGTCATCTACAATGCCTTAGCATTACAGATGGCACATTGTTCCACTTAATGGACGATATGACTGTATTGTGTGGTAATACACAAAATGACGTTATTGGACGTTTGGAGGGTCGCGCTCGTCAATGCTTGAGAATCAATGAATCGGTATTTCTCTCTGACGTTTCTTCGGCTCGCCCTGTTGAACTTCTTCCCCTCTACATTATTAAACATTTCCCTGCTACGCCCACCTTTACCATATATCGATAATCTATATATATGCCTGTGTCTGTGGACGAAGATTAATAAAATTTATAGCACAGTTGTAACTCTAACGTTTGATAAACTTTTGAGAAGATCACTCTGAGATTTTCCAAAAAATTAATCAGGCGATATTGCCCATTTTCGCGTGTCAGAACGCGTAAATACCATTATAAATACGCGGCAATATTGGCGATCGGTAGATCAAGGGTTAACAGTTGTAGTTTGAAAAACACACACCCCTCGCCAGTTTTACTACGGTTTGAACGGGAAAGTGACTCAGCAACGCTGACCAGAGGTTTCTAAATTACTGAAGATTATCTGGATTTCATCAGCTTTTTCGAGATGATTCAGCGGTCACTCGGCAATTGTGTGGTCTTTTTAAAGATCTTGTTTTACTTTTTATCTAAGACGTGGTTTCATACAGTGTGGAAACACACCCAGTTGCCGGTAGTGTGACCATAATTTTACGAAAAACGTTAACAGTTAATACGTGATTGCACGAAACACAAATAGATGATTGTACACACATAGGATCTTGTGAATTTCAATTTGGAGTCGAATCGAATCCCGAATCTCACCGTTGTACAGGCTGTAGATATTAAACCTTAACCCTTTGAACACTCGTTTCCTGGAATGGTATCGCCTTTGTGTACTACATTTTGAGTGAGATGAGTCAGCCCAATATCAATATACAGGAAGGACAAAATAATAACTGCAGTCTGCAACCGTCCGGCTGCAGACTGCAGTTAGTATTTTATCACCAATGCCCCGTCTATAGAACACCTATAATAAGACAAAAATGACACGAAATTATGCCTTTGATCAAAAAATATGTTTTGCGAGTTCAAGGGGTTAAATTTACAACTGTAAATATTGTCAGTCTCCATTCGAGTAATGTACTCAGCGGTGACTTGTCTTTTCGGACAAAGCCCATTAAAAAGCGGAATATTCCAGAACGGAATCGAAGTAGTTTCGGTTGCGGAACCTATTTGAACTTTTCTTCTTTCATCGGGTCTTCTGTACAAGAGACCTGATGATAGAAGAAGAGGTAAATATATTTATTTATTGGAGTTTAACGACACTCTCGACAGCCAGGGTCATCTCGTGCCGGACAGTCTTACGGGTGGAGGAAGCCGGAGTACCCGGAGAGAACCACCAAACAACGGCGAGCAACTGGCAGGCTCCCCAGTGTACTAACTCCACACAAACAAGGTTAGCACTGGTTGAAGACAGGCTCACCATCGATGTGCCTTACGACTTAGTACACAGCGCCACTGTGCCCCCATGTGGAAAATCGGGATTAAATGCCTAGCCCAAGAACACGATGCAGGGGATCGAACGAAAAAGAGGTGAAGAGGAGATTCCTGGTAGGATTCGAAGAACATCTCGATGAATCGAAAATTTCCGAATCAGCGCGACTCGAAACGAATCGAGTTTCGCAGGGCTCTCATCAATGCTCGAAGAAATGACACTTTGGAAAAAAAACTTGAGTAACAATGTGTTTTCAATTTTGGCCTCAAAATTTTTGTACGTCATTGGAAAGAGCTGGGAGAGCTCGTAATGTAATACTTTTTTGCATCGCACCTAAGGTATACTGGATTCAATACAGCACATAAAAACACAAAACACATATCGAAGACCTCTTGTAAACAAAACATGAGAGGTTTCGTTCCCATTTCATTGAACTGAAACTTCTGTATAAAGAGAAAGCTGTTAAAGAGGAAAAGAAATAATTAATTACCTGTGTACACGACAAGGTGCATTGAAATATAAACTGTTAAAACAAGTGTAAATTGTCATACAAAGTGCACAAAAATATAGCGTCACTTGAGTGGAACAAGGCACCATCTGCAATACTAAAGCATTGCAGATGGCGGCTTGTTCCACTGAAGAGTCGATATACAGGTAATTAATAATATAATACAAATGAAAGTGTCAGTGACACTGTAGCTCAACTTGACAAACTTGAACTTGGTAAGTTATAAATGAAATGGCAAAATTGAAGACCATTGGTACCAATGTTATTTGATGAAATTTCAACATAACAGCATTGTGCGTGCACAACATCAGAGTAATCCATGCATTTTAAATGTAAACTGTAAGACTAGCTAAAGGAAGAATGTTGATACACAAATGCAGTATGTTCAGAGGTTATTGAAAATGGCAACTTTTTCACAGAAATGAATGCTAATCAATAGCTCTCATCTAAAGGTCTTGTCTAATGAGCACATCAAGTTCAAAAACAATCCTATGATAAATGTGGCCTGTGGGCCATGTCATAGGAGAATGTTGATGCACAAATGCAATAAATTCAAAGATTGTTGCTAACAGCAACAGTTTTTGATGGAAATGAAAAAAAAATCAATAGCTCCTATCTTTGTCACCCTGCATAAGCATACAACGTTTCAAAATAACCTGATAATGAATGTGCCCTCGGAGGCATGCCACGGGAAGATGTTAATGCACAAATGCACTAAGTAGAAGGTCCATGCTTGTGGCAAGGGTTTTTTATGGAAATTCATAAATATGCCCTGCAGAAAGTGCAAAAGGGATAAGTTGCACTAAGTTCATCAAAGGTCGTTGCCAGCGACAACATTTATTGGCAGCTATAGAAGAAAATCGATAGCTCCCATCTAGAGGTAACACCAAACAAGCATGCCAAGTTTCAAACCGATCTGATCAAAAATGTGCTCTGTACGGCGTGCCAAAGGAGTATATTGATGCCTGACTAAACTAAGTTCAAAGATCGTTGCCAGCGGCAACATTTTTTGACGGACGGAAATGGAAGAAAATCGGTAGCTCCCATCTAGAGGACAAACAAGCATGCCACCTGTTGGGTGTGCCAAAGGAGAATACTGAGGTCTGACTAAACTAAGTTGTGAGAACGTTGGCCGCAGCAACATTTTGTGACGGAAATGGACGAAAATCGATAGCTCCCATTCAGAGGTCACCCCAGACAAGCATGTCAGGTTTCAAAGCAATCTGATCATAAATGTGCCCTGTAGGGTGTGCGAAATGGAAATATTGAGGTCTGACTAAACTAAGTTGTAAGAACGTTGGCGGCGGCAACATTTTATGACGGAAATGGAAGAAAATCCATAGCTCCCATATAGAGGTCACCCAAACAAGCATGCCAGGTTTCAAAGCAATCCAATCATAAATGTGCCCTGTAGGGTGTGTCAGTGGGAAATATTGAGGTCTGACTATACTAGGTTCTAAGAACGTTGGTCGCAGCAACATTTTTTGACGTAAATGGAAGAAAATCGATAGCTCACATCTAGAGGTCACTCCAAAGAAGCATGCCAGGTTTCGAAGCAATCCGATCATAAAGGTGCCCTGTTGGGTGTGCCAAAGGGAAATATTGAGGTCTGACTAAACTAAGTTCTTAGAACGTTGGCCGCGGCAAATGTTTTTGAAGGAAATGGAAGAAAACCGACAGCTCCCATCTAGAGGTCACCCCAAACAAGCATGTGAGGTTTCAAAGCAATCCTATCACAAATGTGTCCTGTAGGGTGTGCCAAAGGGAAATATTGAGGTCTGACTAAACTAAGTTTTACGAACGTTGGCCACGGCAACATGTTTTGACGGAAATTGAAGAAAATATCGATAGCTCCCATCTAGAGGTCACCCAAAACAAGCATACCAAGTTTCAAAGCGATCTGATCATAAATGCGACCTGTGAGGTGTGCCAAAGGAAATTGTGGACGGACGTACGTACGCCGACGGACGAGAAGTGATGGCAATAGCTCAGCTTGAAAAAAAAAACAAAAAAAACAAAAAAACAAAAAAAAAAACCGCAGATTTGAGTTGTTTGGTTACTGCATGATTTGGGCGGTTTAGCGTATGATTTAGTAGTCTCTTTCTGGGGGAAAACATAAATATATAAATTTCATTCTCAAAAAGTATTAAAACGGAGAAAACTTCTTTGGGCCATGCTCTCAAAATATTTTCGTTTGACGTCATCTTGACTGAAATCCAGTTATATTTAGAGGTTAATACTTGGTTAGTTTCATATCGGCCGAGATATCAGCCCGAGAGCGAACAAATAAGTACAAGATGTTCTTAGATGTGTTACAGTTTTCTGACAGTGTTATTGTTTCTCATTCTTTTCTCAAAATCCGAAGTTTTCTCTTCTCCCAGTTCAGCTATCCAAACATCCCGGCTTCCCCACTAGGTAAGCGGCGTTCGAATAGGTGAATTATCTCTCACTTCGACAAATCTACGATTTTGAATCTTAGTTTGCGTTGAATTTTCTGTACAACTCTCTTCTCTTCATCTACCTAATCGTTACGTATTGCCATCCCAACGTAACGGCCAAAACCGGCCAGCGCTATTCTCAAAAATCGCCAATTAATTTTCAAAATATTTTCATTTTTTTGTCTCAAAAACATAGGTTATGACCCCTCGTTGGAACGAGCTCGTCGAGCTCGTTCCAACGAGGGGTCATAACCTATGTTTTTGAGACAAACAATGAAAAAAATTAGTTATTCAAGAATTTTTTTTGCAAGTGTCTTTTGCTTCCCCACCATACAAAACCTCAACTTGAAGTCACCTCATTATGTCTGGTTACACAAATTTTCTTGATTGTGTTCGGAGAAAACGATGAAAGATTTCCATGTAAACAAACTGGTTGTGCCTAGTAACGCACCAAGGATAATAACACTAGCTTCATTAATATCAGCATATCAGCCCAGATCGGCGTCATATCAGCCGAGTCTGAAGTCATATTTTGAAGTCGTATCTGCAGAGTTTGATAATGAGCACTTCTGGGAAAGAAAATGACATATAATAAATAATGGCAATTATACACTAGACGCGAACTGCGCGTTCCGGGCGTCGTGATAAAATAGAAAATATCAAATTTATCAATCATCTTGTTGATACAATTTCTCCATGGTGTTATACCTTTAATTTGTGTCTCGGCGTACAGGTAACACAAACACAGAATACTGTGGCAGAGACTTTTAATAGGTGACACTTAGTTGTGCGATTTGACAACAACCCGAATGCCTTTTTCACAACACGATTAACTTTATCGCCCAGTTAAACCGAAATCAGCTTTTCAAACGCTATCTATCCATCGTTAACAAAGGCTTTGTTTCTAATCTCAGTTTGTATTTATTTGATTTTGTTACAGTGTTAAGGCAAACACATCGCGAAGGTATGCGGTGCCACAACTCTTAAATGCCCCAACTGCGGGGCTCATCAGCCCAGCAATTACCGGGGGTGTAGCCACTTCAAAAAGTTAAAACAGAGATCCAGCTTAAAGCTCTAAATGTGGGTAATATCGAGAACTCGTCCTCCCCTTATTCCACTTGTACCCTAATGGCTGGCTCTATTTTCAGCATAATGAACAAACACGTGGGCATCAGTCTTTCGGATGTATGCAAAGAGATCAGTAAAACAGCCTCTAAGTTATATAAAACTCAAATATCTCACACTCTATTAGAAGCAGCCATAAACAAAATATAATTCGGTAACAATATTACAAATAGTAAAAAAAGTAAGTACAGCTATTCCTGAACCATTCATAGATATACTAAAAATAGTCTAGTGGAACGCTCGGAACGTTAACCAGAAACATTTGCAAATGTCACATTATTTAAAAAATATGGCCATAATTGGAATTAGCGAAACATGGCTAAAACCAAACAAAAAATTTGATATATTATTAGAAGAGATCGCCCCGCCAAAAATGGTGGCGGCGTTACTCTGCTAATAGGGCAGGAGATTAAATACAAAACAATACTATGCGACCACCTCAATGCGGAAGTAATTGCAGCTGAAATTGAACTTGACCACAAACACGTGGCGGTCATTTCATATTATAAAAAAAGCCTCAAGCAACAGTACACAGTAAAGTATTTGAATTTTATACCGACAAATACAAGCACTGCATATTCTTGGATGATTTCAATTCCAAACACCAGGTATTCGGTTGTCATAAGACTGACACCAATCCATCAGTCTATGGGGACTGCCTCGCAACTCTGCGCGTGGGGAGTGTGCTCCGAAGAAACCCACCCTCGTCCCATCCATAGCAACAAGCACACAACAGTCACAATATACAATAGCGGATTCCTATCTCTCTCCAGCAATAACCTTTCTAATTGAACACTCTCAAATTTGCTTGCAACTCTCTTATCAAGAAGACGCATGGAAATAGAAGACGAAGCGAAGAGGAATTGGTACAAACTCTTTTTCTGTTAACATAAACAGGAAACCACCAAACACCAGGCCAGGATTGAAACAAGCTTGCCTGGCTGGGATGAGTGTACATTTTAAATACATAAACATTGGATTATGTGTGTATGTGTGTGTGTTTGTCCTCCCAGATGACCAAGGCTCAGCACCCACTCTCCCTTATAGGCCCATGGATGACTCCCAGCTTTCAAAAACACTAATGGTGGATTTTTCTTTCCTTTTTGTAACCGTTATAATAACATGTTGGGCCTGCTCCCAAACCAGCGACTGTTTGGGTTTCTTTTTCTTTTTTCTAAAACAACCATCAAACTTCGGTTTCAGAATTACCATAAATATGCCCACGTCTCTAAGCAAACACAAAGCAGAATTCTTGGAGTTATGCACAATTCCTAGTCATCTCCCAGTTCGAGGTTCTCAGGGATCTAAACCTACTACCCCACTGCCAATGCGCACACTCAAACCCAAATAAGATTATTGGCTCTCCCTTCCGACTCACGTGGATTCATAAGTAAATAAAGTTATAAAGCAAATAAAGTTATTCGGGTCGAAAGGGATTCCAATCCCACATCGTCCCTGTCGCCTTCGGCGCGCTGAAACTTTTCATTCATCGTTAAGACACTTTGTGTTGGGAATCTCCGCGAAAGTCACTGTTCACGTTCTGATCGGAGGCACGATTGTTCGAAGGCAAGTTCATTCCAAATATACCGGAATGTTCATTCTATTGTCAAAATTGTAAATAAACCGCTAATTTCCCCATGAAGTATCTTCAGAGTATTTATACCAAGAAACGGCTCTACCATAGTTTTATGAGACCAATGTGCAGACTGAAATATAAAATCACCGAGTAAAATTCTGATGCAACGAATCGTTGCGCCTGAATTAAGTTCAGTAATTTTCTAGTCCATATCTGTCAAACTATAGTTCACATTGTCTTTGTTCTATACTATATAGTAATAAAAACCGAGCAAACATCGTGTCGATATTGCAAAATCAGAATCAGCTGTGTATTATTCTATCGTAATGCTAGCAACGCTCGCATTGCTTCTGGTACTTAAATCTTGTTGGCAGAAGAACTGAGAGAGTGATGAGAAAAAGAGTAGAAAGCAACTTTTAGCAGATTTCGGGCCTGAACAACAACCGAGGCGAAAAAAATCTCGTCGTTACAGGCACCGATCACCTCATTGCTAAGCCAGATTATTCGGCACTTAACACGAGGGCAATGCGAACTGGTCATGTCAGACCTATGATAATGAAACTATCTGTTTTTGGACATTTAAGTGTTCCACTTGGGCTGATTTACTTGTCATGCAGTGTAGAAAAGGAACGCATAAAACGAGGGACCAGCGGTATGTTTACGCCTACACTACGTGGAGAGTGGATTGTAATTAAATCACCCACGGAGTGGAGGTATCACCCAAGCTATAACTTTCAAATTTTGTACATATCGACAAAAACACAAGCAATGTTTCAGCCAATGGACCTCCGGGTTTAACACGGAGGTCCATTGGCTGAAACTTTGCTTCTGCTGGTTATGCTTTGCAACAAATTTGCAATTATTGCTTGAGTGGATTCTCCACTCTGCAGGTGATTTAGTGATAATACACTTTCCACGTACTGTGGATTGTTCACGCATACCAACGCTTAAATGACATCATCATTCTCGTGCCACAGTCTTTTTCTGCCTCATAACCCATTGTACAAGCACCATCCCACGTTTAAAATGAAAATATCAAGCACAACGTACGGCAGGATTGGAATTTGGCATCATAAAATCAGTATATGTATCCCTGACCTCTTTGTTGAGTTCTACAAGGAGTGCTGGGCAGATACTGAAAACAAATCCATTCAAACAACGAGGAAGTGGAATGAAGTGTCTCGCTCAAGAGCTCAAGAGCACAAGAAGAACAACACCTCTACCTGCATCCCAACTCGTCACCACAATATCACAAGTTCAACGTTTTATGGTGTTTTTGGACAGCACGACAGGTGGATGAAGCGACAATACACCGGAAAGAAGCATTAAGCAGATATCAGACTCTTTAACGTACACCGGCGCGCGAGTAGGGATTGGGTCCAGATCCTATTTGTTGATGGTACCAATGCGGAAATGCCGATGCGCTCCCGTTTGAGAAATCTTGGTAAGTTAGTGTCTTGGTCACATCAAAGGTGTTAAGAGATGCAGGTCAGGACAGAGGCCTAGATACTATCGGAAGCTGGAGGGTTGACGCTCCTATCGAAAAATTCGTCAGCAAATCTAGAAAATTGTTATTGTCTGCAATTTTTATAGATTTACGGTAATTTGAAACGGATGGAGAAAATTTGCAGTTTCCAGTTAGAATCAGCCGAGTAGATTACATACATTTTCCATGTAAGGTGAGAATGCATACCCTCTCATTTACAACTAATGATAAAACCATGCAATTTCTGACAAACTTTAACGAGAAAAGCGTCGCGGCGTGCCACGCTGTTCATCGATAATTTTTGTCGGAAATTTTACCATCCCGCGCCATCATCAGCAAATCTCTTCACGCCACTGACTGAGGATCCTATATACTACCTCTCGCCACAAGCCTCAACTCAAACTACTACCGTACCATATACCGCACCACACACCTTTTAAGCTTACCCTCTACCTCGTCGGAAGCATTCGCTAATTTCTGCCAGTTACACTGAAAGTTTTAAACAAGCTCTCTATGTATCCCACTGTGTATTTCGAAACTACCGAGCAAAGATACGAAACAATTAAATAATGAGTATTTTACAACGATTTGTATGATTACACAATTTTAAAAAAAAACGGAATACACAATCTATATTTTTAATTGCTTTATAAGCCTCGGGCTCCATTTGGCCTATTCTATGCTACAGTGACTCTGAATGAACGTAACAAAGGCTAGTGCATGTTAAGATGAACTGTTCCGTTTGGATTGAAAGCGTGAAAAAAGAATCATAAATGGGAGACGATACAGTCAGGGTTGGGACAGTTTTCAAGTGTGCCCCCCCCCCCCACCCCTTCCCTCAGGAACCTCTAGTTCTAATCTGAGTCTTGGTGTCAGGGGCGTCGTGAAGATGACCAATTTGTGGCTTGTGCCAATCCCTCTTCTCCCGGTTGCTTTTCCACGTAAAGAGTTCTCATCTCCCAAACCCATTATTTCCTTCTCCAAACTATTAACCTTTTAAGCTGGTATACGGTCCGTGCTTAAAGTGTGCTTGAAGACAATAAAATGGCTTTGATGTCTAGAAAAGTGACGTATGTGAATGACAGGAAGACAGCCTCTCCAGCCATGCTATTTCCATGCGGCGTACACTAAAATTTGCTTCATTAAAATGATATTGTACTTGTGTGTGTTGGAAAACAAAGTTTCATTCATGGGGTGGTGGGGGGGGGGGGGGGGTAAACCCGATTTGTTCTGACTGTGATGGCTCATGTCTCAACTGACAAATATTCCAACTATATCATCCAGACATGTCTGCGGTGAAGGTCCCCTGATGAAGTATTTGAAATATTAGTCAGTAGGACATATAGTCAAAAACATAAGACTTCTTAAAAAACATTTAAAAATTGAATGCAATTTTTATAATCTTTATTGGAGTATGAACGTGTGGGAATGGATACAAATTATGTATGAATCCCGAAGGGATTCATACAATTTGTACCCATTCCCACACGTTCATACTCCAATAAAGATTATAAAAATTGCATTCAATTCTTACATTTACATTCCGTAACTGTTTAAACTACTTTTTACCAAACAACAAAGCAGAAAGACGGAATAAAACATGTACGAACGAACGAGGCGAAAAACCACTCTCACACAAAAGACAAAGCACACGACTCTGAGTTGAGCGCCGGTTTTCGGCATTGACCCAAATTTGTCAAATTGCCATCTTTCTCAACGAAACTTGGAATGTTCAAAACAATTTATTTAACATATCAGTAAACTATAATCACCGATCACTGCAAGAGGCGCTAAAAGTTATAAACCCGCCCAAACACCGCCCGAATTACATTCTGTCAACTGCTCTCTACCGTAAATGCGGGTCAAAGTTCAACCAAATGTATTCATTGGAAAATGAAGTACATTTGATCATGATGTTTTCATCCAGCTGACCAATGGTAATTGAGTATTTGGACCCAAAACTTATAACACCATTAACAATGTAATTATTAGTGAATAAATAAAATATACATGTAGTATAATCGTGCGGCAGCTCTTTTTATCTAATCAACACGTACCGTACCGGTACTCTAAATTGGTCATGTTGGGCCCCAACACCCTGAATCGGGTGCTAAAGACCTCCGTTTGTATGGCCGACTGTGCGTGACACAAGTCCAAGTGCCAAATCTAATCTTTTGAGAAAGTACACAATTACTAACTAGAGTGAATGATATCTTAGACTCCATTCCTGACGAAACTGTCCCGACTGGAAAAATCAATGCGATTGCTACACCCTACAAATCTCTCTCAGCAACTCCCCCACTTGGTGTTAGTACTAAACTGACTTCGAGTAGTGTCTAGACACAGCAAGAACATTATCACGATCGTGGGCATGATGATGCGTTCTTCCCAGATACCGAATGCGTCGCTTCCAAATGAATACGTTAAAATTTCCGGCCATACTTGTACAAGTAGTTTGTTTGTTAGAGAAAAGTTAGAGCAGAGGCGTCGCTAAGGAGGGTTTGTGGGTGTGACCACCCCCTCTACCCAGTAATGTTTATGTTTATCAGTCAGGAACATTTCGTCTGGACTGGAGTCCTTTTTCGTCACTTGGGTGCAACAAGGCGCCATTTGCAATGCTTAGGCTTTGCAAATGACGTCTTGCTTCACTCAATGGACGACATGTAGCTTCGTTTTCGCCAGCAATCATGTACTTTCTTATGACACTAGATTTTTACTTGGACTTATATCAAACACGGAGTCAGTCACGGAATGGATAAATAGGTTGCATGCAACAAGTCAATCGCAGAGATATATTAACTCCAGTTTCGTATCACGTAGTAGTAAGTACAGTATTGTGATGCGTGTCGGAAAAGAGAGAATTAGAGCCGAAATGTGCACTGAAAGATTAAGGCTTTCATTGAAAGAAACCCAAAATAAAACACACGAAACAGTATAAATGCATTACTTCTGAAAATAGTTTTAAGTAATATTCTTACCGAACACGATAGCTTATTGTGTGATCTGGCGGAGACTAACTAATAATAGCTGCACGTTTAATATTAGCTGTGGTCATTGACCAGCTACTAATTTAGTGGGGAAGTTGCATGCAATAGGACAAGGACATTTCTGAAGGGTAACGCCCTTCTGGTTGAACTAATTCACAGAATCCCGAGCTAGTGGCAAGAGCCCAGCGAAAGTTCGAGATTCAATTCAGTTTGGAACCTTTTCACTGATTCGATTCAATTTGAAATCATCTCAATGGGGCTGCACGTTGAAAATATTAATTGGTCTACCCCACACATTCATTCAGCAGCCACCCCACTTAAGGAAATTTTGACGTATCGTGCTTCTGGGACGGAAAAGCGACCGCTCGGGTTCAAAGGAATAAATAATCTTTCTTCAAATGGTTTGAAAATTTTATTCACAAAATATCAATAATTTGACACAGTCGTCCAAAAAGAAACGATAAGAAAACCAAGTTAATATTTTTTCGTTATTTTTCCCCGGTAGCCCGACTACTCCTTTCTAAAGAAAAAATTCATACAAATTGATTGTTACATAATTTATTATTATTAAATTATTATTACATAATACGATTAACAATGGAACAGTAGTTCAAGAGAAGAAGACGAAAACAACCGATGGCAGACAAAGATCGGTGGGATAAGATCACAACGAGATTCGCTCAGGGAACTTGAACAAAATGCTGACTAACTCTTTAAAACTGGCGATATATTGATTTTTTATTTTAAAAAACATTAATAGAGGTCTTTCGCCGTCTTTGTATGCTTGGTAATTATCTCTAAATATTTCTTGTCTAATTACTTATCAAATATCAATTTCCGGATCCCTGCAAATGGAGTTAACCCCCTTTACCTAACGCAAGAACGTGGCTAGAGGATTATGGTTGGGTATGCGCCTATAAATATCAAAATGTAATTCATCCCGCCTTGAATGAGAATTTTCCAACTATTAACCCTTTACCCAATGTAACGGTCAAAACCGGCCAGCGCTATTCTCTAAATTCGCCAGTTAATTTTTATTATTTTTTTCATTTTTTTGTCTCAAAAAATAGATTATGACCCCTCATTGGAACGAGCTCGTTCCCATGAGGGGTCATAAACTATGTTTTTTCAGACAAAAAATGGAAAAAATAGTTGTTCAAGAATTTTTTTGCAAGTGTCGTCTTCTTTTCATTTTAGGTAAAGGGTTAACTGTGAATTTCCAACTGCTGAAGAAATCAGAAAGAACCCTTTATATCATCCTTGTTCCACTCAAGGTACGGTAAGTTGACTCCAGTTTAAATCTCATGAAATGTGGCTCAAAATTCACTAAATATCTGTTAGAAACGGCCACAGTCACACATAGCATGCCACAAAATCTTCTACAGAGAACATAACATTTACACATGTTGGTGGGTTGAAACTTAAAATTTCTAACTATTCAAAATTTTGGCCGAGATTGAAAGGGAGAGGTGAGACACTCCCTCCCGCACACCCACCCCGTCGTCACGTCCCTGACCTACCGTTACGTTCATATCTTACCTGCGCTATTCTCAAAAGTTTCATTCAGACTTTATCGTTGAATTCGTTCCAGCGAGATGTCATTAGTTGCTTTTAGGGGCAAAAAGGTGTGAATTTTTAGCTATTTAAAAATAGTATTGCAGGTGTCGCCTTTTAGATGTGCTAGATAAAGGGTTAGCTCATTACAACCCGATAGATAAAGCAATAGTTAGTGAACTATAATCTTTTGGACATATTGCGTTCATGTTTTCCGATAAATATATCATTATGACCCCAAACTCACCACAAGTGCATGGATTGTTCTGGAACCCTAGGTTTGCGCAGAGACGTAGGAACTAGGCGGCAACGGGGGCATGTGCCCCACCCCAACCTTTTCCAGAAGTACTTAACAGAGGGCCGTTACGCCAACATTATCTTTACCAATATATTTTACCCCTTAATACCACCACCATCACCAGAGAATCGGGAGTGTGTGTTCACAACTGAAATAAAGTCACCTAGCAGTCATTAGATCGAAATGGGTCGCCGATGACTAGGCAAAAAACACGTTTTATAAATTGTTTTATACCATCCCAACCTCACCAAGGGTCCTTACTAACTATTTTGGAAATATTTTGTACCACCCCAGACCCACCCTCAGTGAAATAAATTTCATGTGATGTAAATTTTTCCTAGAGCCACTACTGTCTACTTTGTATACATCAAATTTTATGAAATATTTTGTACCACTCCAGACCCCGCCCCCCACCCCCCACCCCCCAGACACACCTCTTTCAGGGAAACGAATCTCATTTGATGCAAACTTTCCTTACATTACTACTGTCTACTTTGTATACAGCAAACATTTTATAAAATGTTTTGTACTACCGCAGCCCCACCCCCAGGGAAATGAATCTCATATGGTGTAAGCTTTCCTAATGTTACTGCAGTCTACTTTGTATATAGCAAATATTGTGTGAAATATTCTGTACCACCCCAGCCCTCCCCAGGGAAATGAATCCCATGTGATGTTTAACGTTTTCTAATGTCTCTACTGTCGACTCAACACAGCAAACATTTTATATTGTACTACCCGAAACCAGCCCCCCCCCCCCCCCCCTCCTTCGTGGTAATGAATTTCATGTGAGTGATGTAAACTCTCCCAATGTTATTACTGTCAACTTTGTATATAGCAAACATTTTATGAAATAATTTGTATCATCCCCCACCCCCATGCTCAATGAATGAAATCTTATGTGGTGTAAATTTGACCTAGTTCACTACTGACTATAGCTGTGTCGAGAAAACGTTCATGGAATTTTTGTACCACCCTTGTACCTCAGTGAAAGAAATGTCATACGATTTAAACATTACCAGTGGTCACTGCTGACTAATCTATATACAGCATTAGTTTCATGAAATGTTTTGTACCCCCAAATTTTTACTAAGAGTCACTACTGACTATTTTGTGGAAACAAACGCGGCAAGTTTTATGAAATATTTTGTGCCACTCCAAGCTTTAACCCTTTACCTAACATGAAAAGCAGACGACACTTGCCAAAAAAATTCTTGAATAACTAATTTTTTTCATTTTTTGTCTCAAAAACATAGGTTATGACCCCTCGTTGGAACGAGCTCGTTGAGCTCGTTCCAACGAGGGGTCATAACCTATGTTTTTGAGACAAAAAATGAAAAAATATTGAAAATTAATTGACGATTTTTGAGAATAGCGCTGGCCGGTTTTGGCCGTTACGTTGGGTAAAGGGTAACAAAGGTCACCACTGACTATTTTGTCCAATGCAACTCTAAACTTTGCCGAGGTCACTTATGATCATTTTGATTTGTACACAACAAAAGGTTTATAAATTGTTTTGTACCACCCCAACCTTTACCAAGGGTCCCTAATGACTATTTTGTAAATATTTTGCACCACCTCAGCCCCATCAACAAAACTTTATCAAATATTTGGTACCACCCGGCCCCGGCCCAGCACCCCCCCCCCCCCCCCTTTCAGGTAAACGTATCTCATGTGGTGTAAACAATTCCTACTGATACTACTGTTTACTTCGTATACAGCAAAAAAATATGAAATATTTTGTACCACCCCTGCCCCACACCCCCTCAGTGAACTGAATCCCATGTGATGTAAACTTTCCTAATGTTACTGCTGTCTACGTTTTGTTTACGGCAAAAGTCTTATGAAGATTTTGTACCACACCAACCTATACCAAGAGTCTCTACTATTTTGTAAAAAGCAAAATTTTATGAAATGTTTTGTCCTACCCCAACACCATCCTCCGTGAAAGAAATGCCCTGTAAGGTAAACCTCTCCAAGTGTCACTACTGCTTTCTTGTTTTGGGTTTTTTTCAGTATGCAGCAAAAGTTTTAAGAAATGTTTTGTACCACCCCCGCCCCCATCCTCAGTGAAAGAAATATCATGTAATGTAAAGTTGTAAACGTTGTTAAATGTCACTACTGACCATTTTGTGTAAAGCAAAAGTTTGTGGAATATCTTCAACCACAACAGTCCCATCTTCAGTGTAATAAATATCACGTCTCCAAGTACTTTGTGTGGACAATTGTCAACTGTTAAACGCGTACCCACCCCCTCCCCCCAACCCCGTCCACGTCAACTACGCGACTAATTAAAAATTAAAGTTAGGAAAAACAAGTCAACTTCCATAGCCTTATACAATTCCCTACCCATGAGTTGGTCATCTAAAACAGATCGGTGAATTAAGTTCTCAAAAACAAGAAAACATCCTTCAAATGAAATTCATCGCCTCACTTTCTAAAGATCTCTGGAATTATTTATTATCCCCGCATTTTCAAAAATGCGGGGATATAGTCGTGATCACCGTCCGTCCGTCCGTCCGACGTTTAAACTATGCTAATGTGTTCAGGTAGCAACTCCAGATGTGCATGAAGCTTTGGGAATTTTGATTTGGCCCCAGGTGGTTCCAATGGAACCACTTTTATCGTTAGAAAATCAGTTTTAATCGAAAGGCTCCTAGGGTATTTAATTCAAAACGTTTAAACTATGCTAATGTCTTCAATTAACATCTCTAGATGTGCAGGAAAGTTTCGGAATTTTGATTTTGCCCCAGGTGGTTCTAGTGGAACCACTTTTATCGTTAGAAAATCAGTTTTCATCGAAAGGCTCCTAGGGTATTTAATTCGAATCGTTAAAACTATGCTAATGTGTTCAGGTAACATCTCTAGTTGTGCATGAAGCTTTCGAAATTTTGATTTGGCCCCTGGTGGTTCAGTGGAACCACTTTTATCGTTAGAAAATCAGTTTTCATCGAAAGGCTCCTAGGATATTTAATTCGAAACGCTTAAACAATGCTAATGTGTTGAAGTAACATCTCCAGATGTACACGAAGGTGTCAAAATTTTGATTTGGCCTCAGGTGGTTCGAGTGGAACCACTTTTATCATTAGAAAATCAGTTTTCATCGAAAGGCTCTTGGGGTATTTAATTGGAAACGTTTAAACTGTGCTAATGTATTCAGGTAATATCTCTAGATGTGCATGAAGGTTTCAGAATTTTGATTTGGCCTCAGGTGGTTCCAGTGGAACCACTTTTATCACTGGAAAATCAGTTTTCTTCGAAAGGCTCCTAGGGTATTTAATTCGAAACGTTAAAACTATGCTAAGGTGTTCAGGTAACATCTCTACATGTGCATGAAGGTTTCGGAATTTTGATTTGCCCCAGGTGGTTCCAGTGGAACCACTTTTATCGTTAGAAAATCAGTTTCATCGAAAGGCTCCTAGGGTATTTAATTCGAAACTTTAAACTATGCTAATGTGTTCAGGTAACATCTCAAGAAGTGCATGAAGGTTTCGGAATTTTGATATGGCCCCAGGTGGTTCCAGTGGAACCACTTTTATCGTTAGAAAATCAGTTTTCATCGAAAGGCTCCTATGGTATTTAATTCGAAACGTTTAAACTATGCTAATGTGTTCAGGTAACATCTCTAGATGTGCATGGAGATTTCGGAATTTTGATTGGGCCCAGGTGGTTCCAGTGGAACCACTTTTGTCGTTATAAAATCAGTTTTCATCAAAAGTCTCCTAGGTATTTAATTCGAAACGCTTAAATAATGCTAAAGTGTTCAGGTAACATCTCTAGATGTGCATGAAGGTTTCGAAATTTTGATTTGGCCCTAGGTGGTTCCACTTTCATCGTTAGAAAATCAGTTTTCATCGAAAGGCTCCTAGGGTATTTAACTGGGGGGCGCGGTGGGTCAGTAGGGAGAGGTGCAGGCTGCAAGCCGAGAGGTCCTCGGTTCGAATCCCACCTGCGGCAACCGCGTTGTGTCCTTGGGCAAGACACTTCACCCCATTGCCCATGTGGGGGCACAGTGACGTCGTGTACTAAGGCGTACTGCACGTCCATGGTGCACTTGTCTTGAACCAATTCTAACCCTACTTGGTGTTAGTATGTTGGGGAGCTGACAGTTGCTCGCCGTTGCTCGGTGGTTCTCTCCGGGTACTCTGGCTTCCTCCACCCGTAAAACTGTTGCAGTCATGGTTAGCCATTGTGCAGAAATATGAGACCTTAAACCCCAATTAATAAATATAAATAAATAGGGTATTTAATTCGAAACGTTTAAACTATGCTAATGTGTTCAGGTAACATCTCTAGATGTGCATGAAGGTTTCGGAATTTTGATTTGGCCCTAGGTGGTTGCAGTGGAACCACTTTTATCGTTGGAAAATCAGTTTTCATCGAAAGGCTCCTAGGGCATTTAATTCAAAACGTTTAAACTATGCTAGTGTGTTCAGGTAGCAACTCTAGATGCGCGTGAATGTTTTGGAATTTTTATTTGGCCCCAGGTGGTTGCAGTGGAACCACTTTTATCGTTAGAAAATCAGTTTTCATCGAAAGGCTCCTAGGGTGTTTAATTCGAAACATTAAAACTATGCTAAGGTGTTCAGGTAACATGTCTAGATGTGCATGAAGGTTTCGGAATTTTGATTTGGCCCCTGGTGGTTCAGTGGAACCACTTTTATCGTTAGAAAATCAGTTTTCATCGAAAGGCTCCTAGGGTATTTAATTCGAAACGCTTAAACAATGCTAATGTGTTCAAGTAACATCTCCAGATGTACACGAAGGTGTCAAAATTTTGATTTGGCCCCAGGTGGTTCCAGTGGAACCACTTTTATCATTAGAAAATCAGTTTTCATCGAAAGGCTCTTGGGGTATTTAATTGGAAACGTTTAAACTGTGCTAATGTGTTCAGGTAATATCTCTAGATGTGCATGAAGGTTTCAGAATTTTGATTTGGCCTCAGGTGGTTCCAGTGGAACCACTTTTATCGTTAGGAAATCAGTTTTCATCGAAACGCTCCTAGGGTATTTAATTCGAAACGTTAAAACTATGCTAAGGTGTTCAGGTAACATGTCTAGATGTGCATGAAGGTTTCGGAATTTTGATTTGGCCCCAGGTGGTTCCAGTGGAGCCACTTTTATTGTTAGAAAATCAGTTTTCATCGAAAGGCTCGTAGGGTATTTAATTCAAAACGTTTAAACTATTTAAACTATACTAATGTATTCAGGTAACATCCCTAGATGTGCATGAAGGTTTTGGAATTTTGATTTGGCCCCAGGTGGTTCCAGTGGAACCACTTTTATCATTAGAAAATCAGTTTTCATCCAAAGGCTCCTAGGGTATTTAATTCGAAATGTTTAAACTATGCTAATGTGTTCAGGTAACATCTCTAGATGTGCATGAAGGTTTCGGAATTTTGATTTGGCCCAGGGGGTTCCAGTGGAACCACTTTTATCGTTATAAAATCAGTTTTCATCGAAAGGTTCCTAGGGTATTTAATTCGAAACGCTTAAACAACGCTAATGTGTTCAGGTAACATCTCTAGATGTGCATGAAGGTTTCGAAATTTTGATTTTGCCCCAGGTGGTTCCAGTGGAACCACGTTTATCATTAGAAAATCAGTTTTCATAGAAAGGCTCCTAGGGTATTTAATTCGAAACATTAAAACTATGCTAAGGTGTTCAGGTAACATATCTAGATGTGCATGAAGGTTTCGGAATTTTGATTTGGCCCCAGGTGGTTCCAGTGGAGCCACTTTTATCATTAGAAAATCAGTTTTCATCGAAAGTCTCCTAGGGTATTTAATTCGAAACGTTTAAACTATGCTAATGTGCTCATGTAACATCTCAAGATGTGCATGAATGTTTCGGAATTTTGATTTGGTCCCAGGTGGCTACAATCGAACCACTTTTATCGTTAGAAAATCAGTTTTCATCGAAAGGCTCCTAGAGTATTTAATTTGAAATGTTTAAACTTTGCTAATGTGTTCAGGTAACATCTCTAGATGTGCATGAAGGTTCGGAATTTTCATTTGGCCCAGGTGGTTCCAGTGGAACCACTTTTATCGTTAGAAAATCAGTTTTCATCGAAAGGTTTCTAGGGTATTTAATTCGAAACGCTTAAACAATGCTAATGTGTTCAGGTAACATCTCCAGATGTGCATAAAGGCTTCGAAATTTTCATTTGGTACCAGGTGGTTCCTGTGGAACCACTTTTATCATTAGAAAATCAGTTTTCATCGAAAGGCTCTTACGGTATTTAATTCGAAAATTTTAAACTATGCTAATATGTTCAGGTAACATCTGTAGATGCGCATGAAGGTTTTGGAGGTTTGATTTGGCCCCAGGTGGTTCCAATGGAACCACTTTTATCGCAAGAAAATCAGTCTTAATCGAAAGGCTCCTAGGGTATTTAATTCAAAACGTTTAAACTACGCTAATGTCTTCAATTAACATCTCTAGATGTGCGTGAAGGATTCGGAAGTTTGATGTTGCCCCAGGTGGTTCTAGTGGAACCACTTTTATTGTTAGAAAATCAGTTTTAATCGAAAGGCTCCTGGGGTATTTAATTCGAAACGTTTAAACTATGCCAATGTGTTCAGGTAACATCTCTAGATGTGCATGAAGGTTTCGGAATTTAGATTTTGCCCCCTGTGGTTCCAGTGGAACCACTTTTATCGTTAGAAAATCAGTTTTCATCGAAAGGCTCCTAGAGTATTTAATTCGAAACGTTTAAACTATACTAGTGTGTTCAGGTAGCAACACTAGATGTACGTGAAGGTTTTGGAATTTTGTGTTGGCCCCAGGTGGTTGCAGTCGAACCACTTTATCGTTAGAAAATCAGTTTTCATCGAAAGGCTCCTAGGGTATTTAATTGGAAACGCTTAAACAATGCTAATGTGTTCAGGTAACATCTCTAGATGTGCATGAAGGTTTCGAAATGTTGGTTTGGCCCCAGGTGGTTCCAGTGGAAGCACTTTTATCGATGGAAAATCAGTTTTCTTCGAAAGGCTCCTAGGGTATTTAATTCGAAACGTTTAAAGTATGCTCATGCGTTCAGGTAGCAACTCTAGATGTGCATGAAGGTTTTGGAATTTTGATTTGGCCCCAGGTGGTTCCAATGGAACCACTTTTATCGTTAGAAAATCAGAAAGGCTCCAAGGGTATTTAATTCAAAACGTTTAAACTATGCTAATGTGTTCGATTAACATCTCTAGATGTGCATAAAGGTTTCGGAATTTTGATTTGGCCCCAGGTGGTTCTAGTGGAACCACTTTTATCGTTAGAAAATCAGTTTTCATCGAAACGCTCCTAGGGTATTTAATTCGAACCGTTTAAACTATGCTATTGTGTTCAGGTAACATCTCTAGTTGTGCATGAAGGTTTCGAAATTTTGATTTGGCCCTAGGTGGTTCCAGTGGAACCACTTTTATAATTATAAAATCAGTTTTCATCGAAAGGCTCCTAGGGTATTTAATTCGAAATGCTTAAACTATGATAGTGCAGGAAGGTTTCGAAATTTTGATTTGGCCGCAGGTGGTTGCAGTGGAACCACTTTTATCGTTAGAAAATCAGTTTTCATCGAAAGGCTCCTAGGGTATTTAATTCAAAACGTTTAAACTATGCTAGTGTGTTCAGGTAGCAACTCTAGATGTGCGTGAATGTTTTGGAATTTTGATTTGGCCCCAGGTAGTTGAAGTGGAACCACTATTATCATTAGAAAATCAGTTTTCATCAAAAGGCTCCTAGGGTATTTAATTGGAAATGCTTAATCAATGCTGATGTGTTCAGGTAACATCTCTAGATGTGCATGAAGGTTTCGGAATATTGGTTTGGCCCCAGGTGGTTCCAGTGGAACCACTTTTATCATTGGAAAATCAGTTTTCTTCGAAAGGCTCCTATGGTATTTAATTCGAAAACGTTTAAACTATGCTAAAGTGTTCAGGTAGCATCACTAGATGTGTTTGAAGGTTTCGGAATTTTGATTTGGCGTCATGTGGTTCCAGTGGAACCACTTTTATCGTTAGAAAATCAGTTTTCATCGAAAGGCTCCTTGGGTATTAATTCGAAACGTTAAAACTATGCTAAGGTGTTGCTAAGGAGATGCGGGGATACACCATTGTGTTCTTTGCACACAAATAGCTCGATCTAGTTTATTTATTGGTGTTTAATATCACATACTTATGCACAATGGCTAATCATGACCGTGACAGTTTTACGGGTGGACGAAGCCGGAGTACCCGGAGAGAACGAGCAACTGTCAGCTCCTCAACATTCTAACTCTGTTCAAGCTCCGCTCGAGCAGGGTAACAGCGGTTGAAGACATGTGCACCATCGACGTGTAGTACGCCTTAGTACACGTCGTCATTGTGCCCCCATGTAGGCAACCGGGATAAAGTTCCTTGCCCAAGGACACAATGCAGGTAGTCCAGGACGGGAAATCTCTGGAATAACTTTAGTTAAATTTCTAACGCATGTGTGGCATAAAATGTTGCATCGCAACTATTAGAGTAAAACATCACGAAGTTTTATAACAAAAATGGTTAACAAAAGAATAAGGCCAGTTCATGAACAACATGGAAATGTTCACGACCTCTTTTAGCTGTCAACGCGGGACCTCGTTCTTCCAGTGGTTACGGTAAATATCAATAGTTCACAGAATGACACGCATTCTTTCAAATCAAAACTAGATCGAGTTATTTGTGTGCAAAGCACACAATGGTGTATCCCCGCATTTCCTTAGCAACACCTTAGCATGGTCTCAACGTTTCGAATTAATAACCAAGGAGCCTTTCGATGAAAACTGATTTTCTAACGATAAAAGTGGTTCCACTGGAACCACCTGGGGCAAAATCAAAATTCCAAAACCTTCATGCAGATCTAGAAATGCTACCTGAACACATTAGCATAGTTTAAACGTTTCGAATTAAATACCCTAAGAGCCTTTTGATGAAAACTGATTTTCTAACAATAAAAGTGGTTCCACTGGAACCACCTGGGGCCAAATCAAAATTCCGAAACCTTCATGCACATCTAGAGATGTTACCTGAGCACCTTAGCATAGTTTTAACGTTTGGAATTAAATACCCTAGGAGCCTTTCGATGAAAACTGATTTTCTAACGATAAAAGTGGTTCCACTGGAACCACCGGTGGCAAAATCAAAATTCCGAAACCTTCATGCACATCTAGAGATGTTACCTGAACACATTAGCATAGTTTAAACGTTTCGAATTGAATACCCTAGGAGCCTCTCGATGAAAACTGATTTTCTAACGATAAAAGTGGTTCCACTGGAACCACCGGGGGGGGGGGCCGAATCAAAATTCCGAAACCTTCATGCACATCTAGAGTTGCTACCTGAACACATTAGCATAGTTTAAGCGTTTCGAATTAAATACCCTAGGAGCCCTTCGATGAAAACTGATTTTCTAACGATAAAAGTGGTTCCACTGGAACCACCGGGGGCAAAATAAAAATTCCGAAACCTTCATGCATAACTAGAGATGTTACCTGAACACATTAGCATAGTTTAAACATTTCGAATTGAATACCCTAGGAACCTTTCGATGAAAACTGATTTTCTAACAATAAAAGTGGTTCCACTGGAACCACAGGAGGCCCAATCAAATTTCCGAAACCTTCATGCACATCTAGAGTTGCTACCTGGACACATTAGCATAGTTTAAGCGTTTTGAATTAAATACCCTAGGAGCCTTTCGATGAAAACTGATTTTCTAATGATAAAAGTGGTTCCATTGGAACCACCGGGGGATTTTCTAACGATAAACGTGGTTCCACTGGAACCACCGGGGGCAAAATCAAAATTCCGAAACCTTCATGCACATCAAGAGATGTTACCTGAACACATTAGCATAGTTTAAACGTTTTGAATTAAATACCCTAGGAGCCTTTCGATGAAAACTGATTTTCTAATGATAAAAGTGGTTCCACTGGAACCACCGGGGGGGGGGGGGGGCGAATCAAACTTCCGAAACCTTCATGCACATCTAGAGTTGCTACCTGAACACATTAGCATAGTTTAAGCATTTCGAATTAAATACCATAGGAGCCTTTCGATGAAAACTGATTTTCTAACGATAAAAGTGGTTCCACTGGAACCACCTGGGGCAAAATCAAAATACCGAAACCTTCATGCACATCTATAGATGTTACCTGAACACATTAGCATAGTTTAAACGTTTTGAATTAAATACCCTAAGAGTCTTTCGATGAAAACTGATTTTCTAATGATAAAAGTGGTTCCACTGGAACCACAGGGGGCAAAATCGAAAATCCGAAATTTGCATGCACATCTAGAGATGTTACCTGAACACATTAGCATAGTTTAAACGTTTTGAATTAAATACCCTAAGAGCCTTTCGATGAAAACTGATTTTCTAACGATAAATGTGGTTCCAGTGGAACCACAGGGGGCAAAATCGAAAATCCGAAACCTTCATGCACATCTAGAGATGTTACCTGAACACATTAGCATAGTTTCAACGTTTCGAATTGAATACCCAAGGAGCATTTTAGGGTGTGACGGACGGACGGACGGACGGACGGACGGACGGACGGACGGACGGACGGACGGAGATCACGACAATATCCCCGCATTTTTGAAAATGCGGGGATAAAAAGAAAAACAGGCGATAAACTATGACTGCATTGATCATTAATTTTGGCGGCCCACTAATCACCTAACCATTTTGTCGATTCGCCCGTCAAACATGTAAAGCCAGTTAGTGGTCCTTGCCAAAGGTCCGTTTGTGCCCAACATTATTTCTTGAATTATATGGGGATGTCCCTTTAGCGTACCAGTCCATTAGATAGCATCGACGTGAGGGCGCGATATACCAAATGAAGGATGATGTACACTGGACGCGGTGGATCTGGGAAGGGCAATATTTATCGGCATTCGCATTTTGGATACGGATTGTTGTTTGTGGTTTCGCGCAGCAGTGGAGCGGGAGGGAGGGGGTGGATGCACTGGAATAGGTATGTAAAATGGGGTGTAATTATCTGTCTGGTTGCCCGCTGTGTTCACACACTTCCACCGCTTTTTTTCTAGTTCAGAGACGAAAAATGTTGTTTACAGAATTTCTATGTTTTTTTTTCATAATAGTCTGGTTTCATAATACAAATAAGCAATTATTTTTTAAAGCCCAGTGATGGAATACCGCGCATTCCTGTCCGGTTCCACAATACTGACAAGGAATTATCTGGTAAAATCGAGTTGGAGAATACCGAGCATTCTTACCAAGTGTCATAATACTAATAAGGAATTATTTTGTAAAGTTAAGTGATGGTACAACCGTGCATCGATCGATGAAGCTGATGATAACAATCCATTCTTTGTATTTTCATGAAGCTCTGCTGAACCAGATTCATCTACTTGCCAGCCTCACTGCAATAAAACTTCAGGCCCGTGACCAATCAACAGGACACCACAATGTCCGCATTTTATACTACCTCTGTATTGCAAATTCCTTTAACCCTTTACCTAAAGTAACGTTCATATACCACAACGCTGTTTAGAAATAAACGTCGTTCAAATTTTATTATTTATTTGTTTTTGACTTTTTTTTTTTTTTGCTTTTTAAACTTACCCTGTGACCACTTATTGATCCTGTTTCAATACGATGTCAAACGCTATGTTTTGAAGGCAAAAAATGAAAAAAAAAAATCAATTATTAAAGAAAATATTTTGCAAGTGTCGTCTTCTAGTCGTGTTTGGTAACGGATTTAAATTAATTTCGTTTTTTCATATTATTTTTGGCATTTTTCAGAAATTTCTAAATATAAATAGATTGATCTGTTTGACATCAAAAGAGCAATATTAGCGGCCAAACTGTGTTTACGCTTTTGCCTAATAAATTGTCATAATTTTTTTTTACTTTTTCATTTTTAGTCCCCAAAACATAACTTATGACTCCTTAGTGAAACGAGCTCGTTGAGCTCGTTCCAATGAGGGGTTACAAGCTATGTTTTTGAGGCAAAAATGAATAAAATTTATCAATAAAAAAATTGTTTACAAGTGTCGACTATTATTGGGGTTGAATGAGAGATTAAAAGATTAACAATAATGGGAAAATACGATTCAAAATCTATGAGTCTTTAAGGCAATTTTTTGTAGTTATTTAATAAATTTTTGGAAATTTAGGTTTGCTACACGTTTCTGGTGAAGGGTTCAGGGGATAAATTGCATCCAAATTTGGGAGAATCCATTTGGATTCTCGCGATAATGGTTGCGAGAATCCAAACCTGCTATGGATGTCCCGGGATCCCATGATGCCACCATGGTTGAACCCCTGTTGTATACTGGTAACACATGTTATCCCTTTCCCCAATACAGCTTTTTAAATTTTAAACATAAACTAAATTTAAAAAATAAACAATATTTACCAATAAAACCTTATATATATGGCTGTCATTGGAACCGGCTCAATGAGCCGGTTCCAATGACAGCCGTATTTATACATTTTTATTGACAAAGTGTCAGGATATTTCAGGTCATATTAGCCTTGTATTGGTTAATTTGCTTCCGTCGTGTTAGGTAAAGGGTTAAATTGACTCAATTATTTTCACGCGACTCCTAGCAGAGGAGCAGCGAGAATCTTCATGGATTCTCGTTGGTTTTGTTGCGCGAATCTTTGCGTGAATCGAATCTCGGATTCTCGTCAAAATATGAGCTCTGGGGTTTTACAATTTGGTTCTTCCTTCTGTATGCGTTCTGTATTCCTACTGAATGAACTCTGGGATAAACCTCTCACCATATAAGAATTCAAAACACACACAGTTTCTTCGACAAATCCATTCATTTGATTTTATCTGATAAAGAAGCTTTTTACTATAACATCACTGATCACGTAAACTCAAAAATAGCTTCCATTCATACGCTTTAACTGCTTATGATGCGTAAATAAGGTCCAGGTATCCATATCAACACGTCAACTACTCTATAATGTCACAAAGTAGAATTTGTAGAAAAGAGGAATCTTAAGACAATGGTAATCGTGGTTCAAGAATTTATCGAAATGTAATTCCCGCAGCATTTATGAAAAATGCATTTATTGTTCCACGACCCATCCTGGAGATCGTGCCAAGTTTTGTACAGTGCAATGACGTTTAGCTGGTTCGTTTTTACCACAGGTGGGTACGCCAAAAGGTTCTTGATATATGAGCGACTGCGTGAGTCAATTTCGAAATTTTAATCCGCTTACTTTTTAAACAAATTTCATTTAATATTTAAGATTCGATGGTGCAATTAGAGATGTGTCACAAAGCGATTTGTTTGCATTGTGTTAAAAAATAAATTCAATTTCCCCCTAGGTAAACTGGTCCCCAATGAGTTTCCATGTACTCAGAGTTGGTACACGAGATAGACTGAATTGGGCTGAATTTTGACTCCCATATTTTGCCAACGATGCAATTAATACACAAAGGTCAAAATGAGATTTGCAGCAATATTTAACCCCAGTGATTCACTTCTCTCTGACTCAAGCCACATGGGCTTGTATTTTGAAACGCCAATGGGTCTCGACTCCTGGTGCTGACAGAAAATCGACTATATATCTGATTAGTTGGCTTTTAAGCTTGACGGAGTGATGCCTTTGACTAGCTGTACTGTTGCTTGTGGGGCAAAATATTTAAAACAAACAAAAAAAGGATAACAAATAGCTAAGAAAAACAAAACAATAGTCTCTGAGTATTCACACAGACAGTTGGTATTAAGCGGAATCGAAGAAATTCGTTTGTTCATTTTTATAATAACTGTGTATTGAGACCGTAATTACCAGAATGCAGCGTGCACAAGGGGTTCCGTATACAAAATCTGTACCTTGCAACTGCAGTATACTTGGTTATGATTTGTTTATGTTATTATTTATAGAATATTACAAGCTTTCGAAAAGCGTTTGCGAGAGGCCTTGTACATTTTGATATGTAAAAAGATTAACCCTTTACCTAACATGAAAAGCAGACGACACTTGCAAAAAAAATTCTTGAATAACTAATTTTTTTCATTTTTTGTCTCAAAAACATAGGTTATGACCCCTCGTTGGAACGAGCTCGACGAGGGGTCATAACCTATGTTTTTGAGACAAAAAATGAAAATATTTAAAAAATTAATTGGCGATTTTTGAGAATAGCGCTGGCCGGTTTTGGCCGTTACGTTGGGTAAAGAGTTAAAAAAAACCACTTTTCAAAAGTATAATTATTCTGGAACCAATTTGCTTTTATGATTTTGTGTCTGAACCACTGAGAGCAGTCCAATTGAAAGAAGACGCGGTTGTACTGTTACAGCGTACGAACCCTTTGAACCCGAAGGACCGCATTTCCGGCCCATTTCCAGCAATAATTCAACACGTATTCACCTTGAATTGATTCATGAAACCCGCTAGTCCAAACATGGCCTGAAAGTCCGTAATATAAGTTTTTGGTTTGGTATGTCCTTTCAAAGGACGTACCAAACCAAAACACGTACATTACGGACTTTCAGGCCATGTTTGGACTCGAAACTACCAGCTAAATCAGATTGCAAGACGCTATCTGTTCCGAGTATCGATCAAATCACTTCCGCGTATCAATGATTCAATGCGCTGTATACTTTGATGCATCAATTGAAGGTTGAAACGAGTGGAATTATCAGATTCTTATAAAAAGCGTATAATATAAAAGAAAATCTAGTGTTTTGAGTGGATACCGAAATTTATCTCACTTGTGACCGAGACAAATGGATAATTTTCGCTCGCGCAAGCGCTTGCAAAAAATAAACAATTGTCTCGGTCACTCACGAGATAATTTTCGGTATCTACTCAAAAATACTAGATATCCTCTATTTGTACATAACATAATGGTGATAATATATTTGGAATATACAAACAATCATAAAGAGTATTATTCTTGCAAGCGACACCAAGTAAAACAGCCACATGAAAATACAAGGCATGTGATGTACTAGGATCCGTTGTTGAACTATTGGTATTTGAAAACTAAAGGAATGTTTATGCCATAAATAGAGGATATGGAATGAGTGTTTTTCTCATATAATATTTATGAAACGAGTCTACGAATTTTCCGTTTTGGCGAGCCTCTGGCGAGCCCAAACGGAAAATTCGGACGAGTTTCATAAATATTATATGAGAAAAACACTCACTTCATATTCTATTTATCATATGACACACTCACGCACAAATCAGCCACTTCGTATGACATTTTAACCCATCACCTAACTTGAGTTGCAGACGGCACTTGGGAAAAAAAGTCCTCGTATAACTAAAATTTTTCATTTTTTGCTTCCAAAACATAGGTTATGACCCCCTCATTGGAACGAGCTCGTCCAGCTCGTTCCAATGGGGGATCATAGCCTATGTTTTGGAAGCAAAAAGATAAAATATAAAAAAAATGAATGGCGTTTTTCTTGTAGGTAAAAGATTAATACAATATAACCCACTCTAAATAGGACAGATAACGTAAATTCTCCCTACTGAAATTATGCAAATGTGACCCAGCAGTATTTTGTTCAGCCAATCAAAATGTCCAGTTTTGAAATTGACCAATGAAAGCTCCCAACTCTAATTATGCAAATTATGAAAATGTGGCCCATTTGTCTTTTGTTCGGCTAATCAAATTGTCTAGTTTTGAAATTGACGGAAGGCTTTATTTATCACTGATTAATATGAAAATAAAATATCAAATGTTTTAAAGTGAACAAAATGGACGAGTCATATGATAAAAACAAGTACCAAGTTTTGTATTTTTAATGCTGGAAATGAAAAGCGGGTGAGAAGGTAGCCCACTTGATAGTTCATGATAACCATTTGAAGAGTCGTTTTACATAAGAATACCATCAATAGATTATGCAAGTAACTCGGGGCATCTTCCGACTTACCAATCACCAGATAACCACTCTTCAGGCGTGACACACACGGGCGAAAACATATGGACGTTCGCAGAACTTTATCCAGTTTGAGTACACGATTTCATGCACAACACATAAAAAATCAGGACGGAGATTTTCAACAGTACGAATATACGTGAGTTTTAGTGTGAGTATTAATCAGATAGACAAACAGCCCATTACTTCGTCAATCATTGGATGAAACCCAGTAGTCAGGGCCAGCTAGAGGAATTTCGTGCCACAGGTAAATTCAAGCTTCTAGGCCACCAGTCTAATTCTGTAATGAACTCGGCGCTGTTATTGTCTGGAAGTAGTCCAGCCCTTACATAGTCCACATCCTATGTTTAGATTCACTAGTCTGGACTATTTCAGTTGGTCGGACAAGCGAATCTGCAGTACAGCTACAGGAATGGCCACTTTCCACGGGTGGGCAGTATTTCAATTCCAAACATTAATTATAGGAATAATCCTCAAAAATTTAATTAATGAAGCACCGGGTACAATCCGGATCTTCATTAATTAAACTTTTGCTGCTGATGATTTTATTACCTGGTAAAAGCATGTGTGAACATTGCTGCGCACACGTGGATAATGTCCAGTCCACGGCGGCTGTACTGTATGGTTTGCATTTCCGACCAACTGATATATTCTTGAAAATTAATCTAAAAAATACAGTAAACAACATTCATTTTCTTTGAATCAACGCAAGAAATGTTGCTGAATCGAGATTTGATTTGACCAATTTTTTATGACATTACCATTAGGAATGAAGACTCAACCAAAGCCGTAGTTTTATGATTACGCCGCGAAGTTCCACTAATTGCGTAAATATCTTGAGTGTTTCAAAGTGAATTAAATACTTATTGATCACAATATCTATAACTGGAGCATGAAAGAATATCTGTATATTACTGTCAGTGAAGGAACATCGCGTCACACGGAAACTCAACGAAAAGTGAGTTAACAAACAACCCATAACAGCGTTGGAATCCGTACATAATAAACTGATGGCCTGGGAGATTCAGATGAATTCTGTTACAAGCCCTTTGATGGTCTTTCGTTCGAACCTGGCTCATGTCTGAAAGAGGCGAGAGTAAGACTACGAGAGGGGTTAAGAGGGATATCCGCGACATTTGCTGTACAAGTTCAGAAAAATTTCTCGGGGTATCCACTGCTATTTATAAACTGGATTGCCGGAAAAGCGTCGCAACTCAGTCTACCCACCCCCACCCTGCACCCATCCCAAAATGGTGTCGAGTCAATCAACATGGCAACTCGTCTCATAGATGACGTTTGATGATGTGGTGGCTGTGACTGTAGTCACAGCGTGACATCTTCCTCCTTCATCAAACGGCATTGTGTTACTTGGCACTGAAAGTAGTTACACGATATAAACTTTCCAATCTCGACTCTTGTTTTGTGTGAGTAATATGTAAAATATATTGTAAATATGCAGTTTGTATTGTGCGATAAATGTACAAAGCATCAACATTATTCGGTGTACTCTTTGAAAAGCGATCGTTTATTTGAAAAACTTCGAGAAATCTTTTGTTGTTGAACATTGTTAATTTATAGCAACATCCACCCCTTCCCTTTAAGACGGCGGCGGTGAGGACACTCTTCTATGTGACCAATGAGCGTTCCAGCAATTCAGCTGTATAGAGATGAGTGGAGATGTCACGCCCTTGAAATTTTCCAAACGTACATTGCAAAAGTCGTCATTTGCACGAATTCTCACTCGAACTTACTTGGAATTGTACATAACAGATTAAGTGTCTCCGTGGAACCCTTAAATTTCGCCAGTAAATATTCAACGGGTTTTATTCCAATTCAAATGGCAAGATCTTTTGCTAGACCATGGACAGGCCCGGACATCCAGACTCTTTACGGATCCCGACTACCCTACCGCCTCACCATCAGATCCTAACTTTAGGTTCTGATCTGAAACGTTAGTTATGTTTCCTGTTTGTTTGATTTTTTGTGGGTGAAAAAACCACCCGCAGTGTTTAAATAGTAATCGACCACACACGTACTGTGTATAATTTTACACGACTTTGATTCTAATAAACTGGGAAAATGATCGTTAAACAGAGACCAAATCTTCCGAGAGTAAGTTAACATTTATGTTGACCCATCACATCGGACAGCATGCAGGGTTGTTTTGGAGCGGGGGAGCTCGTCGCCAAGGTAAATATGCTAATGTTGCGGTAAAGGATTTACGCCGTGGGCGGCCAAAAGGTCTCCTCTCCCTCCCCATCAAAGAAAAATTGTAGGAAATTTTGCAGGTTTCTAGAAAGGTTTTAGGAAATTAGTATTTATAAATATTGAAATTTAGCATTGCATAGCCTTCTTGCACTCAAGGGACGAAATACACCATCACCCATGCTATTCTGTAGGTTATGAGGCCTAAAACATAAAACAACCAAGAACATGAACTTTTGATGGCAAAGAAATAATTACAAAAATAAAATAAAAAACCGCCCGCCCACATGCAATTTCACAAAAAATGACATGAGAAACAGAAGATCTACTTTGTGGGGGCCCAATTAGTATTGTTTTTCAGATGTGTTTTGACCGAGTAATTTCGCAAGGCCGATTTTGTCCGTGTACCGATTTCATCCGCAGATGTCCGCTGATAGTGTCCGTGGGCAAACCGCAAGCCGATAACTTACGTAAAATGTGACCCGACTGTGCCTGATGACAGACTGGCGGTCGATTTCGTTCGCAAAAGATGAGTCGATTGTGTCCTGCTGGCATAATTGGCTGGTGTTGTACGGACGTAATTAGCCTGCGATCGAACATATTCAGCTTCTCGGACCTATTTGGCCCAAATGCACGTATTTCACTTTTTCGAAAACGTTTCTTTCAATTCAGGGTTCAATATTGTCCAGTAAATTAACCCGTTACCTAACGTAACGCGGATAAACGGCTAGCGTCATTCATACAAATCGCCATTCAAATTTTATTTATTTTTGCTTTGTTTGCCAGAGAAACATAGTTTGTGATCGCTCACCGGAAGGAGCTCGTTTAGATCTTCCAGGGAGGGGGGTAGATCGTTTTAGGGGGGGGGGGGGGCAAAAATGTATTTAAAAAAAAAATCTTGAAGCCGTCTTCTTTTCGTGTGAGTAATGAGAGTAGTATGTAATGTGGTTTTGAGGGAACATTTGGATGACCTCGGTGGATGACCTCGAAAGTGACGTCATGTCACGTGACCCAGTGGCGCCATGTTGTGTTGTCATGGTAACCCGCGTGAGCGGCCATCTTGTGACGTCATCTCCATAGTGATACGTAGTGTTAGTGCACATGCACAGCGCGTGTTGTTAGGGTGATACGTGTTTCCGTCGTCCATTTTGTATACTGGAGGTCGCCATCTTGGTTTCTATGGTAGCACGTGATTGCTATGTGACCTAAAGGCCTACAACAAGACAGGGGAGTGTTCGTATGGTGTGTTCGATTGAATCGGAGTATCACGAATTACCACAAACAACCCGACAATCCCTCCAAATCACCAAAATCCACTTTATTTAATATGGATTCTTCAAGTATCCTATTTAGGACCGCGAAACCGTAGATTTTAATAGTAGCACGTAGTGCTATAGCCCTGAGGGGACCCCTGGGGGTGTTTTCGATTGAATTAGAGTATATCTAATTACCCAGATAGACCCGACCATTCTTACAAACCACTAAAATCTACACCAAACCACCAAAACGGACATGTGAAGCCCCATTTTGGGCATATAAAAATAACACGTAATGCTATAGGACCGAGATATCTCCTGGGGGTATGTTCTATTTAATAGAGGTACAGGACCTGATTTTCCCAGAATCCCATGTTTAATGCCTATTGCATATGCTACTCTAACACTAACAGTCTATCCAGTCCAAACAATCTCTGGACTTTTTCGAAAATGCCTGTGGCTATGGAATCCCTTTTTCTGAAATGAGTCGTCGAGCAGTATGTGCGAGTCACTCGAACGAGCAATTGCTCGTTAGCTCATTTGCTCGATGGGCCTCGAGTCGTTCGAACAATATGTGCGAGTCTCTCGACATAAGACGGAATCCCACTTATGGAATCCCTTTTTGGAATCCCATTTGTGGAATCCCTTTTTCGACAACGCCTCTGGCTATGGAATCCCTTTTTTCTGAAATGAATCGTCGAGCAGTATGTGCGAGTCACTCGAACGAGCAATTGCTCGTTAGCTCATTTGCTCGATGGGATTCGAGTCCTTCGAGCAATATGTGCGAGTCACTCGATCGAGCAATTGCTCTAAAGCTCATTTGCTCGATCTGCTTCGAGTCATTCGAGCAATGACTTACTAGTAACTGATCGATAGCTTATTGGCTTTGGGAACGATATAGGTTTATGTTGTACACAGGGGAGATAACTCTGCATACAGATTATGGGAAATCAAGCACTGGTGATTATAAGACTTGGTCGAGAGAACCAGAGATAGTTTGGACTGGATAGACTGTTAGTGTTAGAGTGGCATATGCAATAGGCATTAAAAATGGGATTCTCGGAAAACCAGGTCCTGTACCTCTATTAAATAGAACATACCCCCAGGAGATATCTCGGTCCTATAGCATTACGTGTTATTTTTATATGCCCAAAATGGGGCTTCACATGTCCGTTTTGGTGGTTTGGTGTAGATTTTAGTGGTTTGTAACGATGGTCGGGTCTATCTGGGTAATTAGATATACTCCAATTCAATCGAAAACACCCCCAGGGGTCCCCTCGGGGCTATAGCATTACATACTACTATTAAAATCTACGGTTTCGCGGTCCTAAATAGGATACTTGAAGAATCCATATCAAATAAAGTGGATTTTGGTGATTTGGAGGGATTGTCGGGTTGTTTGTGGTAATTCGTAATACTCCGATTCAATCGAACATACCCTCCGAACATTCCCCTGTCTTGTTGTAGGCCTTTAGGTCACATAGCAATCACGTGCTACAATAGAAACCAAGATGGCGACCTCCAGTATACAAAATGGACGACAGGAACACGTATCACCCTTACAACACGCGCTGCGCATGCGCACTAACACCACGTATCACTATGGGGATGACGTCACAAGATGGCCGTTCACGCGGGTTACCATGACAACACAACATGGCGCCACTGGGTCACGTGACATGACGTCACATCCGAGGTCATCCACCGAGGTCATCCAAATGTTCCCTCAAAACCACATTACATACTACTAATGGGTTAACAAAAAACCTTCACTTAACGAATCAGTAGCATCCGTCCGCGTAATATACAAATTAAGCAGTTGAAAAAAAAAATTTAAAACAAAATAAAAAAAAAACATATCATGTGACCCCTCATTAGAACGCACTCGTTGAGCTCGTTCCAATGGAAGGGTCAAATGATATGGTTTCCTTAAAAATTTGAAATCTTCGAAAAAATAATTTTTAACCCTTTAACCAACGTAACGGCCAAAACCGGCCAGCGCTATTCAAAAAGTTCACCATTCAATTTTTATTACTTTTTCATGTTTTGTCACAAAAACATTGCTTATGACCCCTCATTGGAACGAGCTCAAGGAGCTCGTTCCAATGTATGGTCATAACCTATGTTTTTGACGCAAAAAATAAAAAAAAAACTAGTGCTTCAAGAATTTTATTTGCAAGTGTCGTCTGCTTTTCGTGTTAGGTAAAGGGTTAAAATAATAAATTTTGATATCGTGTGCATTTGGTAAAAATTTAAAAAAGCAACATGCATTGTGTTATCTTCTCTCCATAGAGATCTTTGTGAGTAGTAAGGATATGGACAAGGGATAGTATGGGAAACCCCGTTCCCGCAACGCCCAACCATCCCTCCTAGTTTACAAATTGGGAAACATCCCTGATGACCAGTTAAAAAATGACGAAATAGCAATTAAAGACATACGTGTTTTAAGTTACGATCAGTCCGAATGGTCTAATTAATTTACACTTTTTTTCTATTTTGGACAACCAGAAAAGATAAAACAATATTTTGGAAATAGTAATCGACTTTTTTTGGTTTTAAGTGAATTAAATTTTACGTGTGATATGCAGACGTGCGGTTTAAAATGTTTGTGTCATCTTAAAAGCAACAGAAATATGAACTCGATCTGGTGCTCGAACACGGAAATCTTCAAAGAATATTTCAAAGCGAAAATGAAACCATATCGCGTAACGAGAAATCATGTCATCAAATGAAATTTTATATTAAAGCGAATCCCCGAGCGGTTTGGTTGGAGACATGGAATGAACGAATCAATGTCACACAGAGACTCTCACAAACGAGAAGTACATGAAACAGTGGTGACATCTGAAATTCGCCACGCGAATACCAGTTGTTTGAGCACGGCTTTCGAATATGTCAATTTAACTACAGATGTTCGACAGGTGCTAAAGATCAAGAAAAACAGTGTATTTGAAGGTTTTTTGACAAATTATATATTTTCCCTTGATCCAGTATAAAACGGGGACAGGGTACTGAACTTGCTGCCTTGGAAGATATCTACCTGCCTCATTTAAACTCACAGAAAAACCAAACGCGTGAATTTTTAGTCGAGATATTGATGTCATCCAACAGTTTGGACATTAAGCTTTACTTTGGTACACCACTTGACCAATTAAAAACTTTTAACGCAAAAACGGGTGGAATATATCTCTGGGGCGAGTCACTTTTTTCAGTTCGGACACCACTGTACATTATATACTGCCTATGTATTGAATGTATAGTGCATATGGGGCTATGACATGAAGTGCGGAATTCAGAAGCTTATTTTATGTTTGTGTGTTCTATTTACAGCGAATGGATGGCCGTATGTTCTATTTATAGTGAATTGTGAATGGGTGGCTAAGATAAGAAACCCGGAATTCAGCAGCTTATTTTATGTCCATGTGTTCTATTTATAGTGAATGCTTGGCTGGGTGTTCTATTTATAATAGTACATTGGAGGCTATGATAAGAAGCCAGATTATTCAGTAGCTTATTGTATGTCTGCGTGTTCTATTTGTAGTGAACGAGTGGCCGTGTGCTCTATTTATAGTGAATGGTTGGCTGTATCTTCTATTTATAATGAATGGGTGGTTGTGAGTCATATTTATAGCGAATGGTTGGCTGTCTGTCCTATTTATAATGAATGGGTGGCTGGGTGTTCTATTTATAGTGAATGGGTGGCTGTGTATTCTAAGAAGTCCGGAATTCCGTAGCTTATTTTATGTTTGTTTGTTGTGTTTAGTGTGCATTGGTGGTTGTGTGTTCTATTTATAGTGAATGGGTGACTGTGTGCTCTATTTACAGTGAACGGGTGGTTACGATAAGAAGACCGGAATTGAGAAGGTCATTTTATGATTGTGTGTTCTTTTTATAGTGAATAGGTGGCTGTGATAAAAAAAAACAGAATTCAGTAGATTATATGTTTATGTGTTGTATTTAATGTGCATTGATGGCAGTGATAAGAAGTCAGGAATTCAGTAGCTTATTTTATGTTTGTGCGTTCAATTTGTAGTGAATAGGTGGCTACGAAAAGAAGCGAGGAAAACAGTACTTTATTTTATGCTGATGTGTTGTGTTTATAGTGCGTGGTTGGCCACGATAAGAAGTCAGGAATACTGTAGCTCATTTTGTGTTAATGTGGTGCATTTACCGTGTATGGGTGGCTGTGATAAGAAATTCAGAATTCATTAGCTTATTTTATGTTTATGTTATGCCTTTATTGAGCGTGGGGAGGGGGGCTTAGATAAGAAGCCCGGGAATCAGAAACTTATTTTATATCGAGGTGTTGTATTTATAGAGCATGAGTGGATGCGATTAAACGCCCGGAATTCACTAGCTTATTTTATGTTTATGTGTTGCAATTATAGTGGATGGGTGGTTGCGATACGAAACCCGGATTACAGAAGTGGGTGGAAAGCAACGAGGCCACGGTAGCAAAGGAAGAATACCAACAAGCACGAAATAAAGTAAATAAGATTAAAGACGATAATCGGAGAGTGCGAAATAGCAGTCTTATTAGGACGATAAGAAAGACAGGGGGGGGGGGGGGGGCTCGAGTTCGAACGTATTTTGGAAATGGGTGCTTAAACGTAACAAAGGAAGTAACCCACAGAGTATTAAAGTAGATGGCAGAGTTACAGACGAGCAAGATCAAATCGCATTAGAACTAGTCAAGCACTGAGAAAAGGTAAACGATAAGCGATGGGGCATGGGGCATAGGGAACCCACCGGAGTGTCCGAACCAGGTCAAGGAAAATCTATCGAACTTCGTGTGCAGCGAAATTAAAACGGAGGAGGTGCGAAAGGTTATCTCAAAATTAAGGAATGGAAAAGCGAGAGGGGTGGATGAAATTCCTAACGAGTTTATCAAAAAAGGGGGAGAGGAACTCTTGGAAAGCCTAACTGCCCTATTCAGTTTAGCCATAGAAAAACAAGAGGTCCCAAATGAGTGGAGAGAAAGCAAAGTGACATTTATTCACAAAAAGGGGGAAAAAGACGTTTTGGATAACTATCGAGGGATCTCTGTCAGTAGCAACATTGGAAACGTTTTCTGTAAAGTCCTGTATGGTAGATTAGAGGAGGTGATTGAGGAGAAGGGTTTTTTGGGAGAGATCCAGAATGGCTTCAGGAAGGGAAGGAGAGTCACTGACCATCTTTTCACGCTATCCCAAATGATAGAATCCGCGAAAGCAAAAAAGAAAAAGATGTTTATGGCCTTTTTGGATGTTAAAAATGCATACGATAGAGTATGGAGGGGGGTATGTGGCGCAAGCTTGAGGCTCTGGGCTTGGGAGGCGAGTTTGTTGGAATTATGAAAGCATTATATAAAGATGTACAGAGTGAACTTAGCCTGGGAAACATAACAACAAAACGTGTGCCTATGGAGATAGGCCTAAAACAGGAGTGTATCCTTTCGTCAATTCTGTTTGCATTGTACATCAAAGGTTTAGGAGATGAACTCCTGTATAGCGACGAGGGGGTAGCAGTTGGGGACTTGAAGATCCCAGGGCTATTTTTTGCAGACGAAATGGTGCTAGTGTCAGAAAGCGAAGAGGGGCTAGCGAAAATGCTGGGAATTGTTGGGAAATATGGGAGCAAATGGAGACTCGAACTTAATTAAAGCAAAGCACAGTTATACCTGTGGGAGGCACAGTGGACCCCACTCGAAGGTGGGGGTGTTCTGTATTCCGGAAGGTAGCAGTAAACTTCTTAGTGTAGGAGAGACAGGTGACTACGAGTATCTGGTGGTAAATATAAACATCACAGGAAGAGGCATCTACCAAAACCACACAAATAAATTGATTCTGAAGGGGAAGCGAATTCTTAGCCAAATGAAACTTATAGGGAGAAACAGTTTCAATAAGGTTTTCGTGGGGAAAACCATTTGGGAAATGGTGGGTCTGCCAAGTATAACATTCGGTACGGAAGTACCCCTAGACCAGACGGCTGTAAAGAGCTTGGAAATCCAGCAGAACGATGCAGGCCGATGGATTACGGGGTCGAGTAATGCCGCAGCACTAGAAGCAATCAGGGGTGAGCTTGGGTGGATGAGGATCAAGGACAGGATAGACCTATTGAAACTCGGTTATCTTAATTATTTGGTAAATCTCCCCGACAGCCGATGGTGTAAAGTAATGTTCCTGAGAATTTTCAACTCAAATATCAAGACGGGGTGGATGGTCCAAATGAGGGAGCTTGTAGAGAACTACTCATTGGAGATCTCGGACCTAGACGTTGGGGCAAACCGAGGTAAAAAAAAATCGTCAGAGAAAGGGTCATGGAGGATGGTAACCGTAATTGGCGAGAAGGGGGTCAAATCAAAGAGGTCTTTGGGTGGACTGCGTGAGAAAGAGAAGCCTGGTTTGGAAGAGTACCTTGATGGCACCTTTGGGAGTCACTTTTGTTCAAGCTGAGGTCGCGGTCCCTGGAGCAGAGGAAAGAAATTGGGAAAAACAGTGAAAAGGAGTGCCAGGTGTGTAATTTGGGCGTGGTGGAGACCCTGGAACACTTTCTTCTAGAATGCCCAAAATACCAGTCTAAAAGAATAAGATTTACTGGGAGTATAATGAGGAAGTGGGATGGGAGAATGAAAGACATGTGGTTAGTGGGAGACTCAAAGGAGAGGGTTAATATGCTAATCGGAGATATTGGGAAGAATGGGGCAAGAGGTGTCATCAAGCAATTCGTCTCCGAGTGTTGGGAGGAGAGAAAAAGCGTGGGAATAGGGAGGCAGTTGGGAGTACAGGGGTAACCAAGGCTTTCTCATCCGAGAACCGCGACAAATCAGCGGCCGGCCAAAGTGTTATTATTATAGTAGCTTATTTTATGTTCATGTGTTCTGTTCACAGTGAATGCGTGGCTGGGTGTTCTATTTATAGTGTATGGGAGGCCATGATAAGAAGCCAGGTGTTCAGCAGCTTATTGTATGCCTGTGTGTTCTATTTGCAGTGAATGGGTGGCAGTGCTCTCTATTTTTAGGGAATGGTTGGCCGTGTCTTCTATTTACCCAACGTGACGGCCAAAACCGGCCAGCGCTATTCTAAAAAATCGCCAATTAATTTTCATTATTTTTTCATTTTTTGTCTCAAAAACAAAGGATATAACCCCTCGTTGTAACGAGCTCGTTCCAACGAGGGGTCATAATCTATGTTTTTGAGACAAAAAATGAAAAAAAGTAGCTATTCAAGAATTTTTTTTCCAAGTGTCGTCAGCTTTTCATGTTAGGTAAAGGGTTAAAAGTGCTTGGTGGCTGCGGTAGGAAGCTCGGAATGCAGTAGCTTATTTTATGTTTATGTATTGTATTTATAGTGGATGGGGGGCTGCGATATGAAGAACGGATTACAGTGGCTTACTTTATGTTCATGTGGTGTATTTATAGTGCATGAGTGGTTGCGTTAGAAAGCTCGGAATGCAGTTGCTTAGATTATGTTTATGTGTTGTATTTATAGTGCACAGGTGGATGCGATATGAAACCTGGAATTCAGCAGCTTATTTTATGTTTGTGTGGTGTATTTATAGAGTAGGGTAGCGGCGATAAAAATCCCTGAATTGGGGAGCTTATTTCATGTTTATGTTTTGCATTAATATAAAGTACATGGGTGGCTGCGATAGGAAGCACGGAATATAGTAGCTTATTTTATGTTTGTGTGCGTGTTTATAATGCAAGGGGTGACTGCCATAAGAAGCCCGGGGTTCAATAGCTTATTTTATGCTTATGTGTTGCATTTTTAATGCAAAGGGTGACTGCCTTAAGAAACCCGGAGTCCACGGAGTCCAGTAGCTTATGTGTTGTATTTGTAGTTCATGGATGGCTGTGATAAGACGCGCGGAATAGTAGCCAACTTTATGTTTATGTGTTGTATTTATAGTGCAGTAGTGGTGGCTGCGATAAGGTGCCCGAAATACATTAGCTTATTTTATGTTTGTATGCGATATTTATAGTGCATAGGTGGCTGTGTATTCTATTTATAGAGAATGGGTGGCTACGATAAGAGGTAAGGAATTCAGTAGCTTATTTTATGTTTATGTTTTGCATTTATAGTACATGGGTGGCTATGATAAAACACCTGGAATACAGTAGCTTATTTCATCTTGATGGTTTGTATTTATAGTTACAGTGCAAGGGTGACTTCGATAATAAGCCCGGAATTTAATTTAGTAGCTTATTTTATGTGGATGTGTTGTACGTACTCCGTTTGTATGTGACTACGATAAAATGCCAGGAATAGTAGCTTATTTTATGTTTGTGTGTTGAATTTATACTACATGGGTGGCCGCGGTATGACTCCCAGAATACAGTATTTTTGTTTTATGTTTGTGTGTTGCATTTTTATAGTATGGGTAACCGCGATAAGAAGCCCGGTGTTCGGTAGCTTCTTTTATGCTTATGTTTTGTATTTATATATAGTACACGGGCTGCTCAGAAAGCAAGCCCGTAGTACACTTGATTATTTAATATCTATGTGTATTTATAGGGCGAAAGGTGGCTACGATAAGAAGCCAGGAATTCAATAGCTTATTGTATGTCGATGTGCTGAATTTATAGTGCAAATGGTGGCTGCGATAAGAAGTACGGAATTCAATAGCTCATTGTATGTTGATGTGTTATATTTATGGTGCAAAGGGTGGCTGTCATAAGAAGCCAGAAATTCAGTAGGTTATTTTATGGTTATGTGTTATGCAGCAAGGGTGGCTGCGATAAGAAGCCAGGAATTCATAAGCTTGTTTTATGTTTATATTTTGCATTTATAGTGCATGGGTGGCTGTGAGAAAATACCCGGAATTCACTGGCTTATTTTATGTTTATGTTTCGTAAATATATTGCATATGTGGTTACGATATGAATCCCGGAATACAGCAGCTTGCTTTATGTTTGTGGATTGTATGTATAGAGTACGGGTGATCGTGATAACATCACGGTAATATAGTGTCGTATTTTATGTTAATATGTTGTATTTATAGTGCATGGGTGGCTGTGATAAGAAACCTGGAATTCATACGCCTGTTTTATGAAATGTTTTGCAAAAAATAGTACATGGGTGGCTGCAGAAAGAAGCCTGTAATGCAGTAACATATTTTATGCTGATGTATTGTAATATCCTGTTGGAAAGGCAGGACTTAGCCCTTTACCTAACATAGCGTCCAAAAAATGGCCAGACAATTAAGCAGAATAGGCCAACCACAGCCTAAAATATCTCGGAAGTTTCTCAATAAAACCATACAAATATGGATACCATTAGAACCAGCTTGTCCAGCTGGTTCTAATGATATCCATATTTGTACGATTTTATTCAAAATTTGTGAAATTTGTTTTCGAAAAATGTGAAATTTAATTTATTTTTAAACATACTGTGCTAGGTAAAGGGTTACAATTAACGCGGGAATCAGAATCGACTCTCTTAAATGATTCTCGCACGAAAATTAATAAGAATTATCTTTGATTCTTACAAAATGTTCATTTGCTTCTTGTCATAGATTCTGAAAGCGTCTTTAAAAGCCTGGAAAATTCTTTCTGTTTTCTGCTCCATCATATGAAGGTAACACTTGGTGCTGTTTTGTGAAATTTTGGCTCCCTATGCAGATTAGAGACATAGGTGACTAGTTTTCGTACACAGGGGGACCCATTTCTATATTTTGTCCCAAGATTTGAGTTTGTCTAGTCGAACACACCTTCATCGTGACGAATCTTATCTTCTCGATTTAGAAAGCATAAGCATACTGCCCGCCATTCCTTCTGTCAATGAAACTATACAGTGTGAATGAATTTCTTCAAGATATCATATGCATGAGAACCCAGTTGTTCGACATTATAAGTAGAGATACACCAGATTTTATAAAAAGCCAGTAAATGTCAGCAATTTAAACTCATTATGAAGAATGACAGTCCGACGCTCATTAATCCCATCTGTAACATGACCCTGCTGTTCTTCAGGGAAAGAGACGCATTAATTGCCAAAGACACAAGCTAGGCTATTTGCCTTTCCTTTAGTCTCTGTTCATCTTTCCATCAACTATTGTATATATTTTACAATTCATATTGTATGTTATTTATGCAATCAGCCTCACTGTAGGTGTGATATTGCTTCAATAAACTATCGATCTATCTATGGAACTCCCGACAAATCTAAGCGCGCAGCAAACCGACTCGGAGCAGTTACCATTATATACCCCCTCCCCTAAATATTGTCCTGTGAGTGCAACAAGGCGTTATCTGCAATCCGAAAGCAATGCGGAGGGCGCCTTGTTGCCGCAAGGGACGATATATACATACAACGTTCGACGTTTTATATATGGATACCATCCTTTTCAAGGTCACCGGAAGGATATACGAGCAAGGGAAGGGCAGAGAATAAAAATGGGCACTCATTCGACTCTGGGTATGGATCAACTGGTCGAGTTTGTTCATAAGTCTTCGCCTTGTTACAATTGGTGGGAGAGTACCTATAGGCACTCCCACATCAACTGTAACAAAGAAAATCCATACAAACTAAATAGATTCACAGATAATATGAACGTCCTCCACTGAGTTTGAAGCATTTGAGTTGCAGCACCCGCACTTTAGAGTAAAGCCCAAATATGGGCTTCCACCACTCAACCAGCTAAGACCGGGAGTTTTCAACATAGCATGAATTGTAATGTGACATCAGGCCTATATTTTCAAAGCTTTAAAACTAACACCGCCGATTATTTAGCTTCCTCGTTTGGTGATTGACGACCAACTTCCGGCATTATTCCTGATACACCCGTCATTGGCAATGGCACGCGTAAAATACGTTAGAAACGAATACTCGAGAATGTCCTTACTGTTCTCGGAAAGTAAACTGTTTTCCACTGATGCACCTCAGCCGACAATGGCACACACTGCCCCCCTCAAACAGCCTCAGGGTCCAGAGGAAGCTGCTCCGCTGCCATTCGGCGCCCTTTATCCTTCCAGAAGAGTCAACAGAAGTAAACCAAGACTAATTGAAGGAAACTTTGGCTCAGTTTGTCACATGTTCATTAATGGAGGCGAGCGAACAATCGGCTTCTCTGTTTCCTTTAAGACAAGACATAGATCGGCCAAATGATCGTTCGCGCAATTTATACAGGTCTTATGTACCGCTTTATATGCAGGACTGTCCATGTTCTGCTTACGTAATATTTATTTTCTGTAAACATTGTCCATGGATGCCAACCCAAATAACAAGGTGAAAGCAGTCGCGTTTATATTAAAAGTGAAAATAACACCTATTTCCACGTATGAAGATACATTTTGTCTCTCGCGTTGTTTTATTTCATTGAAATTTATTCTGGAACAAAGTATGGAATAATTAGAGGTTATTACCTGGTTAGTTTCATATCGGTCAAGATATCAGCCTGAGGTAACATCATATCAGCCTGGGACTGAAGGTATGAAGTTACCGTGGGCTGATATCGCAAGTAATTACCAAGTAATAGTATTTTTATTTATTAAACCAAAACAAATATTTATAAATTGTTCTCAGATCTGTTACAGTTTTTCGACAGTGTTATTACTTCTCATTCTTTTCATCAAGTCCGAACTTTCCTCTTCTCCGAGTCAGCTATCCGAACCCCATTGAGGAAACGGCGACGTTCGGATAGCTGAACTATCTCTACTCTTACTTAATCTTAATCTGGAATCTTAGTCTGCGTTGAATTTTGGATTCAGCCCTCTTCTTTTTCACTTCATCCACCTAATTCTTTCTGATTGTCATCATTAATTGCTCACCATACAAAAACTACTCACGTTTGCCAGGTAACGCCAATTTTCCCGGTTACGTTCGACGAATAACGGTGGACTATTTCGCCGTAAACAAATTGGTTCCTCCTAGTAACGCATCAAAGGGGCAACACTAGCTTGGTTTGTATCAGCCTAGATCGATGTTATATCAGCCGAGTTTGAAGTTATATCAGTCGAGCTTGATAATGTGCAATTTTGAGAAAAAAACGTATCAAATAAATAAACTCTCATATCTTGCATTTTATTATATGTTGACTTATAAGATAGCGGGAAATGTCTAACGAATATGTTTCGATATCTAACGTCATAGTTGGTATTAAAGATTTTTTATTTGATATGATTTTGCACCCACAATTACCCATTATCAAACCCGGCTGATATGACATCGATCTCGGCCGATATGAACAAAGCCAGAGTTGCTCCCTTTCATTACTAGGAGCAAACAAATTGTTTCCATGGAAATCGTTCACATCTACTCGTCGAACACAACCAGAAAAATTGGCGTTACCAGACATAATGGGGGTAGTTTGAAGCTGCGTTTCTGAATGCTGACGAAACAGTGATTGCAGTAAGCAGAGACTGGGTGGGAGAGAGAAGTGAGAAGACAATTGTACAGAAAATCCAACTCAAACTGAGATAAAGAGTCTTCAGCGTAGACTCGTTGAAGTTGGAGAATAGGAAATATCGGACTTTGTGAAAAGAATAAGAAAAATATAACACTGTCAGAAAAATTGTTACCGATCGGAGAACATTTGGTAATAATTTGTGTGGTTCAATACAGTACAGTACAGTCTTCGTGGACTGGACATAATCCACGTGTGAGCAGTGATGTCCACGCATGCGTTTACCGGGTAATAAAAATCATCGTCAGCAAAATTTTGAACCCGGTGCTTCATTAATTAATTTTTTGATGATTATTCATAATTAATGTTTGGAATCTTATGTGACTACGTCCGTGGTAATATTGCCCACCCGTGGAATGCGGCCAGTCTACGGCGGCTGTACTGTATAAGCCTTTGGTACCTTTCAGCCGCTCGTGAAAACTTAGAATTCCTTACATTCACTGTTTAGATAATTTTGGAACCTAATGAAAAAAATAATCAAGAAGAAATATTTGTCAAATTCTTAGGAATTTTTGTGGATGAAAATCAGAACTTCAGGCACCATCTTTTGGTTGTCTGTTCCAAAATTGCTAGGGCTATTTATGCCATAAATAGACTGAAAAGAATTCTGCCACAAAAATGCTTTAGAACATAATATTATTCTTTAATCCACAGTCACATGCTGTACGGTATCCAAATCTGGGGGCACTCACCCTCCATAAGAGCGCTCATAAAACTGCAAATGAAAGCCATCCGAATCATATCCAACACAAAATTCAATGCACACACACCGACCCACTATTTAGAAACCACCGTATCTTAAAATTCACAGACTTGTATAAACTTCACGTTTATATGTTACCTGGAAGTTTTGAGAATTGCTTTAAAATATATCTAAACCCTTACGGTATGGACACCAGACAGTCGGGTAAAATGCGCACAAAAAAACCGAGGACCCAGTTCTCTGCTAACCTCTGCTAACCTTCCCAAACATACTTTCCCTCGGTCGTAGAACAATATTGAACCATCCGTTCAAAATAATTCAAGATTACTATCCAAAAAGACTATAACTGAACAATTTCTAAGTTCATATTCACTACATGTTAACTGTAACAATCCAGTATGCCCCGATTGTAGGTCGTAGCTCTGTTTACCTCATCGCCACCTCTCTATTCAACTCAATCATCATCACATCGCCCCCTGAGTTCCAATGTGTCCTATGTGCCTGCTGGCACATGAAGCACATTGGAACTCAGTGGACGACATGCTAGAAAACAAAGAAGAGATTTCTCACATGACAGAAAGAACCAGTCTAACAGTCTAATGGTTCACCACTAAATCATCTTTTGTTTGCCGATGACTTAGTCCTTTTTTGGATACTCCACGTGGACTCCAAAACGCACTAAACAAATTTACCGAATACTGCGATGAAAATAAACTTATCGTTATTGTTGATAAAACAAAGATCATCCTATTCAATTCTCGAAAAAAAGACTAATCTTCCTAAATTCCAGATCGGCACACAAACAATCGACTATACTCCCGAATATACGTACCTTGGACTTGTTTTCTCATCCAACGGTAAATTACAAATCGCCCAAAGGGAGCTTAGGCTGAAGGGGTTAAAGGTCTTACATAGCTTATTTAATACCTTTCAGAAGAATTGGACGCCCTTTATTGGTATCTTGTTAAAATTGTTCGATTCTCTAATAAAACCCATCTTTATGTATGGACGGGTACAACTTCAATTCTACAAGTCTATACTTGTCGTAAACAGTAAATCATCCAACCATGCAGTTAGAGCTGAACTTGGACAATATCCATCATATATTATGTATTGTCGCAAAGATGCAACTTGTAAAAATTATGTCAACATTATTTCAATCTCCGTCATCTAAATTATTACTGGATGCTCGGTTAGAAGCCGAAAAATATTTACAGCCAGATTCTATGTGGCTGAAATATCGGGAAGTTCTTGCTAAACACAACCCACTCTTCCATCCACATGACTTTAATAAAATTAAAGAGAAACTACAAAACCTTCACCGCGACGCCTTTTATAATAATATTCATGATGATAATAAGAAAAAGGGATTAAATAAACTGAGAACGTTTTGACAATTCAAAAAATACACCCTAGAAACGTATTTGACAAACACTGCATCGAGCGAAGCAAAAATTATATTTACTCGATTACGTATCAGTAATCATTGTTTAATGATCGAAAAGGGCAGACATGTGCAGCCTTCGACTCCCGTAGACGAAAGATTCTGCAGATCATGTGACTCGGGAGCGGTCGAAACTGAACTACATTTCGTGATGGAATGTGCAGAATATGGGTTTATCCGGAATAACGTTAGTAGTAGGACATGTACCCGGAGGGCCCCCATTGGGGGATCTCATATGTGACGTCATAGTCACGTGACCCAGTGACGTCATGTTGTGTTGGCATGGTAACCCGCGTGAGCGGCCATCTTGTGACGTCATCTCCATAGTGATACGTGGTGTGAGTGCGCATGCACAGCGCGTGTTGTTAGGGTGATGCGTGTTTCCGTCATCCATTTTGTATACTGGAGGCCGCCATCTTGGTTTCTATGGTAGCACGTGGTTGCTATGTGACCCAAAACCTTCTAACAAGACAGGGGTATATTCGGAGGATGTGTTCCTTTGTACAGGAGTAATTTCCCTATTCGTAGAATTACCCAAATAAACCCGACAATCCCTCCAAATCACCGAAAACGACTTTTTTAACTATGGATTCCCCATTTTATCGGTGTAGCACGTAGAGCTATAGTACCAAGGGGGTACCAGGGGTGTGTTCCTTTGTAGAAGAGTAATTTTCCCCAGAATTCTCGTTTAATTACCCAAATAAACCCGAACAAGTTGTACTATTTCGAATTCTTTCAGAATTCTCTGCTTCTATCTATATATGCAATAGTTTTCGCCTATCTGGCCATGTTCCTCTGTTCTAGAGTATACTCCAGTAGTGTAGAAGAGCCTATCAACTAGAACAGCTTTGCTTATAAAAACTATATTTAGCTATTCTGGTCTGTTCTTGTTAGTTCTGGCCCTATTCCACGTACTCTTGTTGTTTCATTTATCTAGATCATTTATAAAACTAACCAATCAGATTGCTTGATTTCCCGTAATCTGTATGCATAATTATCTCCCTTGTGTATAACAAAAGCATTTCCAAACCCAATAAGCTATCGAGCAGTTACTAGTAAGTCAATGCTCGAACGACTCGAAGCAAATCGAGCAAATGAGCCTTAGAGCAATGCTCGGGCGAGTGACTCGCACATACTGCTCGAACGACTCGAAGTCCGTCGAGCAAATGAGCTATCGAGTAATTGCTCGTTCGAGTGACTCCCCGAACGACTCTTCGACTCATTTCAGAAAAAAGGGATTCCACAAATGGGATTCCAAAAAGGGATTCCGTAAGTAGGGCTTTTTCCCAAATAAGCCAAAGAGCCAAGAGAGGAATTGCTCCATGAGCAATTGCTCGAACGACTCGAAGCTCATCGAGCAAATGAGCCTTAGAGCAATTGCTCGACCGAGTGACTCGACATACTGCTCGAACTACTCGAATCCCATCGAGCAAATGAGCTAATGAGCAATTGCTCGTTCGAGTGACTCCTCGAATGACTCTTAGACTCATTTCAGAAAAAAGGGATTCTAAAAAAGGGATTGCAGAAGTAGGGCTTTTTCCCAAATAAGCCAAAGAGGCAAGAGAGTAATTGCTCCATGAGCAATTGCTCGAACGACTCGAAGCTCGTCGCGCAAATGAGCCTTAGAGCAATTGCTCGATCGAGTGACTCGCACATACTGCTCGAACGACTCGAAGTTCATCGAGCAAATGAGCTAACGAGTAATTGCTCATTCGAGTGACTCCTCGAACGACTCTTAGACTCATTTCAGAAAAAGGGAGTCCATACCCACAGGTATTTTCCAAATAGGGATTCTTAAAAAGGGATTCCATAATTGAGATTCCTATCCAATACCATACAATTTGGATAGATGGAAGCAGAGAAATCTGAAAGAATTCGAAATAGTACAACTTGTTCGGGTTTATTTGGGTAATTAAACGAGGATTCTGGGGAAAAATACCCTTCTACAAAGGAACACACCCCGGTACCCCCTTGGTACTATAGCACTACGTGCTACACCGATCAAATGGGGAATCCATAGTAAATAAAGTCGGTGATTTGGGGGGGGGGGGTTGTCGGGTTTATTTGGGTAATTCTACGAATCGTGAAATTACTCCTGTACAAAGGAACACATCCTCCGAATATACCCCTGTCTTGTTAGGTTTTGGGTCACATAGCAACCACGTGCTACCATAGAAACCAAGATGGCGGCCTCCAGTATACAAAATGGACGACGGAAACACGTATCACCCTAACAACACGCGCTGTGCATGCGCACTCACACCACGTATCACTATGGAGATGACGTCACAAGATGGCCGCTCACGCGGATTACCATGTCAACACAACATGACGTCACTGGCAGTCCTTGACTATGACGTCACATATGAGATCCCCCATGAGATCCCCCCAATGGGGGCCCTCCGGGTACATGTCCTACCACTAACGTTTTCTCACAGATTAGAGCTTGAAAATCAGAACTTTTCTGTGATGAAGGCAGAGGAAAAATTCATATTCGTGATGGAAAATAATGATCTCAGGCTGTGTGACGTCATCTGTAATATGATCCAGCTTATCTTTAAACGACGAGAGCTGAAGCTCCATCAGCATTAATGGTTGCCGATAATGGCTAATTAGGCTTTCTCAAACCCAGTTTGGGAAAGACTCTTGTTATTCTTCTTTTTCAAAATTTTTCTTCTCTATATTTTTTTTCTTCTTTTTATTCTTTTTGGCTTTCCCGAACCCAATTTGGGAAAGACTCCTGTTATTCTTTTTCAAAATTTTTCTTCTCTATTTTTTAAAAACTTTTTTTCCTTCTCGAATTTTGTCTGTTGAATTGCTCAAAAACAAGCTGTACGATCTTAACCAAATTTGGCACACTTATGTAATGTCATAAAATCTAGTGAAATGCGGTATCGTCATGTCTGTGAAAACGCGTATTTTCAAAATATTCTGCCAACACCGTCAAAATTTCACCATTTTTCAAATGTCTCAAAATTGTTTACAGTTATTTAGCTCAAATTTTCCACACATTTAGAGCATAATATACCACAAATACCACTCAAATCTTTCAACTTTAACCCCCATTGGCCAAAAATGACATGAATATAGATTTTGTCGTCAAAATTGACCAACTTCAAGAGCAAATTTCTCTAATTACAAGGTCGTTGTATCAATTATTTTGGTATGGATAGATGCAACAATGATTGCGAAAGAAAGTTACTGGTTACTTTTTAATCTCAGATTTTAACTTCAAGCACAATGAGGGTGGAAATAAGAGTACCGTTTGAAAATGCCAAAATTAGCCAACTTTGTTTGCGTTTTTCTATCATTTTGGAAAGGGTTAATTTCAAACACTTTGCATGTACGTATTCACAATTGACTACCAAAGATATATGCTGTTGTAAGTTAGGTTGTAAAGTTTAACCCTATCCCATTCTGGGTGCATAAAAGGAGGTACCCTAAAAAAATCCAATTTTTGCAGCATTTGGTTAGTTTAGGTGACAATTTACTCCATTTTTAATTGATTGAACTCTGAATGTTTCCATAGCTGCATGCAGCAGTCACAGTATGACAAATGTTGTTCTATATGTTATTATTAAAAGTTTAGTCCTTGGCAGATTTGAGCCTTCCTATAAGGGTACTGTCGGAATAGTTGTTATTTTCGCCAAAATTCACATGCAATGTCTCAGCACTGGAGCCATATTTTCTCAAAACGTTTCCCGTGAGAAGATAGGACATTCATCCAAGAACAATTTTGCTGTTATATGTTTTATTCCAAGTTTTAACCCTCACCCAATTGTCGTGCCTTGACTTGGAGTACCCTCAACTTGTACATGTTCATTAAAATACCAAGATTCAAGATTCCGCCACGTCTCTTATCAGACACTCATTCTGTGCTTGATCTTCACACATTTAGAGCATAATATGATACACTAAAATCACCACACAAATATCTTGATATTAACCCCTATTGGCCACAAGTGATAGTAATATAGCATTTATCTTCGAGATTGACTAAATTCAAGCGCTAATTTCTCTAATTGCAATCTTGTTGTAACAATTATTTTTGTATACATAGATGCAACAATGCTTGCAGAAGAGAGTTACTGTTTAGTTTTTAATCTCATCTTTAACCCTCAGGCACATTGGGGGTAAGATTTCCATTCGTAAATGCTAAAATTAGCTAACTTCGGTTACATTTTACTGTCATTTTGGAATGAGTTAATTGTAGATACTTCGCTTTGCTATAGGTAGAGATGCTTAATGAACAAATCCGCTGCTGCAAGTTATGCTTTGGAGCTTAACCCAACATATGCTTTGGCCACGTAAAGAATAATATTCGATTGACAAAAATTGATTTTCTGTGAATTTTGCAAACATCTGTACTCATTTCCTCTAATTGCAAGGTTGTTTTAACAACTATTTTGGTATGGATAGATGTAACAATGATTGTAGAAGAAAGTTACTGTTTACTTTTTAATCTCAAGATTTAACCCCCAAGCAAAATGAGGGCGTGAATAAGAGAACTGTGAGAGAATGCCAAAAATAGCCAACTTTAGATGCTTTTTGTCTATCATTTTGGAAATGGATAATTTCAAGCACTTTGTTTTGCTGTATGTAGTCTGCATTTTCACATTGGAAAGTTGGGAAAGCCCGTAATTTGTCTAACACATTACAATTCTCTAGTTTTTATTTTTTTTTTTCCTCCTCGAATTTTGTCTCTTGAACTGCTCAAAAACAAGCTGAACGATTTTAACCAAATTTGGCATACTTCTGTAATGTCATAAAATCTAGTGAAATGCAGTGTCGTCGTGTCTGTGAAAACGCGTATTTTCAAAATATTCTGCCAAAACTATCGAAATTTCACCATTTTTCGAATGACTCAAAATTGTTTACAGTTATTTAGCTCAAATTTTCCACACATTTAAAGCATAATATGATACATCACAATCACCACTAAAATCTTTCAACATTAACTTCCATTGGCCATCTAGATTTGTTCTTCAAAACTGACCAACTTCAAGGGCAAATTTCTCTAATTGCAAGGTTGTAGTAACAATTATTTTGGTATGGACAGATGCAACAATGATTACGGAAGACAGTTACTGTTTACTTTCTAATCTCAGATTTAATCCTCAAGCACAATGAGGGCGAGAATAAGAGTACTGTTTGAAAATCCCAAAACTGGCTAACTTTGGTTGCATTTTCTATCATTTTGGAAAGGCTTAATTTCAAACACTTTTCATGTACATATTCACAATTGACTTCCTAACATATTTGCTGTTGTAAGTTTGGTTGTAAACTTTAACCCTATCCCATTCTGGTTGCATAAAGTAGGTACCATCCAAAAAACTCCAATTTTTTCAAAATTTGGTAAGTTTTGGTGACGATTTACTCCATTTTTAATTGATTGAGCTCTGAATGTTTTCTATCGCTGCATGCAGCAGTCAAAGTATGACAAATTTTGTTTTATATGTTATTATTAAAAGTTTAACTCTTGACAGATTTGAGACTTCCCATAAGAGTACTGTCGGAATAATTGTTATTTTCGCCAACTTTTACATGCAATTTCTCAGCACTGGAGCCATATTGTCTCAAAACCTTTCCATTGAGAAGATAGGGCATTCACCCAAGAACAATTTTGCTACTATATGTTTTATTCCAAGTTTTAACCCTCACCCAGTTGTCAGGCCGTTAATTGGAGTACCCTCAACGTGTACATGTTCATTCAAATATTAGGATTCAAGATTAGTCCATGTCTCTTTTTAGACACTCAGTCTGTGATTGATGGTCACACATTAAGAGCATAATATGATACACTAAAATCACCACACAAATATTTCAAAATTAACCCCTATTGACCACAAATGATATGAATATATCATTTTATCTTCAAGATTTACTTCAAGGGCAAATTTCTCATAATTGCGAGGCTGTTTTAACAATTATTTTTGTATGCATAGATGCAACAATGCTTGCAGAAGAAAGTTACTGTTTAGTTTTTAATCTCGTCTTTAACCCTCAGGCAAATGAGGGTAAGAGTACCATCCGAAAATGCCCAAATTAGCTAACTGTGGTTGCATCTTCCTGTCATTTTGGAAAGGGTTAATTCTAAACACTTTGGTTTGCTATAGGTAGAGATGCCTAATGAACATATCCTCTGCTGTAAGTTATACTTTGGGGCTTAACACAACATAAGCTTTGGCCATGTAATGAATAGTACTGTGAGAAAAAAAAAAAGATTTTCAGTGAATTTTGCAGACATCTGTACTCATTTCCTCTAATTGCAAGGTTGTTGTAGCAATTATTTTGCTATGGAAAGATGCAACAATGATTGTAGAAGAAAGTTACTGTTTACTTTTTAATCTCAAGATTTAACCCCAAGCAAAATGAGGGTGTGAATAAAAGAACCGTAAGAGAATGCCAAAATTAGCCAACGTTGGATGCTTTTTGTCTATCATTTTGGAAATGGTTAATTTCAAACACTTTGCTTTGCTATATATAGTCTGCGTTTTCACAGTGGAAATGTTAGGAAAGCCCGTAATTTGTCCAACCAATTACAATTCTCTAGTTTTATATATGACATACTACGACAACAGTTGATACTATCATTTCGTATCAAAATATATCTATGTATTATCTTTACGTTTATTGTTATTGTTATGTATATCATGCAATCTGGCTGTCCTTGGTATTTTTGCTGCATAAACTTATCTATCTATCTGTCATCTGCAGTATGGCTATAAAATGCCCTCTTACTAGTGAACACCCTGTTGTCAGGATTGCCTCGATTGTCACGTCTGCTTCTCGTTTTCATTTCTCTTCTTTCATTTTTCTCTTCTCTTCCTTTCTCTGTTTTTTTTTTCTTTTTTCTTGTTCATTTTTTTTAAAACGAGAATGGCGGGAAGACAGCCACTTGTGGCTATGCCATCATCCAGTGGTGCAGTCATGTAGTTGTGAAGTAGGCCACCTCTATGTATATTTTTGTTAATAACTGTATACATGTTGTACTACAAAATAAAAACAATCAATCAGTATTCTCTATAGATAACTTATGTTTTTGAAATACCGCTAAGAGAAATAAAAACCGATGAATCACTGGAGTCAATGTGATCACCATTTCATGAGAATAACATACCTACGTGTTAGTTTATCTGGTAATAAAATCATTAACTAGCCCATACTTTGGGATCATGTGGTGTTTTTTAAACTCACGCTAACAACTCTTTCTTATTTTGGAACTGAAAAAGCTGTTTTGCTTTCAGATTGGATAATAATAGAACACGAAGATGCGAAGATTCACGCAATACCAACGTCTGATTCCGAATCGGTTTGAAAAGCGGATTGAGAGTCATGGTTTGATAATGCATGGGTATGCTTTATCATTTCTCACTTATCATGTTGCGTGTGACAAATATTCAGTTTTTTTTTCTTTTAATCTTCATGCTAACGCAAGCGGGACAAGATGTCAAGGTTTCTATACATTGTTCCTTATAAGGGCATTTCATATATTGTTCTGTTTTTCGGAATTTCTCAATTTCAGGTCACCATCAAGAAATAGGCGCCATAAATCGGTTCTGGGAAACTGCAATAATCAGTTAGCACGTTTTGTTTTTCGTTGTATTAAAACATTTTTCACTTAGACAAGTGTTGAATCACTTGTTGGTTTATTTGCAGCACCCTTGGATAGACTGGATCGAAACAAGTTACAGGGGTGTGAATCGAATCCCCCAGTTTCGTATCCGTTCCATAAATTTACTATGTAATAAGAGGGGACACCCCTTTCTAATATAGGGGTTCGAAACCTTAACAGTCCTAACAAAAACTACCAAGCTCTACAGTACGGCCGCCGTGCACTTCTATTTTCACGAGAGGGCAATGTTTCTACGAAAGCAATAATATTAGATTCCAAAAACTAATTATTGGAACAGTCATCAAAAATTTAATTGATGAAGCACCAGGTACAACCCGGTGCTTCATTAATTAAAATTTTCCTGATTATGATTTTTATTACCTGGTAAACGTATGTGTGGACATCACTTCCGACGCGTGGATTACAACCAGTCCACGGCGACTGTACTGTAAGGTTACGAGTCCAATTCTGTTCAGAAATCGACACAGTTGTGGGCTAATTGTTTACCCACGTTTCGTGGAAATTTGCTCGCAAACTACCGTTGATGTAATGGAATGTCCCTTTACTCTCAAGGATATATAAATATTCCCTCGTGATCCAGTTATAAAATATTCCAATGAATAAGTAATTATTCGTTTTGAAAACACCAAGATGTGTCGTGCGCCGTAATCATAAAACTACGGTTGTGGTGAGTCTTCATTTCTGACGGTAATGTCATCAAACATTCGGTCGGTTCGAATCCCACCTGCGGCCACCGCGTTGTGTCGTTGGGCAAGACACTTCATCTCCATTGCCCGAATGGGGGCACGATGACGCCGTGTACTAAGGCGTACTGCACGTCGATGGTACGCATGTCTTCAACCAATCTAACCCTGCCTGTGCTGTAGTGCGGAGTTACGATGTTGGGGAGCTGGCAGCTGCTCGTCGTTGCTCGGTGGTTCTCTCCGGGTACTCCGGCTTCCTCCACCCGTAAAACTGTCACGGTCATGATTAGCCATTGTGCATAAATATGTGACCTTAAACATCAATAAATAAATAAATAAATATCAAACATTCGGTCAAATTAATTCTCAATTGAGCAAGACTTCTATCGCTGATTCAAAGAAAATTAATGTTTGTAGTATTTTTTAGATTCATTTGTCTGGAATATATAAGGTTGTCGGAAAAGCGAACCACAGGTTCGCTTTTCCGACCATCTGAAATATTCCAGACGAATGAGTCTAAAAAAGGCAATGGACTATTTAACCCTTTGAAATCTAGTGGTATCTTCCATGTCAGTTCAATGGCTGCAATTAGAAGAGTCCATATTCATTATTTAGGGTAGACCAATCAATATTTTCAACGTGCAGCCTCGGGGCTGCACGTTGAAAATATTGATTAGTCTACTCACACATTTACTGAACAGCCATCCTATTTAATGACGTTATAACGTATTATATTCCTGGCCGGAAAGGCGGCCGCTAGTGCTCAAATGGTTAAGGACTAGACTTGTTCCAGGGCAAAACAACGTCGAATTTCTAACAGAATTAAACTGGTGGGTTGAGAGCTTGATAAACTATATCGGTGGTGAGCTTCACTAGTCTATGTTTGGAATGTTATGGTTTCGGTTCACTCCTAATAAAAATCCCGTGGTGTTGCCCATAGATACTTTCCATTGCTAATTTCCGTAGTAAGTGGCAAGGTCTGAAGCTCTCCGGGTGAGCTCCCTATACCTATCTGATGATCCACTCAGCCAGTTAGGAGTGTTCGAAACTGGTCGTCTCAAAATGTCTTATTCACGAGTTCGAAAGGGGAGTGAAGCAACAAGTCGATTCAGGTAAAAGGAGGTTGACTATCCGAAAAGCCTACCCAGACTCCAGTAGTTTGATATGCAAGCCAACTCCGCTCACAATTACACATTAGCTACCGCTCGGTCTTATAAAACGAATAGCGACTGTCGTGATTCTGTCGCACAGCTTTTCAGATCTTGCACCTGTCATGAGCGATTGCAGATTATCCATCCGTCAGAATGCAAAAAAAACGACTATCAGACGTGCAAATCGGAATGTCTCGAAATATTGGAGTACATCCCCTAGTTCGAAGCCCAGCATTTCGAGTTACAAGTAAAATCAATAAATTATGTCAGTTTAAAGGGACATTTGGGATATTTGCAGCAATATTTTATGTACTACATTTAAAGCAATAAAAGGATCACGTTTTAATCTTTGCCTAATGTAAATGTCTCATCCGGTCAATGATATCCACAAAGATAGTCTTTAACCCTTTACCTAACGAACCGGTCACATCCACCCACGTAATTTACAAATTGAGCATTTAGGGCTTGGCGAATCGCGAATTTTCGCTTGAATCGAACCACGAATTGAATATGGCAAAAAATTCGAAACTGATTGATTGACAATATCTTATTTCCAAACAAACAAGATGAAAAGTACAGAAACAACATAGATTACACATTAATAACAAAAGCTGTGAATTGGCAAATGGATCCATGGGTATGCTGTTGCTTATGTAAGCTGTCTCCACCTTTAGAATTAAAAACATTGGAGTATGGACGATCGAAGATCACGTTTTATCGTACCTATAAAGTGGTAATCTGTGAAGTGAGGGTGCGTTTTGTTATAACAGCATTTTATGTTTTTTGGATGGTGAATGTTGTAATACGAGGTAGAGGTTGGAGTTGTTCGACTGGTCGAGTGGATACAGTAACTATTGGGCTCCTATGGGATGGACCTGATGGAATCTAATGGCTACACTAAGGAAGGATCGAATTTAACTTGCCTCGTATTCTAAAGTAAAATGTGTGTGCACTGTCCTGTCACGATCCAGAGGGCAATTCCCGATGAGTCCCGACTTGACAGTTATTTCCAAGCAGGTTCATGGTCGTTTGTCACTCGCGGCGTCTGAAGAAGAATACCTTAGCGAGTTGACTTACACCATAAGTCGTCGCTAAGATAGATTGGCACCAAACCATTTGAGACAGTCTGTCGAAAAGCACAATCAGCTAGGAATCCATTTGGATCAGTGATGTTGAGCGATCAAAACACAGAAATGAATTGCTGAGTGTCCTTCTAATAATTGTTTTTATAGACGCGAAGGCGTGTAATAAACACAGAACGACATGCGTGCGAGTGGGTTAATCGATATGGCACTAGTGTCAGGGCGGAAGAATAGAACGAGAGGCAACAGGCCTCGAGTTTAATTCTTCCGCGATGGCACAAGTGCCATATCGATTAACCCACTCGCACGCATGTCGTTCTGTGTTTATTACACGCCTTCGCGTCTATAAAAACAATTATTAGAAGGACACTCAGCAATTCATTTGACAACTATCAACACAAAGAACACATCTTATCGTCAATAAAATTTGCGAGGGGAACACATGTTACTATTTCGTCCCCTGAGTTTCAATGTGTTCTATGTACCTAATGGCACATAGAACACATTGGAACTCAGGGGACGATTTCTAGCTGTCGCTAGCGACTCAAATTGGGTTGCACGATTTGTAAAAAATTCCGGAGAAATTTCGCTTCAATTTAAAAATAGTCCGTCAACGATTTCATTTTCCGCATGGTTTAGTGTTGCGGTGGATGGGGATTTCACAGAACAGGCGTGTAATAAATATATTGACTATATATTGATTCGAAACTGAATCGAATCTCGGGTCGAATCCACTTGCTAGTTGTTAGGCCCTACCATAGTACTAGTGCTATCTCCCATGTGGGCCCAGTATCGATGTGCATACTACACTAATTCATACCATCGAACCCCTCCGACACGACGTGACCCTAGCTGTCGAAAGTGTCGAAAAATTCCAATAAATAACCGCCGACCCCCAATTGCAAGTAGGTATACTTTTCACTTGTTTATGAAATATTGAGTAATTTATTTATTGGCAGCCAATGGTATTACGCTTGGAAATTTCGGCATGGACCAGTGAGTGGACCACATGTTCAATACGCTTTCATTAACTCTTAACCCGTTGATTATTTTCAAAATAATTTTATCAAATCTGGTCATGGCTACTGCAAAGCAGCCATAATTGGATTTGATCAAAAATTGATTTGAATTTAATTCAAGAAATCAATGCTCAAGAAGTGCATTCAACTTACAGGGAGGAATTTTGTTAAATATGCCGAAAAATGACACGAGATTTCGTGTTCTGGACAGGAATATCCGCCAGCAGCATGCACGGATTTAATCTGAATACCGTAGGAAATCTAACAAAACTAGAGATGGTCTGTCGCCCGCTATACCCCCACCGTGGCATACCGCCTAGTGTGGGTGACTGAAAAGGGGCATTCAATTATTCTAAGTAAAAAAACCAATATGGCCGCCAGTCGGCCATCTTGAAACCGAGCGAGGAAAAAATTATGTCACGCACTTTCCCTCATCATTTCGATCATTTTTGTGAAGTTTCATGAAAATGCGGCTAAAATTGTGGAAGTAGTTCGCTCCACAAGTTCACATAAAAAATCCAATTGGTATTTTGGACGTTCTAATAGAAAGTGTTCCAGGGTCTTCACTACGTCTAGATTACACATTTGGCATTCCTTTTCATTGTGTTTCCCAGGTTTACCCTGATCTCCAGCGACCGCAACCTCATCTTGAACAACAGTGACCCTTTAAAGGTTCCACCAAGGTACTCTTCAAAACCTGGCTTCTCTTGATGACGTAGGCCACCAAAAGACCTATTTGCTTTGACCCCCTCTCGCAAATTCAGGTTATAATCCGCCTTGACTCTTTCTCTGATGATTTTTTTTCCCTGGGTTGTGCACACTTCAAAATCCGAGATCTCCATTGATTAGTTTCCCATTAACTCCCTCACCTGGAGCCAATACTATAAAACTTTTACAATTGTATTTTCTACAATAGTATTTTCTACCTAACTCTATAACTGCCTAAAACGAATCATTGGCATTTTAAAAGATATGGCAAATTGCCATATATTTGAAGGTGTTAATGGTTCATTTTAACCCAGTTAAGGTCATAACTAGAAAATACATCACAAAATACAATTGTAAAAGTTTTATAGTATTGGTCCCTGGTCTAGCCGCCCTGCTTTTATGTTTGAATTCCAAATATTCTAGAACATTAATTTACGCCATCGGCTGTCGATGAGAATTACCAAATTGTTAAAATAGTAGAGTTTCATGAAGTGTATCCTGCCCTTAATCCTCATCCACCCAAGCTCATCCCTTATTGCTTCTAGTATTCCAGGTCCAAATTATTGTGATAACACACTGGTGTGAATTACCGAAAAGTATTAAGATCAGGGCTTTCCCCAAAACTGTGAATTGATAATTGTGACAATTGATAAAAAACCAAAACAACGCACACAGGACTTCTCTAAAGTAAGAATCAAAGTTGTCGAATCACATCACAGCGGCGTGTGACAGTGTCGGGTCAGCTGAATGAAAAACGTAAAAGTGTGCATTTTTCTGTCATTTGGAAGCAAAACGTCGTTAAATCACTCCATGAATACTCAGACATATATAGAATATACCCATAGTAGCTTGGTGTACCAAATGTTCACCGCGAGTGGTGAAGTGGTGTTAACCACGAGCCTTTGGCGCGCGTTAACACAACTTCACCACGAGTGGTGAACGTTTGGTACACCAAGCTACTTTGGGTATATTTTATTTATACCATGATCGTCAGATTATTAAGAATCGCTATTATTTTTTCTCGATTTTACTGAGCACCAGACGTACATACGGGCGAATCTGTTTTTGTTTACAAGAGCATCGGTGGGCGGTACTTCCGCTGTCAATTTTATAGCCGAAACGAAATGAAAAAAAGAAACTGAACCTTCTTTGTTTTAATAACATAATAACATACTATTACGAGTTATGCATGACTTATTAACATGAGACAATGTATGTTTGTTCATTTTTGGCATCTTATGGGGTAAACCCATTTAAAAACGTAATAAATAATTGCCACTTCCATTTCACTCTTCGCGAGGCGACGTGCGATAAATTTAGACAAGTCTGCATTCAGGTCGACGTCATCAAAGGTCCACGGGGATGTAGTTCTACTGTAGGTGTAAATTTTTACTATTGAAATCCCATTGCTGGCGTTTTCACAACGGTTGGTGTGTAAAGCTAAAATTTATGTCATAGGCTTTCCATATATAGTAAAATAGGTAATCATGGTATAAATATATTATATTCAATATTTGTAGTTTCATGCCTGATGCAGGATGGTACAAAAAATAAATGTTATAACGCTGCAAAACTGTTTTAAAGGTAATAGGAGTCGTCGATTTTGCTAAATTTTGCAGACGTTCCTCACACTTTTCACTTCTAATTTTCACATTAAAATGGAAGCAAAGATTAAATATCTGACAAATAAAATAACCACACATAATGAAAGAGAAATGTTCAATTTTCTGACCAGATGTGGGATGGGTGGATTTTATCAAAGGATTTCCGACAATAAAGGTTTTAAAAATAATTTCCATAGGATTCAGTGTTAAAAAAATCGCAGATTTATTGCCCCAGCTTCGCATGCTCACAACCGACCGGACAAAGTTCTGGGCATGTCAAATCAGTTTCAGCTGATGGACCTCCAGCTTAACCCCTTAATCAACGCACATGACGTCAAAATATATTTTAATTATTCTTGAAACAAATGTTTAAACAATTTCAGCAAAACCATATCGCGTGAAACATTATTGGAACGAGCTCGTTCCATTGATGGCTCACATGATATAGTTTTTGGAAATGTTTCGAAAAGTTGAAAAAATAACAATTAACCCTTTGAAACCGAGAGGCCCGTTTTCTGGTCCAGGAACGTGATACGTTCATTAAGCAGGATGGCTACTTAGTAAACGTGTGGGGTAGACCAATCAATATTTTCTACGTGCAGCCTTAGAGCTGCACGTTGAAAATATTAATTGGTCTACCCACAAATAATGAATATGGACTCATCCAACTGCTGCAATTGAACTAACATGGAAGATACCATCAGTGTTCATAGGGTGAAAATAACAAATTTTGATATCGTGTGCGTCGGGTGAGTTGGTTAACACTCACTGGAAGAAGCTGTTTTGGGATTTTTCTAATTGGTATAAGCTGTGTTTTTAAAGCAAAATGATAATATTTAGTCATTCAAGAGAGAAATTAACAGCTGTCGACTTCTACTCGTGTTAGTTAAATATTTAATAATGCTATAGACGACTCTGATTCCCTTTAGATGAGGTGTGAGGTGTTGTGAGGGATTCATAACATATCGCCGCTTCTCAGTTTACAAAGGTCGCAGTGTTCTAAGCATTATTGCCTTTGAAGTCGTGTAACATCACCGGCTTATCACTGCTGTGGGAATCCCCATCCGCTAGATGTTCTGAAAACTTGTATCATTCGATCTTTTTTATCTTTAGTGCCAGCATTTAAAAGCAAAACACCCTAAGCACCTGAACTAATGTTTGTATGTGCACGATTAAAAGTCCTACAAACTCAATGGCCAAGAAGCAAAGTCTATAACCAGACGGCCGACGTTATACTTCTATGATTTTGACGAAATCATTTGGGAGGGAGCAGTTTTCCAGTTTAACACCCAAGGCACAAACCACATGAAAATAGCTCCAGGGAGCTAAACTGGTAAAATATCTGTGAAAGTTTTAAAAGAAAAGAGCCAGTCTGCTATTTGACAAAGAACTGAGCTTTCTTTTTTCTGCAGTTGCATACGAGAAACTAAAGAGAGATTTAGTACTTATTTGATTGAAGATGCAACAAAAGGCTTCTGGTCTCATGGGAAGTGCAGTGGACCTCGGGCTTCAAGGGCTCCCACGATTTCAGAGAAAGGTTTTTTTTTTACAAAATATCATACAGCAGATACGGAGAGAGAGAGAGAGAGAGAGAGAGAGAAGGAGAGAGAGAGGGGAGAGAGAGAGAGAGAGAGAGAGAAGGGACCAACGGTTGCAGAGGAAGGGTTTTTGTTTACAAAACAAAATATCATTCAAGAGAGAGAGAGAGAGAGAGAGAGAGAGAGAGAGAGAGAGAGAGGACAGAGAGAAGGGACCAACGATTGCAGAGGAAGGGTTTTTGTTTACAAAATATCATTCAGAAGAGAGAGAGAGAGAGAGAGAGAGAGAGAGAGAGAGAGAGAGAGTAAAAACTTTAGACCACGACTGGAGTGTATTCAACCTTACCTAATATAATACAGACATTGGGAAATGTACTAGATAAACCTCGCGTGGAATCCGGACTACGCGATAGAACGTCACGCAAAAGCAAATCTGAATGGAGCACATCTGAATGGAGCACATCTGAATGGACCTTACACGCCTAAGTGACATTATGACGTGAATTGATGCTTCGACACAAAACAGTATCAAGCAAGAAAGTTATCAAACAGTAAGGTGATATTTTTCTTCAACTTAATTCAAGTTAAATCGGGGTACAAATACAGAACACAACGGGGGGGGGGGGGGGGGGTTGGTGAAGAAAAATCAACCACCCTCGGTGGTTTTTTTGTGTATTTCATGCGCGAAATATAGGAAAAACTCCACCGAGGGTCGTTAATTCCAGTCCCCCGTACTCCACTCTCGTTGTGTTCTGTCTCAGTTTAAATACTTACAGTGCTGTGGTACGATTGTTTCTTCCCCTGGTTTAATCACACCCGGTTCCAGTGAGAGCTGGACCCAAATGGACGCATACATCTAAGGAAAGGCTACCAGGGATCCCTAAATATGTTGTATAATACGAAATGTTCCTTTCACTGGTTCTCCCATATATAACATCGATTTCGGGGCCATGGCAGGGTCGGTGGGTTCGGAAACCACTTGTCAATAACTCCAGAGACCCCAAGACCCCTGAGCCACCGCAGGATGCCACTAGAAACAACGGCGCTAGAACTCTTTCTGGCAACATACATAATTTTTCCATGTGTAATTTGTTCGGGAGTCCACACATAAGCAATGTTTTCGCTGATGGGTCTTTGGGATTAACCCTCCATTCAACGAATGGATGGGAAACACCGGCGAAATTTACAAATTGAACAACTGAATATATATAAATTTCAACAAAACCGCATCATGTGACATTCCTCATTGGAACGAGCTCTTTCCAATGAGGGAGAGGGGGGGGGGGCATATGATATGTTTTTTGTTGAAATTGTTTGAAATTTTGCTCCTCATATTAAACACTTTGGTGAGGTGTTGGCTATCGCCAAATAATTGAATGTGTATATAGTAACATTATGATCAAGATTATAAAAATAATTTGATCATTGTCGTCAGCTGAAATAACAAAATCACAAAATAAATTTAAATAAAGTGAATTTCAATCAGTGACTATATTTATGATGAGTTAAAAGAAATGGTATATAATGAATTCCCTGAGTTTACTAATATCTAACTGACCGAAAAATTAAGGTTGAGGGCTAACTGCGAGGTATCAGAGGAAGTAATACTCGAAGCGGACACACCACAGGGATCGGTTCTAAGCCCGCTTCTTTTGATAATATATGCGAATGACCTAGAAAAAGTAGGGAAAACCTAGGCTGAACTATCGCAGTTCTCAATCTACAAGGGCATGTAGACGCCCAGTAAGTCCCGAAATATAATTAAAAATTTCCTGCAAGTTACCATTCGCGATCTTGAGAGCTGGTGCGCCCTATGGCGTATCAAGCTCAATGCCGTCAAACATTCTTTTAGAAGTAAAAAAAAAACAGTCCTCAGTATTGATCTCCAGTTATATGATCACAAATTAGAAGCAAGCAACGAGGCCAAATGTTTGGGATTTATATTGGATAGCAACCTCAGTCTAAGCAGTCACGTAAACTCCATTATTTATTTATTTATTTATTTATTGGTGTTTAAGGGCACATGCTTATGCACAATGGCTAATCCTGGCCATGACAGTTTCACGGGTGGAAGAAGCCGGAGTGCTCGGGGAGAACCACCGAGCATCGACAAGCAACTGACAGCTCAACATTCTAACTCTGTTTAAGCTCCGCTCAAGCAGGGTTACAGCGGTTGAAGACATGTGCACCATCGACGTACAGTACGCCTTAAAACACGGCGTCATCGTGCCCCTATGTAGGCAATCGGGATAAAGTGCCTTGCCCAAGAACACAACGCGGGTCGTCCCGGACGGGGGTCGACATCGGAACCTCTAGCATAGAAGAAGTCCAACAATCTACCACTGAGCCACCGTACTCTCACGGTTAGAGCAACTACACGTATCAATTTTCTGAAGATGATCAGAGGTAAAAGTTGGGGAGCAAACAAAGGCGTGCTTATCAAGCTTTATAAATCATTTATACGCCCGGTACTAGAATATGGTGCCATAATAACAAATGACCTCACAAAACCAACCTTCAGAAGCTACAGAGGGTTCAAAATCATGCCCTGCGCATGGCACCATGCAAGCTCACGTGGACACCGATAAAGGAACTTCATGAGCTAGGTAAATAGAAACTATTGAAACATGATTAAAAGACCTCCAAAACAAAACCCTCAACAGACTCCAGGACAGTGAATTAGTGGTAGAGCTAAACGAGCACCGAACCCATAATAGAAAAACAAAATATATGTCACAGAAAATTAAAAATATACAATGGAATTAAAGATCGTGGAGTCAGTGAGGATTGCCTTGCTACTTATTAGGAACTTTAGGACTGAATCTGTGAAGACTGCCTCGTAACTCTGCGTGTGGGGAGCGAGCTACTAAGGAACACACCCTTCGTCCCATCAATAGCAACAATCACAAATTACAGAAAATTAAAAATATACAATGGAATTAAAGTGCGTGGAGTCAGTGAGGATTGCCTCGTTACTCATTGAGAACTTTAGGATTGAGTCTGTGAGGACTGCCGCGCAACTCTGCGTGTGGGGAGTTGTCGACGAAGAAAACCACTCCTCGCCCCATCAATAGCAACAATCACACAACAGTCACAATATACAATAGCGGATTTTTATCACTTTCTTCCTATAACTTTTCTAACTGAACACTCTCACATTTTCTTGAAGCACTCAAACCAAGATGACACCAGGAAAAAATAGACGACGCGCAGAAGGGTTTGGAACAAGCTTTTGTTAACATGCATAAGAAACCAAACACCAAGCAAGGATTGAAACAAGCTTGCTGGATGGGACCAGTGTACATTTTAAATAAATAAACATATGAATAAAGATATAACAGCCTATTAAGGGCCTTTGGGTGTATGTCTGTGAGTGTGTTTTTCCCCCACCACCCCTTCACCTGCTTCTCCTGGAGGCAAATCAGATGGCCAAGGTTCAGCATCCACTGTCCCTTAAAGGCTGGTGGATGACTCCCAGCTTTTAAAAAAAAACATATTGATGTATTGTTTCCTTTTTATAACCGTTATGGATAATATGCTGGGGCTGCTTCCAAACCAGCGACTGTTTAGGGTTCTTTTTCTTCTTTCTAAAACAACCACCAAACGTGGTTTCAGTATTACCATAATATCCCTACGTTTCTAATTAAAACACGAGCAAAATTTTTATAGTTATGCACAATTCCTAGTCACCGTCAAGTTCGAGGATGTCGGGGGTCTGACTCCACCATCCTACCATCAGTGCGCACACTGAAATCACGTAAGATTAATTACCCTCACTTCAGTATGTCGTGAACACATAAGCAAATAAAGTGATCTGGATCGCAAGGGATTGCAAATCCCACATCGTCTGCGTGCCTTCGGAGCTCTAAAACTTTTCATTCATTTTAGAAATACCTCTTCATTTCATCAAAAATATCACAATGGCTGGTTTGAGAAAAGAAGAGTTTGTCATATCACCGAAAGGAACTTCCCAAGTACTTCTAGATGGATATTTGTACAACAAAAATGTTACCAGAAAGACATGCATCCACAGGAAGTGTGTATTGTCGACATGTAAATATAGAATATACCCATAGTAGCTTGATGTACCAAATGTTCACCACGAGTGGTGAACATTTGGTACACCAAGCTACTTTGGGTATATTTTATTTATACCATGATCGTCAGATTATTAAGAGTCGCTATTATTTTCTCTCGATTTTACTAAGCAGCAGACGTACACACGTGCGAATCTGTTTTGTTCACATGAGCACCTGTGGGCGGTACTTGCGCTGTCAATTTTATCGCCAAAACGAAATAGAAAATGAAACAGGGCTTTTTTCATTTTAATAACATAATAACATACTATTTCGAGTTATGGATGCTTTATTAACATAAGACAATGCATGTTTGTTAATTTTTGGCATCTTATGAGGTAAACCCATTTAAAAACGTAATAAATAATTGCCGGTTTCATTTCACTCTTCGCGAGGCGACGTGCGGTAAATTTAGAGAAGTTTGCATTCAGGTCGACGTCGCCAACGGTCAACTTGGATGTAGTTCTACTGTAGGTGTAAAATTTAACCAATGAAATCCCATTTCTGGCGTGTTCACCACGGTTGGCGTGTAAAGCTAAAATTTATGTCATAGGCTTTTCATAATTATATAGTACAATAGGTAATCATAGTATAGAAGACGTTGCACAACTGTTGGAGATTTTTGTGAAAAAAATGTAACTGAACATTTACATTGCTCAGAAGACAGCAATAGTTCAATTGTTATAATTTATGGTTTCTTTTATTATAATGTATCCTTACGTGGCCGAAGTCTCTGCCATGTATACCATTGCGGTCATAAACAACATTTGTGCACACGACAATTTCATTATTTTCAACACTGGTTTATTCAGGAAGTTTCAAATACTAAAGAGAAAAAACTATTGGAACAATCCACATGAATACTAAATAACAGCCCGTATGTGGCAATTACAGTTTAATTGTATAGTTGGACACGCCCATAATTTTTTAATTGACAAATTGGCGGACAAAACAAAAACATTCATAGGAAAACTATTCATCAAGTTATCAAGTTATCTCGACCAATCATATTCTGCAAATACGATATCATTAAAGGAAGTGAAATTATATAATTTTTTTCCGTTTTCCCCTGTAATACATTTAGAGGACGGGAATTAAATTTTTTAGTTCATAATCCAAGAGGTTTTTTGTATGCGAAAGTGTGGTCATTCTACACGCGTTAAGTTTAATTATTTTACAAGGATTGGCGAGCAAGTTATACAATTCATATTGACCCCCCACCCCCCCCCCCCTCCCCGACCCGGTGGCGCTGGTATTCTGGATAACTTACGTCGCGGCAACTTTGCCTCGCTCTTCTCGATAGTACGAAGGGATCTTTAGCCTACACATAATGTGTCTCACATCATACAGGGGGCAGCCATTTTACGGCTCCACCTAATAGGACGGTGCGCCGTGACAGCATCAGCCCCACAGTTGATGATGACAGAGAGTGTTCGGATACCTCGGGAATTTCTCCATACCGGGAATCGATCCCGTTTAGGTGAAGGTTTAAATGTCGCTGGTATTTTTAGGGAATTTTTTCAGAAATTGTAAATACCTGACAGATTGGACACCCGTCCCACGTGGTTTAAGTATTAATCTTGTCTCTCTGTGTTACTGAGTATGAACTCTAATTCATTCTTTAATTTTACAGCCCAGGACGCGGACAAATGGGTGAAGAAACAAGGCGATATTCGTGAATGACAGACAATCTGGAACAATAAGACAAACCGTTGTGTTTTGTATAACTGAATAAAAAGAACTGCCGATAAATAAAAGGTTAACCCTTTACCTAACGAATCGACCGCACCTAGCTGGGCAAATTTACAAAATGAGCAGTTGAAAAACAATATTTTCCAAAATATGTCAACAAAACCATATCACGTGACCCCTCAATGGAACGAGCTCGCTGAGCTCGTTCCAATGAGGGGTCACATGATATTTGTATCATAAATTTGTTGAAAAATTGTAAAAACAAAACAAGTGCAACGCCGATCGCAGGCGATCAGACTCTAGTCCTCCACGGTGGATTGTCTGTTCTATAAAACATGCAAAATATTGTTTAGGCCTGTTGGGCATTTAAAAAATAAGTTGCACGTTATGAAATGGATAAAAGATTTCAACACAAGTGGGAATTGAAGTCCTCTCTCTGCCAGCATGTATCTGTTCTCAGGCACCTACCATTTAACAACAGGAACAACAATGTAATCATTCCATGTTGCATTTTTATTCAAAAATTATTGACGTGCATCCTCCTCCTATTATGTGTCACCAATGGTATAAATATGAAAGTACAGTCTCGAAGCATCTATCTATTAGATACAGGTGGTACCCGTAAAATAGGAACACAAACAAATCAATGCAAATGGTCGTCCTTCGACCATGCTAAATTTTTTCCAAAAGATTTTGACGTGCATCATCCTCCCAGCATCTCTGACCAATGTTAGAAATCCTCCTAGTGACGTTCATCATCCTCCTAGCATCTCTGACCAATGTTAGAAATCCTCCTAGCATCTCTGACCAATGTTAGAAATCTGAAAGTAATAGCTCGAAACATGTCTAAGATACAGGCGATAACGTCAAATGTGGCAAAAAAAATGACAACAAAAAAGTCTGTCATTCAGCCATCTTGAATTTTTTTTCAAAAGATTTCGGCCATCTTGAATTTTTTTCAACAAATTTTGACAGACAGACAGGCAGGCAGGCAGGCAGGCAGGCAGGCAGGCAGGCAGGCAGGCAGGCAGGCAGGCAGGCAGGCAGGCAGGCAGAAGACAGACAGACAGACAGACGCGGACGGACGGACAGACAGACGGAGTGCAATCCAATAGTCCCCCAAAACGGTAAAACCGTGGGGGACTAATAAATAACGAAGATAATCAATTTTGATATCCTGTGTGTCGGGTGAAGAGTTAAAAAATCACACTTTCTATCAATTTATTGCCCATATGGTTGCAATGCAAGTTAAAATTAATAAAATAGTATTTCTTTGTGGATGAAACTGTTTGATCTGTTTTGTAAAATGGTGTGATAACCACGCGTTATTGCTTGGAATACACACTATGTTTTCAACTCATTTCAGTTTTCCAAAAGACTAAACGGCTTTGACAAACGAGATTGGGAGCACCGTTCAATGATTTATTATTGCTTTGTTAATGGTGACAATAATATCCTCTCTTTAATACCAACATCCATGACATGTAAATCTGTAAATCCATAGCAGTTAAAATATTTCACTTTGTAGTTGCATCTTTATTAAATTCTGTTATGATCATAAACTGGCTAAAATAAAAGAGTCGATCTTTTCGCCGTTGTAGTACAAAACGGTGTCAACATTATATTGAACAGGTGCGGCCAAACGTATAAACATCGCTCAACCCTTTATCTTACACGGGTAGAAGACGACACTTGCAACAAAAACAAAAACATTTCCATAGTTTCGCCACGAACACATAGCCTAAGATCTCCCAACGATGATGAGTCTTAAGATATGCTTTGGGTCAAAAGCTGAATAAATTTTCAATTTCGATTTTTGTGAAAAGATCCAGTCGGTTGAGGCAGTTGCGTTAAATAAAGGGTCCAAGGCAAGCTTTCAGTCCACCAGTCTAATTCTGTAGGGAATTCGACGCTGTTTTGGCCTGAACCAGTCTAGTCCTTAAATAGTCCATCGCCCATGTTTAGTTTCAATCGATATGGATATTTCAGTTGGCTGGAAAAGCGAACCTTCGGTTCGTTTTTCCGACCAACTGAAATATGCCTGACAATTAATTTAAAAAATACAATGAACATTCCATTTCTTTGAATCAGCGGAACAATTATTGCTTCATCGTAACTTCATTGACCGAATTTTTTATGAAATTAACTGTTGGGAAAGAAGACTCAGAACAGCCACGATTGTATCATTACGCCGTGTTGTTCTAACAGTGCTAATTGTGTTAATATCTTGATTGTGTCAAGATGGATGAAACTCTTCTTGAATGAAATAACTATAACTGCAGCTCGAATGAAAATCTGTATATGTTTGTGAGTAAAATCAAATCACATTATACCAACGATAATATGCGTTCAAATTTTCAGGAAAAGCGAGTAAACAAATAGGTCCCAATAGCGTTGAATTCCTAACGGAATTAGACCGGTGCTCGAGAGTTTAGGTTTAAGGCTGTCTAAAGTTGTGTCTTCAAACATCGTTCAGAAATTTTGCAGGAGATTAGGTTGAATATTTTTACATCCCTTATTTTAGCACCTACCCTAATTTTCATTTTTTCAATCCAGGCTCAGAACCACCCCCTCCCCCTGAAACATCTGCGCTCAAGAGTTTGTCATTTTGTCACCGTTTTGTGACACCTTATCTTTAAAACAAAATTTATTCTGTTTTTCAAAATCAATCAAAATCAATTAAAATCAATTCTAATTGGAAATATGACTGGTAAATTCCAGTAGATAGTGATTTTTTAATGAATGAAAGAATTAAAAATAGGCCGATGAAATCGTCAGATGTGTACCCATACGCGCAACTAGTAGAAAGCTGTATGACGGAGGGCCACCACGGATGCCGACATTATGTACACCATACATGGTATGGGTACACATAGAAATGGATTGGAGGAGTGTCTAATTTGATGGATAAAGGGTTAATATCTCCGGACCAAATTATCAGATTTACATTAAAAAAAACTATATAGCACAAGCACATCAGTAACCTGAATACATATATAAAGTAACATGACAATCGGATTGATATTTTTTGAGTTATCTCAAGCCAAAGGGATTGGGGGATTTTTCAATTTGAAGGATAAAGGGTTAATATCTCAGGATCAAATTATCAGATTTACACCAAAAACTATACAGCTCGGTACATCAGTAACCTGAACACAAATATAAAGTAACTTGACAATCCAAGCAATATTTTTCAAATTATCGAATGCCAAAGGGATTGGAGGAATTTTCGATTTGAAGGATAGAGGGTTAATATCTCAGGATCAAAATAACAGATTTACACCCAAACTATACAGCTCGGTACATCAGTAACCTGAACACAAATATAAAGTAACTTGACAATCCAAGCAATATTTTTCAAGTTATCGAATGCCAAAGGGTCTGGAGGAATTTTCAATTTGAAGGATAAAGGGTTAATATCTCAGGATTAAATTATCAGATTTTCATAAAAAAAACTATACAGCTCGGCACATCAGTAACCTGAACACAAATATAAAGTAATTTGACAATCCAAGCAATATTTTTCAAGTTATCGAATGCCAAATAGATTGGGGGAATTTTCAATTTGAAAGATAAAGGGTTAATATCTCAGGATCAAAATAACAGATTTACACCCAAAACTATACAGCTCGGTACATCAGTAACTTGAACACAAATATAAAGCAACTTGACAATCCAAGCAATATTTTTCAAGTTATCGAATGCCAAAGGGATTGGAGGAATTTTCAATTTGAAGGATAAAGGGTTAATATTTCAGGATTAAATTATCAGATTTTCATAAAAAACTATACAGCTCGGCACATCAGTAACCTGAACACAAATATAAAGTAACTTGACAATCCAAGCAATATTTTTCAAGTTATCGAATGCCAAATAGATTGGGGGAATTTTCAATTTGAAAGATAAAGAGTTAATATCTCAGGATCAAAATAACAGATTTACACCAAAAACTATACAGCTCGGCACATCAGTAACCTGTACACAAATGTAAAGTAACTTGACAATCCAAGCAATATTTTTCAAGTTATCGAATGCCAAAGGGATTGGGGGAAGTTTCAATTTGAAGGATAAAGGGTTAATATCTCAGGATCAAAATAACAGATTTACACCAAAAACTATACAGCTCGGCATATCAGTAACCTGTACACAAATATAAAGTAACTTGACAATCCAAGCAATATTTTTCAAGTTATCGAATGCCAAAGGGATTGGGGGAAGTTTCAATTTGAAGGATAAAGGGTTAATATCTCAGGATCAAAATAACAGATTTACACTAAAAACTATACAGCTCGGTACATCAGTAACCTGAACACAAATATAAAGTAACTTGACAATCCAAGCAATATTTTTCAAGTTATCGAATGCCAAAGGGATTGGGGGAATTTTCAATTTGAAGGATAAAGGGTTAATATCTCAGGATCAAAATAAAAGATTTACACCAAAAACTATACAGCTCGGTACATCAGTAACCTGAACACAAATATAAAGTAACTTGACGATCCAAGCAATATTTTTCAAGTTATCGAATGCCAAAGGGATTGGAGGAATTTTCAATTTGAAGAATAAAGGGTTAATATCTCCGGATCAAATTATCAGATTTACACCAAAAACTATACAGCTCGGCACATCAGTAACCTGAACACAAATATAAAGTAACTTGACAATCCAAGCAATATTTTTCAAGTTATCGAATGCCAAAGGGATTGGAGAAATTTTCAATTTGACGGATAGAGGGTTAATATCTCAGGATCAAAATAACAGATTTACACCAAAAACTATACAGCTCGGAACATCAGTAACCTGAAGATATATATAAAGTAACATGACAATTGGATTGATATTTTTTGCATTGTCTCATGCCAAAGGGATTGGAAGAATTCCCAATTTGAAGGATAAAGAGTTAATATCTCAGGATCAAATTTTCAGATTTACACCAAAAACTATACAGCTCGGCACATCAGTAACCTAAACACAAATATAAAGTAACTTGAGAATCCAAGCAATATTTTTCAAGTTATCGAATGCCAAAGAAATGGATACGGGCGCCGGACGGACAGACAGGCGGATGTCCGGACAGACGGACGGACAAAGGATGTACGAACGACGGTGGCCACCCCGGATGCCGGCATTATGTGTACGATACATAGTATGGGTATACATAAAAAGCATATTCTACGTGCACTGCTTCGTGTATAAATATATAGCCAGACCTTCGATCTGAGGCTGATGTGGAGTTACCTCGGACTGATGTCTCGGCCGATAATTAACCAAGTAATGACCTGTTTATTTATTAATATTAACCCACCTCCCCCACCAAAAAGTAAGTACAAAATGTTCTCAGATCTGTTACAGTTTTCTGACAGTGTTATTGTTTGGACATCATTCTTTTCACAAAGTCTGAAGTTTCCGCTTCTCCGAATTCAACTATCCGTACATCTCACCTTCCACACTGGGAACTTTCCGGTACATGAACTATCTCTTCTCCCACTCGATCAATATCCGCTTATGACTCTGAATCTTAGTTTGCAATGGTTTTCTGCACAGATCTCTTCTTTCTTCTGTTCAACTCAGCTTCGAGTCACTCTATTTTGCCATGTCACATCAATTTTCATGACTGCTTTCGGTGAAAACGGTGAAAGATGTCGTTGTAAACAAGCTGGTTACGCCAAGTAAAGCATCAAGGAGGACTACTCTACCTTGGTTTATTTCGGTCGAGATTGGCGTCATATCAGCTGAGTTAGAATTTATAATTACAGTGTTTGACAATGGACAATTATGGGAAAGACAATCATATCAAATAAATAAAGTAACATAACCCCCTGCGCACGATGCTAAAATACAGACATTTTAAGCAGTAATTTTTCACATAATTCAATTTGGAATTTAACCAGAGCTCAATGATCAAATGAAAATAATGGAATAGTGTGAAAAAGTATATATCCCATCGCCCTAAACCATCGTGACTTCGCCACTTCTCTCTCTTTGTGTATTGATCTTATATAAAAGATTGTTTACGACGGTAATATCTTGGACAGCTCAACAAAAGAGCAACCAAACAACTTCAGTGTTCCAAGTGGACAAAAAATCGTATCAAATGAATAAAGCTAACATGAACTGACAAGCTCTCGGGCTCCCCGTCTACCGTCTCCTCTATTATATTTCACGTAAAACATTTTAGTGTCACCGTTCACGTTTCTGTTCTATCATAAATATTTTCATTTGGAGTCTCCCAACAATGGTGAGATTCTGAGGTAATCATCACGCCATTCAACATTAATTATTTGAAGGCAGACTATTTACCTCCTAGTACTCTGGTAGTATTTCAAAATTTCTATCACTGATTCCATACTGCCCACGCAGCATGAAAAATTTAACAGTGAGCTCTGTCAAACAAGGTATAATTTATTAAATTCTCAGTTGCATTATGGAGAAAATAGGGCTGCACGTTGAAAATTATTTTTTGGGCTATCCCATAAATTCTTCCGACTGCCTTTTACTTTATGAAATTTGGACATGATCCTGGCCTGGAACAGTGGACTTTCAGTTTTAAAGAGTTAAATGGGGGATAAACCGCATCAAATGGTCCACACCAATGTGAATTAGAGACAGAATAGCCATCCGCATCGTCTCTCTAATCAGTTTGTACGTTTTTAAAACTTTATTTATGTAGGTATATATCCACACAATAACCTTTAAATCGACACCGGCCTAGATTGGCACACACTCTTATCTATTGTGTTCTGGTTCACTTTGCATTTACAAGCCAATAGGTATGGTGAAGGTGAAGGGACCAATAAGTCGAATTTTATGTAAATACCTATGACTGTAATGGCGGTGTTCTGAAAACACCTTCGGACATTGAAGAGGATTGTACAACGTAGTTAAATACCAAACCAATTGCGTTGCGTGGTAGCACACCTATTATAGATGATGCTCTGAGTGCGAATACTCCTCAGTTGAAAAACTGGCATTGATGGAAAGCGGTGAGTGAAGATGCGACAAAGAGAAAGATCCTCCTCTATGAACTTGTGCAAGGACTATCTTTGAACGACTGGTACACCTTTTCTGGTAGAATAGCATCCGATGCCCAAGATCATAAATACAGGTCATTTAAACCGAATAGTATACATGTGAACGATTTGCTGATCATATCAACTAATGTGTATTGTGTTGCGTTACAACAACTAAAAACTTCCTTTTTCAATGGCGCATGCTTGTATTGTCAATAAAACCAAGCAACTTATGTCATGGCGAAAGAATGACAGATAAACAAGAACAGCTCGTTATGAAACGTGTTTTCCCTCTAGGATGTAACAAGGCGCCATCTACAATGCCTTATCACTACACATGGCGCCTTGTTGCTCTCAAGGTACGATTTTATGTGCTGAAAGTCAAAAACGAATTTGTGACATGTTCACTTCTGAAGATACACATATAAACAAATCGATTTCTCTGTTATCCTGACCGTAACATGCAGTACTGGGATTTCAAAAGCGGCCCGGCAGTTTAGACAAGTAACGATCTGGTTAAAATTATATTTGCGCTCTCCAAGGTGCAACACTGTAAAAACTCACCTGCCAAAAAAGAAATGCAAAAAACATCGAATCTTAAATCCTATTTGAATTTGTTTGATTTGATTCGGCCTTGAATTCACAATATTTTGTTTCTTAAGTCTCCATCCGCTGGTGCAATCGTAAACTAAAAAAAGAAGTATTTGGAAAACGTCACGAGTATGTTTAATTTCTGCTTAGAGGGATTGTCCTCCCTGAAGCGAGGTTATCATGTGACACCTCATTGGAACGAGCTCGACGAATGCTTGTCGTTTCAGTTAAACTCGTCTGCGGCTGTCTTGAACTGTTGCAATGCTCAGAAAAACTTATCAGGTTATTGAGCGCACACATGTTCAAGACTGTGCGCTTTAACAGAATAACCGTGTGTTGTTCCAACTTGAATGCTCACTGTGTTTCAGATACAAAAGCAATGTGGTTCCTTGATTTTAAGAAAATCTCCTCTCTCTCTCTCTCTCTCTCTCTATCTATCTATCTCTCCCCGTCTCCCTCTGTCTCTCTCGCTCTGTCTGTCTGTCTCTTTCTCCGTATAGGAAACCGACAGGGTCCGTCGCAACGCGTTTCGAAAGCTTGTAATATTGTATAATAGTAATGTAAACAAATTGTAACCAAGCACGCGGCGATTGTATTATGCAGTAGCAAGATACAGACTGTGTATCAGGTGCACCTAATACGCGCTGTATTCGGGTAATTACGGACCCAATACAAACTTATTGTAAGGTAAATAGAGATTATTACAATTATGTGGTTGTCCAAAATATGTAGCCGGGTCTCGCTCCGGGTTCTAAGGGCAGATCACGACGAGTCGAAGACGAGTTAATAGAGAATATATAGGTGGAAATATTTTCCACACTTACCGTTCGACTAATGTTGAAGAGTGTTATGTAAGAGAGTTGTTACGTGGTCGTATTTGATACCTTATGTTAACCCTTTACCTAACATGAAAAAGCAGACGACACTTGGAAAAAAAATTCTTGAATAACTAATTTTTTTCATTTTTTGTCTCAAAAACATAGGTTATGACCCCTCATTGGAACGAGCTCGTCGAGCTCGTTCCAATGAGGGGTCATAACCTATGTTTTTGAGACAAAAAATGAAAAAAATATTGAAAATTAATTCGCGATTTTTGAGAATAGCGCTGGCCGGTTTTGGCAGTTACGTTGGGTAAAGGGTTAAAGTAGAGCATGTCATGTATATATACACCTGGAACTTAATAAAGAAACCCCCTGCTTTTTTCGAAGTTAATAGAAACTGACATGATGGACAAAGTGATTGTTTTCGGAAAGAATGGTCTATTGACAAATGAAAGACAGCACACTGATGAAAATATGCAGTATTATGGCGCAAATTACACATATCTGTCCCTAATGTTTTTGATGGAAAAATGTTTTCTCGACAAGTATGGTGCTGGAACGGTAAATGATGAAACAATGCCGATAATTACTGACTAAGAAATGTCACTTGTGATCTCCTGAACACAATAGCAGTGTCCTACGTCAGTAGAGAGTATATCCACCACTTGCCCGGATGACAGCCTGAACCCTCCCCCTAATGCTACCAGTGAGTCTTCTGATACGGACCAGAGGCAACTGCTGCCACTCCTCATGCAATGCAGCTTCCAGATCGGCCAAATTCTGTACAGGTGGATCCCTTGCTTGCACACGACGTTCTAAGAAAGTCCCAGATGTGTTCTATGGGATTCAAATCGGGGCTCACTGCAGGCCCAAGGTTGTGTTGTAATAACGTTGTTCTGAAGGCATGCTCTCAATGCATGGGAACGATGTGACCTTGCATTGTCGTCCATGAATACAGGGCGAGTACCCAACCGGTGGTTGTCAAAATTAGGCACGACAACCGGATTGAGAACGTCCCGCTTGTACTGATGGCCTTTGAGAATCCCACGTACAGTCACCATATCAAATTTACAACCACGAGAGAGGCATCCCCAGGTCATTACTGATCCTCCACAATAAGGAACAGTACGTCTAATGTTCCTGTGCACGTAAGCAGTATTTCTAAGCCTCCACACTCTCATGCGACCATCTGTGATGTGAAGCGGGAACCTAGTCACGTCTGACCGATGGACTTTCCTCCACGTCCTGAGATTCCAATGTTGTCGTGCCATAAACCACTCCATACGTTGTCTTTGATGCTGATCGGACAGAGCTGGACGCTTGATGACCCTTTTGGACCTCATACCCAGTGTTTTGAGACGGTTTTGGACTGTTCTGTTGCACAAACGCCACAACGAGGGGGGGGGGGGGGGGCAAAGGCGATTCAAAACCTCGCTTGAAGCAAAGGGTTCACGCCTAACAAGAAAACACAGTGTATGACCTCTCACTGGAAAGAGCCAAAAACAATCGTGTTTAACAAATTTCCCCTCTGAATCGAAACAACGTTTCTGACCGGTGAGAAAATTTGGAGAATTTATAAAAGTTACGACAGAAATTAATGATGCCTATCATTTTGACGTACCAGAAATACTAGTTACTTCAGTGGTATATGGAAAAGTTTAAGATTGTCTACATTTATGACAAAATCCTTGGTTGAATAGAGAAGTACTTGATCCCAGTGGCGCTGATACGGGGTTGCTTGGATAGGTTGTGGGGGTGCATGTCACACTTCTTCATAACTTTCTCCAGATCTAATGCTACAGGCAACCAAGTGATGGAAGATAAGACATTATATAATTTGGTCTTGACCCTTTACCTAACACGAAAGGCGGACGACGCAAATAAAATTCTTGAATAACTATTTTTCTCTTTTTGGCGTCAAATACCTAGCTTATGACTCCTTGTTGGAACGAGCCCGACGAGCTCATTCCAATGAGGGGTCATAATCTATGTTTTTGAGATAAGAAATGAAATGAATGTGGCATTAAGGTCATCCTGACATAAAATTTGATAGATCACACTTTAAAGGAGCTTGCTGAACGGGATAGCTGCCCCTTTTTAAACGTTAATTCAAGCAGATTGTCAGAATGGAAGCGTTCCTGCGATTAACGATAGAAACTGGATCAGATATAATGATAATTCAACAGGACATGAGTGTGAAAAGGGTTTAATCATTGACTGACAGGTATTCAATCTGCAAATTTTCTCATAATTCAACTTGGAATATAAACAATTCAATCTTGTTTGACGGAGTTCATAAAACTATGTCAAACAAGATTGAAATGATTACAATCCTAGTTGCAATATGGAAAAAAATAGTGATGGAATTTCCGGAATTTTGACATCAATGTGCAGAGAGTTAACCATTGAATAACAGACACCCCTAAAAAATAATTTATGGCCACGCCACTGCTTGATCCCTCGCTCCCCTTTATGCATATCTACCTCACTCAGTGCATGTGTAGGGATGGGGGAGTAGAACCCTGCGAATCACACATTTTCCATTCGAATCGAATCTCGAATCGAATCACCTCTGTTATTCAAAATAAAATCGAATCTCTAATCGAATCAGATGCGTCTTGAAGATGACCGGTGAGGGTCGGGGTGGTATTTGTTTCGACTTCGATGGCTCAAGTCCCGACTGAGAAAATAATCGAACTACACACTAAAAACTAAAGTGTTAAAACTGACACTTTCAAGGTGTTAAACCCGTTCTAACTCTTATGGTTTGATTTTAACACTCGAAGTGCAATGCTTTAAGCACTTAGACATTACAATCGTCAGACACCTGAAACTTGAATGGATGGCACTTCCCATGTGTCTAGCATTGGTGGTTCTTCCAGGATCGTCCATAATTTGATTTGCGCTTGGTGGGTACATAATTAAAAAGATTCAACGCAGATGACGCGGTTCAGGCTCGAGAGTTCGAGCCTGAACCGCGTCATCTGCGTTGTTTCCTTTTAAGAGTCGCGACATTACATTTGTCAAGTGGTATTATTGTAACACCTGTCAAGTTCTGGGATATCTACACTTGAACAAAGTGCTAGTTCAGCAGTTAGTAAGTGTTAAATACAGCACTTCAAGTGTAGTTTTTAACACTTTAGCTTTTAGCGTGTACATCATCAAGGCATGCCTCGATGATGTAGTTAGAATATTACCCTGTCAGGACTATAGTTCACCTTCCACATTGCTTCTGAACTTTAAATTTGCATTTAACAGTAACAGGGACTAGTGATGTTAGAATTAGCATGGTTGGTGGCTTAAACTTAGTTATTTACGAAGCGGACTTATACCATGCTATATTCATGTGAAGAAGATTCAAGAGGAAACGATCGAGCAGCCGATTTCGAATCGAACCGAATCCCAACTTAAGATTCAAAATCGAATCGAATCGCGAAGCTTCGTTGGGCCCAAGAGGGAAGAGAGAGGAAACACATGCTCTTCGTCTGTAAAGTCACAATATGTACAATTTAACCTATTCTTCCATGTTTAATGCTTTTAATATAGTAGTGCCTTCAATTTACATGACTGCACGCTACTTGCCTTACGTATTTAAATCCAAATATAGGCACGACTCTGACAGTACCCCAATATGGCATTATTCCGGGTCTATTTTAAGTATCCTCATTGCTGAAATTTATTTCTTGCAGTTCGATTCATCACGGAATTCCATTTTTGTACATAACATTTTGGATACTACCAATTCCAAGGATGTAACGCGATGTTTCATGACATATTTTACTAACTACTTGAATCGGATAATAATAGACAGTCGAACACTGGAGTACTTTGAAAGATGAATGAATACGTGAACTTGAGTGTCCTGGAGTTCTGACTAACGTCCAAATGATGCTATTGTTTTCTTACCGAACAGCGAGCTGTCGCAGGATTTACAATATGCCGGTGACCACAGCTGTTTCCTGTGGCTGACAATTTTCGTCAATGGAAGACATTTACGCGAAAGTTAGCTCCCCTTTATTTATTTATTTATTTATTTATTTATTTATTTATTTATTTATTTATTTATTTATATATTTATTTATTGGGGTTTATCGGCACTTTCGACAGCCAGGGTCACCTCGCGTGGGACAGTTTTACGGGTGGAGGAAGCCGGAGTACCCAGAGAACAACCAAGCAATGGCGAGCAACTGTCAGACTCCCCAAAGCACTAACTCTACACAAGCAGGGTTAGCATTGGTTGAAGACAGGTGCACCATCGACGTGCAGCACGCCTTAATACACAACGCCACCGTGCCCCCACGGGGATGAGGGTGAAGTGTCTTGCCCAAAGACACAACGTGGTTGCCGCAGGTGGGATTCGAACCGAGGATCTCTTGGCAAGCAGTCTGCACCTCTACCTTCTATGCCACCGCGCTCCCGAAGCTGCCTTTGAATTGAATGCTAAGGGAAAAGGAATTTCATATAAAAAGTGAAATTTCGAAATGTTAGCAAATTTTTATCAGCGATATTCGCATCATATCACAAATTTCAGACATTTCCTGTGGAGTAGTATAAAAAATAGAGAAGCTGACTTTTTTACAATTTTCTCCCCAATCAGTTTGATGGTAAATAGAGGCTAACCAGGCTAAGTGAAATGTGTGGGTGGGTGGGTGGGTGTGTGTGTGTGGGGGGGGGGGGGGGGGCTATTTTTCTGTTGCAATTGGCAGCAGACAATTAGGTTTTTCACTGCATTTCATTTAATCTCGTGCTGGGTTAAGGTTGTGTACCCGTCAAAGGTGAAGGTCTGTAGGGGAAAACACGTTTTCATCCAAAAATCTGTTTTGACTCCATTTTGCTGAGACGACGACGTTTTCGCTTCCAGTTTACAATCATATCCTCAAATCCACTGCATTGTTTTCACTCTGTATGTCTGCTTGAGAAGTTGGAAATATATATTGTTTAAACTAAATCTTCATTAACTCGAACAGCGTATCTGTTTTGTATCCGATTTTGTTGAAAGTTCTCTTTATAGTTAGCTGTTCAAAAAAGGTGAGCTATTGACATCTACATTGTGAACAAAACCGAATTTTGTTTGCTAAAGTAAAAAAAAGTAATGTTAAGAATACAAGTTGACAAAACTCCGAGCATCTATAAAAAAAAAGTTGTGCAGAACAAGTTCCCACGTTCCACGACTAACACGTGCTGATGCTTTCTATCGCTAATTTCTGTTGGACATTCTTTGCTCTTGAAATTTCAAAATAAAAGACGTCGTCTCCCCTCTTAACAGAGGGAAATAAAAGGCATAACCTCTTTTATCCCAGTTTGCAACTTGCAGGTGTCGCTGCAATAAATATTTGAATTAGAGTTACCGGCCTTGAAATGTTGTTTATGTTTATTGTTTGTTTAAGGTCACATACTTATGCACAATGGTTAATCGTGACCGTGACAGTTTTACGGGTGGAGGAAGCCGGAGTTCCCGGAAAGAACCATCGAGCAACTGTTAGCTTCTCAACATTCTAACTCTGTTCAAGCTCCTTCAAGCAGGGTTACAGGGGTTGAAGACATGTGCACCATCGACGTTTTGCTGTGGTTGGTTGTCAGTTGTATCTGTTCAGAGTCTTGTAGTCATTGTTGAATTTGGTGTTGCCAATCCTTTTCCATACCCTCGAGTGTTGATGTTAAAACACGGAATCTCATTTTACAGAGTTGGATAGGAATCCCATTTTACGGAATCACTTTTTAAGAATCCCTATTTGGAAAATGCCTGTGGCTATAGAATCCCTTTTTCTGAAATGAGTCGAAGAGCCATATTCGAGTCACTCGAACGAGCAGTTGCTCGATAGCTCGTTTACTCGATGGGATTCGAGTCGTTCAAGCAGTATGTAGAGTCACTCGATCGAGCAGTTAATCGATAGCTCATTTGCTCGATGAGCTTGGAGTCATTCGAGCAATTGCTCATGGAGCAATTACACTCTTGGCTCTTTACCTTATAAGGGATATTTGGGATAGGTTTGTCTTCTGGTACAGGTAACAGTATCTTCAGATAAGTATCCTATAAAAGGTATCCTCGATAGGTATCCTCAAATAATACAATACCGGGCCATAGGTATCCTCAAATACTGAAATGAGTCGACGAGCAATATGTGCGAGTCACTCGAACGAGCAATTTCTCGTTAGCTCATTTGCTCGGTAGACTTCGAGTCGTTCGAGCAGTATGTCGAGTCACTCGATCGAGCAATTACTCGATAGCTCATTTGCTCGATGAGCTTCGAGTCATTCGAGCAATTGCTCATGGAGCAATTACTCTCTTGGCTCTTTGCCTTATAAGGGATATTTGGGATAGGTATGTATTCTGGTACAGGTAATAGTATCCTAAGGTAAGTATCTTATAAAAGGTATCCTTGATAGGTATCCTCAAATAATACAATACCGGGCCATAGGTATCCTCAAATACTGAAATGAGTCGACGAGCAATATGTGCGAGTCACTCGAACGAGCAATTGCTCGTTAGCTCATTTGCTTGGTAGACTTCGAGTCGTTCGAGCAGTATGTCGAGTCACTCGGTCGAGCAATTACTCGATAGCTCATTTGCTCGATGAGCTTCTAGTCATTCGAGCAATTGCTCATGGAGCAATTACTCTCTTGGCTCTTTACCTTATATGGGATATTTGGGACAGGTATGTCTTCTGGTACAGGTAATAGAATCCTCAGGTAAGCATCCTATAAAAGGTATCCTCGATAGGTATCCTCAAATAATACAATACCGGGCCATGGGTATCCTCAAATACTGAAATGAGTCGACGAGCAATATGTGCGAGTCACTCGAACGAGCAATTGCTCGATAGCTCATTTGCTCGATGAGCTTCGAGTCGTTCGAGCAATGACTTATCAGTAACTGCTCGATAGCTTAAAGGGATATTTGGAAACGATATAGGCTTTTGTTACACACAATGGAGATAACTCTGAATACAGCTTATGGGAAATCAAGCAATCTGATTGGTTAGTTATAATCTACATAAACGATCCAGATAAATGAAACAACAAGAGTATTGGGAATAGGGTCAGAACTAACAAGAACAGACCAGAATAGCTAAATATAGTAACAATAAGCAAAGCTATTCCAGTTGATAGGCTCTTCTACGGTACAGGAGTATACTCCAGGGCAATAGAACATGGTCAGATAGACGAAAACTATTGCATATATATATAGAAACAGAGAATTCTGAAAGAATTCGAAATAGTACAGCTTGTCGGGTTGTTTGTGGTAATTAGATTTACTCCGATTCAATCGAACACACCCTCCGAACATACCCCCGTCCCACTGCAGAAAATTGGGTAACATAGCAACCACGTGCTACCATAGAAACCAAGATGGCAGCCTCCAGTATACAAAATGGACGACGGAAACACGTATCACCCTAACAACACGTGTTGCGCATGCGCACTCACACCACATATCACCATGGTGATGACGTCACAACATGGCCGCTCACGTGAGTTACCATGACAACACAACATGGCGCCGCTGGGTCACGTGACATGACGTCACTTCCGGGGTCGTGCCAATGGGATGAAAAGCCCATTACATACTACTCATGGTTCCTCCTCATAGTACTAGGACAGGGAGGATTTAATTTTTCCAACCCCCACCCAAACCACCATTCAAACACACAACCTGAAATTCTGCGCTGTGCTTCTATTTACTGGTATTTAGCAGTTCTTCTCTTTTTTATGCTCTTTTAAAGATGTTAGAAAACAATTCCTTCACTGCAAAAGTATTTTAGAACAGAAGTTTGGGGTGGAGGATGGGGCTACATTGAAAAATTAACATAACAAAGTACCAAACGTGAATGAATGGCATCTGTGCGTAGCTACCAACATAGTAGTCTAGTCGAGTACTACTTCTGTCATGGTTGCTATGTTACAGCACAAAACTACAATGACAGTTGTGAACTTTTATTTCGATAGTCAGACCATCAATACTCAGTTTAATCGCTTCCCTTGAACTTGGCCGCTGAGATTGTTCTTAATTTAAAATTCGCTTTAAAGTTTCTTTGAAAGACTCGCATTTCGGCATGCCCTGACATTTCGGTGACAGGCTAGATGCGTAATATGGGTGTGTGTCCAGAACATGGGCGATGTACTATTTTCACCACAATTATCTATTAACTGGCCATAATTACACAGCTTACGACTTGCAGGAGAACACTGTCTCTCTTACTCTTTTAATCAGATAGCCCATGGGGCGTTCAACAAATGCGCCATAATGTACATTATGCTTAATTAGCAGCGCCTGAATTATTGCTGGTCTGTTGAAGTGACAAATCGGTTTTTGGGGTCCGTCATATACACATCTTTACGCTCTACATTTAGCCCGAGAGAGAACGATTATCGAAAATATATACACTTTTAAACAACAAAATCGAAAATTCAAGCTATCACCTTGACATAGGTTTGCATTGTGGAAATGAACGTGCATGTAATAATCCTGGATATGTTATCCTATCCCACCACGGCAGTGTGTCAAACGGACTTAATAAGCGAGAAAATGTAATATGATAATAATAGATGGATCTTCTCTTCTGGTATATATTTGAAATACCACATACGTTTTGTTTTCGCCTTTGATGTTTGGATTGTGTCGAATAAAACGGGTCGTTTATTTAGTGGCCGATTCAGGGTGATAACTTTTCTTCAACATTCTATTTTGTCGACCGCTTGGGATTTCTCACGTCACAGCAGACCGATTGGTGGCGTTAGAAACTATTTTAGTTTGTGAAACAGTCAGATGAATTAAATTAACGCCCCACGATGGATTGAAAACGTAGTTTCGTGTATCATTCAGAGACCAAACTGATAAACGCGTCTGTTGGTTGACATTGATGAATCACGGGTCATTTTTCGTTTTCTGCTACCTTAGAGTTAGGAAGAAACTTCACTGTCGTTGGTCAGTAACCAGTTTGGTCCAGTTCCGAGTCACACATCACTTTACGGACACTTGGGATAAAATTTCGTTTTCTTCAAATCAACGTTATCTTCTTTTAACAAGATAAAGTCATGTATTTCAATCAATGTTTGTTGTTTTAAAACGACTGTGGAAATAACACGGAGAACTCGCAATTTAAAAATAAAAGGGAAAGAAAAAATAAATTCCATTTGCAATTAGATTATTTTTTTTTCCTTTTATATTTTTTTTTTGCTGCACCATTGTATGTTTGATTTTGTTGTTAATCTGTAATGTCACATTTTCTACTATAGACAGTCTGAACTCTGCACCGCAGCACAGGCAGGGTTAGATTGGTTGAAGACATGCGCACCATCGACGTGCAGTACGCCCCAGTACACAGCGTCATCGTGCCCCCATGTAGGCAATCGGGGTGAAGTGTCTTGCCCAAGGACACAACGCGGTTGCCGCAGGTGGGATTCGAACCGAGGACCACTCGGCTTGCAGCCTGCACCTCTACCAACTGAGCCCCCCCCCCCCCCCGATAGAAAATAAAGCCAAGTTAATAAATAAATATTAATGTGGTGATGCTGCCTTAATGGAATTAGGTCCCAAAGCTCGTTTGATGGGGTTTACAAAAAAGATGCGCCAGTTTTTGAGGAGTACCTTGATGGAACTTTGAGGAGGCGGCGGGAGGAGAACCATGGTTGTTTAAAGTGAGATCAATGTCACTGAAGTTTGGGGAAATCGGAAATAGGGAGGAAAGATGGTACTAAATGTCTAGCTTAGCAACGGAGACTCTGAAATAATCCATGTTAGAATGCCTCAAATACGTGTCTAGTAGAATAAGACTCCCCGAGAAAGTAATGGGCGAATGGGATGAAAATATGAGATACACATGAACGAGGGTGGACATGTGGGAAAGGGTTAATAATGTAGTTGAGGAGATTGAGAAATAGCTAGAGGGTGAATTATAAAACAGTTTTTGTCTGAATTCTGGGTGATTAGGAAGGGAACTGGGGAGGAATGACATAGGCCTCCTCGTTATGTAGGACCGCAGCTTATAGACGAAGTGTAATATTATTAATTCAAGTTTTTACCGGTGGGAATTGAAATTCAGCAATCATAATACATGATCTCAGTTTCTTGGACAATATTCAAGACCAAATGTGGCGAAAATACCATGTAAATAAGGTGCTAACAGCTCGTATATATTTCCACTTTATTGCATACTGTATTGTACAACTCAACCCTTTACCTAACGGAGCGGCTACATCTGCACGCGCAGAGCCTTATTTAAACGATATTTTCGTCACATTTGGACTTGAATATCGCGATATTCTCATTGCAATAACGCGTCAGCCGGTTGTTATTTCTCCCACTGGACGTGTCAATCGTCCATCATATGCGATCTGAACGCGTTATTTTTAACCCTATGGAGCCTGGAGGTATTTTTTATGCCAGTTCAATGGAGGCAATTGGCAATGTATATATTTATTATTTCGTTGAAAATATAGTTTGGTCTACCCCACATTTAACTTACCAGCCATCATACTTAATAAAAGTAAGACGTATCATGTCCCTGGACTGGAAAAACGGCCTCTCGGATTCAAAGGGTTAAAATAATAGATTTTGTTATCGTGCGTGGGGGTAGAGGGTCAAACCCTTTACCCAACTAATCGGCCGCATCCGACCGCGTAATATGCAAAATCAGCAGTTGATAAAATATTATTTTTCAAAAAATTTCAACAAAATCATATCATGTGACCCCTCGTTGGAACGAGCTCGAGCTCGTTCCAACGAGGGGTCACATGATATGGTTTTGTTGAAATTTTTTGAAAAATTAAAACAAATGACATTTAAAATAATAAATTTTGATATCGTCTGCGTTGGGTAAAGGGTTAAAGAGTGGTAAAATTAGATTCGGGGTTCGATCCAGTTCGAAATGTGTGATTCGTGGGGTCCTACATTTTTATCAGTAGAATTTGGAATTCGAACTTCAAAACTTGGAAAATCTGAGATTCTATTGGTATTGACGTTAGGATTCAATCTTCTTCCAGCAGATGTTGGAATTCCAACTGTAGAATATCGGATTCTATTCTAGATTCCAGTTTCTGCCTCGACGTACCACCAATCATAAAGAAGTGCATGTGTTTCAACTGAACGGGTCCGCAAGCCAATTATGCCCACACAACGCGAGCAGCTTGTTACCGAAAACGAAACTACTGAGTTCGCAGGACGACCTTGGGCCAATTATTTGCGCAAAATTCAAACAGACTGTGTCCGCATAATCGAACATAATCGGCTCGCTTTCTGTGGACGCAATTGACTTGTGGACAGAATCGGTCATGCGAACCTATATACCCTTTACCCAACGTAACAGCCAAAACCGGTCAGCGCTATTCACAAACATCTCCTATCAGAGGCTAGAACTGAATCCGAGAATTACACTATGCCGGAATCAATGTTGGTTATAAATCAGCAGCTTTTAGCCAGTTTTAATCTTTGAAATAATTTAATCTGTTTTGTGTTATTTTTCCGATTCTGTTTGTTTTGTTTTTATTCCAAATGTATAGCGCCTTTGATGAGAGTTACTCTCTTTGTTTCGAACCGATTTTTATGCAGTCATTAGAATTGCTTGCATTGCGTACACTGTGGGCCCATCTGGGTTTTTCAGCGCTGAAAAAGTATAATGCAAATAGTTTCTAGTTCTTGAAACGATAAAAGGCCCCTATTTTATCAACGTTGAAAATTCCAAACTGTGAATGAAATTCATTTATTTTTGTACGTTGATAAAACCAGGCTCTGCTATCACTTCTTGGAACGCTCTATGCGAAAGCATTCCAAGAAATGGTATCAGGACCTGGTTTTATCAACTCAGGAAAAATATAGAATACAAAATATAACTTTCAAAGTGTTATTACTGTCTGATAATGTTAGTTCTTCTATGGGGAAATGGCTGGGGTAATGTCCACCCACACTGGGGAAATGTCTGCCAAGGAAATGCCCGCCTGGGTTAATGTCTACTGAAGAAATGTCCGCTGAGGAAATGCCCGGCGTTCCTGAAGTCAACAATGGTTAAGAATATGACTTTTCTCTTCTCAAAGTGCATTGACTTATTTTCACAGCGCGACCATTCAGTTGCAATAGTTGGTAAACTTAGGGGTGATAATCAACCCCATCTCTTTCCACACTGCCACTCAAACAATTAATATGAACAGGTGTTAAAGCTGTGGAAATGCCAACATGTTTAAGGCAAACCTTCTTGATTATAAAATTCGACTATTCTTGAATAACACAGGCATCTTATACATCAAAATGAAGGTTGTGTTGCACAGAAGGGAACGAATACATATCTAGAACTACACGGGTTGAAGTGGGTTCCTTTGATTCCTGAAAGTCTGCTACCACATTTCGGTGACAGCTGTAAACGGAGGTGAATTACATAAAAATTATATTATCAATGGCTGAAGTTGTCAGATATCCAAGAAGAAGGTCATTAGACGAGTCGAGTTAGCAGCAGATTTAGTATTTGAACTTGAACTGAGTATTCAAATTGTGTGGGTTTTGTTCAAAGGGGAACGCCACATTGCATCTTGTTGTCACATTCTGAGATCACGTTTGATGCTTATTTAGACAACCCGCAGTCAAGAGAGAGTGGTTGCCGAGCGGATAAGTGCGCTGGACTCTCATGTCTCTCATGCCGGAGATCCCGGGATCGATCCTTGATCGAGAAAAGTTCTCGAGGTGTCCGAACAACCTCTGTCGGCATCAAGTGTAGGGTTGATGCTGTCACAGCGTAACGTCCTATCGGATGGGGACGTAAAATGGCTGTCAACTGTGCGAGAGAGACACTCCGAGCAGGCTAAAGATCCCTTCGTAGTATTCGAGAGGAGCGAGGTCAGGAAGTTGCTGCTACGAAGGTCATCCCACAAACCTGTGCCATTGAACCGAGGAGAAGCGTTAATATATAACTTGCTCGCCAACCCTTGTGAAACAAATATGCTTAAAACAAAGACAAACCGCAGACCTTCACGTGGACAAACATACCCATTCAAAAATCGAAACATTAAATCGTTGAAGGCAGGGACGTCGCGACAGGGGGTGGGGGGGCGGGGGTGACAATATTTGTCAAAACCTCAATAGTTGGAAATTCGGAGGGCAAAAATATCAACAGTTAGAAATTTAAAAAACTACTGAATATACGGTATAATTCGCTAACAAACCTATTTTTCCGACTGGAGGACCATAATATGGAAATATTCCGACTACCGAGACTTTCGGGTGAAAATCGGGTCAAAGAATTCCGACTCCACGCGGCCTGCAGTCTGAATGACATCAATTAGAAGAGTCCATAATCACAATTTGGGGAAGACCAATCCATATTCTCAACGTGCAGCCTTTGGGTTGCACGTTGAAAATATCAATTGGTCTGCCCTACAAATTCACTGAGCAGCCATTCTGCTTTTTAAATGTATGGTGTGTCATGATCCTGGACCGGAAAAGCGGTCTTACGGTTCAAAGGGTTAATAAAAAAGTACTTGTTGTCATGTCAAGTGCCTGTGAAATGCTCTAGAAACACAAAACTCCCACTTTCCCAAAGGCGATGTTTCAAATCTGTCCGTCAGACAGTAGGCGTATGGGCCACTGGGGACAATTCGGGCAAAGCAAGATATTGAAAATTTCTAGCTACGTCCCTGGTTGAAGGTACATCAAGTAAATATAGAATATACCTATAGTAGCTTAGTGTATGTTTTTGAGACAAAATATGAAAAAATAATGAAATTAATTGGCGATTCTTGTGAATAGCGCTGGCCAGTTTTGACGCAACTTTGGGTAATGGGTTAAAATGCCCATTTTCTGTGATTTTAGGGAAGATTTTCATGATTAAGATGTGTCAACAATTTTAAAATAGTCTCCATGTTCATAGTCACATGACGAGTATTTGACTCAGCAAGTCCTGTTTGTGTTTGACACGACAAACCATGCAATTGACACATGACGTGTGTTTGATGCGGCAAATCGTGTTTTGAAGAAGTCGTGTTCTGGCCATTTTCAAAGTGCCAAAAGAATCAGAGTACATATGTTTGTATTCGCCGACGTTATGAGCCAACACGTGCACTACGTACGTAACAGTCGTTATTCCCGTTTATCAATCGACCGATCGTTGCGTTCGATAAATAAATAAACATGTTTTCGCGAATTCGTAAAATTACTGAAATGAAATTTAAAATTAATTTTTGACTCCTCCTTTTTTTACCCTCGGTTGTGCCCACTCCTAGTCCTAGATCTCCATTCAATAGTTCTCTATTAACCCCTTCATTTGGTCTATCCATTCTGTCTTTATGTTTGAATTCCAAATATTCTGAAACAGATTCATATTCAGAAATTTTATTCACAGTATGCAAGAAGATTTTGATTACAGTACATCACAAGTTATAGAGAAACGCACACTGTATGGGATGACATAGCCAGATTGGCTGTCTACCCGACATCCCCTTAAATAAAAGAATAATAGTTCAAATGCAGACCAAGTATGAGAGCATGTCGTAGTAAAAAAAAATGTTCTTTCAACCAATATTTTCCAAAATCGGAGAGAAAAAGATGATTCATGGTGTACAATATGTCCGGTGGGAGTTCTGGTGGATTATCAGGATAAACAAACCTGTATGTCAGCTCACTCCTTTTTCTATGTTCTAATAATCTACATTATCTTGCAGCTTAAGAAAAAATATTGAGCTTCAGAAAAAAATATTGACGGGCACCTTCCAGTATGTGATAAAGTATAAATTCGAAGACTCTATGGAATAGGTGTTGACAACAAGTTATGCAAGACGAGGTATTCAGACACAATTAAAGTCACGGCCATTACATTGAGCAACACACTTCAGAACACATTTACATTAGTAGAGAACCCATAATGGGGAACGGACAAGTTCAAACGCCTGGGAGTCCCGCCTGCGTTTCACTAAAGAGATGTACACAGGTCACATGGGCTCTTGCATGAAGGTGACAGTGTGTATTCTTTAGAGTTATTATGTGCAATCTGGGCAGTAAGGGTTATTACAGTGAACTTCGCTTAAATATGTCTACAACAATTTTGAAGTGAGTGTCTTTTCGAATAAATGTTTGTTACTAATATTACGAATCGTGCTGTCTAGAGCATTCCATGTTCTTGAGAATGAATACAATGAGAGATTGTCTATTGATCTGATTCGAGTTTTTATCTATTTTTAGAAGGGCAGACTGCCATATCGTGGAACAATAATTTGCACCATAGACTGTTGGGGAGATTTACCAAAATAGTTAAGATAGCAGAGTCTATTCTGTCCTTAATCCCCCTCCACCAAAGCCCACCCTTATTGCTTCGGTATTACTCGACCCCAACAACAAAAAGTGGTGTAAAACATCGCGGCGTGCCACTCCGTCACGTGGTTATGCTTTTCATTCCTAATTTCAGACAAGACAATATAGCTTGCAACACGACTGATATACAGGCTGATATGGTCAGTTAACACCATACCAAATACAACTACCAGACAAGATTTGCCAAAATCGTGACTAACGGGAAAGAAATTGATTTTTTGGTCGGTCTCAAAAACATGGCTCTTTGAATGTGGCGATGTATTCGAGGCAAAAGTTGAAAAAATAATAAATTTCAGTGGTGATTTTTGTGAATAACGTTGGCCGGATATGGTTGTTGCCTTGGGTAAAATGTCAGTATTGACCGCATTAATAACCTCTTTGTTTTCTGAGAGGACAAAGTATTCGTATCTTCACTGCACCCGCGGGACTGCCAATTGCTCTGCAGGTGTGAAAATGTACAGGAAATTTGTTCTCATCTGACTCTGCTCACACGATCGATAGGATGTAATGGCAATTGTCCACAATGAGATTGCTTTCTCTGACAATAGAAGTTTCATCCGTTCCGTTCTCCACTTTCACTAACAAACCGGCGGTATCCGCACACACCACATATGGCAAATGTAAAATTTTCTATTCTCTGTAGATTTGGAGTTGATAATGAATTCACTGTTGGGTCTGTGATTCAAGTCAATACGATACAAGTCCCATTGATAGCTCGTTAAAGACACATCTGCTTGAACAAAACAGTGTATATTGTCTTCTTGTTCATCCTTTCGCAACTGCGTTACCCTGCTCTCATCAACCAAAAGGACAAGCAAGGAAACACAGAAGAAAAACAAAAAAAAAAAACCCACAGGGAGGGAGAGAGCTAAAATGCCATAAATACTTGCAATGAAGTATTAATTGAAAACAGAATGTTTTCATTTTTAAAATTCACTTTAACCCTTTACCTAACATGAAAAGCAGACGACACTTGCAAAAAAAATTCTTGAATAACTAATTTTTTTCATTTTTTGTCTCAAAAACATAGGTTATGACCCCTCGTTGGAACGAGCTCAAAGAGCTCGTTCCAACGAGGGGTCATAACCTATGTTTTTGAGACAAAAAATGAAAATATTTTGAAAATTAATTGGCGATTTTTGAGAATAGCGCTGGCCGGTTTTGGCCGTTACGTTGGGTAAAGGGTTAAAAAAATCTCCACAATCCAGTATACATATTTCCATTAATTCCTGGAATCATGCACCTTATGTAATATGTAACCAACTAACGCTGTGTTTTTACAGCCTTAGTCAGTGTATACTTCCATGTAGTGTGTGATATTGCAGTTACCATTTTTTTACAACCGAAAGTGAGACTAACCCTCTGCACTATACGGGGTTAGTTAGACTTTCCGATTATAAAAAAATGCATTATTATCTGAGAACACGCTAAAAACTAAAGTGTTACAAACTACACTTGAAGTGCTGTATTTAACACTTACTAAGTGCTGAACTAGCACTTTGTTCAAGTGTAGATATCCCAGAACTTGACAGGTGTTACAATAATACCACTTGACAAGTGTGATGTAGCGACACTTAAAAGGAAACAACGCAGATGACGCGGATCAGGCTCGAACTCTCGAGCCTGATCCGCGTCATCTGCGTTGTGTCCTTTTAATTATGCACCCACCAAGCGCAAATCAAATTATGGACGATTCTGGAAGAACCACCAATGCCTAACACATGGGAAGTGCCATCCATTCAAGTTTCAGATGTCTGACGATTGTAATGTCTAAGTGCTTAAAGCATTGCACTTTGAGTGTTAAAATCAAACCCTAAGAGTTAGAATGGGTTTAACACCTTGAAAGTGTCAGTTTTTAACACTTTAGTTTTTAGTGTGTAACTAATCCTGTGCACTATAAGCCTTAGTGTAAATCACACCTATATAAACTCTTTACCTAAAGTAATGCCCCAAACCAACCAGTACTATTCTAAAAAGTGACCAAGCTCGGCTTATGGAATGGGTTATGGCAAGTTTTTTAGTGAATTTCAAAAATGAAAACATATTCTATTTTTCTCTTAACAGTTTGTTCTGCACACTGGTGTCAAAATATCGTAATTCCAAGTCGCCAATTTCTCTGATATAACAACTAGGAATTTAATCAATTTGTTTGACAGAGCTTAATGAGAGGGTCAGTGCCCCTTCACTTTTTCAGATCATGTATTTTGTCCCTCGTTTTTGATGAATAAAAATTACCCCGGGGGTTGGAGGTTCAAAGCCATTTCAAACATTGTTAATCATAAGTTTGCGGGGACCTTCAAAGATGGTCAAATTAAGGATAATAATAAATTATATCATTCATAAGGAGCGCTAATGAAAATTTGTGAATTCTCATTCAGATAAATCAGCAATTACCTACCTTGATGACAACATGGCATGGCAAGTGACCAATTTTCAGGCAGATTTTGGGGGACCAAATAAGACCAAAGACCAAATAAGTTAGTAACTTCAGCCCCGAAGCGTATCAATTGTTGTTGAAAGCTGAGTACGGAAATTGTGTATTCCACCTGATAAGCCAACTATAATAGCACGAGCACACAGACTGGTTTATGCGACGCGCGAACAGTAAGAAGCAAGGGTGCTACACAACTGAACGACGGAAACAATTTAGGATAGCGTCTGCATTGTTTCCATAGATGCAGTGACTTCAGCTTGGGTTGAAATTGTTTCGATACTATTAAATGTTTGTCGGCAAGAATTGTATATTTTTACGAATTGCTTCCTTATCTGTGATGACCATTATCTGTGATATCATTCTCATTTTATCCCTTCACCTATCACAATTCTTGAAATACTAAATATTTTTTTTTTTTTGCCTTTGAAACATTATAGATTATTACTCCGCCTGGGAACGAATTTGGCAAGCTCGTAAAAAAATGAAAAATAATAAGATTTGATGCGCGAATTGTGAATAGCGTTGGTCGTATATATCCGTTTTATTAGTGTAGGTTAAGCCTTTGAACCCTGCAAGCCGCTTTTCCGGGCCAGGGACATGATACGTCATAGTTCCATTAAGCAGGATGGTTGCTAAGTGAATGAGTGGGGTAGACCAATGAATATTGTCAACGTACAGCCCAAAGGCTGTGCGATGAAAATATTAATTGGTCTAATCCCAAATAACGAATATAGACTCTTCCAACTGCTGCCATTGAACTGACATGGAAGATACCACTAGTGTGAAAAGGGTTAAACGAACCCTACTCTCAAGAGTATAAATCACCAACGTCTTTGGTAAATTTATATTTTAAGACTGTTCGAAATATCACTGTAATAACATCTTTTGTGCGCATTTATTTTTACTATAATGGAAAAGGAATAATTAACTAAAAAGTAATTCCCTCCCCGTGAAGTTTGAATTTTGAATGCCAAAGTTGTCAAAAAAAATACAATAACTGATTTACCTATTTATTACGGAGGCGTAGTTAGAACATATGTGAAATGTTTTCCTTGATCGTTGTATCGACTTACGTAACACTCTATAATGTCTTTGTTACTCATGATAACATACGAACTCGTCATAACGACTTAGTTTAACTGGTTGTTACGTACCTTGTTATAAGGACTTTGAAATATAATATCGTCATCATGATAACTACTTGGTAACTCGCTTTATTACGCCTTGCATAGCTCGTTGTAACGACTTGGAATGTAGTTAATATAACGACTAAAGTCGTTATAACAACTTACCTAGGTCGATTTCCATTTTTATGTGGATGATGCACAACTGTACTTGAAGCCATAGGCTAGTGGCATGTAGTCGATTTAAGTGAAATATGTGTGGCTGATATCAGAGCTTCGATGACATCAAACTTTCTCAAATTCAATCCTCACAAAACTGACGTTATGTATAGAGGACTTCTCAACCACTTATCATTATCAAATTATTCAATAATTCCCAATCCACCCGATGGAAATGTGATTTCTCTATCGATTTCGGTGCGCGACCTGGGGGTATTTCTTGGACGAGAAATTTGCAGCCGACACACATGTTAGCATATCTTATTGTCTGGGAAATATCGCGTGGATGATGAGGAAATCGCAAAGCAAACCAAAAAGAAAAAAGCTCATTCATTCTTGTAGTGTAAAGTTGGGATAGTTCTTGTTGGTTCTCCTACGACAACGATATATAGAAGTTACTCCGTCAGCAAATCAATATTATACAGTACCAGCCATCCCAGATGGGAAACTTCGGAGAAGGAAACGTTATCGTCTGAGAGCGAGCTCAGTTTCAGTTAACACTATTGCATACAAAGGGTTTGGTGTTTGCAATTTATCAGCACCAGTGAAATATTAAACAAAATCCACCTTTGGTGTTTCGTATTCCTGGCATGAAGAGGTGGCCATTCTGAAATCGCTTCCATTTAAACTTTCACATGGAATGTATATGTCAGAAATTCTGTCCAAAATACAGTTGATAATTAAAAAACAGCACATTAAAACATAGGGGTGGGGGTGGGGGTGGGGGGGGGGTGATGCCATATCACGGTGCATGATGGTTATATGGGTAACATAGAGAAAACGTCGCAACTGTCTCCCCCCCCCCCCCCCCTTTTGATGAGATAGTTGTTTAATATCACAGCGGCCTGTTCTGGGTTTTCTACTATTAGATGCAGCGATATGTCATCTGCAAAGAGTTGAATACTGGAAATGATGTCATCAGCAATATCGTTTTTGTAAATTAGAAAGAGCAGAGGCCCTAGCCCTGATCCCTGGGGCACACTAGAACCAGTGTACATAAGGCTGGAATATTTATTTATTGGGGTTTAACGACACTTTCGACAGCCAGGGCCACCTCCTGTCGGACAGTTTTACGGGTGGAGGAAGCCGGAGTACCGAACAACGTGAGCAACTGTCAGACTGCCCAACACACTAACTCCACACAAGACGGGTTAGCATTGGTTGAAGACAAGTGCACCCTCGACGTGCAGTACGCCTTAGTACACAGCGCTGCCTTGACCCCACGTGGGCAATCGGGATGAAGTGCCTAACCCAAGGACAAAACGCAGTTACCCCTGGCGGGGTTCGAGCCGTAGACATTTAGGTTTGAAGTTCAATGCCGTAACCACTGAGCCACAGCGCACCCATCAGGCTGGATGACTTTGAATCATGTACAACTCTTTGCTTTCCCTGGCTTATATATTATTCGAACCACAGAAGCAGATTGCCTGTTATTCCAACTTTTTCAAGTTTATACAATAATTCTCTGTGCCAGACACGATCAAAAGCTTACTAATATCGCAAAGCACTATTCTAATTTCTTTCCCCTCGCCAAGAGCTAAGCAAAATGTGTTATAAATATAAGTTAATTGATATACTATAGAAGCTCCCGGTCTAAATCCAGACTGCAGATTGGAAAGAAGCAAGTGTTTGCTCAGAAACTCGAGAACATACTTGGAAACACATATTTCAAATATTTTCCCAAGGCAACTTAATGGTGTTATTCGTCGGTAGTTATTAGGAAGTGTAGGGTAGTTTTTCTTATATACTGGCCCAATATTTTTGTGTTAAGTGTCGTGCTAAAGATGTGGAATACTCTTTAATAAGTTTAGGGCTTATGTTGTCAGAACCACAAACTTTGGTGACGCTAAGAAACTTTATGGCGTCGATAGTGTCTCTGCAGTCAATGGTAATAGCATCTAACATTGGTCGAGCGGGACTGAAATCAAAAGCAGGTAGTTGGTAATCTTTGTCGACAATTTGGGTTATGGAACAGAAATACTTATTTAACATTTGAGCCTTGCCCACGGTTGATAAGGCCATTTTGCCTTTGTGGAAGAGGTTGGGAATATCTTGTCGTTTATCACTTAATAACTGCTTGAATATAACTCACCATCGGGCAAGAGACGTGGAGGTATCACTCGAACTATTCAGCATCATTTTAGTGTATGCTGTTTTGGAATTTCTAACCGCGGAGATAGTTTAAGAGGTTGGGAATATCTTGTCGTTTATCACTTAATAACTGCTTGAATATAACTCACCATCGGGCAAGAGACGTGGAGGTAGCACTCGAAATATTCAGCATCATTTTAGTGTATGCTGTTTTGGAATTTCTAACCGCGGAGATAATTTCATTGTGCTTTCTTCAATAATTAGCCCAGGCCAATCTTCTCAAGCCTTGATGAGGGCGTTTTCGTTATTCAATTCGGCGTCTAATTTTACTGTGCATCCATTTAAGTTCTCCTGTCTTAACAGTTAAATGAATTTATTTGGGATTAACAGTTCCTTATGGTGATCTAGAATTAATTAAAGATCAAATAATGCTTGACTTGGTGGTATTCCGTTCAATCTGTTTTGCCATTCTCTTTCTGCAAGAGCTTTATTGAGATCCGTGTAGTCGCTCTCGTTGTATGCCCATATTCGTATACGAAAGGCTGATTACTTGGCTTGGGGATATCCAGTTCTACAAATAAGGAGCAATCAATAATATCCGATGAGATCCCCATAGAAGGGATCTTCAAACCATTTTAGTCAGTATATCTGGATTGCTACACATCATGCGGTCCAGTAACGATAAATCGGTAAAGAAAGTTGGCTCATCTATCACCTGTACTAAGTTGTTCGTCTGGATAATATCTTTCAAACAACTTGCTTGGGGTCTAAACTGGTCATCGTTGAAGTCACCTGTTACAACTATATTTGCAATATTTGTGTCCATGGCTTTTCCAATGGCCATACTGACTAGGTCCCCGCTATCAATAGACCTGTTAGGTGGTCTGCAGAAGACGCCTATTAGAAATTGTTTTTACTGTTACATAACGAGACTTGTAGCCCCAAGCGTTCAACGTTTGGTACTTCCACATCAGGTCGGGTAGTGAAGTATACAGCAACTCCATCCTCCCCGATCTAGTAGCTGGATCCTTCCTTAGTGGGAGAGGGGGGGGGGTGAAATCCTGGAATTAAGATTTCATTTGTAGGTGTGCTTTCGTCAAGCCTCTTTTCAGAAAAAGTGCATCTATCATTATCTAGAGGGCGTCTAATTTGGGCTTTAGGCTCTGAATATCATATGCATTACTGTCATATGGCATTTATTCTCGAGGCAAGTTGATTTTGAGGTGGCAAGTTGATTTTGAGGTGATGTTATTTCCGGGGAGTCATTTATGTATTGTTCAGGATTTTCTTCGATATCTCCACATTTTATGAGGTTAATGGATAACCAAGAAATTATGATGCAGGGGATGTCAATAACCAAGTTAAATTAGGACCATGATTTGTTATGCAGTGTATGGAGCTGTGAGATCGGTTTTCAGAAGCAATACCCTTTGCAAAGCAGTGGTAGATTTTCCTAAGAGAGTCCTTTGTAGGTCGACCAAGAGATTTTTTGTGCTGACATAGTTCAACAGGGAGCTGCACGGATTATTGCAGAGTAGTTATTGTTGCTCAAAGAATGCAATTCTATACAATGGATATGTATATACTTACCCCACCTCGTGGTCTTAGAGAGAGAGAAAGAGACAGAGAGAGAGACGGAGATAGAGAGGACAGCGACAGAGGGAGAGACAGAGAGAGAGAGAGACAGAGAGATATAGAGAGTTTAGGCATACATCTTTACCAACCCGTCATTGCAATCTTATTGAAAATTAGCAGGAGTGGCGTGCACAGACGTTTTACTCTTAAGATGTGACCGAATATTCCTAGTTTGATCTGTCCCGACTATTAGCACTCAAAGTCGAGAAGAGTGCACATGTATAGCTTCATATCTAACAAAATTCCTCAATTTGTTGTGACTCAGAGGTTTCGGAACTGGACTTAAGTTCGAAAGGTCCACGGGTCTATCCCCGCCAGTGGTAACTGCGGTGTGTCCTTGGGCAACGCACTTCATCCCGATTGCCCACGTGGGTACACGGCGGCGCTGTGGACCAAGGTGTACTTCACGTCGATGATGCACTTGTCTTCAATCAATGCTAACCCTGCTTGTGTGGAGTTTGTCAGAAACCGGGGCTTTGTTGCTGCTGGAAGAAATAGATTCACGTCGCGAATTCAGCCAAAACTCAAGGAGTGTCGCCTGAATCCGTGCGTGAACGCATGTCTCACCGTGACGAACCCGCCCGTTTCACTTTTGATGGGGTGGTTCTTATCCTGAAGGGGTTAATAACTTTTCCTCGAAAAGCTTAAATCAACGGAGATTCACTGAAAACAACAATTTTAATACATATACATATAAGTAAATATGGTAATTTGTGACCCACATGGAATATAATGAATATGATAAACAAAACGTCAATCACACCCTATCCACACAGTTTTTGAGTCACCTGCGGGCCCGCATTTTCTGTTGCTGCTGGTTTTCCTCCTTTTCGCTGGTATTTGTTCCCTGGTCGCCTCTTCACTTCACCCTTTCACTGCCGTCGCACGGTCACTAACGTATTTTTACTTTATCGGATAGCCTTTCCTCCAACAAGTGACGAGATGTCACTCTACCACCACCGTCGCACGCCCACTAACTTATTGTCACTTTGCTTGACGCTTTTCACTCAAGCAGTCGCCACCAATGCGGTTAAACTCTCCCCTACGTTTATCTCAGAGTAATGTTCATACAGGCAAAGCCTACTCTGCCTATGTATGGCTTGCCTTCTAAAACAGGTAATGCCGTTTACCTAAAAGCAAATAGCTCCATGAGCTCGTACTTCGTGTTCCTGATCCTATTCTCATATAACGGCCACCGACTTGGCCCGCGATTGCTCCTATTCTAAATATGAGCTCTGTGGGTCCCCTACATCACAACGTGCCTATACTTTCGCACCGATGCGGCACCTCCTCTAACCTATAGCATGGGACATCCCCATCTACTCGCAATGACTCACAGTCTTACACAACTTCAAACTGGAATGAATTTTTCGAGAAACCCCCCCCCCCCCCCGATTTTTATTTACAGTAATTCTCAGTTTAATCGCCTCTCTTGAACTTGGCCGCTCAGATCTATGTTAATTTAATATTCGCTTTGAAGTTCCTTTGAAAGACTCACATTTTGGTATCTTTTGACATTTCGGAGACGGGCTAGATGCGTAATATGGGTGTGTGTTCAGAACATGTACTGTGTTTCCAACTATTACCCATTAACTGGCCATAATTACATAGATGGTGACTGCATGAGAACATTCCTTTAATCAGTTAACAGATAGCCCATGTGGCGTTCAACAAATGCGCCATAATGGACATTAAATTTCATACTTCATTTGCAGCGCTTGAATTATTGGTGGTCTGTTTAAATGACAAATCGGTTTTTGGAGTCTGTCGTATACCTATCTTTACGTTTAATGTTTAACCCAGTCAGAAAGATTAACGAAAATATTTACACTTTTAAACAAGAAAATCGCAACTTTTAGCTATCACCTTGACAACCCCCTACCAAGGAACATACTCTCAGTCGTTCCAAATAAACCGATGGGATAGCTTGCACGTGCATCCACTCTCACACTTCTCTCTTAGAGCTATCTCACAATCTCGCTCTACTACTACACCAATATACTCGTAATTTTCACACACGCAGTCACACGCATGCGCACACTGACGCGCACTTTGACTCGGTTTCCCACTGGAACGCATGAGTCTATCCACATCTCACATCAACTCGCGCGCACACTTCCACTGGCGCACAATAGGAGATGGTCCGTTGGTACAATGCAGCCAACAGGTCCCCCTATACACTCTCTTTCCCTTTTGTAAAGTATAATACAACCTATCTCTCACCTATATACACTAACGCAGCACCTGCGTAAGGCAAAAATTATTAGCATGGTGTATCCATCCTGACCCAAGCCAGCCGATGGGCCCCTTGCCCCAACTCTCATTATCTCACTAACTTGCCCCCATCCTTGGATAGGATGCCACGCCCGGCTCATGCCCGTCAGCGGGTTACCTGCCCTGTTAGACACTAACTTTAAATACTTCCATGTGTGGTGAGACCCTTACTGTTCCCAAGAGAGCCCCTCTTACTGACGACTCAGGTAATCAGCAACCACTTTTTCGCTGCCTTTGACTGCCTCTATCCTGAAGCGGTAATTCTGCAGCAGGAGGGACCACCTCATACTCCTACTACTTTCTACTTTACACTTCTTTATGTGTGAAAGCGGTATATGGTCCGTGTGTAAAATAAACTCCCGCCCATACAAGAAGTTCTGGAACTTTTTAACGGCAAAAACGATAACTAGGCACTCCCTCTCTATCACTGAGTAGTTCATCTCCCTGGGAGTAGCTTCTTACTGCATATGCCACAGGGAAACGTCCGTCATCGTATTCCTGTAACAATACTGCACCTACACCCGTGTCGGATGCGTCCGTTTGCACCAGAAACGTTTTAGAAAAATCGGGCAGGCGGAGGATGGGTGCCCTGTTCAACAGGTCCTTCAATACCTTGAATGCCCGGTCTTGGGCTGTCCCTTCTTCGTGAGCTCCGTCAGTGGTGTTGGTATTTCGGCCATATTGGGGACAAATTTTCGGCAGTACCCGGCCAGCCCCAAGAAGGACCTAACTTGTCGCTTTGTCTGGGGGGGGGGGGGGGTCGCGTTGCGGATCCTCCAGTGGCGTGGATAAAGGGGGGAGGGCCGGAGGAAAGTTTTGTCAGAAATTTTTTGGAACCATTTTTAGGCGAATTTATGTCTAATAACATTAAAATGCTGGCTTTGGGGATAAAAACATGCCATTTTGGGTAAATTTGGGGTAAAAAGACCAATTTTCAGTACATTTGCAGTAAACAACAGATTCTTTCTGTTTGTTTGGATTTTTGTTGTTGTTACACTGTCGGAAAATTTTCGGTCTGTCGGAAAATTTTGGGCTTGCCCCTCCGCCAGCGTAAAGATATCTACGCCACTGGGATCCTCCCGAGTTTCTCGTCGTCCATCTCAACCTTTCCTTTGCCAACCTTGTGACCGAGAAACTCGATAGTCCCAAACTCTATCTGGCACTTTGAGGGTTTCACTGTGAGCCCCGCTTTCTTGATCCTTCGAAAGAGCTCCCTGAGAGCCGTCAGGTGTTCCGTCCATGCCATTGTCTTGCAGAGGGTATCGTCCACGTAGTGGGCGATATCCCGGAAGTTGGTCAACAGCTTCCGCAACATCCTATTGAAGGAGGCACCCGCGTTAGCCATCCCAAGTGGGAGCTTACGAAACTGATAACAGATGAATTATTGCTGGTCTATTTAAATGACAAATCGGTTTTCGGGGTCCGTTGTATACCTGTCTTTACGTTTTATGTTTAACCCAGTCAGAAAGATTATCTAAAATATTTACACTTTTAAACAAGAAAATCACAACTTTTAGCTCAACCTTGACAGAGTTAGTTCGTTGGGGAGTCTGGCAGTTGCTCGCCGTTGTTCGGTGGTTCTCTCAGAGTACTCCGGCTTCATCCACCCGTAAAACTGTCCGACACGAGGTAACCATGGCTGTCGAAAGTGTCGTTAAACCCCAATAAATAAATAAATAAATAAATAAATAAATAAATAAATAAATAAATAAATCGGAAATTTCCTATTTCTTCTTACTATAGAGACGCGTGAGTCCCAAACATATAGCTGTGTGTCATATATTCCTTTTATGTTCTAGCGCATATGGACCACAACTGATGTTTTAATGTATCGTGATTGGTTTTATTTACTTGTCCACCTGTCTAACACCCACTGCACACGTTTGTCAGAATTTTTTAATACATGGAAATTTGTTTGAAAATAATTTTCCAAACATGTGTCACTTATTTTGGATAAAAAAATCATGTGCTGTTAATCTGGAATACAACATGGGAATGCAGACCAATCGGGCCACCCCAGATATTGATAATCCTGCTAAATCATTATAACGACTTTTTAAGTTTTACACTTGCCTCAGGTGATCCGTTCCTAAGAAATAGCGATCTGATATGGTTCGATCCTGTTTATTTGCGTATTGTATTCTCACTGGAGCCGATGTTTCGCTAATATTTGCAGAAAGATATAATTCTAGAAAGACAGTCAGTCGGTACAATTAACCTCAACCAACATAAAATGGCTGATGACCAAAAGCAGATGATTGTGATCACATTCCTCACTAAAATACCCTAGATAATCACCTCACCTGGTAGTCCGTGGTACCTCTAGCGAGAAACCCAATCTGGCCTATTTCTCAAGAATTAATTAATATTGTAATATCCGGATTATCCCCTGAAACACAAAAACAAAATAGGAAAATTTTTAAAAAAAACCAAAATATAATTTCTAAATATTGCACATTTTTATACGCGAAAAATACATGATACTGAATTGTGTTCTTCATGCATGAACAACATTGATTAAGATGACAGACTTCGGGTTAAAACTCTCCCGTAGGTTATTTTTTCTTCAAATACAGCCCGGGTAAAACTTAAAACTTAAACACATGATTGTATTGGAAGGAATTTCGTCTGTGGTGATATTATGGCCAACAGATTGGCTGTCACAAAGTTCAGTTTGAATTGTTATCTTGCAAAAAAATTTATCAGTTGAACGCAAAGTATTTTAAAATTTAAGACACTTTAGGGAACACTATTTGAATTTCATATTATGTTGATAATCTACCCATCTAGTCTCAGACTGGCATCGAACGTTAACTCTTTTGGGCGGAATAATCTGAAAAACAAAATTCTTAGCGCCTAATATTCATCAGGAATTTTACAAAAAGTATTGGTTGTTAGACTAAAGCGTTATTATTTTAAAAGATGTTCTAATGATCTCATTGACAGTTTTTCAAATGATTTTCTGTATATATTTAAATGGCACCTTTATACTTTCAAGGGACGGTATCGTTGTTCATGGATAGGACATAAATGCGGCATGAAGCATAGGAATACGTATGTTTGTTCAATTCTTTATCCAACGAATCGGCCGCACCCCTCTCCCCTGCGTAATATGCAACTTCAGCAGTTAAAAAAATATTATTTTTCAAAACAATTCAACAAAACCATATCATGTGACCCCTCGTTGGAACGAGCTCGTTCCAACGAGGGTCACATGATATCAGTTTGAATTTTTTTGAAAAATTTGAAAAAATTATATTTGAAATAATAAATTTTGATACCGTCTGCGTTAAGTAAAGGGTTAAAAACACTTTGAAATGGACACACACAGTTGGCTAAAATGGATACTGCAGTACCTTTCCGCGGTTTGCCGTCTGTCGACTTTAGTCTTCTGTTGCGCCAAAAGAGTTAATCAGTTAGTTTGCATAAAGAAGAGATGTAATTAGCGGTTTACTATTTACGTACATTATGAAATTGAAAGCAAGAACTTTTCTTGCTTGTCGTATTTATTTGTGCAGTACAGTCGCTGTGGAATGGCCAAACTCCACGCGTGGGCATGTTGCCCACGGACGCTTTTCTCAATCAAAAATCAGTAGTTTTCAGCAAATATTCAATGAAAAAAGCATTGGGTCGTTCCCGGGGCTTCATTCATTGAATATTTGATAGCGATTCCGTTGTTTTATGTCGGAGATTCACTGTTAACGCAAGCGAGGAAATATCACCCACGCGTGGATTTTGAACTATTCACGACGACCGTACTGTAGGATCACAGCCATCCAATGGTTCGTCCGGTCGTGAGTGGGTCACGATACGGACGAGATCCGCTCTCCTCCGCTTATTGAATCTCCCCTCCTGAAAACGAAATGTGAGAACGTTAAATCTCAGGTACTATTTTCGTGTGTTATTCTTGATTCTGCATTGGTTTCGAAATATTATTTTTTGAAAATCTCATCCCTCTGGAACAAGTGTGTCGCGACCAGATCGCAATTTGATCGAGGAAGACCCTGCTTTTGTGATCACTGTGCTGTACACAGCTATGTTACTGATTTCATCCACCATGATAAAGGCTATTATTATGCCTCAAAATTAGTTTGTCCAATCAGAACGCTGGAATACCATCTAATGGTTCCGCCATTTCAGGTAACTCTCCTGGTATTATTTGATATCGGGTGAGTAGCCGCCTTTACTATTTGGATTCATTTCCCCTCGCTTTGAACTTTCAACATTTGAAATAAAACAAAATAAGAGAATTTAAGTACCAAAATTATTTTCAAACTACCGCATTTTTTTTATTTAAAAACACTAAATATTTAAAAAATGGACAGAAAATATTATTTGTAGTCCCAAAAGTTTTTTGTTGTTTTTACGATTCTATCGATTTTTTATGCTGAAGCGGCGAACATTTTCTTTACAGTTAACTCTAGAGATTAAAAGTGATTTTTTGAACATTTAAAAGTACTTTGTTAACCGGTTAAGAACAGCAACGATTGATTAGTGTCGCTAGTTACAGTTGATGATTCTGCGCGGTGCTGTCAATAACGATTTGTAAAATGAAAGTGTCAATGACACTGTAGCTCAACTTGACAAACTTGAACTTGGTAAGTTATAAGTGAAACGGCAAAATTGAAGATCATTGGAACCAATGTTATTTGGTGAAATTTCAACATAACAGCATTGTGTGTGCACAACGTCAGAATAATCCATGCATTTTAAATGTAAACTGTAAGACTCGCTAAAGGAAGAATGTTGATACACAAATGCAGTATGTTCAGAGGTTATTGTGAATGGCAACTTTTTTTCACAGAAATAAATGCTAATAAATAGCTCTTATCTAATGGTCTCGCCTAATGAGCACACCAAGTTCAAAAACAAAGGGTGTGCCAAAGGGAAGTATTGAAGGCTGACTAAACTAAGTTCAAAGATCGTTGCCAGCGGCAACATTTTTTGACAGAAATGGAAGGACAGAAATGGAAGAAAATCGATAACTCCCATATAGATATCACTCCACACAAGCACACCAAGTTTCCAAGTGATCCAATCATAAATGTGAACTGCAGGGTGTGTCAAATGAATTACTGATGCATAACTGCACAAAGTTTTTACTAAGTTCATCAGAGGTCGTTGCCAATGGCAACTATTTTTGGCGGAAATGGAAGAAAATCGATAGCGCCCATCTAGAGGTCACCCCAAACAAGCATACCAAGTTTCAAGGCGATCCGATAATAAATGTGCCTTGCAGGGTGTGCCAAAGGGATATTTTGATGCAAAACTGCACGAAGTTCATCAAAGGTCGTTGCAAGCGGCAACATTTCTTGGCGGATATCGAAGAAAATCGATAGCTCCCATCCAGAGGTAATCCCAAATAAGCACACCAAGTTTCCATCCAATCTGATAAAAAATGTGCCCTGTAGGGCGTGCCAAAGGAATATATTGATGCCTGACAAAACTAAGTTCAAAGGTCGATACCAGCGGCATCATTTTTTGACGGAAATGGAAGAAAATCGATAGCTCCCATCTAGAGGTCACCCCAAACATGCATGCCAGGTTTCAAAGCAATCCGATCATAAATGTGCCCTGTAGGGTGTGCCAAAGGGAAATATTAAGGTCTTACTGAACTAAGTACTAAGAACGTTGACAGAAATTGAACAAAATCGATAGCTCCCATCTAGAGGTCACCCCAAACAAGCATGCCAAGTTTCAAAGCGATCTAATCATAAATGCGACTTGTGAGGTGTGCCAAAGGAAATTGTGGACGTACGTACGTACGTACTTACGCCAACGGACGAAAAGTGATGGCAATAGCTCAGCTTGACTTTGTCAAGTTGAGCTAAAAATAAACGTTCTTTGTTTCTCTTAAAAATATTTTAATCCTTTGAGAAAATGGACTTTCGACATAATAAATCTGAGTGTTCATATCAGGTTCGGCTTCGCCTCACCTGATCTTAACTCTCATTAAATATATTCTTGTATGGAAATGTATCAGCCAGCTACACGACATATAACGTATATTACCAACTGGACGCGATACGAGCGATGCGCTATTGAGCGCGATGCATTAACGTGGTAATTAATGATTTTCCTTCTAATTTGCGGTTGAAATCCACCAATATCAATTCAAACACATTGTTTTCGTCGCAACAATGCCGTATTTTTTGGTCGACATAACATGATGAAGATGAACAGCTTTTGAAGAGCCGATTACAACAAAAAAAACACGGAGTGAATTTTCCTCCTAGGTAATAGATTAATATCCTCAGTGAAACGTGAAAAGACGCACATTCAAGCTTTCATGTAATGGATCCCAGTGTTGAGCGCGGATGTCAATTTGCTAAAACTTGCTTGTTGGGCTTTCTAGTGAACTTTTTTGTCTTACACGGGTAAAAACCCACTCTGTGTTTTAATTGTAGTCCATTCCCCACGTCGCATATTCGGTACATACAGTCTATTTATTGCAATAGTCAGCTGATCTGGGTCCGGTTGACAAGACCTGATCAAGCAGATCTTGTGTGACCTACCTGGTCTACTGGTGCCCATACTACAAAACTTTTACAATTGTATTTTCTAGAATTGTATTTTCTAGTTATGATTTTAAATGGGTTAAAATAAACAATTAGCCTTTTCAAAGATGTGGCAATTTACCAACTTGCAAATTGCCATATCTTTTAAAATGCCAATCATTCATTTTCGTCAGTTATATTAATAGGTAGAAAATACAATTCTAGAAAATACAATTGTAATTTTTTTTATTGTATTGGCTTCTGGTATGACAACCAAAATTAACTGACTGTTGTAATAATTTGTTCATCATGTCACAGTGGTGTTTATAAAGTGAGCACGCATGTCCAACTTTTATCTTCAACTTAGTGGAAAAACGGTCTGCTTATCTCCCTTGAAATTGTCGTTTTGGATATTGGAAATTAGCATTACGGAGATGGTAAAGTTTTACAATTCCAGAAATCAAATTAAATGGTTCAAAAGTTGCATTACGGAAGCGCATGTCATCTGAAAGTGCAATTTATTTTCTTTATAGTGATTGTCATTTATAAAATGTACTGTTTTCTTCAGGGCAATCGTGATAAAATGTTGAAAAACAGTGTTTCCATTGACAACTGGCCATCTATGGACGCTTTTTGGTTTGACAGATGTCTGGGAAGCGCATCAATTCGGAAAATATGATCTTGTGTCTACTGTTTGGTAAAAATATCTGTCGGACACAAGTCTTGACTTTTGTTCCGCTGATGTCTTCGAATCTGTGTGATCTGATTAGTTTTCTCACACATCGGCCGATTATCTGTGAAGCAATCAGCTGATGAATTCTGATAGTCGATAAGGGGAAATAACCGTCCACTTGAACCAGTCAGCTGAAGTGGAAAGCTGGGTATGAATACCTGATATACAAACAGAAAAGAGAGTATGGATGTTTGTCTACAATATTCAGCGCCAAGACACTCGAGTGTTTACTTCGCGTGGTGTAAAATTGTCGATTCCCAAATCTCTGGACGTGAGTGACTTTGTGAGGGGTTCGTCGTTTGACGCAGGCATGCTTGGGGTTTGGTAAAGTTGGAACTCTCGCTTTCCGTCGAGCCAGATTTGAAACCAAACATAAGAACAGCCACCGTGGACTGTCACTAACCACAGGTGGGCTATACTTCCACGGACGCAATAATATTAGATTCCAAACACGAATAATAGAAATAATCATCAAAACTTGAATTAATCAAGCACCGGATACAACCCGGTGCTTCATTAATTAAAATTTTGCAGATGATGATTTTTGTTACTGGTAAAGGCATGCGTGGACATCACTGCCTACGCGTGGATTACGACCAGTCCACAGCGACTGTACTGTACTGCGGTATTGACGGGATAGCCATGGTAGTTATATATAATACAAAGATGTTCTGTCTTCGTTGTCAAAATCTGACTAGCCGATCTGACAGCAACTGTTGTAACTTCAGGACGTGCTCCTTTGGGTAAACTCGAACTGACGAACTTTCGCTGGATGCTGGTTAAATGGCTTTGGAAAAGAGTTAATGTATTTCTCATCAAGCGATAATCTGACACTTCACCATTTCCCTTGTGTCACCAGTTTTACAACGCATCAGCATTTTCTCGTACAGCTAATGATGGTATTTTCCTATCTCCCCAACTCTACAACAATGCAGATAATCGATAGACTTTACCTGATCAGAGGAATTGCCATTAGTCACGTGGTTAAATTTAGCTCGCTTTAGAGTCATTGATGCTCCTAATTTTGTCGTGTCAACTAATATCCTTGGATGCGTTATTAGTGTATTCCGTGTCGCGTATTAAATTCCACAGAATATTATCCAGATAAAAAAGCAGACATATCAGAAAAACAAATACACGTCATCTCAGACTGTCATTCATCCTGATATAAGGCATGGCACGTTAAGGAGACTGCAGTTGTTTCCAGCGAACTCCACAGAGAGGGAGTAGGGAACCTCCTGGCACATGGCATGAGAAGGCGCTATCTGGTTGCTACGGTGAGAGTTTTGTTCATTTTTTTCAAAAGGTTTATCAATGTCGTTTTTTCTAGATTTCTATTTTTTTCTGTTGCACTCACTGCAAAGCACAAAAAGGCGCACGCATCACAAGAGAAGAAGGCGGATTCGAAGAACGATACTCGAGATACCGGTATGTAATGTTCATCATTTTTGGTCAACATGCTCTAAAGAAGCATCTGCTTTCCGTTTTCCACCCACTCAGAACTGAAATTTGGTTATTTCATATCAAGAGGGAAGTCCATGCACGATAAAATATTTTCTGACTATTTCACGTAAATGTCAATGTCAAATTTGAAAACTTATAAGCCGTTTCCAGCTTTAAACTGTCGGGTAAATTTTGAGGATGAATTCTATATATTTGGGTCGGTCATCCCCGTAAATAAATATGCTAATTGTATGGTAGAGCTGTATGCCTTCTGGTTTTCTCTTTCTTTTTTTCTCCAACTCACTATTGCAATGCATAGTTCTTTTCCTAATAATGATATAATATCGGTGTGTTGTTGTTTTTATCTTTAACCTTTTACCCAACGTAACGGCCAAAACCGGCCAACGCTATTCACAAAAGTCGCCAATTAATTTTCATTATTTTTTCATTTTTTGTCTAAAAAACATAGGTCATGACCCATCTTTGGAACGAGCTCGACGAGCTCGTTCCAAAGAGGGGTCAGAACCTATGTTTTTGAGACAAAAAATGAAAAAAAAATAGTTATTCAAGAATTTTGTTTGCAAGTGTCGTCTGCTTTTCATGTTAGGTAAAGGGTTAACAACTTGCCCAGCGCACTCGATATCAAAATTTGTTATTTTAATAATTGAAAAAAATTAAAATGTCAACAAAACAATATCATACGACTCGTCATTGGAACGAGCTCAGCGAGCTCCTTCCAATGAGGGGTCACATGATATAGATCTGTTAGAATTGTTTGAAAAACATTTTTTCAACTACTCAGTTTGTAACTTACGCGGACGGAAGTGGTCGATTCGTTACGTAAGGGGTAAAATGATGTCGTGTGCATATGTATAAATTATTGATTAGATCACCAGATTACTTAACACGCCAAAGGAGGCGGGTTCGATTGGAGATCCAACTTCCAGATCAAAACGGAATGAGACAAGGCAGATCACTTTTTTTGTCATGCTGATTTATTTGTTATATACCTTTTACGAAAATTCACCTTTTATATGAGAAATCAACCCAATAGCATGCAACTGAAATTCAAATATTCATAAATTGATATTCGACCAGCATTTTGCATTTATTTACCGTTTACGTGTATGGGGAATGAAAGATGACGAGTTTCGAATGTACCCTATTTGGAATAAAATCACTCGTCGAATTAGTGATAAAGTAACAAAATAACAAACTTGGTTAATCCTTTTTCTAACACGGATAATAAACGACATTTATAAAAAAGATGATTGAATAACTATTTTTTTATTTTAATGTTGCCTCAAAATCTTAGCTTATGGCACCTCATTGGAACGAGCTGGTTTCAGTGTATGGTCATAAGCTTTCTTTTAGAGGCAAAAATTGAAGAAAAATATAATAATGGCAATTTTTGTGAATGAAGGTGGACGGTTACGGCCTTTACGTTAGGAAAAAGATCTGTTTCTCTTGCCCTCTCGCCTTATTATTCGGCTGTTGCGTGCCCTCTTTTTATTACCTCTAAATGCAAATTTGAAAGGAAAAAATAACTGCCTTATGTCAGATAAATTCACCAGATTAATAAAATTGATAAAATAGCCAATTGTACATGTTAGTCTGTACACCAATAAGGCCTAAAACAAAGAACAAACTAGGTATTTGAATTTACGAGAGACGAGAAATAATTATAGAAAATAAATTTAAAACAATAAATAACCTATACATTTTTCAGAAAATTGCCTGCGAAACAGAAAATCTACTTGGCGTGGCCTTTGGTGAAGGGTTAAACAAAATATCGGAAAAGGAAGTTGAAAAAAAATTATTTATTGACAAAAATGCTTTCCCAGAAACGTATGTGACAACCCTATACAGTACAGTTGCCGTGGACTGGTCGTAATCCACGCGTGGGCCGTGATGTCCGCGCATGCATTTACCAGGTAATGAAAATCATCATCTGCAAAATGTTAATTAATGAAGCACCGGGTTGTACCCGGTGCTTCATTAATTAAATTTTTGATCACTAGTCCTATAATTAGTCTTCACACGTATTGCGTCTGTGGAAATATTGCTCACCCGTGGAAAGTTATCAGTCCACGGCGGTCGTACTGGACAGGTGACAATATAATGTTCCGGCCTCGTTCAGCAGCCAGTTATTTGATACTGAATCGGAAAACAACTGGGTGTGATCGTTCGATCGAGATTTGATTGCCGAAAAACACAACATATAAATAATAGGTGTACAATAATACAGCATAGCATTGGCCTAAAAACGAAGACCCCCCAATAAACACGGAATACAAGGTCATATATTTTGACACAACACGGTGCAAAAATGTTAATTAATCATTTAAATTACGAGTTTTCAACGTTTTTCAGCCATTGTCATTCTGTCGTCTGTCGTCGAAACGATTTCATGCCCCGAGCAGTCAGAGTGAGATCATCTTTTATTCTAATAAAGTTAACCCTTTACCCAACGTAACGGCCAAAACCGGCCAAATCTATTGTCAAAAATCGCCAATTAATTTTCATTATTTTTTTCATTTTTTGTCTCAAAAACATAGGTTATGGCCCCCTCGTTGGAACGATCTCGACGAGCTCGTCCCAACGAGGAGTCATAATCTATGTTTTTGACACAAAAAAATGAAAAAAATTAGTTATTCAAGAATTTTTTTTTTTACAAGTGTCGTCTGCTTTTCATGTTAGGTAAGGGGTTAATTTACTTTGATGATATCATTGGAAATCGGCAGAGGAAGAATGAAAAAAAGAAATTCCAGAGAATTCAGTTTCGAGTTGGAGGAATCCGCCAACCATCCCAGCCAAGATAAAATGACCGTTTTGTAGTAACCTTCTAACAGGCCGGGAAAATGATATAAAAAATTTGTATCACATTATAAAAAATATCAGCCAAAAAAAAATGAGAATGAAAAAAAGTAAGAAAACACGATAGATAAATAAAAAGATGAAAAGAACACCGCTTTATATTTTTCTTCCTGATTTTAGTCTCGCTAAATACTCGTGGGTTTGATAATGTTGCGAATGTTCTTCAATCTCCAGTGACATTGAGTGGTAAACTGTAATTAGCATAGGCGACGGAAGCTCGATAAAAGCGGAGGGGCAAAGATTTTCAGGGCTGCCATTGTTCGGCCCAGTTGCAGGAAAGTTACAATCGTACATCTTTAAATGTACCACGAAACACTATAGTCTCTCGAATGCTAGCCTTCGGGTTGGAAGGTGGTTGAAGTAGAAGAAACGAACTGAGGGTGGGATTCTTTGGCCAAGCTTTCAGTCAATGCACCTCCGGGTTAAATCCTATTTATTCGCCCGCATGTCAAGTCTTTTGCAAGCCTCTGGGAGTCATCGCCTGGAAGTCATCTCTGAGCGTCTTTCAGTACCCACCCACAACCAGTGCTCGATATATTTTATTTCGTTCTGACTTTAGACTGATTATATATTTTCTTCGCTTTGAGTTTTCAGGTGAGCGAAGAATTGACTTTCATGAATTTCATTGAAGGATAACACCTTCCCAAATTATAATCTTTCCATTTGTTAAAAAAAGTTTCGTAAATTTTTTTTATATAAGTTTTAGATGACTCTGGGAACTTATGGCTCATGAAAAACGTGCAGATCATTTTTCTAGAGCTTTTTAAATTTGATTCAAAATATATAGCTTAAGGTCGCTTAACTGAAACCGGTTTTTATATCGTTCAAATGAGGAGCCATATACAGTTCTATAGTCATAAACGTGGTATGTTTCTCGGCCGGATCGCTATCGAGTCTCAACACACTTGCTAACCAGTGACTCGCGATTTCAGAAATAATATTTTTCGAAATAAAATTTGCATCGCAGATTCTATGTTCTCGCGTTCCTTTTCCGACGAGTCGCGATCCGATAAAAATTTTCTGTCCCCTTCTGTGATCACCGTACTGTTTTCGTTATGGGAATATAACATTCAGGAAAAACAGAAAAATATAGATACTTCGTCTAAAAATTCTGTTTGATAAAGATCGCATGTTTATCAAAAAATAAGTGTTCAACTTTGTCATTTCTGCAAAACTAGGTTTATTTTATGTAAATGATGTTTCAGTCCCCAAACCAAAGAATAAGAACACGCGCTCAGCATTATACAAAAAAAAAATACACATTCAATTGTGATTTTTTCCCCTTTTTTATCAGAATCCACGGCTTATACTCCCTCTTCCAAAGAGCTCCTAAAGAGGGGGGGGGGGGGGGGAATAAATTAAGAACTGCAAAATGGGCGTTTTTTGGTGAGGAAATATTCATACTGTCTTCTTCGACTTGTGCCAGGTAAACTGTTGAATGTATAACAACATGGCGTAACATATTAACCCTTTACCTAACGCAGACGATATTAAAATTTATTATTTTAAATATCATTTTTTTACATTTTTCAAAAAATTTCAACAAAACCATATCATGTGACCCCTCATTGGAACGACCTCGACGAGCACGTTCCAATGAGGGGTTACATGATATGGTTTTGGTGAAAGTTTTGAAAAATCATATTTTTTCAGCTGCTGAATTTGCATATTACGCGGACGGATGTGGCCGATTCGTTAGGTAAAGGGTTAAGTGGGATGGGATGGCCTCGTTCCGACTCTCCAATAAATATAATAAAATACGCTCGGCACGCTTTTCGTGTTTTCTTGTGGAGCAGAGACGTTCAGACGTACTAGATTTTCGGCGACGTGACACATGGTCCTGCGATATTTGGACATGTTGCACTTCCTGTGAGAAAACGTCACAGATTGAAACATTACAATCATCTGCATTATAGTAGGTTTATTTATTTATTTATTTATTTATTTATTTATTTATTTATTTATTTATTTATTTATTTATTTATTGGGGTTTAAGGACATTTTCGACATCCAGGGTCACCAAGTGTCGGACAGTTTTACCTGCGGAGGAAGCTGGAGTACCCGAAGAGAATCACCAAATAACGACGAGTAACTGTCAGGCTCCCCAAAGTACAAGCAGAGTTAGCACTGGTTGAAGATAAGTGTACCATCGACGTGAACTACGCCTAAGTACACAACGCCACCGTGCCCCCCCCCCCCTTTCAGGGGGAAATCGGATGAAGTGCCTCACAAAAGGACACAACGCACTAACCCCTGGCGGCGATCGAACCGTGGGCCTTTCGGTTTGAAGTACAAGCCGTAACAATTGAGCCACCGTGCGCCCTACAGTGGTTTCAGTCTTTTTTTATTTTACAAATAGTTAATGCCACATTATCAAGTAAGAACATCGTGACTGCTTACAGAATGTGATTCTATAGGTGACAGATAAATAACAGTGAAAATTAATTTTATGATACCTCTAGAAAACTTTTCTCCCATGTTCACAGTTAACATTAACCTCTGTCAAGGATTCATAGACAGTATTGTCAGAAAATGTAAGTTATGGGAGAACGTTCACTGTAAAAAATACAGTTCGCATCGATAATGAAAAATTAAAACGATTCGGAGTTTTCACAACATAAAGATGTCCTTTCATTTTATCTTTTTAACCCTTTACCCAAAGTAACGACAAAACTGTCTAGCACAATTCACAAAAAAATCACCATTCAATTTTCATTATGTTTCATTTTTGGTCTCGAAAATAGCGTAGGACCCCTTATTGAAACGAGGTCGTTGAACTCGCTCTAATGGGAACTCGTGTGCCATGCTTTTGACGCAAAATTGGAAAAAAATAGTTATTGAAGAATTTTGTTTGCAAATTTCGCTGCTTTTCGTGTTAGTTAAAGGGTTAATATTCGACCAGGACTGTTCCTGGAAATCGACAGTCAGATATCGTTAGTTTTTTTCACTTTTGCCTTCAAAACATAGAATATAACCCTCATTGGAGTGAGCTCCAAAGATATGTCAGAAACAATGTTCTGGAGGCAAAAAATTAAACTATTTAGTTATTCAAGAATTGTTTAGTGCATATATCGTCCACTATTCGTGTTAGGTAAATGATTTTACGATAGTTCCACATTACTGACCCCTGGGCGGCCAAAAATTGCAGAGCCTTAAAATCACAGCGTTAAAAAGTCTCCGCGCTCACAAGTCTCGTGTCTATTTACCGCACGTCTACAGTCTACAGCCTCATTGGAACGCTCAGATAAAATACGGTGGCGACGCCTTCCATGTTAATGGGGCCGCCGAGCTCTCAGCCACAAGTCACATAGAGTATGGATTCGACGCTGTTATGCTCTGGAACAAGTCTAGCCCTTAAATAGTTCTTCGCTTATGTCTTTGGTTCAAACGTCTGGAATATTTCAGTTGGTCGAAAAAGCGAATCTATGATTCGCTTTTCCGACCAACTGAAATATTCCATTCGACTGAATCTAAAAGTACCATAAACATTCATTTTCTTTGAATCAGAAATATTTCTCTGTCGAAAATTGATTTGACCGAATCTTTAATGATTTTACAATATACTGTTAGTCATGTTTGTAAACTAAAACTTGTGAATGAAGACTCGTCGCGGCTGTAGTTTTATGATTATGATAATATCTATAACTGGAGTACGAAAGAATATCTGTATATGTTTGTGAATAAAGGGACATCACATTAAATGAACGGTAGTCTACCGGAAACGCCACGAAATTTGGGTAAATAAAGAGCCCAAAGCAACGTCGGATTCCTTGTGGAATAAGACTGGTGACACGAGAACTTGTATGACGGCGTGAATGGACTTTTCCAAGCTCCCATGCCACCAGTCTAATACTGTTCAGAATGCTATGGGATGTTTGTTTACACACTTTTTGTGGAGTCTGTGCGCAGATGACCGTTGATACAAATTGATGTCGCACAAAATATGTTTTCGTACTCCAGTCATAGATATTCCAATCAATAAGTTTTTAATTCACATTGAAACATCAAGATATTAACACAATTAGTGGAACTACGCGGCGTAATCATAACATTACGGCTGTGGGAGTCTTCGTTCCTCAGGGTAATGTCATCAAAAATTCGGGGAAATTAAGTCTCGATTCAGCAACATTTCTTGCGTTCATTCACAAATAGGAATTTTAATAGTATTTTGAGAAAGAGTCTTCTCAAATATATCAGCTGGCCAGAAAAGGCGAACTGCAGGTTCGCTTTTCCGACGAAGTGAAATATTCCAGACGTGCGAATCTAAATCTGGCCACTGGACTATGCAAGGGCAAGACTAGTTCCAGGATTAGACTGGTGGTTTGAGAGCTCGGAAAAAATCACCAGTGATGTACGGCCAACGGGTTAATAAGCATTGATACCCGGTACTAATATACGGGTACTCTGGATCAGTGGTAGCGCAGAATTTCCCCGACAGTGGGGGGGGGGGGTGGAGGAGGTTCTGCTCTTCGGCGCGGGAGCTAAGGTCTTCCCACACAATAAAGGAGGCAATTTCCACTACTGGGGGTGGGGTGGAGAAAGCTAACCTGCCCCTGCCGTCACGCCTGGGTATAACTAGGTTTTTGAAGGGTGCGAATCGATCCGAAAAATATTATGATAAAATTCTTAACGGAGATATGGATTTGATTATATCTATTATTAGGTCGTCTGGACGAGGCCTTAATGTCATCAAATGTCGGATCACCCCTTTCAAGATGCAGTGGAACCCTGTTAATTGAATAGCCACTTTGTCAGCGAAAAATTAACAGGAGCATTCAGTTAACAGTGATTTAAACATTTCCCTGTATTCTGGTGATTAACTGGGTTTTTATTTTATCATATCTTATTTGACAGAGCTCATGGATCGTTAAACAATATGTAACAGATTAAATCCCTACGTGAGGACATTAAGACTTTTTTAACATAATTATTCGACAGATCACAATATTTTTTTTATTATAAGGATATTTCTTTTTAAACTCTTTACTACCAACAGGTCAAATTTGTGCTGAATGTTTGGGGAATGGTTTGGTATTTGGAAGTTATATTCAATTAACATAGTTATTCAGTTAAGAATTATGCAGTTAAGTGGACTCCGGAGGGTGTGGTGGAATGAATAGGAGTAATTTCCCGATTGGTTGAATTACCACAAACAACCCGACAATCCCTCCAAATCACCAACATCCACTTTTATTTACAACGGATTCTTCAAGAGTCCTGTTTAGGACCGGCATACCGTAGATTTTAATAGAAGCGCGTAGTGTTATAGTACATATGGGGCCCCTGGGGGTAAGTTGGATTGAATGGGAGTAGTTTTTCTGGTTCAAATTCATGGCCTCAAAAGACATGAGGTTAAGAGGGATAGTAAATTAGACCTCATTGAGGTATTTTCTCATGGCCCTCATGGCCTCATACAACAAAAAGGGATTCTCCAGAAAATACCCTCGATAGGTATCCTCAAGTAATACAATACCAGGCCATAGGTATCCTCAAATACCGAAATGAGGCTAAGGGGAATAGTAAATTAGGCCTCATTGAAGAAATTTTTCATGGCCCTCACGGCCTCAAAAGAAATGAGGTTAAGAGGGATGGTAAATTATACCTCAATGAGGGAGTTTCTCGTGGCGTTCATGGCCTCATACGACAAAAAGGGGATTCTCCAGAAAATATCCTCGATAGGTATCCTCAAATAATACAATACCAGGCCACAGGTATCCTCAAATATCGAAATGAGGCTAAGAGGGATAGTAAATTATGCCTCATTGAGGGATTTTTTCACGGCCCTCATGGTCTCAAACGAAATGAGGTTAAGAGGGATAGTAAATTAAACCTCATTGAGGGGTTTTCTCATGGCCCTATACGACAAAAAGGGATTCTCCAGAAGGTATCCTCGATAGGTATCCTCAAATAATACAATACCAGGTCATAGGTATCCTCAAATACCGAAATGAGGCTAAGAGTCGTATTTGCGAGTCACTCGTTCGAATAAATACTCTATGGCTTATTTGCTCGGTGAGATTCGAGTCGTTCGAGCAATGACTTACAAGTAACTACTCGATAGATTCTTGGCATTACGAATGATAGAGGCTTTCATGGAAGTTGTCTATCAGTTGGCTATAATCCAAAGGGGCCCCTCAGTACTATAGCACTACCTGCTACTATTATAAGCTATGGTATGGCGGCCCTAAAAAGGATTCTGGGGGATCTGACCCAGAAAAACTACTCTAATTCAATCGAACTTACCCCAGGGGCCCATATGTACTATAACACTAAGTGCTACTATTAAAATCTACGCTATGGCGGTCCTAAATAGCATTCTTGAAGAATCCATAGTAAATAAAAATGGATTTTGGTGATTTGGAGGGATTGTCGGGTTGTTTGTGGTAATTCCCGAAACGGAATCGGGAAATTACTCCTATTCAATCGAACACACCCTCCGAACATACCCCTGTACTATAAGAAGGTTTTAGGTCACATAACAACCACGTGCTACCATAGTAACCAAGATGGTGGCCTCCAGCATAGAAAATGGACGATGGAAACGCGTATCACCCTAACACGCGCTGCGCATGCACACTAAGACCACGTATCACTATGGGGAAGACGTCACAAGATTGCCGCTCACGCGGGTTACCAGGACAATGCAACATGGCGCCACTGGGTCACGTGAATATGACGTCACATGAGATCCCCCGATGAGATCCCCTAACCTATATCTCAAAACCACATTACATACTACTCACGTCCCTGGCCACAGGACGACAAAAAAATTATATAACGGCCTGTTGGGCCAAGTTTGGACTACAGACCATTTTAGCATAGCGCCATCTTACATCCGAGACTCGGTGTGCCCGTCGAAACCAGCCATTCAGATTTGTTACTAAAAATTGCATTCATATCTGCTGTTTCGGACTGATCGCTGATTTCATATCGTTTGTTTCCACTTTATAAATATTTTTTTGCCAATGCTGTTCTTTTGAAACGAAATTCGATCATGTGCCTGCATTCCGTTCTTCGAACGAAACATTTTAGCTTTAAAGTGGCCGAGGGTGAACTGAAGTTGAGAGAAGTGACAACGTCGATACGAACATGAAGGATTGTAACACGAACGTGATAAATATGGAATATAACATCGTAAAATACACAAATTTCTAACACACAACCTTTGTTCTCTTTGGGGATGAATACGAACGCAGATACGGTAAATTGTCGAATTTTATTTGAGAAAACGGAAACTTTCAATGCCGATCAGCAGTTCAGTACACGTGAATGCTATGTTGATAAACAAAGCCGGTTTAAACGGGCATATCGAGTCCCAGAAGTAAGATGGCGCTATGCTAAATGGTCTATCGAGCACGTTGTTGCATCGGGCATTTCGGAATTTACATAGACGTGAAAATTGGTGTAGAACAAATGAATAATGCCATATCGTCTGTCGCTTGCATTTCGTATAACGTGCGTTCTATTGAGAATAACAACGTGTTGTGGTATCCAACCCCTGTATGTGGTATATCCGTACTGAGTACGGACTTCTAGTACAGACCGTCAACATTTGGTTCCGTACTCAGTATGGACCTGTAGCAGCGAAAGGGTTTATCTTTCAACCCTTAACACTTAATGTCGTGACGCACTGTTGCCTTTTCAGAGACGTCATTCTAAAATTTGGCACCTCGGGACAATTTTTTAGCTTAACTTGACAAAGTCAAGATAAGCTATTGCCATCATTCGAGCGTGAGTCTGTGGGTCTGTTAGTCTGTTCACATTTTATTTAGCACAGGCTGCACCCCGTAGTTCTTGTCCGATCATCACTAAATTCCATATGCAGGTTCGAGGTCATATCTAGATGAGAACGTCCCATTTTGGTCACGATTGGTCAATGGTGACAGCTTCGAGTGCCGAAACCTTTAGCACAGTCTGCAGGTCGTATTTATGAAGGGATATCATTGTAACTTGACAGGATGAGTCCGTATAATGTCTAGATGAGAACGTTCTATTTTAGTCGGGTTTAGTCAACCGTGACGGTCGCTAGGGGCAGGTTACCTAGATTCCTTTAGCACAGTCTACAGGTTGTATTTATGAAGGGATTTCATTGCAAATTGGTAGGATGACTTGGTATAATGTCCAGATAAGAACATCATATTTTGGCCGTGATCGGTCAACTGTGACGGCCGCACAAGCACGTGACCTAGCTTTGTTTAGCACAGTCTACAGTTCATATTTATAAAGCGATTTTATTGTGACTTGGTATGATAACTCGGTGTAATGTTCAGATGAGACTATCCTACTTTGGTCACGATCGACCAGTCGTTACCGCCGCTTGGACACATGACCATTGCTTTAGACTGTCTACACGTTGTTTTATGATGGGATTTTATTGTAACTTAGTAGGACGACTCGTTTTGGAATGATTTTACTGTAACTTGGTAAAGTTGATTGACATACGTTAACTCTGAGGTACACATTAACCCAGGCTTCAGTTCTTTAGTACAGTCTACACCTCAAATTATTATTGTTGAAAACATAGAATGTAGGGTACCGAATTGAACATATTCTCAATTATCACAATTCTTGTCTTATTTCACAATTCTTTCATAAATATTGAACATTATCCTTTTCATCAAACACTACACACAGTCAAGTTAAGCTGCAGTTTCACTGACTCTTTCATTTTTATCCGGAGTAACATGAGAAGGAGAAATTTAAAATGCTCGCCGCGTTAGTCCTTCAACATGAGCAATATCTGGTACGCGCTCTTGTAAGGTTATAATTTCGTGAGGTAAGACTGGTCTGTCCATTTAGTGTAACCCGGGCGTTTCTTATACAGTACGTAGAGGGGATTGTAACTAAATCACCCGTGGAGTGGAGTTATCACCCAAAGTATCACTTTCAAATTCTGTACATATGGACAGAAAACACAAGCAATGTTTCAGCCAATGGACCTCCGGGTTTAACCCGGATGTCCACTGGCTGGACCATTGCTTGTGATTGTTATGCTTTGCAACAAATTAGCTCGGGTGCAACCTCCACTCGGAGGGTGATTTAGTGATAATACACTCTCCACGTACTGTAAACTTTTCTAACTTCTAATTTCGAATCAAATGGCAAAGAAAACATTTAAGGTGTTCACTACACGAAAGAATATTCCAAGCAAAAAAACATGCCAATTATTTTATGCTCATATGGAAATACTTTTAATGATTCATTTACTTAAAACGAACGGCAGTTGACACTTGCAAAACGAATTCTTGATTAACTATTTTTTTTAAAGTTTTGCCTAAAAACCCCAGGTTTTTAACTTCTCATTAGAACGAGCTGAACGAGCCCGTTCCAATGAGGAAACATAAGCTATGTGTGAAAATTTTAAAAAATTAATCAAATTTGAATTGTAGTTTCTTTTGTGAATATTGTTTGTCTAATAAACCGTTGCGTTAGATAAAGAGTAAAACAGCTAAATATGGATTCCTGAATTTGTGACTCACTCTTTCTCTTATAGTGTTTTAATATGCCTTATCAAATTATTATTGGTATATTCCATACAGGCTAACATTAAACGGGCAGAAGGTTTGTATACTATTAAATCAATAACCGCACCTCATAAATGTTGTGTTCAACGCTACTGCCAGTGGAGATTCATTCAAAATTATCCCACTCCAAACTTTTTCTTACTTTCTAACTTTTTGTTTAGCGTCCGTATTGATGGCAGTATAAAAGGAAAAGCCGCTCTCGCCGAGGTTTACGTCGGAAACTTGTGTGGATTTTTTTCATAATGATCATTATTACCACTTTAGCGGCCGTCCCCCAGTATATTAATGGAATTTACCGGGGCAGTGAAACTCAGTAATTCATGGCATATTTCAATCGGAAGCGGGCAGCGGGACGTTAATGAAAATAAAATCCATTAACGGCCCGTCGACCGCTACCGGTCATTGTAATAATAGTAATAGCAAGATTTTGTCGGGCGGTCCGGTTTATTTACAGCCCTCAATGATTGAATAACAGACCTCTGGCTTATTAACGGCCCTCGACTTCGTCTTGGGGCTTTAATGAACCCCCGGGCTGTTATTCATTCCTCTCGGTCGTTACTAAACCGTAACGCCCTCCAATCTCATGTTGTTGTTATTTTCACGCGAACAATAGTCGTCAGTTATCAGAGCTTAGAGGAATACACTTTTTTAGACATCTGCCCCCACCGCCCCCTCCCCCACACATAAAAAAAAATAATTAATAAATTCATAAGTTGAGAGAGGGACACCCCATCCCTGTTATTGTGGAGGTAGATGCCACAGTATTGCTGACACAACTGTCACAGAAGTTCGAAATGCAAAGCATCGCCGTTTGCACTTTGCAATCATTAAGCCTTTAAAAGGTTGTGCATAAATTTTTACATGAAGAAAACAATTGATAGTGGACGAGCAGACGATACCAAGAGCAAAAAATCTGAAGCGAGGCTCGGTAATAATTTAAACCAACAGTTCGACAGAGCTGTTGGATTAAATTATTACTGAATCTCCCAACAAACCAGGATGGTTTCGCCCATCTCGCCACTGACGGTATTGACTGAAATGATACATTCCAGGGTTTTAGGTTAAACCTATTTTTATTTGCCAAAAATAGTTTGCAAATTGGGATAGGAGGACAAGTGCTTTCCATTTTGTGTAACCTCCGCTCCCTTAACATGATAAAAAATCAATACAATGGCGAAACAAACAAATGTGAGAAATGTAAAAAATATATACAAGAAAATCTAACTTCGAAATAAAAGAGATTGAGAGAGAAAGAAAGAGAAAGAGAAAAAAAGAAAGAAAAAAGAAGAAATTTGATTGATTGATTGATATCCCTTTCGCATCTTGAGTCTGTCTCTGTCAATTTGAGTTTTCAAGCTGAGCGTCGCTCGGGCGCTGCAATGAGTGGTTGCAATTCCCATAACATTAAACTTCCGTTTCTACTGTAGCTACCATTACTATTACTACTACCACCATCATCACTGGTACTACTATAGATAATACTTTTACTATCGCGCTCAAATCTTACCACCGACAAAGCACTCCCGCGGCGAATAATAATAATTCCAGAGTGCAAGTGTTGAAAAGGTTATTCTTATGCACGCTGTTGTCGAAATATCGAAATTTCAAGATACATATTTTCCACATAACGCAACAAGGAATTTAACCAATTAATTTAATTTAACCAAATGCAAGCTTGTTTGACAGAGCTCATTGTGGTCTGTTGCACAAGAATGAATCGTTTAAATTAAGATTCACTCCGACAACCACTAGGAAAAAAATCCATTCAGTCTTGTCTGACAGTCAGTGTTCGTTGAACTCTGTCAAACAAGAATGAATTGGTTAAATTCCTAGCTGTATTGTAGGAAGAATTTATGCTTTAGCCCTTTACCCAACGTAACGGCCAAAACCGGCCAGAGCTATTCTCAAAAATCGCCAATTAATTTTCATTAATTTTTCCTTTTTTGTCTCAAAAACATAGGTTATGACTCCTCGTTGGAACGAGCTCGTGGAGCTCGTTCCAATGAGGAGTCATAGCCTATATTTTTGAGACAAAAAATGAAAAAAATTAGTTATTCAAGAAATTCTTTTGCAAGTGTCGTCTCCTTTTCATGTTTGGTAAAGGGTTAAACTTCTGGTATTTTGACATCAGTGTTCAGAAAGTTATACGTATACCAATATTGCATCAATTTGGCTAAACAATTTTTCTTCATGACAGAAACCATGCTCTCACTAAGGTTAACAGATATTGGTTTTGTGTTGAAGTGCGTTAGCGCAGTGTTGGGGGACTAACTTGTTTTGATATGCGAGCTCATATATGTTAATTGTGTTCAGCAATACTGCCACTGGGGATTCATCTGGAATTATTCCAGTCCAAACCTTTCTCTACTTTCCTCCTTCCCGTCTTTTTGTTTAGCGTTCCGTATTGCTGAGGGATATAAAATAGAGGTTATTAATAATTCCTTCAGTAATTCCTCCCCATACAAAACTACTCCCTTCTGCCCGGTAACTCCGATTTTACTGATTGACTGTTTTCGACGAATAACGGCGAACGATTTCGCAGTAAACAAAATGTCTGCGCCTAGTAACGTATCAAGGACAACTCTAGCGTGGTTCATATCAGCCGATATCGCCTTCATATCAGCTGAGTTTGAAGTCATATCAACCGAGCTCGATAATGGACAATTATGGAAAAGAAAATCATATTTAATAAATAACGTATATTCGGCGGGTAGAATAAGCTTATGACTTCAGTTTACTTGCTAGAGCTGTAGAAACATGTGACCCAACAAGGGAAATGGCAGTTTTTGGACCTCGTGGTAGTCCACCCAACAGTCCACAAACTACAAATTTGTTTCTGTGTGGGGAAGTTTTTGCAGGTGTGACGAATGAGCTGAAATGTAGATAGCCATCTGTTGGGTGCCGAGTAGCAAATAAACAAAACGTTTGTACTGTGAAATGTACAGCTGATGCAAATTAAATACACCACTTTTGTCTCAATTGTTTCCGTCATCAAAACTTAACCCTTACCTTAACGAACGGCTACATCAGTCAACGTAATATGCAAATTCTACATATGAAAATATATTATTTTTCAAACAACTCCAACAAAAGAATATCACGTAACTCCTCATTAGAACGAGCTCGTTGAGCTCATTCCTATGATGGGTCACATGTAATGGTTTTGTTGAATTGTTTTTTGAAAAATTTGGAAAAATAATATTTATAATAACAAATTTTGATATAGTCGTTTGAGTAATTACTCGATGGCTTATTTGCTCGATCAGATTCGAGTCGTTCGAGCAATCTGATGTAGCTAGCAAGCCTTTAGTAGTGTTATAAGTCAGTAGTAATGGTTCAAGGCTACAAGGGTGGTAGAAAGTTATAGTATTTGGTGATTACTACAGAGACTAATCATAGGACAGATGGTGGTGACTATGTGTAAGTCAGCAGTAGTGGTCTTAGAGCTATAGAAACCAGAAGCCGATCAGGTACTAGGAACCATAACTATCTTCAGATCCTCCAAAAGGTATCCTCCCAAAAGTATCCCCAAAAGATATCCTCCAGTACTACATCACCATGACACAGGTATCCTCCAATACCCAGATGAGGATAAGAGTCGTAAGACGAGTCACTCATTCGAGCAATTGCTCGATAGCTTATTTGCTCGATAAGAGTGGAATCGTTCGAGTAATCGGAGATAGTTGACAACCACTGGCGGGGATCGAAATGCGCACGTTTCGATTTGAAGTCCAATATCGTAACTACTATAACGACCGCGCACCCACTTTCTTGCTCAACGCAGTTTTATGTCAAAAAATACCATTCACATCATTACGTCAATCAGATGCGTAACGACCAATAAAATATACTGTCCAAAAAAAAGTTAAGCCCCCCCCCCCCCCCCCCCCCCCCCCCATAATACCAGTGGGTATACAGTAAATGGGTAAATTCTCCCGAGAAAACCTGCTATTGGCAGTAGGGGGGAATATGCCTTATTAGCGAAGCAATAGTTTTTAGAGCTTTCTTTTTTATTGAATGAATATTAGGTACCGCGGACGTCATCACAACGTTAGAAAACGTCACGTTGTTCAGAACCCGATGGAACAGCCTCGAGCATATCTAACTCACCTTATCCCTTTACCTAATATGAAAAGCAGACGACACTTGCAAACAAAATTCTTGAATAACTCATTTTTTTCATTTTTTTGTCTCAAAAACACAGGTTATGACCCCTCGTTGGAACGAGCTCGACCAACGAGGGGCCATAATCTATGTTTTTGAGACAAAAAATGAAAAAATGATGAAAATTAATTGGAGATTTTTGAGAATAGCGCTGACCAATTTTGGCCGTTACGTTGGGTAAAGGGTTAATCGGCGTGGCATGCTGTCCATGACCTTCCGAATTTCTCTCACTGTGATGCTGTCTCATTTCTCTATAAGCACACGGCAGTGAAGTAGTCAATAGCCAGCAAATATTCACCTGTTTTAAGGATGTATGCCCGATCCGATAGAGGAATGCAGAACGTCACAATATGAGCTATTCATATACCCACCCACAGGTATTATGGAGGGGGGGGGGGTGGTGGCTTAACTTGTTTTGGACAGTATATGTTCATACATGAGGTTCTTACACTTGGACAGGATTCAACACGTGGTATACCTAGCACATTTCTTGAATACATACAGCATTCATGGTATAATTGTTTTTGGGGTTTCTTTTAGCATTCTTGAACAGAGACATAACTCATTCCTGATTTCATGAATTCCGTTGAACTTTCAGAATTACAATTTAATGTTTGAAAAATAGAACCTCTTCTGCTTCACTATCAATATCGGAATTCCACCCGTCATGTTCGCTTGTATACCAAGACTGTCTTGTTGCATGTGTTTAGTGCTCATATTTGGACTCTGTAGACTACGGGTATTCTTGGGTTAATAATGCGCTAAGAAGTTGTTATTGCTTGAGAATACACGTAATTGATAGGGTCGATCCGTCCAGCATGAGAAGTGAGCAATTGAACAAACACACCTGTGGAGACAATCTGCAGCTTATGTGTTCTGTCGTAACAAGTGATCACGTTTTGATATTGTAATTTGTTCACTATATGGATATATCTTGCTTATTTCTGTTTGTCTGTTGTGAAATTAGAGGGACGAGCCCAGGAGGGTTGAGATATCTCTAAAGTACCTGCCTTGTCCTTTTACAGGCTTTGAGTTTCGTGCGGCGGTTTGTACAACGTGTTTATGAGAGCTGGTGTCTGCAATAAACTGTATAGTGGTAGTGCAGCGAGAAAAAAATTTATTGTGTAATGGTAGGGGTCTATCATACCGACTTTATGAGAACCTAGACTACGGTGTTTGCGTTCCCACAAGTATTTCCTTCCTTTTCCCCAGATCCTCACAAAGAAAACAATAGATTAGGGGTTGTCTTCCCGATTTTGTGGGGAACTTGTTTGTTATTGTTTCGTCGCGTGAGAACCATAAGGTTCTATCTTCCAGAGGAAGATAGAACCTTATGGTTCTTACGCGACGGTTTGTCACCGGGAACAAAAGAAAAAAATAACAAGTTCTCACAACGACGGCTAAACAAACCTGAGGGTGGGTGTGTGAGTGTATGTTTTTCACCAAACTCTGTAAAGGTTTGGCACTTTGTAAGATATGAACACCCTTTGTTTTTAGAAATCGAAGGTCAAGGTCACAGGTAACAAAGTTCATTATGTTAGGTTTTGCCCACTTACCCCTTTCAACCTAAACCACCCTATATTTACATGGAATAGATTAACCTTAGGATCATTAATCTTGGAGGTCAAGGGTATAATATTACAACATTCATATGCTATAAGCGGCACAGGTATTCATCTCTGTCGAAAGCCCTCTAATTTGGACTACGTTTGAACAATATTCTGTCGACTGATCAGTAATTATCTTGTTCAAATGATACTGTTATAATATGTATTGAATAGTATACGGTTTACATTGGTGGATTTAAACAGTGCCATTAGAGTCACGTGACACGGTTAAAATTCCTATAGTGTCTCTTAGCATGCTTCACAGCCTTGGTCTGAGATGCTAGTTTTCAGGCACCCTACTATTATTGTGGATTTCATCAGTATATATACATGCAAAAGTGTTATTCGAGAAATTGTAAGGAACAGCCACAGGGACGAAGAAAGCGTTTCGAACTTGGTTGGGCACGTCCTTAGAAGAGCACACACGAACTTATAGTGACGTGGTAGGAAATAATATGCGAAGCTATGTTCAGGACTAACGCACTTATAAACCCCGTAAGCTTGTTTCGGCTCGGTGAGAAAATTTGTTAAATATGGAGTGAAAATGTGAACTTTTCACGAATTTAAAGGCTAAAGACAAATCATGTGAAAGAATCTTCAATAATATGTTGAGAGTAAAGAGTATGTAAACTCCTTCGTGTCATTTACCAATAGTGCAATTACCGGAACCCCCAACGTACAGGAAGTTTCATGTGAAAGCATGAGCATTTCAGTCGCGAGAGGCCTACACGTATTCTCTTGTGCGATATTTTGGTATATAAATAGTTTAGTAAAGATAAAATTGGCCTAACCTCTGTCTGTCTGTCTAACTGTCTGATTGTCCCATCTCTCTCTCTCTCTCTCTCTCTCTCTCTCTCTCTCTCTCTCTCTCTCTCTCTCTCTCTCTCTCTCTGGGATGCCCCCAGTGCCCCGGTTCCTACGTCCCTGGGTTGTTATGTTTTTTTCTAAACTGCAAAAGATCCAACGGTCTTTTATATACCAAACTACTTTGCATGTTGTAAAACACAACTGGTTGTGAGATATCAATGGAATCGGCTCAATGGGCTTTTAAATTCCACGTTTATTTGTTTTGTCTTGTGGCCCGAGACCAAATGAGAGCTGCAAAACAAAAATAAACGACAACTAATACAAAAGACCTCCCAGAAATCAGCATGCTTCAGATTAGTGAATGATCTCCAAGCTTTTACTTGTTCGTCACTCACATCTCTGTTCGATCATTTCGGTGACATCATCTAGCGCAACCACCAGATCAAGCTTGTGTTAAAACGTTGTTAGGCGTGAACACTTTCTAATGAGCCTTTGGAGACTGGTGCGCACCTGTCATCTAATCCTACTTTACGTTCTCAAAGCAGTTTATGCGATTTGATCTGATAATCCTATTGCCCTGAATCCACTCTTTTCATTGCTACTGTGTGAAGGAATTTGTGTTGAATCACATTGACATCTCAATCCGGAATGATGATGATTTATTCTCATGACTTGAGAAGATAAACTAGCACACAGTCGAAGATGTTGCAGATGCAAAATACATTTCGTTGTGTATTGACCCGACCGGACGGTTTGGCATCAGTCCACAGCTTTGCTTGCTGAATCAATGGAAGCTTAAGGACACAAAAAGCACATTCGTACCCCGGATAGTTAACTCGGCGATCCATGAAATACATATTTGCTTATTGGGTCTTCATTTAGGTCTGCTGGTTTAGTCGTGCAAAGAGATGTCGATCAGCTTGTTGGCTGAGTGCCAAACGTGTAGGGCACACTACTAAACTGCTGGAAACTGGGTCTGTAGGAAGTACTTGAACAATATATCCCACTAATGCTTGATGAAAGATGCAAAACAATTAATTTAGAGAGAATTTGTTTTTAACTTTTTTGCCTTAGGAACATAAGCTTAACCCTTTCAAACCGCGAGCCTGCTTTTCCGGTCCAGGAACATGATGCGTCGTAATTAGATTAAGGAGGATGGGTGCAAAGTGCATGTGTTGGGTAGACCAATCAATATTTTTAACATGGAGCCCTAAGACTGCATGTTGAAAATATTAATTGGTCAACCTCTAAATAATGATTATGAACTCTCCCAATTACTGCTATTGAACCGACGTGGAAGACACCACCAGGGTTCAAAGGGTTAGGAGACTCTCATTGGGGCGAGCTCGTTCAACCGAAGGGTCATTAGCTATGTTTTGGAAGCAAACTTTTAAAAAACATAATAATACTTGAATGGCAATATATTAAGAATAACACTGGCAGGATATGACTAAACGTTGGGCAATGGTTCGTACTAAAATGGTTCACGGCCAGCTTTTACTTCAGATCAGTGGAAACAAGGTCTGGTTATCTCCCCTGAAAATGTCGTTCTGGGGACTGAAAATCAGCATTACGGGGATGTGAAAGTTTTTTACAATTCCTAGGATTTAATAAAATGTTCAAAAGTTACGTTATAGAAACGCATGGCATCTGAACGTTCAATATATTTTCTTTATCGTGATTGTTGAATGGTGCCATTTTGCCATCTGATATCTGTTCCTTCGTCACTCACAGAATGTTCTGGTTTCTCCAGTGCAATCATGCTAAAAATGTTTTAAAAAAGTGTTCCCCTTTCATTCTGGCCATCTATGCACGCTTTTTAGCTTTGCAGATGTCTGGGAAGCGCATCAATTCGAAAAATATAATCTTGTGTCTACTGTCTGGAGGAAATATTTATCAGACCCAAGCCTTGACTTTTCTTCCTTCGATGTCCAAAATTCTGTATAATCTGATTACTTTTCGCACACCTTGGCTGATTATCTGTGAAGCAATTTGCTGATGGGCTATGACAGTCGATAAGGGGAGATAACCGTCCACTTGAACCAGTCATTTGAAGTGGAAAGTTGGGTATGCCGATTCCGCCACTTTTAGGATTATTTATTTATTGGGTTTTAACGACATTTTCGACAGCCAAGGTTAACTCGTGTCGGACAGTTCTACGAGTGGAGGAAGCCGAAATACCCGGAGAGAACCACAAATCAGCGGCGAGCAATTGTCAGACTTCTCAACGTACTAATTCAAAACACGCAGGGTAAGACATTCCTTGAAGGCAAGTGCATAATCGACAGCCCGTACGGTTCGGTATACCACGCAACCGTGCCATCACCTGGGCAATTGGAATTTTACAACGCTGTTACTGTTGGTAAAGATCGGACTGCGGACCTTTCGATTTAGCGTTCAATGCTCTAACCATTGAGCCATAGCGTTCCCTCTCTTAAGCCTATAAATATCTCTTTAGCATGTCGTAGTTGTATAGAATGCTGTGATGGCGAGTTTGATGCGTTGGTCATGAATGATTAGAAAACATCCCATTACAATAAAATGAAAATAAATAATTAATGGCAAGTGCTCGGATCTGATAGACGCAGCAGTTGTGGCCATTAAAATCATCTATTAAATGAGATTACTGTAATCATATCGCAGGTGTAATAGCAAACTGTCCCCTGACACCCCAACGCTATGAAAAACACTCTGGTTTATTTCCAAGATTTTAAATGGAAGGTTACAATTTCATTATTGTTACAAAGCGGATAGAACCAAGAAGCCGGAAGGTGTGAAAATGCCCCCTCCAATGGCTACACCTTCTTGGGAACTGCTTCTCCACACGAAGTGCAAGTCTTTTCGATCTGGAGGAAATCGTGCCATCTGTCGTCCAACAGATTTACATAAAGGTTGCATCTAAAACGGCTAGGGGGTAAAAATTATTCCCACAGCTCTGTGGGATCATATGCTTGTATATCTTCAAAAAAGGTCTAAAATTTCAAATCTCAAAAGGGTGCGCTTAAACACATGCTGGTCTTTATCATATAAGAAGTCTATACAGTGCTAATAAATAGATTGGACCCGTGTTTCCCTCACTTGGTAGTCGGTATATATCTGTAGATATGGTATGTATTATAAATACTGCACTGCTTGGAGATGACTGTGCCAAAATAGTGGTCCTCTGGCTTATTAATGGCCTACGACTTCGTCTCGGGCCGGTAATAAACCCTCGGGTTGTCATTCATTCCTCTCGGATCGTTAATAAACCGTAACGCCCACCAAACATATGTTATTGTTATATTCCTGCAATGAATATCCCCCATTTGTCAATTTCTTGATAATCCGAAAAGGTTGTCTATCTAGCACTTCGATTTTAGCTTTTAACCATTCGTTCTTAGTTTGGTAAATGTCATCGCTGTAGCCTGTAGCCTGGGAATTATGCAACCTTTTTGTTGTTTATATGAACAAGACGGGTGAGCTATTCGTTGTTTTAGAGATTGTTGTAAATGTCGGCCCTGGAAGTATTATGCATAGTATTTATTTTACTGTTGATATTATATAATATGCATTTAAATAAATGTGTTTAACTATGATAATTCGATGGCCGCTTGCAGTTAAAAGATTTGTGGGGGGGGGGGGGGGGGGGAGGGAGAGAAATGCTGTTCGAATATCTTGAATAGACAATAAATTTACGCGTTTTTATATGAACAAACTGATTAAGGGCAGTTATCAAATGGATTTCGTCGAATTAGTGTAGAGCAAGGGGATGGAAGGGCCACGTTGCCCATGGATAGTTATGAGTCTGGAAAAGGCGGGAGCTGTACCCGTCCAGCGCCTTTTTTATATATCGACTGACATGGCATCAGTCTGTCCACCCGCCAGTTTGTCAACAGACATTTCAAATCGTCATAACTTTTGAAAGATCTAACGTAACAAATTGAAAATTGCTTTTCACCTTCTACTTGTGGGCAGAATAGAGGTCAATGTCACACTGCGATCGTTGTTGACTGAAACTTCAGTCTGTGTCACTTACTCGTGGAACGAGGGCATTGCTAATACAAAGTAACATACAGAAATTTACCGAACTCTGACGACAGCCCTCCAGGCTGTGGTTAACCCTTTGAACCCGAAAGGCCGTTTTTCTGGTCCAGGACCGTGCTACAACCTGAATTCATAAAGTAGATAGTTGCTCAGTGAATTTGTGTGGTAGACCAATCAAGACTATCAACGTGCAGCCCCAAGGCTGAACGTTGATAATTTTGAAATGTCTTTCCTTCAAGTAACAAATATAGACCCTCCCAGTTGGTGACTCTAAACAGGCATGGAATATACCATCAGGGTCCAGAGCGTTGAACTTTGAAATGTCGTGAACAAAAGGTAATATCAGAGGAGACCTTTCGCAAAACGATCGACTGATAAAAATTACGAATGGTGTATTACGTCACTGAAATATGTGTTCTGCCTATCAGTTGTTGTTTTCTTTTATCCGCAGTTACGATTCCGGCTTCTCACCAACACCCGCAGATATATCATATGGAAAAATGTTTGAGAGTGTATCTGAGCTCTTCAATGTGGAAGATCACTCTAAGATTGTTTTCTTACTGTGTAGAGTCCTTAAACTTCTTGTGATACGAAGTTTGAACAGTAGGATTGTCGCATAAGCGGACTCGTAGTCGAGCTCTTTTGGCCGCCCGACCGACAATTTTACGACTACAATTGTTTTTTTGTTTTTTTTTTTGTTTTTTTTTTTTTTGTTATCTTTATTAGTCGTCGTTCGTTTTGCGAAATGCCTCTAATAACTCACTGTTTTAAGTCCTTGAGGTGTTTCAACCTGTCTAGAGTATTGGTAATACTAGTCAACAGATCTGATAACCTGATGATTATAGTTCAAGTTACCCCATAAATATAATAATTTGAAGTGAAACAATGCAAACAAATGGCAACTTTCTCAATTTTCAAAACATTAAGGTGGTTATCCAACTAGCCCAAGACATTGTTATTGTGGAGCAGCTAACGAAAATTTACTGAAATCCGGCTATTGCTGAAACAAGGTGTTCTGAACTGCACGCGAACGGACAGTCATATTAAGGAACCGACTGATCTCTACCCCTTTGAACACCTTCTAAATACACACCTAGATTATCATTGGTTTATTTTTTTTATTGTTTTTTAATTAGGGCGAGGGGAGGATTTTATTTTTTATTATTTACTTTCAGGGAATCAAGGATTGATCAAGAAGGGTCTTTTCCTTGCATACATCTGTGTATGTATTACACTAACTTCATGTATTAACTCTTAAAAGGCCAATGCTTTGCTCTAATTAATTTTTACTACAACAAAACAAGTGCCCCGACATGCAGTCTATGGGGACATTCGAAACGTAAATTCTAGGTAGCTTGGCAGTTGTTTGTAGTCAAGTCTTGGCTGCCTATACAGGCAGCCAAAACATGCACAGAGCCAACAGCAAAGCCACAGGGTGTAGACTATAAGATCTTAGCGAAATTGTATGAAAATCTCTAAGTCTTTATGGGTTAATGAAGTAATGGCATTCATAAACAGAAATTAATGATAGTCGAATTGTCCTTACAGCTGTCCTATATGCGGAATGATACACAGTTGATGGTCAATTCATAAGCAAACAGATCCATTACTGGGATTCTTGAATACATGATACCAATAAAGAAAAACTGAGTGAGGTCTAAATATAGGCCGGGTTCTGATGATAACCAAGATATTCATTTCTTATGGCTTAAACAAAATTAACAAAAGTATTATGTGCGCTGCTGTTTTCTCTGTTCCTTCACTACTACAGACTCAAGACCACCAATCGACAATAAAAGTGATGCTGATAGAGGACAGCATGTTTCAGGGTTTTTTTTATTTAAAGGCGGTTTCTCATCATCGCCGTCCCCGACAAGAGATAACGGGGAAAGCGTTTTCACAAAGGAAATCGTGGAACACAAGCTCATATCCCCGACCTAAAGTGGTTCGTCCATAAGGAGATTTAAGTTTGTACATTAATCCACCAATATATCATTTTCTTCATTCTCATGTCTCGGTGGATGTGATGGAAGGTGCTAAAGGTGTATACATGGGCAGGGGAGTGCGCCTATAAATATCCTCTACCTTTGAGAAAGCCAACAACGTCCTTCCATGTAGCGTGACGTATCTTAAATCAGAAAATGTACGGATGAACATTATTCCCACTTCTTAGTGTCAATGCTACAATGATCTCTAAACAGCTGGATTGCCAGAACACCTAATGGTCAGATGTCAGCCTCTCTCTGCCATCTTATGGGGTGGATGTTGCTATAAATAAATAATGCTCAACAACAAAAATTCTCGAAGTTTTCTATTTTCTGACGCCGCACAGTCGTCGACCGTTTTTTAAAGAATACACTTTGATGTATGTGAAAGATGAATATTTTAATGAGATGCATATTTTTTGCGGCAAAAGAAAGTTTAGTTATTACTGATAAAAATCAAGTGCCGAGATTGGAAGTTGATACAGTGCTGCTTGTTTTCGTGCAAGGAAAACATCACGACGTTTGATGAAGTAAAAGCTGTTAAAATTCATCACAATAAGTTATAAGCACATCAGATTAGAGTTTAAAATCATATGGGGGAGAGGGAGGGGCTTATAACTAACTAATAAGCCTTGCAAGCCGGAGATGCGGCAAAAGAGCAGACGTTCCATTATGGGTGCATGGGTATTTGAATGTTGCTTTTCCCCTAACTGCACATCCCCGAAAATGCGTGCACTCTCACGCACCCCGGTCTTGTTTAACCGACATTGTGGAGCCTTGTTGTTTTTTTCTTTCGTTCTCGGTAACAAACAATGATAAACAAGTTTCGGCAAAATCAGGGAGACAAACCCTAACCTATTGTTTTCTTTCCGAGGACACGGAAAATACAAAGGAAATCTTTGCAGGAACGCAAACATTATTGTCTAGATTCTGAAGAAGTCGGAAAGTCAGACCACCATAAACAGAAACCCTGAACACACAACACATATACATATCATAGAATCACAGCTAATTTCATCTCAGTTTGAATAATATCATTAAGCAGAAAGGGCAGACTTGTTATCACAGAAACGCCTGCCACTACGTTTGTGGAACGGCAGGTGGTGTCGACTGTCGATATATGCTGAAAATAGTTTATTACAAAATGTCGCTTTTGGCAAGATGTTTTTGAAAACAGCTGCATCTTACGACAATGGTTAGATTGATAAGCCCCCAGCCACCGCCAGTATTTAGTTGCGCAGACAGGAAAAATAAAACGAAACCAAATTAGGAATAAGTTGATGGTTTTTTGTTTTAAGCTTATTTTATTTTACAAGGATTGGCGAGCAAGTTATGTAACTTATATTAACGCCTCTCTTTGGCCCAATGGATCAGGAGCGTAGGATGATCTTCGCAGTGGCAACTTCGTGGCCTCGCTCTTCTCGAATACGACAAAGGGATCTTTAGCCTGCACGGAGTGTGTCTCTCGCCACAGGACAGCCATTTTACTTCCCCACCTGATGGGACGGTACACTGTGACATCATTAGCCCAACAATTGATGGCACCAGAGAGCGTTCAGACACAGCGAGCACTTTCCCAGACCGAGGATCGACTCCGGAACCTCTGGCATGAGAGACCAGCACATTTATCCACTCGGCCACTACTCTCCTTGTGCTCAAGATAAACTGAAAATCCGTTAAGACAAATAAGCAATGGATCACAACGTGTTTCACAACTACGGTGTGTAGAGAGCGGGTTCCAACTTGAACAAATCAGAAAACGAAGGTCCCATGCAAGCAATAGCTATCCAATTCTGTTGACTCTTTACCAAAGGATATCAAAATTTATTATCTTAATCACTGTTTATTAAAATTAAAAAAAAAAACAGTCGAACAAAACCGTGCCATTCTAAATTTATTAATTACGTGAGCGGACACGGCCGATTGGTAAGATAAAGAGTTAAACCATTATCCAACTCGAATAGAAGACGACAGTTACCAAAAAAAATCTTAAAGAAATAAAATAATAAGGTGGGGGTGGGGAGGGGGGCATAAACAATATTTTTGCAGCAAAAAAGAAAACAAAATTCAATGTTGTTTTTTTTAATACTACTCGCCGGTTTTGGTAGTTACGTTATGAAAAAAAATTCGCAGTAAATGTTTGAGCTATTGTAAACATGTTAAAACCGGATGCCCTGGCCGACTAATTACCGCAAGAGCACGCAACCTCTCGCACTCCCAACATCTTTTCGCATTTATAAACAAACCTTTTTAATCCGCTAGTCATTATCTGAACAATAAGAGGCTAAATATATGATTATTATTAAATTTTATTCCATTTGAAACATGATTCTAATCAATCAACCAGCGCTACATTCATCTGTTTGCTTTTGGAATATAATACTCAATGGTATCCAGACTTTTTTATTTAATCTTATTTGCTTTAAAGGATTGGCGAACAAGTTATGCAACTTATATTAACGCCTCTCCTTGCCCCAATGGCGCATATGTGTGGGATGATTTTCGTAGCGGCAACTTCGTGGCCTCGCTCTTCTCGAATACTACAAAGGGATCTTTAGCCTGCACGGAGTGTGTCTCTCTCCGCACAGAGGACAACCTTTCTACGTCCCCACCCGATAGGACGGAACGCTGTAACCGCACCAACCCCACAATTGATGCTGACAGAGAGTGTTCGGACACCTCGAGAACTTTTCCCGACCGGGGATCGATCCCGGGCCCTCTGGCATAAGAGATCAGCGCACTTATCCACTCGGCCACCATTTTTCTTGGTCTGTTACAAGTTTAAATAACAATTAAGATACATTATCAAAGGAATAAGTATTCAAAAATATGCACTCTTAAACCAGTTGCGTTAAAAATTGGGCATATATTCACTCAACGAAGTTGATTTGGGTTGATTTTTAATCACACTGATTTTAGAGTGTGGGGTTGTGAAGGTTTCGACCATTGTCCATACAGGGTTATAGTTTTCTAATATGACCAACACTATCATTCATTTACGTGTTGAAGTGGAATAAAAATTGATGAGGACTAAATTGATAACTTTTTTTTTATAAATTATTAAATGCTACAAAGTTGTTTGAATCAAGGGAAATTGGGTGGGTTGCAACAATTGGGCAGATCTTGTAGTGTCGTGCGCTGTCTAAAATAAATATTACAATATTGCTAGTAAAAATCTCAGTTCACGATTTTATGGTAGTTTGAATTCACAAGTTCAGAGTCATGGTGTCGATTTACACCAGCTGAGCAGATCAAACCTTTGTAACTCTATTAGCAATCATATCTCTTGTCAATTACAATTTTCTCGGTGTCAAGCTTGGGATCAGCCGATATGTGCTAATGCATGATGTGCACAGAACACATGTCGTACATTGGCACATACGATAAAAAGGCATTCCGTAGGCATACATAGATCATAGAAGGAATTCCACGGAACGTGGAATTGATGTTTATGGAATGAGCTTGTGCGCCAGAGGTTACCATTTTGGCCCTCCGTCAGAAAAGGTGCCCTTTTTCAATAATGCCCCCACACTCACTCGATTTACGAGAGTTTTAAAGTGAAATTCTGTTCTTAAAATAAACACTTACATGGATTGTCTCTTTACAAACCATGGCATATTGTTCCACTATTGAAACTGTAAAAATTTACCATTATAAATGCATTAAAAAGACTGGTTCTCCTACCGTAAATGTTACAGTAAAAAAAGCTGTCAGGCCACAAATCTAATACTGTAAAGAATTCGGCGCTATTATAGTCTGAAACCAGCCCAGCCATTAAATAGTTCAGTGCCTATATTTAGATTCAATCGCCTGGAATATATCGGTTGGTCGAAAAATTTTGAATCTGAAAAATACCATAAACATTCATTTTCTGTGAATCAACCGTAAAAGTGTTGATCAGTTGAGATTTAACTTGATCCAAGTTTTTAGGACATTACCATTAGGAATCAAGACTTGTCACAAACATAGTTTTATGATTACGCTGCGTAGTTACACTAAACGCGTTAATACCTTGATGTGTCCAATGTGAATAAAATACTTATGGATTTGAAATAACTATAACTGGAGCTCGAAAGAATATCTGTGTATCTCCGTGAGTGAAGGAACATTACATTACATCAGCGGTAGCCAGCGCGCAAACTCCGCGAAAAAGGTCCATAACAGCGTCAAATCCCTTATAGAATTTGAATGGTGGCCTGAGAGAGTGTAGGTAAGCTACATGGATATGATATAAAATCGCGACTCTGTATTGATTATCATAGCCCTTCCAATGTCGAGTTCCTGAGTGGATTTACCGCATACGGCACCGATGTAAGCGATTGGGAGACTTCATTTTGTATTTATAGGGAGGTTCAGTAATAATTTAATCCAATAGCATTGCACGTACGGCTGTATTAACCATTGGTTGTCAAATCCGTTTGCTAACCGACCGACCGCCGAATTTTCTCTCAGGCATAAATACATGTGCATCTGTTGACAGAGTTAATCTTTAACTAAAAGAAAGTCAAACAAAGCTATTGACCCAATTCTATAATTAAATTTAATCCTATAACACTTCAATTTGATGTTTTTATTGTGATTTTGTATTATGTATTACACAGTCCACACGGGAGGTGGGGGCGTCAAGATTTTACCCGATGCAAGGGCCATGATCCACGACAGGTTAGCTAGAGGCTTCCCCGACCATGGTTCGACTCGGTGTGAGAATTTTTCGCAATATCCATGACTCTAGAGGCTTTGAGAGAGACAAAACGAAACGCACAAAAACACAAACTGTGGCTTGTGGAACTGGGGTGTCAAAAACAGGTGTCGTGGCGATTTGCCATCCGACCAGTGATTCTGTAAATGTTTGGTATCGGATAAAATAGAACTCTCGTAATGTAATTAACTAGCCCTGTGCCACAGTCATTATATGCCCATCGGGTTATTCCTAGTGTGTTCGTGTATCGTGGTGTTGCAACGCATTTGTAATAAATGTTACAGAATGTAATAATTATTACGAAATGCCGGTAGGATCACCGATCCAATGTCGAGTTGTGACAGCACAAAAGTGGGTTCAGTCATTATCAACTTATCGTCCGGAAACCAGTTGTTTACAATTTACTATGTGAAGGGTCATTGTGACCTCGACCTTTGACCTAGTGATTCCAAAATAAATAGAGCTCTTTCTTGAACCAATGCCAACCTACCTATGAAGTTTCATGAACGTGGGTGGAACCATTATCAAGTTATCATGCCAATTGTTTACGATTTATAATGTTCAAGGTCACTGTGACCTTGACCTTTGAACTAGCGAGTCCAAAATAAATATGGGTCTTCCACTCACCTAGGCCAACCTACCTATGAAGTTTCATGAAAGTGGGTCAAACCATTATCAAGTTATCTTCCGGAAACCAATTGTTTACGATTTATTATGTTGAAGGTCACTGTGACCTTGACCTTTCACCTAGCGAGTCCAAAATAAATAGAGTTCTTCCTCTCAAGAAGGCCACCCAAAATATGAAGTTTCATAAATGTGGGTTGAAATATTGTCAAGTTATCGTCCGGAAACAATTGTTTATGATTTACTATTTTCAAGGTCACTGTGACCTTACCTTTGACCTAGCGAGTCCAAGATAAATAGGGTTCTTCCTCTTACTGATGCCAACCTACATATGACGTTTCATGAACGTGGGTCAAACCATTATCGCGTTATCGTCCGGAAACCAATTGTTTACAGATTTACTATGTTGAAGACCACTGTGACCTTGACCTTTCACCTAGCAAGTCCAAAATAAACAGGGTTCTTCCTCCCACTAATGCCAACCTACCTGTGAAATTTCACGAACGTGGGTCAAACCATTATCAAGTTATCATCCGGAAACCAAGTGTTTTGATTTACTATGTTCATAATCACTGTGACCTTGATCTTTGACCTAGCGAATCCAAAATAAATAGAGTTCTTCCTCTCGCGAAGGCCAACCTACATATGAAGTTTCATGAATGTGGGTTCAACCATAGTCAAGTTATCACCCAGAAACCAATTGTTTATGATTTAGTATGTTCAAGGTCACTGTGACCTTCACCATTGACCTAGTGAGTCAAAAATAAATACGGTTCTTCCTCTCACCAAGGCCAACCTACCTATGAAGTTTCATTAACGTGGGTCGAACCATTATCAAGTTATCATCCGGAAACCAAATGTTTACGCCCGCCCGCCATTCATCAAACTTCGTCATAACTCGACTAAAAATGCAACTACATGGATGGGAAAAACGCTGCAAAATGTAATAATTGTTTCCAAGTGCAACGAAATAGACTCGACAAGAGTTGCATTATGTAATAAACTTTTTTTTCAAGCAGGGCAATCTGGAATTCACTTATTTTATTATACAAGTACTAAAATAAATTCATTTCTTTATGTTCGTAAGACTGTTTGGAGGTGTATCGCGTGTTGTTTTACGCGTGTGTGAGTAGTTTTTGTTAATTTTCGAAGTTTCATTACAAAATGCAACTGCATGGACTAGTAAAACGTTGCAAAACGTAATAAATGTTACAAAATGCAATGCTGTAGACACGACAAGAGTGACGTTATGTAATAAACCTTTTTTCAAGCAGGGCAGTCAGGACTTTATTTATCTTATACAAATACTAAAATAACTTCGAGTCCGTATTTCTTAATTAAATGCTTTTAGTGTGATTTTATGTGTGAATCTACTTATATGTGTGAAATGTCCGTTTGTTGCATTTTGTATTGCCTTATGGAACCCTCTCCCCCATCCCATACACATATAATTCCGTTGGCAGTGCCACCCGTGAATTTCTTAGAATTGTAAACAACTGTTGGTGGAAAATCGACCCGCATGGAGTTTCAGTGGTTATGTATTCTTTTCACACTGTATGTCGGACCATTTCAGATGTAATTCACACCGAGTGTATATCCAAGTAATATTAGTCTTTTTCTCTTGTCTTTGTAAGGTATATATGTTTATATATATTCTCTATGTTCAATATCACCGCATGTTGCTCTCTGCAGAATATGTGCATGAAAGATGACGCTCGCATGGACTGTGAATTATTCCTTTAATTTCTACTTTTTGTGTTTTTGTTCTGTTGATTGGCATCATATGTTAACATCCAGAAGCCTACATTCGAGTGCACTCTTGTTCCGCTATCCATTGTTAAACTGCTGGCGTTCGGACACTGATGGTCTGATAAATGTGATTAGAAACAGTCAGAGCTGTTATTTCTGGTCGAGTGTCTCATCAGTCTAAATAAACTGGTCTCACTTGAAAAACAGCAACGGTCTGACAGTGGCGGAGCTACGGAAGAGGATGTAGGAAGCATTCATCCCCTTTAAATGTAGACTACCCCCAATTGGCATCCCCGTCCACCACACACACACCAATCCACACATCTAATCACCCTCTCCCCCTTTTTCTATCATTTGAGAAGATTCAAAAAAAGATTTTGATGAATTTTTAGATTTTTTGAACAATCATGGTCCAAACATCAAATTGAAATCTGCCATCAGTCAAGATTCTGTTGATTTTCTCGATGTGATAGTCTATAGAGGCAAACAATACCAGCCAGGCACCTGGTCATTTAGATTATAAGGTGTATTTTAAACTAAATAATTCACACCAGTGGTTACACACGAAATCGTTTCATCCACCATCTCAAATTGTAAAGGTATCATCATAGCACGGCTCATTCGTTTCCACCGCAGTTCGAGTCGATAAAGTATATTTCAACGAGGCTTTTTCTATCCTATTTGACGCCCTCAGATCGAGGTGGTACTCACTTCGCTCTTTACGTATCCTGATATCTCAAACTCTGAGAAAACTGGTAAGTCCTCCTGCAAAAATCACTGATTTCGAACCACTGAAAATTGAACACAACAGACCGTTGTGATATTGTAGTGGCGCGGTAGCGATTTGCAAAATGCCTATTTCTCGATTGCATAATTTTATGCTTGGTCAGAAAGAGGAACTTTCTTCTGAGCGAACGAAAATTCATTATCAGATCCGAAACTCTCTCCATTGTGATTCATCCATGTCATTTACCTTATCACTTGCAAACGCTGTTAGAAACAGTATGTTGGTCAAACTCAAAATTCTTTCCGTATGCGTGCTGCTCGACACAAACAGGATATAAAAGATAATGCAGACGCCTCAGTAACAGAAAAATTTAACCTTCTTGGCCATTCTTTGGCCGAATTTGAAATCCACCCAATTGAACAACCACAAATTAAAGATACATTAGAAGAACCAGATGAATTTAGAAAACAACACGTGAAGCTTTTGGGATCAAGGCGCTTTAAACCCTTTGGCCAATTGGTATGAACATATAAGAGGGATGAATTCAATTTAACCAACTCTAAATTAAAAGATCCATTAAATCTTCGACATGTCATCGCTTATAAGAAAAACAAAAGCTTGCGTATCATCTTGTTAGGACTAGACTGGAACCCATCAATGAATAACATCAATTACTGTCAATCCTAAGCTGAATACTCAGTTTAACCCTTTAACCCTTTACCTAACATGAAAAGCAGACGACACATGCAAAAAAAAATTCTCGAATAACTCATTTTTTCATTTTTTGTCTCAAAAACATAGGTTATGACCCCTCATTGGAACGAGCTCAACGAGCTCGTTCCAATGAGGGGTCATAACCTATGTTTTTGAGACAAAAAATGAAAAAAATAATGAAAATTAATTGGCAATTTTTGAGAATAGCGCTGGCCGGTTTTGGCCGTTACGTTGGGTAAAGGGTTAATAATCGAAGACGATATCAAAAAGCTTGTTTCAAAGAGGGGTCACACGATATGGTTTTGTTGAATTTTTTGGAAATATAATATTTTTTCAGCTGCAGAATTTGCATACTGCGCGGGAGGATGTTACCGATTCGTTGGGTAAAGGGTTAAATCAAAATTATGTATTATTTTTTTCATGTTTGAAACCCATCATCGTTTTTTTCTTGACGGTGTGCAATGGTCCAGTGAGTTAGGTGTTGGAATCCTGATTGCCAGGTGGGATTGCCGACGGTTTGATTCCCGGCTGGGGATCAGAAATCAACATTCCAAAATCTCCGAAAACATGATTGTGTCCTTCAACGAACACACACACTCCATCACACACACGCTCAAATACTTTCACCCTGTCTCTCTTTACTTCTATTTTTTGAAGTCTCGCTACTTCGTTTTCGATGTCCAAAAAGTCACAAAACGGCTTCATTTGAAAGCACTATTCAAATTGTTTCTGAGAGGAGAACTCACCGAAAAAAACATCCAACAAACCTCCTATGATTGTTCGTGCCTTAAGAAGTCACACGGATGTCTGCGATATTTGAATTTAATGCTATGATTCCAAAGGACCACTTGTAGATTTGTCAGCCCCTTTCAGGAGGAACCTGTCCCCTACTTGCCCTCACACTCTGCCGCTCATACAGGTTGAATAGCTTTGATGTTAAAAATACACTCTTATTTATCAGGCCTGTGGGAGTTAAGAAATGACATTTTCAGCTATCACAAGGTGTTTTAGAAGAAGCCCATGAACTGTTTGTCTGAGAGAAGCGTCATGTTGTTCCTACCATTTTAGCGCTAGTGAATGCAAATCATCTGGTCGATACGTGGTAGAGAACGATGGTAGCGCACTTTTGCATCTTCTTTTTGGAAGCAGGAGGAATTCTAATTCTTGATGGTATTGTATGTGCGGCAGTATTGAGAAACAACCCCATACGGATCAATGGTATGCTAAAATTAATACTTCATAGAAATGGAAGACTATCTCAATAGAAGATCCATGAACGGGCTTCTTTAAAGCGTGTCATATTTGTAGTCCATTTGACGGATGGAACTTGTTGACGGATGGAACTTGTCGGCGGATGTAACATATTGAAATGTTATAGAGAGCAATTTGTAACTACCAGATACAAACTACAAAATTATATGTCCACTGATATTGTATACGATTTGTTAACCACATCAGCGTGTAAATACTTTACAACCAGAAGAATGTCCGTTAAAAATGACGCATCATTGATTTTCAAGTCAATATAGCAACATTACCCACCACCCCATCCCCTTCACCTTCGTTATTGTCAGAAGGAATCAACACCACGAACACTCAGAGTACATTACTTTTAAGAATGGCCGGGTATTCTTTAAAAGAATTGCGGATAATTATTTTATACAATACCCAGTTATTGTTCTAATTAAAACATACAGCGCGACCTGACCGAGTTTTCATCTCGAGTTTCTACTGAAACATCCGTACTGTTGTCTTCGATAAGTTACCGGTCGAGCTGTTCGCATTTTCAATTCTAATTTTCCCCAGTGTGGTAAAATTATGTCATACTATTTTTTCGCTTTTGAATAATAATTGCATATACAGTGGGTTTTCAGGCAGATAATGCACTCGAACCCAGATATTCGGAGAGATAATGGTCCAAGGCGAAGCCCACGACCATTATCTGCCCGAAATACACTGGGCCTCTTGTGTTATTTATCCTTTACATAAGTCAGTTCAGGTTGTACTTTAATCTTTTCCAGGAACATGCGTTGATACCTTGGAAATAATTCTCATTGTCTCATTGTTCAAATATTCAAACTTCGTGCGCGCCTTCTTCAAATGTTATATGTGTTACAAGAACGTCGATGCGCGACAACTTCATTTATTTATTTATTTATTTATTTATTTATTTATTTATTTATTTATTTATTTATTTATTTATTTTTTATTGGAGTGCAACCAGACTTTCAACAGCTACTGTCATACCGTGTAGGTCAGTTTTCATGGTTGGGGGAATCCGAAATACCTACAGAGAACCATCTAACAGCAGCGAGTAACTGTGATTCGTCAAGAAACTAACCCTACACGATAGGGTTAGCATCGGCTGAAGGCATCTGTGCCATTGACCTGTAGTACACCTTAGCATACTGATCAACCGTGCGCTCACTTGAGTAAATGAGAATAAATGTCTTGGCCAATGACCCAACGCAGATTGCGAGGGTCACGATCGAGCCTACGGCCTTTCGAAATGAAGTCCAATGCGCTAAGTATTGAACCACCGCGCTTCCTGATGCGTAACAGATAGATTTACAACCGTGCACAATTACACGAGAAACACAGTCTTAGTTGGTGGTGGAAAGAGGATTATTCATCTTCGACTTTTCTGTCGATATAATTCGAGGATACCTCTGTTATTATTTATTTATTTATTGGTGTTTAAGGTCACATATTTATGCACAATGGCTAATCACGACGGTGACAGTTTTACGGGTGGAGGAAGCCGGAGTACCCGGAGAAACCACCGAGCAACTGTCAGCTCCCCAACATACTAACTCCACACAAGCAGGGTTAGCATTGGATGAAGACAAGTGCACCATCGACGTGCAGCACGCCTTAGTACACAACGCCACCGTGCCCCCACGCGGGCAATGGAGATGAAGTGTCTTGCCCAAGGACACAACGCTACTGAGCCACCGCGCTCCCGAATACCTCTGTTGAGTAGAAAGATAAAATATCCAATGAGTGCATGCAGGGGATTTAAAGTTTTCACGAGTGGCTGAAAGCCGCCCGTGAAAACTGAAACCTCCTTGCAGTCACTCATGACATAATTCATGTACCAACGAAAAGCAGAAGGCATTCATTTTATTATATACCATGTGATGTTCTAATTGCATTTATTTATTTATTTGCTTATTGGGTTTTAACGACACATTCGACAGCCAGGATCACCTCCTGTCGGACAGTTTTATGGGAGGGAGAGGCCGGAACATCCGCAGAGAACCATCGAGCAGCGGCGGGCAACTGTCAGACTCCCCAGCTCCACTGAAGCAGGGTTAGTATTGGTTGGAGACAAGTGCACATCGACGTACAGTACGCCTTAGTACACAGCGCCACCGTCCCACACGTGGGTAATCGAGATTAAGTGCCTGACCAAGGGACACAACGGAATTACCCCTGTCGAGGAGCGAACCATGGGCTTTCGGTGTGAAGACCAATGCTGTAACTACTGAGCCACCGAGCTCTCTTCTAATTATATTTGAAACATCTTTTAATTGCATAAAACACCCATACGTCGAAAACGCGTTGTGACATCGATCTGAACTAACTGCGCGAGTCGCGTTATTACCGGTGAAATATTTTCTTACACGTATCGTGGCAATATATATCGAAAATATTTATTAGACATTTCTCAATATCTGAAAAGGAAGCTTATAATAAGACAAAACTTTTAAGAGCAATAAGCGAACATATGCAAAGTCACTGAAAGGAGTTTTGGGCCCCGGTGTTATTCAATTAGGATATAACCAATTAAGTGGGCTCCACTCTATCTGCAAATATCAATGTATTTAGTCGCATTTGACAAAAGGGTTCCACCTTCGGCCGCCTCGGACTATTCTTATTTTTCTACTTCAACAATCTTGAAGATGACCAGACAGTGGCATGGACGCATATAAAGAGAGACGAGTGGACAAGTAAGAGGTGTGCACGCCTTTAAAGAGAGACAAACGTTTGAGATAGCGGCATGTACGCCTATAAAAAGACACAAGCGGATGGAGAATAGGCATGCACGCCTATAAAGAAGGACAAGCGGACGAGAAAGTGGCGGGCATGCCTATGAGGAGAGGCAATCGGACAAGACAATGGCATGCACCCCTATAAAGAGAGACAAGCGGACGAGACACTGGCAGGCACGCCTATAAATAGTGTGTCAAACGGGTGAGAAAGTGTCATACACGCCTATAAAGGGGGACAACCAGACGAGACAATGGCATACACGCCTATAAAGATAGACACGGGGACGAGGCAGTGGCAGGCACGCCTATAAAGTGCGACAATTGGACGAGACATGCACGTCTATTAGAGACAAGCGTATGAGGGAGTGGCATGCCCGCCTATAAAGAGTGACAATCGGAAGAGACAATGGCATGCACGTCTATAATCAGAGCCAAACGGATAAGAAAGTGGCATACATGCCCATAAAGAGCGACAATCGAACGAGGCAGTAGTATGCACGCCTACAAATAGAGGAAATCAGATGAGAAAGTGGTGTACACGCCTATAAAGAGAGATAATAGGACGAGACAGTGGCATGTAAACTTATAAAGAGGGACAGGGGGAAGAGACAGTGACAGGCACACCAAAACAGACAGGCAAACGAACGAGAGAGTGGCATGCACATCTTTTTTAAGAGAGATAAACGTATGAGATAGTGTCATGCACACCTAAAAAAAGCGACAAGTGGATACGAAAGTGGCATATATGCACATAAAGAGAGAAGCAGGGGAGACAGTGGCATCCACGAATATAAAGAAAGACCGTGACATGTACCCCTATAGAGGGAGACAAACAGACGATACAGTGGCAAACACGGCTGTAAAGAGAGACCTGCGGACATGACGACATGACAATGGTATGCACGCCTATAAGAGAAACAAGCGGATGAGAAAGTGTGATGCACGCATATAAAGATAGGAAATGGGATGAAAAAGAGGCATGTGCGGTTATAAGGAGACACAAACGGATACGACAGTGGCAACGCTCGCCTATAAAAAAGCGACAAGTGGGTGAGAAAGTGTCATGCGTGCCTATAAAGAGAGACAAGCGGATGAAAAGGTGGCATGTACGCATATAGAGATACAGAGAAGCGGACGAAGCAGTATCCTGCACGCCTATAAAAATAGACAAGCGGGGGAGATAATGACATGCACGCATGTAGAGGGAGAGAGAGAGACAAGCGGACGAGAAAGTGGCATGCACGCCAAAAAAGAGAGACAAGAGGATGAGAAAGTGACATGTACGTCTATGACGAGGAGACAAGCAGACGAGACAGTAGCAAACACACCTTTAAAGAGTGACAAACGGGCGAAAAAGTGGCATGCACACCTATAAAGAGAGACAAGCGGGCGAAAGAGTGGCCGACACGCCTATGAAGGGAGACAAGTGAGCGAGACAGCGGCAATCACTCCTATAAAGAGAGATAAGCGGACGAGAGAGTGTTATTTATGCCTGTAGAGAGAGACACGCAACGCAAATGAGAACGTGGCATGCATTCCAAAAAAAAAACAAACAGGCGAAAGAGTTGCCAGCACACATATAAAGAGGGACAAGCCGGCGAGGCAGCGGCAAGAAGGCCTATAAAGAGAGACAAACGGGCGAGAGAGTGGCTTGCACACCTATTAAGAGAGAAAAGCGGACGCGTGAGTGACGTACACGCTTATAAAGAGAGACAAGCGATAAGTTTCGCTCAACAAAGGAAAAAAAAAATTCAAATTATTGCCCCGACCAAGGTCGGGGTGATTCCGGCGCCCATGACGAGAGATTGGCCTGCACGTCTACAAAGAGAGACAAGCGGGCGAGAGAGTGGCATGCACGCCTAGTTAATACAGAAAGACAACCAGTCGAAAGAATGGCATGCACGCCTTCAGAGAGAGAAAAACGGGTATTCATATATTTGTGGATAAACGATCATAATACGTAGTGTGGCATGAAAGGTGTAGTATCTACCGACCAAATGATTGTATACAAGCACAATGAGCATATATATAACACTTTTATCTACCAATTCAGTCAACAAAACCATGACTTCTCGAAAATAGTCGCTGACAAACAGAAAACCACACATAACTCACCAAAACAATGTAACTTCGTTTTCGAACGTCATGTGAGAAAATTTCTTCAATATGAATGAAATTATACATGGTGATAAAAAATAATCAAGTTGAGCCCATGTGCTTTTTCCGTTGGACAATGATATTTCAACTCATATTAAATTCAGTTTAAAAGGCCATCCATGGGATAGGTGAATAGTATGCAAAAACAACTAGAGAATTTTGTTTTTAGGTTTTTTTTTACTTTACATTTTAAAACTCTCTTCCTATCATTTTCAGTCATAACGATTCGATTTCATTTTTTAGTGTCGGTGTTTCGTATGGTGGGTTGTTTATGTCATGGATCGTGCATTTCCATGCAACATGTAATGTATGTCGAGGAGCATCGTACGTTGCAGCTTATCAGCTTTTGAAGGAAATGACTGAACCATAGAAATAATCCGTCAGTCGCGCGTACGTTCGTTTCTTGTGACGTTATGTCACTTGTATTGTAACTGCAATATTTTATTTATTTATTTATTTATTTATTTATTTATTTATTTATTTATTTATTTATTTATCTATTTATTTATTATGGTTTAACGACTCATTAATTGCCAGGGTCATATCATGTCGGTGACAGTTTTAAGGGTGGAGGAAGCCGGAGTACCCGGAGAGAACCACCGAGCAGCTGTCAGCTCTCCAACATCGTAACTCTGAACTCTGTATCGCGGCACTGGCAGGGTTAGATTGGGTGAAGACATGCGCACCATCGACGTGCAGTACGCCCTAGTACACAGCGTCATCGTGCCCCCATGTAGGGCAATCGGGGTTAAGTACCTTGCCCAAGGACACAACGCGGGAGCACGAATCAGTGTTACTGCAATAACGATACAAGACCTTTTACCGCCGAATGTTTGCGATTGCGTTTTTTTTGTGTGTGTGTTGGGGGGGGGGGGGGCGGGGGGGGGGGGGGGTATCACACATAGGATACCAAGGAATCTTTGGAACATGCATTTTCAAACGTTTTATTACCCTTACATAATAAAAATTGAGTGCTGAAAAATTCAGTTTTGCATGGTAAGATTTTCGAAAATTCTGTTCCTCGCACGTCTATCAGTTTACAATCATCATTGGTAAATGATGATACGCTACATCAGTTGGGTCCTTTAAATGTCCGCAAAATCTGAAACGAACCCTTCCTCGTAGGATCGTTTACTGCGAACGAGTCTGTCGTGTTTCTGGATTGAAATCCAGAACATTGAACGCAGTGGAATGGGTTGTTGGCCGAGATCACAATCTCTTTCTATATTTCGGTATTATGGGATTTTTATAACACAAATTAAATGCATTGATGCCATAAAAATGTATATTGTCAATTATTTAAATCACGAGTTGGCCTCTTTTTAGGTGAGATATTGTTAGATAAATTGATCAGTACCAGCCTGATATGATATATTGAAGCATCGGCCTCGTCTTTGGGCATACATCGCCAAGTCTTTCGGGCTCGTGGATTTATGCCATCGAGAGGAAATCTCGACTTTGAGGAAATCTCGACTTCAATACACCATCTCCTCCGTGTGGTAATAACCAATATTTATCCGTACAGCATTCATTTACAAATGTAATTTGATAATGATAAAGTTTATTATTTATGAGCTTTTACTAAGCATTGCTTGTCTGTCGATGAGGGCAATATTAGTTATCCACGTATATTCCAGGCTGTATGGGAATTTACACTGGTTTGAAAACTGATACACCTTGAGACGGAGCCTCATGGTGTATCAGTTGTTAACCTTTACCCAACGCAGACGATATCAAAATTTATTATTTTAAATATAATTTTTTTTAATTTTTCAAAAATTTTCAACAAAACTATATCATGTGACCCCTCATTGGAACGAGCTCAAAATTGAGCTCGTTCCAATGAGGGGGTCACATGATATGGTTTTGTTGAAATATTCTGAAAAATTTAATTTTTTCAACTGCTCAATTTGCATATTACGCGGGCGGATGCAGGCGATTCGTTAGGAAAGGGTTAAACCAGTGTGAATTTCTATACACCCTGAAATATTGATTGATAACGAATTTATTTTCTAAGTTCCTTCACATTGAAGAAAAATTTCAATTCAGTACAATAGGAAAATAATAATAAATTTCAATTCAGTACAATAGGAAAATAATCTATCATATTTTGCTCTACGAGCTATGCCAAATAAATTATAATGGGTTTTATCTATAGTTATTTTCATGATGAGATGTATCAAAGATAATATGCTCTTCGGAATAACCATGCAGTGAGTATCTTGACATTGAGAAGGTATAAATACATGCTCAGTCTTTTCACGGAGTGACGAAACAACAGAAGAAAGCCACCAAATACTGTCCAAATGGCATTTTGAAAGAGAAAAAGAATAATTGATAAGTTGATTAAGTTCACATTAAAATATAGTTCGATCAGTGACCTAATTTTTGTCATGAATAACACAAATTTCAAGGTATTATTTTGATTATTTTTTTTTCAGTGAACAGCACTCTAAAGTTTAATACATAATCCATTATTATAAACTATTTTGATGAACTTTGAAAAAAATCACATCCCCTGTATATTCATATTTTTACACCGGGCTAAGCCAATGCGTAAATATTTCGAGTGGGTCTAGGTATTATTTACATCGTACCCGGCAGCCAATCAAATCACCAGATTACAGAATGCCAGGAAATAATCTTAATTACCTTGGTATACCTGTGTTGACCGCTACTTAATATGCAAATTCAACCTTTTTATGCACTTGCCACTAAGTATCTCAATCCACTGCAATAATTTTAGAAAAACTGACTTTCAATTTATTTTTTAAAAAGCAGAAAGAAGGGAGGTGCAATGTGTGCAATTTTAGAAACCTCCTTTAAGGTTCATAATAATACTACTAATAATAATGATTGTGTAGCCTTAAACCCAGACATGGTGCTCTATGGTTGTACAAACAAACAAAAAACAAACAAAATAATTACAGTTTATTGCTATAATTATAAATCTCTTAGGAGTCTGTCGGGACAAAGTTAAGCCACGAGCATCACCAAGAAGCCATGCTGACATTTGTTCTGGGGGTAGGGGTTGAACAGAGTCTATGTTGCTCGTTGCTATTGCCTATCCACTCCTACGTGACAGCGTTGGTCCGGTAACTGCTAATGCCCTTTTTCCAGCAGAACTTAATTATGAACCAAACTAAATTTATATCGAAACCTTTGTAGCCTGTGTCTGATGAGCAAAATTAGCAAATAAGATAGTGCAGATCCTTTGATGTATTTAACAAGAAGAATGTTACTAAGGTAACACATGCCCCCCCCCCCCCCCCCCCCTGTGACCTTCACCTTGCAGATGCGGCGAAAACTATTATACGCGACACACCTTCTGACTGTGTTCGTAAAAAGTTTAACAATTGTACTATAATTTGTTTCTGAGTTATGGCCGAGACACGAATATTGACCGATTTTTAATGTGACCTTGAAATGTGATCTTGACCTTGAAGGTACGAACCCAGCTGTGGTGAGTGACACATCCTCCCATGGTCCTTTATAATTGTGTGAAGTTTGATGACTTAGCCCTAATAGTTTTGGAGTTATGCTTGAGACACGATTTGTGACCCTGAACATATGAAGGTCAATTGTGACCTTCACCTTGCAGATGCGGCGGAAACTATTATACGCGACACACCTTTTGACTGTCCTCAACATTTGTGAAAAGTTTAACAATTGTACTATGGCTGAGACACGAATATTGACCGATTTTTAGTATGACCTTGAAATGAAGGTACGAACCCGGCTATGGTGTGTGACACATTTCCCCGTGGTCCTTTATAACTGTGTGAAGTTTGATGACTGTGGCCCTAACAGTTGATTTGTGACACTGAACATATGAAGGTCAATTGTGACCTTCACCTTGCAGCTGCGGCGGAAACTATTACACGCGACACACCTTCTGACTGTCCTTAACATTTGTAAAAAATTTAACAATTGTACTATGATTCGTTTCTGAGTTATGGCTGAGACACGAATATTGACCGATTTTTAGTGTGCCCTTGAAATGGGACCTTGACCTTGAAGGTACGAACCCGGCTATGATGTGTGACACATCCTCCCATGGTCCTTTATAATTGTGTGGAGTTTGATGACTGTGGCACTAACAGTTTTCGAGTTATTGGCTCGGACACACACACGGACGGACGGAAAACGGACTGACTGACTGACGGACGGATGGACACACGCACACTTCAATCACTATATGCCACCCGACTTAAGTCGGGGGGGGGGGGGGCATAAAAATAAGAAGAAAAATGCTGAATTGACTTCTCTGCTGAATCGGAAGCCAGTGGACATCAAAAAGGACCGTGTAATGTGACAGTTCTTCCAAGATATGGTGATGGTGACACGTGATTCACAATTGTGGATGTGCTGTAGCTTTTCAAGAGTGGAGTTTTTGGAATCTCTTAAAAGATAGTTACAAAAGTCAAGGCGACTGTTAACAAAGGCGTGAACAGGCTGCCCTGACGTTGTATCAATGAGTGGTCGAACTTTACTGATACCAAATAGATGAAATAAATAAACTCCGACAAATGAGCTTAAAATGTTCATCAGCTGTCAGATTTTCATCCACGAAATAAGCAAGATTACTGCAGGAGGCAGTCGTTGAATCTTGTATATTGAGGGACAATTTGGATATTTTAGTTAGTTGCTGTGGTAGACGTATGTACATATCACAAATGTTTTATTTTGGTTCAATGTGAGGAACGGCCACCCATGCCTTGATGTATGAAATGCAATGTTCAATATCGTATTCTATGTTATGAGTGAAACAAACATAAAATGAAAACCACAGCCATTCTCCGGATAATATCACCAACAAGGAGAACATATGTAGCGTATGTTATGTGCCAGGCACCGACACTTGGGAACGCCAGACTGAAGTGTCATTTATTCTGATGATTTGCCGTCAATGACTACACTTTGTGTGCGACTTGACACATACGATGCAAATCAGTCTCGAGTGGCCCCTGAGACATGCCCGTTGTTTAACAATCTTTTAGTTAGAAATTTATGGTTCATGTTGTCGAATAAGTCCTAATTTGGACACGGCGGCGGACACGGATACGCCATAGGAAAGAAACTCGACGTACTTAGGTCTTCTAGGCATCTGGTTTCACTAGTTTTCATTTTCTTTCCCTTGGAAAAATGGAATTCCAGCTTTATGGACTTTCCTCGTTGTTCTTGCCTTTCGGCGTAGAGCTTATGTTACGCATATAATTTAATTGGAACTACTACAGATAGACAGTTAAAGATAGATTAGATACCAATCCTCGGCAACATGCTGATACAGAGTTCGCCAGTGGAAAGCAATCTGCGTCGACAGTATCGCATAAGAACTGCTGTCGCATATTGCTTTCCACTGGCGGACTGATTTTTAACTTACTTATTATTTGCTTGCTTACTATTATTTCGAAGGATTATTATAATCCCTGATGGGTACGGGTGTGGGATGGGAAAATCTCACCCGATGGCAAGATAGTTGGGCCAGACAATTAGGAACGGTGGTATCTTGGGGTTTAAAGAGTTTTAGAGCATCAAACTTTGAACACACGGCATTCTGATGACGTCAATATGAATTAGTTGGTAGCCAAATACTATGCATCGCGTCATAATAACGTTATAAATGTATAACGTCACGTGGGTGGGGTGGGATACATCTGTCTCTCCCTGCTATCTCACTCTGGACAGACGCATGTTACACCAATCTCCACACAACGGTTTCTCCCTTGCAGCGCCTTGCAGCGGATACACCTCTGCCAGAAGTTACTGAACTTTTTACGTCTAAATTTAGATTCACGGTTTCCCCCCAATCCAAAACAAAACAGGAAACGCAGACGTTCAGTTCATAAACATGGCACCACAAACACCAACAAAATCGTCGCCGTCGAAGTGTTTCTCGTGCTTGCGGACGAGTATTGCTACTATTTTTAAGTTAAGTAACCCACGGTGCAGAAAGGAAAATGTTCAAATGAAGCTCAAGTTACTTAGTTTAACAATTGCACACTACGTTGCAGTGCTTCATCAAACTCCATGCCGATTGTCGTCTGAGAATTAGATGACACGTGCGTTTATTTGTTTACAAATATCACGTGATTGTCGGTGTATTCTTACTCGGACTATATTTATTTCACTTTCCCCAATTTCTCATTGATTCAACCCGTATTTTTGAAAATTCCTTCTCAGGTAATAAAACCTGTTTAATTAAAAATCGGACTGATTTGAATTTATGAACCCGTACAGCACGATGCCCAATCTGCAAGATTCTTGCAGATTCGGTAACTTCTGGCAGAGATGTACCCGCTGAAAGGGAGAAATCATTGCGTGGAGATTGATGTTACACATGCAGTGGAGGGAGAGAAGCCTTAAACCATGTTCTGTATTTTGAAAAACGTTACCAACTGACGAAACACTGCAGAACTTGGCAAAACAGATTCTTTTAAACAACAGGCAGATATTGGGCACACAGAGCATTATTTGAGAACGGCGTTTATTGCCGCTAGTATAAGGGATTTTAAACTCTTTACCTGTAGTGTATTTTCACGATATTTTTCATCATATCTAATCATGGCTGCTCTGTAGCAGCCATGACTAGATTCGTTGAAAAGTTCATCTAAATTTAACTCAAGGAATCATTGGAGAAAAAAAATCTATTCAGTGGTTTATAGATAACAGTAATCACAAACTTTCAAATGGTGTGATTCTTTTTATTGTTTTGAGTCCAATGGATGGAAATATGTTGCGATGGATGAAAGACTCGAGAAACTGAAAGCAAAGCTAGTAAATGGGGAGGTCAATGCAGAATCATTTTTCGACAAATCAAGTGGGTTGGGTGAAAATGAACCCAGTTGGGTTCAAATTCACTCAACCAATTGGGTTCAAATTCACTCAACCTACTTGATTTGGGTTGATTTGTAACCCAACTGATTTTAGAGTGTAATTTACTGATTTTGTTGTTTCAGGGGTTATGGTACAGATGCATCTTCCCACCTACTAAATAGATGTTATAAATCTATATTTTTTGTATTTGGGAAGTCGTGAAATTGAAGTAAAATGGTATATATATTGATGTTTTAAATCTATATTTTTTGTGTTTGGGAAATTGTGAAATTGAAGTAAATGGGTTGAGAAATTGAAGTAAAATGTTATTGAGCTGTGCTGAAATTTTATAAACCTATATTTTTTGTACGTTATGCATATAAATATTTTTTTTATCAAATAAAGTACTTTTCAGTAAATAAATGGTTTCCTAATTATCCTTAACCCTTTACCTAAAATGAAACGCAGACAACACTTGCAAAAAAAAATTCTTGAACAATTAATTTTTTTCATTTTTTGTCTCAAAAACATAGGTTATGACCCCTCATTGGAACGATCTCGTTCCAATGAGGGTCATAACCTATGTTTGTGAGACAAAAAAATGAAAAAATAATGAAAATTAACTGACGATTTTTGAGAATAGCGCTGTCAGATTTTGGCCGCTACGTTGGAAAAAAGGGTTAATCAACCCTTAATCAATAACAATAAATAGTTGGTCTAAGGGGAATTGGTCTTTTTGGAAATGGCCTAGTGGGAGTTGGTCTAAAGGGAACTGGTCTGGTGGGAAGACACCATGAATTCAGCCAGCAGCATGCAAGAAGTTAATGCTCTCTGCAGTACATTTTCTGTAATTCCATAAAAGAATACTCCATCTTGGTTCTGGAGCCATCTAATCAAAAGTTTATAGATAGACTGTTGTGTTTCCAGAAAAGCAAAATTCCATTACAGAGACGTCCAGATGTCATGAACGATTTTGAACTGATAAACTGACATTGGATTATACATTATTAATTATACTTTATACAGACTCAGAACTAAACATCATATATCATGTTGTGAAGTCTTTTTGCGGACACGTTCGATCAGTTGATTACCTTTAACAGGTGGCGTCGCGTGATGACTGAAACTCAACTTTGGCTTCTGATCCCAACACTTGAATTCCAGATTGGCGTTTTGTTTTCATATCGATCGAAAAGTACGTCGATCTTGGGTTTGGTTTAACGCCATCTTCCCAATTTTTCAGCAAAAATGTTTTTTAAGAGATTAAAATTACCGTTCCAACCATTTGCCTTGCGCAAGGGCCATTTCCGCCTGAGCAATTCACAAAAATCGATATTTAAATTTTAGTATTGCTTCCAATTTTAGTCTAGCTTTTGACTCCTTAATTAACGGGAGAGGGGGTACCAGGAAAGCTGCCAAACTAGCCATGCTGCCCCCCCCCCCCCCCCAACGATGTACCACGTGTAAAAATTGTTCGTTGTGACTTGTGTACACAATTGTTTAAATCCAGGTACATTGTGGAATAAAGATTATTTTTCGGGCAATGATTGTTTTCCTGCAGGAAGACTACATTGCTCGTCTGAAATACACTTTTTGCTCTTCTTGAGATATATAGAGGATATCTAATGTTTTCTTGTGAATACCGGGATTTATCTCATGAGTGAGGGAATTCGTATTTTCACGAGCAGCTTGCTGTGAGTGAAAATACAAATTCTCTTACTCACGAATGAGATTAATCCCGGTATTCACAAGAAAACATTAGATTTTCTTTTTATTATACCCCTTTCATTTGAAGCTTCAACTGAAACGATCCAAACCGACGCCCATACCACGCAAGAAATCTGTTTACACAATCAGCTGATCGCTGTTTCCGCTGACACAGATCACATTTGATGTTGTGTACGTCGACACAAAAAAGTTTTCGGGATTGTTGGCGAAATGACGTAATTATGACGTCTTGTTATACTCACTATTGGAGCGAGAACAACTTTTGTTTTGCGCTTGTGAAAATTCATTTGTAAATTTCAAGTTCACACAAAATGTTAATCACCGAGGTGTTTGATCTCACTAGTGATTCCTATTATAATTAGACGTTAGGGGTGTAATAAAATATGGGATTGAATGTTATGTGTCACGTATCGTGCACACAAGTAAACTGAAATGAAAAGCTTGAGTGCATCACTAATATATCCAGTTAGTGAGTTACTGCATTCGCTGACTGACTCTCGAAGATGGTTCATACAATGCGTTTGATCCCAACTAAATAAAAAAAAAATTCGTTGAGTAGTTCAAATGAGAAAGAGTATTCATCAGCGAATGATTTATTTATTTATTGGCGTTTAATGACACTTTCGACCGCCAGGGTCACCTTGTGGTGGACACTTTTACGGGTGAAGGTAGCCGGAGTACCCGGAATGAACCACCGAGCTTCGGCGAGCAACTGTCTGACTCCCCAACGTACTAACTCCACACAAGTAAAATTAGCATTGGCTGAAGACAAGTGCTCTATTGACGTACGGTACGCCTTAGTACCCAGGGCCGCCGTGCCCCCTGTCAAGGTGATAGCTAAAAGTTGAGATTTTGTTGTATAAAAGTGTAAATATTTTCGATAATGTTTCTGCCTGGGTGAAATGTAAAGCGTCAAGATAGGTATGTGATGGACCTTGAAAACAGATTTGTCAAACTCTGCTCATTAGGCATGAAATTTAATCACCATTATGCCGCACATGTTGAACACCATATGGGCTATTCTGATAACTGATCAATAGTAAGAGAGACAATATTCTCTTCTGTATCGTTATCTGGGTAATTAAGACCAGTTAAATTGTAATTAATCGTTGGAAACCAGTGCATCACATATATTCTGGACACACACCCATATTACGCATCTGTCCTGTCTCCGAAATGTCAAAAGATACCAAAATGCGAGTCTTTCAAAGGAACTTTAAAGCGAATATTAAATTAAGATAGATCTAAGCGGCCAAGTTCAAGAGAAGCGGTTAACTGAGAATAAATGTTCTAGCTATCTAAATAAAAATCGGGGGATTTCTCGAAAAATTCATTCCAGCCAATTCCAGTCGGAAGGTGTTTTAGGCTGTGGGTCGTTGCGAGTTGATGGGGAGGTCCCATGCTATAGGTTAGAGGAGGTGTCGCATCGGTGCGAAAGTAAAGGCACGTTCTGATGTACGGGGAGCCACAGAGCTCATTTTTAGAATAGGAGCAGTCGCGGGCCAAGTCGGTGGCCATATATGAGAATAGGCTCAGGAACAGGAAGTACGAGCTCAGGGAGCTACATGCATTTAGGTAAACGGCATTACCTGTTTCAGAAGGCAAGATGTACAGAGGCAGTTGGCCTGAGGGCACTCAGAGAAGGTCCGAATTTAGCCTTTGCCGTCGAGGGTCATGGGCATCGAGATTGAAAGTCCGCGTATTGTCGTAACCCTGTGAGGGTTGTAAGGAACCGATTGTAGTTTTTTTTAACGGTTGCGAACCGTAGTGGCATAGTAGCCAAAGAAGTAAAAGCTGTAACGTTGAGGTCTAGGGACCGTATTAAGAGCTTGAGTAAGCGCTGGAGTTGCTCACGAGGTAAGATAGTTTTAGGCGGTGCGAGAATTGGTGATGTTGAGAACACTTTGCAGAATATTATTATGTAAGCTTTGTTAAATATATATCGGGAGGCGAAGAATAACTTAACCCGTGAGAGCCAGACAAGGCGCAAAGTGATCGTGAACTGTGTTAGACGCCGATTGAATTGTGGTTGAACCGTGAGAACGCTGATAGAGTCGCACAAGCAGAACATTATATGTGCTAAGCCCGACTGACGGTGAAGTTAACCCTGCGAGGAGGAAGCAACGAGAAGTGAATAGACACTTTGTATTTGTCCAAGACGTGAGAGGATAAAGATGATGTGAGGTTGATCCAGCGGACACAGCTAGCTGTGGGAGACGTCGAGGGCCCTAAAAAATAAACTTTTATTCGCGTAATTAGTGTATTCTTATGGATAATTTTGTGAGTAATTTGTTTCATTTTTTATTTCTTCGTACATGTAAATAAATAGTCTTTCAGTGAATTACCGTTGATCACCCTTTGGCGTTGTAAGCCACTGTCATCTTCAGGAATCCTAAGAGTCTCAAGCGGATAGGGCATTGATAAGGTGGCAAGGATTACGTTCGAACTGGGGTTCAGACGACAGTCACTGGTTGTCGGCTGAGCACTGATAAGAACATAAATTTTCCTCCATCACTTAACCCCGTAATCCTGCGACACTCTCACGTGGACAGTCGGGATTATGGTGCCTTGCGCAAGGACACAGTGCAGTTACCCCTGACGGGGATCGAACCGTGGGACTCTCCGTTTGAAGTTCAAGGTCGTAACCACTGAGCCAAAGCGATCCGTCAGCAGATTCCCTGAAATGTACTATTTGTTGCTATTAGCTGTTCTTCACATATTGGACTTGTGTGGCAATGTTAACCTTTTTAATCAACACGAACGATGACAAAACGTGTAAAACAAATTATTGATTAAAGAAAAATATTAAATTTCTTCCTCAAAAATATAGTTTATGACCTCTAATTGGATCGAGTCGTTCTAATGAGTAGCCATAAGCTATGTTTTGGAGCCAAAATTAAAAAAATAATAATAAAATTTGAATAACGATTTTGTGAATGGTTAACCTTGTCAACACGGTTAGCATTTACGAACAAAGAAATTTGATAGTCCACGAACTCACTTCCCAGTACACTGCAAAAAATATAGGTTCTCTTCAGAACCAAAACTGGTTCTAATCTTGTCCCTGAGATGGAACCAGTTCTGTTTAAACAGTATTTATTTCAAATCAAATAAATTTACCAAGATTAGCATTAAATATTAACAGAATTAAACATAAATTGAGGGGTTTCAGTCGTAAGTTTGAAGCTTATACGAGGTTGTCTCAAATCATTATTAAGCAAAGGAGATATGCACAGTTGGCATATCGAACCAGTTTTGGTTCTATACAGAAGCAAAACTGGTTCGATATGCCAACTGTTCACATCTCCTTTGTTTCAAAATGTTTGGCGACTGCGTTGAATAAGCTCCAAGTTTACTGCTGAATCTCCTTCAGTTCATGTAATATTCTGTTAAAATTAAATGCTAATTTTGGTAAATTTATTTGATTTGAAATAAATACTGTTTAAACAGAACTGGTTCCATCTCAGGGCCAAGATTAGAACCAGTTTTGGTTCTAAAGAGAACCTATACTTTTTGCAGGGTAGAACAATACATCGGCATTGTGACCATGTTTAATTTAATCCTACAAACAAACAGGGCTGTTGGATCCAGTTATTACTGAACATCACCGCAGGAAGAAAATAGATTCGGCCTTTTTGCCAGAGGCCTCGCAAAGATGGGCGAATGAAGGTGGGGCGGAAGCCAGATTTGTCCCATCTGTGATGGCTCAAGCGCAGACTGATATGATATTTCAGCGACGTCATCAAGGCATGTCTTCGTCGAAGGCATGCCTTGATGATGTAGTTGCAACCGTAGTAAGTTTCAAACTGAAGACTTATTGGGAATTCATTTGTATATAAATATTTATGCAGGAGTCGTGACGCAACTTTTTGTTTAGTTCAAAGGCAAACTGGCCGTATGGTCCACCGGGAAAATTGAGTTCCCCTTAGGGCGCTCAAAATTAATGGAGCTCAACACCAGTTGGTGCAGTCAATTTTGTGAAAATGGTCAAGAGGCGAAATGGATATCTGAGTGCATAGATTGCTGGTGTATCGAAATGTCCTCTATGTGGACAGACAATGGCAGTCCACATATATAGAGGACATTTCGATATACCAGCAGGCTTGTCTGCAATTGATCGCTCAGATGCAAGGAAACACCTTCCTTTTAATCTGAAAAATCATTTTTTTCTCCCATTGCTCCCTCTTCCTCTGGTCTTCTCGGTCCATTTTGCCGAATGAGTGATGAACATGATACAAAAATTCCATCGAAATGTCTTTTTGTGGACTGGAATTGATCGCTGAGATGCAAGGAAGCAGCGTTCGTTCAGTTCGAAAAATCAAAAATTTCTCCAGATCCGGGGCACCTTGTAGCATTTTCCGGTCACTTTTCTTGGCCCAGTCCGCCCCTGATTTAGTTCACACGTGTCATTCTTGTTATCCAAATTGATCACGATGGGCACCCAACAGTCCAACACGCGTAGTATAGACATCCATTTGTGTGGTCAACTGTGTGTGTGACGTAAGTCAAAGTATCCAATCTCGTCTTACAAGAAAGAACATGATTACTGGCAAGGGCAAATCAATATCTGAGAATCCAATCCAGATGAAAAAAATATAGCCCCCCCCCCCCCCACGCCCCACCCCCCACCCCCCACCCCACACCTTAAGGAAGCACCTGCACCATGCAATAGGCTGTATTATATCGGAGATTGCTGAATGGGTGGGGAACTGGCCACAACATTTTATCATCGGGGAGTCTGGTATAAAACGACCGAGAAAACGAAATGTATTTTATTTCCATCTTCTCTTCGTAAAACTTCTCGACATGAACGGAAGTAAGAAGAGACATAAGTGACACAGTGACAGAACCAATTTTCATCAAAAATACATCTGTTCTTTGTGCTAATTGCTCTTTCGTTCAAATTATTTGTTGATTATAGAGACGATATCGACTATTTCTTGATATGTGTGTAAGCAGAAAAAATCAGTAATCAGTTCTCCAACCCGGCCTTCTGTCACCAGAGTAATAATTTATTAGTAAACAAGTATTTCTTTTACATTTTTAATTCGTCAATGAAAGCACACGAGAGCTAGTGTGGAATAATATGACTGGCTAAGAGGGACATGAATTAACCCGATTTGGAGGTTTTTCAGGCGTTTCACGAGCGTCGGTCGCACCAGTTGTGAAATTAAGTAATGTGGGCAGGACGACCCTTGTTTGATTTATCCCCAGTGAAATGTAGGAAAAAATCAAACAAGGGTCGTCCTGCCCACTTATTGTACCCGAGTTGCATTCTGTATTTTAACCACGCCAGACTTGAATGAAGTGAAAGAAGATTTGATTTTTAAAGCAAAATATCACCTTCTGCGGTCTCTTTCGCTGCGCCCATTTTTGTTATTACTGATGCGTTTTGTCATAGCTTTTGTAATAACAATTAAGAGGCCCCAGGAGGTCTTAGGCGCTCACCGAATGTTCCATACTGTTAAGACACAAATTTTATCAAAAGCTATTCTTAAGGTTCTACAGAGTAAATCTATACTATCTGTGGAGCTAAAACATCAACAGGACTGAATGGGACAATGCTGCTAATCAAATATCAAAAGATTCTGCATGATAGTTCTGAAGATTTTTAAAGAATTTTCCTTGAATTGCACAAAGTAAAAGTTCACACCCCTTTAGTGAGCCCCAATATTGATCGAGGGACTCAATTTGAACAAACTTGAATCAGACACATACCAAGATGCTGTATACCAAATATCAAAAGATCCTGCCCATTGGCTCTGGAGAAGAAGATTTTTTTTTTTTTTTTCTTAAATTGCACTAAGTAAAAATTCAGGTCCCCATAGTGAGCCCCAAAATTGATCAAGGGACTCCATTTGAACAAACTTGAATCAGACCCATACCAAGATGCTGTATACCAAATATCAAAAGGTTCTGCCCACAGGTTCTGGAGAAGAAGATTTTTCCTTAAATTGCACTAAGAAAAAAATAATGCCCCTATAGGGAGCCCCAATATTGACCAAGGGACTCGATTTGAACAAACTTGAATCAGACCCACTCCAAGATGCTGCATACAAAATATCAAAAGATTCTGCCCATTGGTTCTGGAGAAGAAGATTTTTCTCAAATTTTTCTTAAACTGCACTAAAAAAATTTCACACCCACATAGTGAGCCCCAATATTGGTTGAGGGACTCGATCTGAACAGACTTGAATCAGACCCATACCAAGATGCTGCATACCAAATATCAAAAGATTCTGCCCATTGGTTCTGGAATTCTTAAATTGCACTAAGTAAAGAATTCATGCCCCCATAATGAGCCCCAATATTGGTTAAGGGACTCGATTTGAACAAACCTGAATCAGACCCATACCAAGATGCTGCATACCAAGTATCAAGAAGATTTTTTAATAATTTTTCTATAATTCATACGGTGCTATCAGAGTCATGCCCCATACAGAGCCCCCAAGGGACGTGGCCATTTCATTTGAACAAACATGAATTGCCATATAGTAATAAACATCCACATGAAGTTTCGTGAAAATCGGACCAGTGGTTTCAGAGAAGTCGTTTGAAAAATGTTCACGACGACGAACGACGACGGACGACGGACGGCAAGTGATAAGATGAGCTCCCTTCGGTGAGCTCAAAACGCCAGGTGTTGTCACAAAACAAAGTTCACGAGTTTTGAGATAAAAATCGACAGGTTTTGTCTTAAAAAAGACTCAGGACTTTTGTCATAGAAAGCAACAAGTTCACCAACAACTTCCACACCAACTATCTCAATTACATCAAGAAACCTACAGCAACATCTGCTACACCAACATCTACTACAACCACTGCTACACAATCACCATGATCAAAAAGAACACCACTACTACATCAAAATGTACTACACAATGCTGAGTCTTGAACAATACTTTCGCATACCCCAAAACAATCGAAGAAATAAGCATAAAACCCATGGCGTGGTACACAGTATGTGGTTTTGGATAGATTAAAAGATTAAAAGATGTCCCCAACACGAAAATGTACCAAAATGGATACAGACCACCCATAATATGTTACAAATCCGGTCAACCAAGTATCACCTGCGATACTACCACCTACCACCCCCCCCCCCCCCCCACCACTCTACTCTCGAGTAATTACACTTCCGTTAAAAAATGTTAATATCTGCTGTTGATTTCAAACCATTTCATTTTCTCCCCGACGTGGTTAGTTCATAAACGCAAACACTTCACCCTTTACCCAACGTAACGGCCCAATCCGGCCAGCGCTATTCTCAAAGATCGCCAATTAATTTTCATTATTTTTTCATTTTTTGTCTCAAAAAACATAGGTTATGACCCCTCGTTCAAACGAGCTCGTCGATTATTATCTATTCAAGAATTTGTTTTGCAAGTGTCGTCTGCTTTTCATGTTAGGTAAAGGGTTAATTGTTTTAAATTAACATGCCTAAGCGGAATCATATCAATTAACAGGATAATGTCATTTGTTTCTAACGCAGATTACCGCAAGCTGCCGTCTAACATGCCAAGCAAGCCCTTTGCGTGCCTGCTTTAATGAACAATAAAATCTCTTTTCTATTGAATTAAATAAGTATAGAAATCATACCAACAGAGTAGGGTGTGATTTGTAACCATACAAATTTTATGCATGGCAAAAATACAGGCACTCTACTGAAAGAGTATAACAGGAGAATAACATAAAACTCACAGCACCAATTCACTTCCTCTCACCAGCAAGAATATATTTGGTCTCCGTCTGTGGAGCACTTAGCGGAAAACTAATCGCGACCTACAGGCGTGACTGGTGTCAATAAAGAAGGATAAAAATGATTCTAGGAAAGGAAATTCTCCGACATCTTAGAAGTCCCGGATCCGTCATTATTATTCGTTTAGAATTTATCACCCCATAACCCTTTATGGTCTTGGCAGATAGATATATACTCCTCCCGTGACACTACTGCGGCGATGTTCCGGAAACGGTTGTTTGTATTTACTAGAAAGGGCTACAGTTATTAGTAACAAGGCTAATAATTATTTGAGCCCGTTGGAAATTAGCTGCGGTCCATATCACTCATTTCTCACCCGGTGATACAAGCATACCCAACAACACCACATGGAATATCATTGCGTACTAACCATAGCAACCAGAGAATAGTAAAAAGGCGTCTGGTAAGTAAATAGTATCTGGGGCTAACAGGGGTAAATACCGTCCATACTACACTACCAACTACCACACCAGATAAGCACACACCCAATAATATCACATGACCTACACAGTACGTGGAGAGTGGATTGTAACTAAACCACCAGTGGAGTGGAGTTATCACCTAAAGTGTCACTTTCAAATTCTGTACATATGGACAAAAAACATAAGCAATGTTTCAGCCATTGGACCTCCGGGTTTAACCCGGAGGTCCATTGGTTGGAACCTTGCTTGTGATTGTTATGCTTTGCAACAAATTTATTCCCTGGGTGGAATCTCCACTCTGTAGAATCGCGTGCTTCCAGTGGCAACAACTCGGCGGGGTAAGGCATTAGGTCGGTTAGCTGTATAAAGGGGATACTAGTCTTTTATGCGAGTGAAAAAAGTAATGTCTCACAAAAATGGTGAAATTTATCTTTTTTTATGGCAAAACTGGTGTATTTTTTGTTACAAAACTCGTGTCCCCGATTTATGGCAAAACCTGGCGATTTTATTACAAAAGTGGGAGGCTACGACAATACCTGTCGATTTGTATTACGAAAGTAGAAGCCATGACAAAATTCGTCAGTTGTTACAAAAGTGGACGTGACACTCTTGTTTCTTGCGTGACTCTGTTGTGTCGAAGCAGTAACATTCCATTGGCCCATGCGAATCATTGCAATGGGAATGTCCACTGTATCTCTCTCTACACGGAGATAAGTTGGATTCAATTACAAGTAGGGACTAACCAGATGCCTTCTAATACGTTGGAGGTCGGATTCCACGGGCGGTTTCCTCACGCATTTCCCAATATCTGCTTTCAACCGGGTAACGTTGAATATATACAACAATCGTGATATAAATGATCGTTTCAGAACAGGGTAATTAACTGTTTGAAAAGTGAAGAGTGATAATCAACAAACAGTCTCTATACGTGCGGTTGTGTGGTGAGGGTGTTAGTGTACGGGCGTTTCTGATGGCGTGTTTAAGCCTTTGAAACCTAGCGGCCGCTTTCCGGTCCAGAAACAAGATATGTCATACTTACATTTAGTAGGATGGCTGCTGAGTTAAAGTGTGGGGTAGACCAATCAATATTTTCAACGTGCAGCCCCAAGGCTGCACGTTTGCAATATTAATTGGTCTATCCCGAAATAATAAATGTGGACTCTTCCAATTGCTTCCATTAAACTGACATGGAAGATACCATCAGTGTTCAAAGGGTTAAGGTAACAAAAAGACGCACTGACACAGACATTTGCCACTAAAACGCCTAAACCACTAGGTCTTACAATCTGTCTAAAACGATGGTTGGAATCTAGCATTTAAGATGAAGTTCTCACGAGCTAAAGTATAACGAAAGTGCTTGGGTTGGCCTCAGACTTTTATTGGCGCGGGCCCGTGGGTGGATTATGAAGGACACAGTCATGTTTTTAGCAGAATTTAGAAAGTTAGTTTCTATCCTCCCGCCGGAAGCAGTCATAATGACTTCATTGCTCACTTGTTAAGATGAGACACAGTCTGAGAAATGTTATCCCACTAACTAAATTTATAAGTGTATCCTGTCTATTTTCACTATAAACCGAAACGATTCTTTACTTTTATTTCCCACTGGACATATTCAACACCTACTTTTGAAATCATTGTGATGTTTATGAGATTTTTTGCAAAAAAAGTGAAGTGACACAGTGTCTCCTTCATGTGCATATTAAAATCTGTAGCTTTTGGGTGGAGAGGGTGGTTCCATGTTTAACCCACCGCGACATGAATTTGTCACATATAGAAAAGTGTCTCCACAACCTCCATATTAGTTGGCGAAAGTTGTTATAAACAAACAAGGCACAAAAATAACAAAATTCCTCGAAGATTTTCAAGTTCCTGACGCCAGGCTCGCCATCGCCGATCACTTTTTGAAGAGTATACTTTGATGTCGGACAAAAATGAGTAATGTTGCCGTTGTGCAGAATTTTGTGGCAACACAAACAGAAAACCGGCCATATATTTAGTTACTAGTGACAAAAAACAAGTGCCGAGACTGGATAGTTGTACAGTGTTATTAGTTTTCGTTCTGTGTAAACACCATAACGCTTCAAGTGAACGCTGTTACGCTGTGACTACAGTCACAGCGTAAGTACTCTCACGTCATCAAATTTTATGAATTTGGAGGAGGTAGCGCGTTGATTAACTTAACCCTTTCAACCCGATGTGCATAAACTTCTGCGTGAAGAAAAAAAAATAGCCGTGGATGAGCAGACGATATAAAGAGCAAAAAATCTAAAGCTAGGCTCGGTAATAATTTAACTATTACTAAACTTTCCAAACAAACCAGGATGGTTTCGCTCATTTCGGCATTGACAGTTTTGACTGAAATGATACTTTGCAGGGCACCAGCGCTGAAAGGGTGTGGTGGGGGCAGTTTTAGTGGCGAGGTTTTTTTAACTGACGTTCCAGCAACCCACTTGTATGCTCAAATTTATTCTTCTCGGAAAGGTGATCAGTCAATGGGTCTACCATCAACCGAAATTAACTTCGATAAGCGACAATGACGTGATAAAAGCCGTGTCAGACTGGTCTGACTCACATATAACCACATCCTAAGCATCTCCTGTGAGAGGTTTATAACTATGTGGAGGTTTCTTTCACTGATTCTTTCTCCGCCGTGTACCTATTTTATTTTATAATTTATTGTTATTACGATTCCATTTGATAGCATAATTTAAATGTTTCCAACAAAAAAACGCGGTACCCTCATCCACTAGCTCTCCCCAGCTGGGTGGGTTGGTGAAAGGGAGTCTCGCGGTGTTCCGCCCTTGGAAAAATGTACAAGGCAACCAGCATGATAATCAACTTGTGCTGTGTACATCACGCAAAGCGACGACGTGACTTTTGACAACTTTGCAGGAAGATATAGGACCTAGTTACCTTTAGTATGTTCGTACTTTTGACAACGCGATTTAACAGTATCACAGCGTAAACTACCACACGCTCCGAAACAAAGAATCCAACATACCAACCGAAAGAAATTTATCTTTGTCTCCACAGCGCAGAAGAGTTCTAGGTATCCGGTGAAAATAACTTATAAGTAAATTTACTTCTTCTCAGGAGGACAAACTCTTCCAGTGATGAGGCAGCAACACTGCAAGTAAAAGGAATCGGTATCTGATTCATACAATTCAAAGTCCCGATTGGTCGACATAGACATCCAAGAAATTGAAATAAAATTCCAGTATCCGGACCGTGGTGTACTTTTAGGCGACGGAACTGGCGTGGAGAGTGATGCCCATGCAGTTTGCTTGTATGTTTATCCATCTCCGCTTCATGGTGGTTACTTTTCGGAAGGTCATATTGTTGATACAGTTGTCGTCTCAATGAAGGTAGTTTCGATATTTGTCTTTATTCGTAGCAGTCTTTCCTTATCTCCGATTTGTAGGGATCAGCATTGTCATCTCGTCTTGGAGCTGACGCCTAGTTTCCAAATTTTTCGAAACATGCTTGATAGACACATTTCACGTCCAAACTATGTCCTATGTTTCACTTTAAGAGAGAAAAATAGTAATAGTTACCGATCAGAAGTTCATTTTTTCAGAGTTCGTCTTCGCGTGATCTTCAGTGTCATCATAGTTGATGCTGATGGTCTTGGAGATCGATGGCATCTCTTCAAAATGGTGTTTGATGCAATTCAGTAGATTGGTGTCACATTCAACCAAGCAGAATTTTTTACTGACAGAAGTGTGTCCCAATTAATTTCTTCGTGTCATTCTGCCATCGGTTAAGAAGCTTCAAGTTTTACTTATGAACTTCCCCAGGGCAGACAGATATGGACTGGCCGTATCGTCCACCGAGAAATTTCCTAGTTGACCAGAGTGGGCCCCTATTACGTGTCCCTCAGGATCCCCAAAACTCATGCAGGCCAACACTTGTTGGTGCATGAAATTTCGTGAAAATGCCCAAAAGGCGAAATGTATCTGATTACATAGACTGTCGGTTTATCGAAATGCCCTCAATTGGCAGTCCACATAGAGGGCGTTTCGATATACCAGCAGTCTAGTCTGCCATTAATCGGCCAGATACAAGGAAACAGCGTTCTCTCGGTTCGAAAAATTAAACTTTTTTTCCATTGGACCAAACTATGATCGGTCCGATGAGTTCAGCCCCCTTTTGTACAACCATTTTTTTCCAAATGAGCGACAAAGATGATCCAGAAATGCCACTGAAATGCCCTCTATGTGAACTGCCATGGGTCGCTCGGATGCAAGGAAGCAGCGTTCTTTCAGTTCGAAATAACCAAATTTTGTCCAAGTCCAGGCTCCCTAGTACATTTCCCGACAACTTTTCTTTTTCCAGTCCGCTTCTGAAGGTAGGTATTTTCCTTTCACACTATCCACATTTCAAGATGTGTAAGTTCTCATATCTAAGGGTTATGATGTATTTGGACTATTTCGCTGTGTCGATGCAGAGTTTTCTCATTGGCTTCTGGCGAACTGTATCAAAAGACAGAACCCATATTCTTCGTGTTAACGGTAGAGTGCAGAATTATTTTTCAGAGGTGACTTGTAACATGGTTGTTGCTATCAAAGGTACCACGCTAACAGCTGGAGATGGATTTAGTTTAGAAAGATTCTGTTCAGAAATAATTGTTTTGTTTCAATTTATTGGAGAATGGTACTCTCTAATAAAATGCGACCAAACAATTTTATTTAAGCATTTATTTCTGTTGCAGAACAAACGACCAGCTGATGTATGCAGTGTGAAGTCACTAAAGTGGTGTTAATCACCATTCAATAGAGCCATTATAGTGTCTTTCAGCACTTATCCAGTTAAGACCACAATAATGGCCGTGCCATAAACACCCGTTGACCTGACATAAAGTTTGACTTTTCCTGTACAATTCGCCCACTGCCTCTCCAGATTCTCTCTTTGCTGTCATCAACCTGGTACCGGATGTGAATACTATACATTTCAGCCAAATACAACGTAGTCATTCATTATTCCTTAGTATTAGAATAGCAAGGTTATATTCTTTTTCTTCGTCCCTTTTTGGATATAACAACTGTCAGGCACCTTCTACTCTAACTACCAAAGATAGAATGCTTTGGTATCGAATCCAACTACTTCAGCACAATTTTGGAATATTCTCCAAATTTTACAGATCTTGCTTTAGTCACAATTCTTTCATGAAACTGTTAAGAAATGAATGAGCCACGGACGATGTTATCTGACAAAATAAACCAAAGGCTTTTGCGCGCCAAAGGCACGCAGGGTCGCTGGGAGATAAACTAGCCCCCTCTGATCCTCATTAACAGTGCAATGATAATCTTCCACGTCCAGAATTAGAGGAGCAAGGAAGCCAATAGGACCCAGTCAGCCGCCACGCCGGGCATTCTGTGGTAGATGTTTCCTTGTAGATTCTTCAGGTATGCAGTATAAAAAATGTAAAGTTCTGCACTGGCGTTATGGACGAACAAAATGTGGTGGTAACCCTATTTACCCTGATGGTATCCTCCATGCCTGTTCAATGGAAGCAATTGGAAGAGACCATATTCATTATTTGGGAGTAGACCAATTAATATTTTCAACGTGCAGCCTTGGAGATGCACGTTGAACATATTGATTTGTCTACCACACACATTTACTTAGCAGCCATCCTCCTCAATGAATATATGAAGTCTCATGTTCCAGGGCCGGAAAAGTGGACACTCCTGTTCAAAGGGTTAAGAGATTACTTGGGAAATTTCTAAAATTAGATCTGTTTTGAAGTTAACAGGTCAGCCGAGGGAATTTCCCAAATTTTATTTGTCACGAAGGTAAGTATTCGATTGTTTATTGGATCATTTGCGGCAATGCCAGTCGTTTGTGAGTCGTTTTCGGTGATGCAGCGGCTCACTCTAGATGTTCTGGCTTTCCTCATTTACCAAACAGAGGCGCTAATAAACAAAATACGGCAAATGAGGATTGCAAGAGACTTAGCACCTAGTGAGGCAAAGCCTCTTGAAACCTTCACTAACAGGTTCCTATGGGCCTTTAATCCATACGCTGATACCTTCAAAAAGAAACACTGGGAGAGAAAAGCACTAACAATGTTCCATCTCACAGGCATTCGGGTGACATCCTGAATGCTTTTCGAGTGGGACATTCAGTACCTTACCAATAATACTCCCTCACTGCACTGAATCGTGTAATGCTTACCAGTGACATAGGGCCTTGCGAATCTTAAATTTCGGGGCGAATTGAATCGGGCCAAAAATTTCGAATCCAATCGAATCTCACGCCTTTTGAAATTGTAAATAATGCATCTTCTTACAACCGTATATATTGCCGGTATCCACTCAAGTATTGCATTTGGCAAGTGCGGTGGTTCAGTGGTTACGGCACTGAACTTCAAACCGATAGGTTCACGATTGGACCCCCGCCATGGGTAACTGCGTTGTGTTCTTGGGCAAGGCACTTAATCCCGATTGTCACCGTGGAAGCACGGTGGTGCTGTGTACTAAGGCGTAATGCACGTCCTTGGTGCACCTGTCTTCAACCAACGCTAAACCTGCTTGGGTGGAGTTAGTACGTTGGGGAGTCTGACATCTGCTCGCCGTTGCCGGGCGGTTCTCTCCGGGTACTCCAGCTTCCTCCACCCGCAAAACTGTCCGAAGCGAGGTGACCCTGACTGTCGAAAGTGTCGTTAAACTCCAATAAATAAATAAATAGTATTGTATTCAACGGCGACGTGTCTGTTTGGGTAAGTCAATCCAAAAAACAAGAATACTCCTGAACAGATGCTGTTCCAGACGATTTCGAATCGAATCGCACCGAATTTTGAAACTTTGCAGGGCTCAACAATGACAGTTACCAAAGAACATCAACACTGGAGATTGACCTGAAAGAGAATTAATTAAATTCCAGTGCTCAATACAGGAAAAATAATTTTAACTCGTTGCTATTGACAGTTTCATTAACTGTTTATCTAACGCACAGGATATCAAATTCATTATTGTTTTTTTTATTTTTTACAAAAATTTCAACAAACCCATATCATGTGTCCCTTCATTGGAACGAGCTCGTTCCAATGAGGGGTCACATGATATGGTTCTGTTTAAACTTTTTGAAAAATATATTTTCTTCAGCTGCTAAATTTGAAAATTACATGGGCGGATTCGTTGGGTAGAGGGTTATTCCCCAGCCCAAACCCATTGGTCTCCATTTATTCTATGGAGTGAGTCCCAATGAGGCGCCATAAGCTGTTATATAGAAACGAAGAATGAAACGATTCACTTATTGATGAAAAAGTCTCGTGGGTGTAACCACTGGTCGTGTGAGGTGAACGTCATTTTTTCCATCTTCCAGTCATAGTTTATCTTGAAATAGTATCTCATTGTTGGCTTGAATGCTGAAAAAGGATAATTTTTCACTTGAAAAACAAAGCTATGATTTCTCACTGGAACGATCTCTCAAGATCGTTCCAATGAGAGGTCATACGCTTTGTTTTGAAATCAAAATGTGAGAAAAATATATAATTTGACTGGCGAGTTCCTTATATCGACTCTTTCATCTTTGAGTGAAGTAGGTTGTCACTGACAGACCACCACTTTGCAATTTTCAAGGGGATTTTTATGAGAAAGAAAAAATTACAAATCTAAGTGATATGAAGTTGAAAGGGAAATCCACTTACTGTGCAGGTCTCGTCTGTCTTTCGATGTTTTTTCAACAAATTATATTATCTCCTGCGAAGTGTTCATTTGATGTTCGCGGGGGACCAAAGATTCTCACATTGAAATGGATATTGTAGTTTTAGCCCATAAACAAACGCAGAAAACAACAAAATCGATACTTAAAAATCGGCTGACAGGTGGAGCCTAAATTGTCAATAATTAATTCATGTTGAAAGAAAAAATCCAGTAAGCTGTCCCAGTGGTCCTTTTCTATAATGTAGTTTAAAATATTGTCGAAATGTTTCTTTGAACTTTATAGCCTTGCCAACATGAGTCATTTTATTTCTCTTGAGTACAAACACATCATCTTATTTATTCCTATATTTGTCCTGGTCTTCTGTTAACGGAATCGCGAATTTTGTTCCTTCCGGAACACATACTTGTGACTCTTTGCTGCCATTTCTCGTTGATCGGCAACGAATTAATTTTATAAGATCCTTTTCAAAGTTTACAGCAAGAATGGTGTAAAGACCTCCTATCTTCTAAAGGTGAGCATCTGGCTGACTCGGTTTCTTTGTGAAAACGTTTTGAAAGTCAGTTCAGTCAAATACAGTGACTAATGAGGTTGTAAGAAATTGTTTAAGTGCATATTTACCATGTAAGATAAGCGTTGCAAGCTTAAGGTAGAGCATTTTAAAAAAATATTTTGACGGGGAATCGTCTTGACCATTTGGACCCTGATGGTATATTCTATGACAGTTCAGAGCCATCAACTGGTAGGATATATAGTCATTACTTGGGGGAAGACGAATCAATCTTTCAACGTGCAGCCTTGGGGCTGAACGTTGAAAATCTTGATTGGACTATCACACAACTTCCCTGAGCAACTATCTACTTTATGAATTCAGGTCGTATTACGATCCTGGCCGGCAAAGCAGCCTTTCGGTTTCCAAGGGTTAAAAACGCTGTGCAGGTTTACTGAAGGGTGCGTTAGATTTGACCAAATCTCGGAGAAGAACCAAATGTCTGACGTCACAATTTATGTTTCTCACTATACGTTGACCCCATTCTCTCTATAACTCCTACCCCTTCGTTATTCTGTGTGAAGTATTCGGTCTACCAATCACTCACCTGGAACGACTCCACAGCTACGGCATTAAGAAAGCGGTAGACTGAAGTATGCTAAGGGGCATATCCCGGCATCTTTGTTTGAAATGTCGTCGAACAGCCTCCGAACTGGGTTTACATTGAGGAACATGCACATGTAGGACCCGATACCCTTCTGAAACCTTGCATCTTCGCACCCAAATCGGTCATCATCGATACGCATTTGCCAAGCTGGCATTTGAAAGTTTTTTTTTTCTATAAGAAATGTTTGGCGGCCATCTACGAAGCAACGTAATCAGCATCAGTTGAATGAAGAAGAATGGTAACAATTAAACTCCGCACAGTGGCGCCGCCAGAAAAGGTTTCATGGTGGGGCAAGTTGGGGACAGCCCCCCCCCCCCCCCCCCCCCCCCCCCCATGAAGGAGGCAAGTCTGCAAGTGGCTCTTTAGGATCATATCATCATAACGTTGCATTCAGATATCGTATTGCCATCTGCGCGTGTTCCTAAGGCACGAGCACTCGTGGCACGCTTGTTTGAGGGGTTTTTCGGGGTGGGGAGGGAGGGGATTTCCATGCCCGAAAAAATTGAATTGTGCTTTCAAATACAGCCTTGGAGCCACTTTGAGGGTAAATCTCCAATTTTTTTTGTTGGACGTCGAAAATGAAGAAGCACGAGAACTCCTGCTTCTTCGATTTCGACGTCAAAAATATAAAAGAGAGGAGAGAGACATTGTGACGGCGTGTGGGGAGAATGGGGGGGGGGGGGCGACTATGTGTTTGGAGTGTGTGTGTGGATGGATGTGTGTGTGGTGGACGGGGGTGGGGTGGAGGTCAAAGTCTATGATTAAGGAGACAAAGGCCTTAACCCCCTCCCCCGCCGCCACTGATCCCTCACCACTATAAGGCCCAAAATATTAATAAGTAACCTCTCTACAAACGTAAGCTAGAGTTGCCTTCGTTGCTAATCACTAGAATTGGTTTCATTCCCCATTCATCGAGTCATTATTTCCCGCAGAAACACACACACCTAAGACCCCTTCCGCAATGTGTTTGAATGGCAGTGATTCATCAGTTTTCAAGTTTTTGTTTAACCTTTCGCACACTCAGGGGAGTAAATTCTGGGGTGGGGGTGCAAAAAAAACCTCTCCCTATCATGGGTTTCATCGGGCAGAGGTTGGACAAGAAATTATGAAATACCAAGTTGGGCAGACGTGCTTGCTTGCCAGATGAAAATATAACTCTAAAATCAGTTGGGTTGGGTGAATATGAACCCAATTTGATTTATATTCACACTCTTTGGAGTACTCAGCTGGGCAAAATCTCTTGCTTGCCCGACAAAAAACTATACACAGATTAGAAAGTACAATAAATGCCCGACTCGGGGTATCAGTAGAATTCGACATACAAGGAGAAAGTAACTAAAAACAAATTTATTTTTATGACCATGACATGTAGAAAGCATCCCGAATGCCGCACACCTCTACCTAACGGGTTTGTAATTGTTGTACCTCAGATTACAGTATTTTATCAATGGAAAGCATATATGTAGCGTATGAGTCTTTGACAAGAAGACGTTTTGTGCAAGCACAAGCGCGCGAGAAAATGCCCATGAAACACATTTATTTTGTGCATAAATCATGCAACCTCTCCGTATTACAACAAAAAACAAGAACATTCTGTGAACAAAGTTGAATCTCTCTCACCAAAAAGAGGTGAATACCACATCTCTGAGCATTGTGATTGGTGATTCACAAGGAATTAGTTTAAAATAAGTTCAAGTATAATGGACAGGGTTCCAAGCTATGGGGATTAATATCTTCGTTCGAAAATACTTGAAAAGGCAACACCCCCACCCTCCCCACACACATACACAAAAAGATCAGCTTTTTGGACGGGATGTCCCGGTACGAAACTCGACTTGGGACAAAACCCAGGTGATTTTGATAGGAAATGCCCCGGCCTATCTCCAAATATTTTCAGTGGGGGTCTCGAAAATTATTGTTAAAGAATTTCAAGCTTATTGGACAAGGGCGGTGGTGGCTACACTTTGGGGGTTAGTATCTCCATTCGAAAGAACTTGAGAAAAAGTGCCCCACCCCCTCCACACAAGATAAACAAAGCAGAATACTTAAATGTAGGTATAGACATTTCGGGACTTGAGAGGAAATATTCACGCAGACATCGTTATCTCACAAAATCGAGGGTGGGTGTATCAAAACAAACAAAAAAAATAGTTTTAAAAAATATAAGGGTTAAAATTTAAAATATCGTTACCACACTTCGGATATATATTTGGTTTACTCCATATAACCAGATAGTGTTCGTTTGGGGACTCGAACCCTTGTACTTTGCCTGCGGCCACTTGCGGTCTCATTTTCTACCAGCGGTATAATTTTAGTACAACCTGTCTCATTGTTTTCTACCTACGGCCTTATTTTTGTGCGACCAGATATTCAATGTCAGTCACCTGCAAAAAAAGTGGGTCGGGCTTTTCAGTCGGGTTGTTTTCGTTTCACTGATGCTAAAACACCTTAACAGAGGGCATGGAAGTATAAATATGTATTACAGATTGCGTTGCTTGTATAGTTTAAAAACAATGTACGAAAATGAAAATAAAACAAAACCAAATAAAGGAGAATTATAAATATTCGTTTCAGATTTTTGCAGAGGTCCATTTTTCATCAACTCAATTCAATCTTCCTCACAGATGTGATACACCGTGAACTGTGTCAAAATCGTCCCAGATCTTACGCGCAATAAATAAAAGCAATTAGGAAGTTCAAAGTAGTTGGACGACATGGCTATGGAGCCCGGTAAGTGACAGGGTCATTTTTTGTAATTCATGTGCACGGATTATTAATCCGTGCGAACGGATTACTAATCCATGCGAACGGTTTAATAGTCCGTGCGAACGGATTACTAATCCGTGCGAACGGATTGAAAAATAAACTGACCACGTGACATCTGTTCATATACTGGTGCCTGGGTGGTAACATGTTTGACTTATTTCTTAATCCAGATGACGTAAGGCTGAACTTACCAGATGAAAACCGATTATTTATCATTCCATTGTGCTCAGCCTTGCATTCCTGGTTACAGGAGGTTTCTTACATAAGATCCGTAATGTGCTCCGCTGGATATTCCCTGCACCCTCCCTCTATACGCGCTGTAACACACAGGAAGGGGTAGCATAGAATTTGTACCAAAATGTATAACAACACTTTCTCGCCTGCTGTCATGTTCGTGTATCGCGCTGGCACCTTCGCGATGACTCCATTCGAGTTGAGAGTGAATTTATTCATCAGTTACGAATTTTATGCTATCCCTTTCTGTATGTTATAGCATGTAATACAGCGTATGGAAAGCGGTAGTGGGGAATATCCAGGGGAGCGCGTTACGGACCCCTATGCGCAAAAACGTGGACTCAGGGAGTATGGTCAATTGTCACAACCACATAGTTTACAACTTTGAAAATTCGCACGGATTATTAAACAGTTCGCACGGATTAGTAATCCGTTCGCACGGATTAGTAAACCATGCGCATGGATTAGTAATCCGTGCTCACATATTACAAAAAATGACCATGTTCCCGGGCCATACTATGGAGCTTTGGTTATGGGCAAAGAAATACGTCAGTGCTCACTGTGACATTCAGTTGAGATTGTCAATGTAAATGTCGATTATCTACGAGACGGGAGCGCGGTGGCCCAAAAGGTAGAGATGTTAGCTGGTAGTCGGGAGGTCCTCGGTTCGAATCCCACCTGCGGCAACGGCGTCGTGTCCTTAGCCAAGACAATTAATCCCAAATGCCCACGTGGGGGCACGGTGGCGTTGTGTACTGGGGCGTATTACACGTCGATGGTGCATTTGTCTTCAACCAATGTTAACCGTGCTTGTGTGGAGTTAGTTCAATGAGGAGTCTGACAGTTGCTCGCCGTTGCTCGGTGGTTCTCTCCGGGTACTCCGGCTTCCTCCACCCGTAAAACATTTCGACACGAGGTGACCCTGGCTGTCGAAAGTGTCGTTAAACCCCAGAAAATAAATAAATAGATTGAAGAGTAACGCTTGCACCTGATTCTAAAACTGGAGAATAAAATGACAGTTTAGGCCCCACAAAGTTAATCTGTTTCTCAGGCCATTTATTGTAAAATTGCATGTCGGCGGGCGGTTTTTTATTTTATTTTTTATTTTTGTAATTATTTCTTTGCCATCAAAAGTTCATGTTCTTTGTTTGTTTTATGCCTCATAATCTACAGAATAGCATGGCTGGTGGTGTATTTCGTCCCTTGAATGCAAGAAGGCTTTGCAATGCTTGTTGCACTCGAAGGACAAATTTGTCAATTTTATTAACTTGGGTAAAATATCCGACATAAACCATTTAATTTTTATTTTTTTAAGTTTGCATTGGTTATAGAAAGAGAGCACGCGGCAATCAAGTGGACCAGGCCTGGGGGCATGAGAAACAGATTTTTAACAAGATTAGGCCTTAATTTTATTTTTAATTACCTTTTCTGATTTTTTGTTGAGATATATATATATCCAGACAATTCCTCATAAGCACATTGATAAGAAACTAGAAGTAAAGCTATGACTTATACGTATTCTTCCGATAATAATGTTTCTTTGGGGAATGAATGAATGCTTGGCACCGAATAGTTGTGTCCAGTAGTTCCAGAATTATCTCGGAAAGTTAATCCCAGCAAAGAGAATAACCTTTCGATGCCAGTTTTGAGGTGCTCTTCTTATTTTATCCTTGCTCTGCTCATTCTTTTCTATATGAATACTTTGGAATGAATATATGTGTTACAGGTGGAGACATATACAGAAACCACGCAAATAAACTTAAGACAAAGGGGAAAAGAATATTCAATCGGTTAAAGCTACTTGAAAGTAATAGCCTTAACCCTTTACCTAACATGAAAAGCAGACGACACTTGCAAAAAAAATACTTGAATAACTAATTTTTTTCATTTTTTGTCTCAAAAACATAGGTTATGACCACTCGTTGGAACGAGCTCGACGAGCTCGTTCCAACGAGGGGTCATAACCTATGTTTTTGAGACAAAAAATGAAAATATAATGGAAATTTATTGGCGATTTTTGAGAATAGCGCTGGCCGGTTTTGGCCGTTACGTTGGGTAAAGGGTTAACCAGGTGTTCGTTGGGAAAACCGTCTAGGAGAGGGTGGGGTTACCAAGTATAACAAATGGGACGGATGTGATAACTTTAAATCAAACATAAGTGAGGAACTTGGAAGCTCTACACAGTGATGCGAGCCGGTGGATGACCGGGTCAAGCAACGCAGCTGTGCTGGAAGCGGTCAGAGGGGAACTTGGGTAGATGCCGGTTAAAGATAGAATAGATGCGGGAAATTTATCTAGAAAACCACCCACCAAACCAAACAATAGCAGATAATATAAAACGACGTTTGACCATGTATGGAACCATAACATTCAGACCGGATGGATAAGCTGGACTGGGGAACTAAAGGAGAATTACTCCATAGAGACTGAATTTCTTTAAAAGGTGGCCTGAACTAGGGCAGCAGCCTTATCATGGGAAGAGTGCTGAATGATTGCAATAGAAACTGGCGAGCTGGAATTAGGACCAAGAGCTCTTTAGACAGTTTGTGCAAAAAAAATGCCACTGTCTTTGAGGAGTACCTAGATGGATCTTATGGGGCGTCTTTGTTGTTTAAAGTGAAATCAAAGTCACTGGAGTTGGGGGGGGGGGGGTCGGGAAAGGGGAGGAAATAGTGTGCCAAATGTGTAATTTAGGAGTAACGGAGACCCTGGGACACTTCATTCAAGAATGGCCCAAATATTTGCCTAGTAGAACAAAACTCCGTAGAATACTAATGGAAAACTGTGATGAAAACCTGTAGGATAAGTGGATGGGGAATGACTTGAGGGAAAGGGTCAATTTTATAGTAAGGGAGATCGAGAAAGTGCCGATACGCGGAATTATAAAACCATGATTTGCTGAGAGATTAGGAGGGAGAGAGGGGGTGTAATAGCCCGACTGTGAACTGGATTATTGTAGGCCTCCTCGTTGAAGGACCACGACAAATTAGCAGAGGGCTGAAGAATTATTATTATTTGAAAAGCTGAGATTTTTTTGGCAGCTACACATTGACGTCTCGCAACTTGTGGCATAGTTACATCTTATCATCTTCAGTAAGGTCTTTCTTGGTGCGGGTGGAAGGTCAGTCGTGATTGGCAAAAACTTTCTTTCCTTATTTCACTTACCATTTTTAGTATGATTATTTGAGAGAAGTGTTACCTTGTTCAAATCTTGAAGTCGCCGAGTTTGCAAAGCTTTATGTGATTGTCACTTTTAGCGCATGCGCGTTCCAAAGAAACGTAATTAACCAGAAATACGTTGCAACTCCATGGAATTTTCTCAATCCGTCATTGATTTTGGAAGAATTTGAACGTTTGGGCTATGAAGCTCAAATTAAATATATACAATTTATACATCAAAATGAAGGGTGTGATGTCTAGAACGCGAAAAATATATGCAATAAAGTCACAGAGTTAACAACAGGCACCAATGGTTCCTGTAAGTCTGCTACAGCAATCGTACCAGTACTGATAATAAAATAATATTACCCGAGAACAACTCATGGCCAAATGTGCTTCGGATATCCAACAACAGAGCAAGGCATTCAAAACACTTTAGGATGCAGCGATAGGACAGCATTTAAGAAAATGGCAACAGTGTCTGCATTTTTTATTGAAGATGGTTTCCCTGTTCGACGGACATGCGTAAATCACTGGATACCACGAATTTTCAAACAAAATCGTAATTCTACAAAATTCCAACAGGTGGCATGATACCTTGAAAGCAAAAAGGCAACTGTGCAGTCTCCATATAATAATAGTATGCAGTATAAAGACGATCCTTCTCATTATTTGATTTTATATGGCATTGTATATCGATGCTTTTTCGGTCCAATTACCTTAACCGAAAATCTAAATAAACCGACAATATAAACAAAGCCGAGAGTTTTGGAATTGACCCTCACGCCGCTCTGTCGCGGCGTTTTGGAGAATTGTGATGTCCTAGCTTTGTTCTTAAGATATCTGAAGCACATTTGGCCTGGAGTTGTTTGCCTGAAATATTCCTCTTATCAGTTCTGGTACGAACACGGCAGCAGACTTTCAGGAACCATTGGTGCCTGCTGTCAACTCTGTGAGTTGATTTCATATATTTTCCGGGTTCTGTACATCTCAGCCTTCATTTTGGTGTATAATTTGTATATATTTAATTTTAATTTATGGAATATCAGAGGTGGGAATTTCAAAGTAAACAAATTTCCCTTACTTGTATATAGCACCTTAAATTTGTTATACTTCTCCATATAATTGAAACGTTGTTGTCAGAGTGCGAACTACACTTTGGGAAAGTACTCGCGATGATTCACTTCTCCTCGCGTTATCTTTTGCTGTATTGATTCCTTGAATCACCGAGTGTTTATCTTTACCCCCACCATGCTTGCAGAGTCATCGCGCTAGATATCCCTTGAACTTTCACTTGAGTTCACACAACATCCCGGTATATTATGCACCAAAAACTGTAAAACCATCATTTGTTATTTTTTACTAACGGATGAGGACAGAAGCTTGAAACATATTCTCTTAGTGAATACGTATATATCAACATCACGATACTGTGAGTGAATGATAAATGCATGGGCTTTTTGCAAAAAGGGGATATTTCGGTTACAAGAAACCTGAAAAATCAAATTCACTTTAGATCGCTGTTTCGTGGGATGGGGCACTGAGACAGTAGTTAGGAAACATAAGTAAAAGTATATGAAACCGTGGGCACTCCCTGTTTTTGGTATATCAGACTTGAAACACATGTACCCCTGGTCGCTGTCCCTACTGTTTCCGCTCACATTATTTCTCTAAAAAGAATTTTCCTCTGAAACTCTTTATTGAGCTGACATGTGCACAATGTACTAGCTCATGCTATTTTTCTGAGTTGAAATGTCTGTGTTATCCAACTGAAATTAAGGAGTTGTGACAGAATAAACAGTTAACCTGGAAACGTTACATATATTGGAACACGGAATGTATGAATTGGAGAAAATTGTTCCTGTGTACTGGAAATTAGCACAGTTATATTGAAACAGATAAAAACTACTTCAGAATGACAAAACGTGCGTCGTATATAAATGATATGAATACATGGTATATCAGGATATCTGAGCCGTAACAGATGGGATATGTTCGCAACAGAAGGGACACTGTAAGTAACAGTAATGACAATTTTTATTCTGAACAAACCATAAGGCACACAACATTCAACCGTAAAACAAAATAACACTTTAATACATGAAATGAGGCCTACTGCTCCCATATCCCCTCCCTACCCCCCCCCCCCCCCCCCCAGTACGCCACTGAAGAACAAATTAATTCATGACCTACACATCAAAACCTTGTCGTTTAGTAACAGAAGGGAAAATAATAGTAACAGTAATGACATTCTCATCAATGTGTGTCATAAAATCTGCTTTGTTGCAATTTAACCATTTGAACCCGAGCGGCCGCTTTTCCGACCAGGGACATGATTCGCCATAACGTCATTATACAGGATGGCTGTTCAGTAAATGTGGGGTAGACCAATCAATATTTTCAACTTTCAGCCCCGAGGCTGCACGTTGAAAATATTGATTGGTCTACCCCAAACAATGAATATGGACTCTTCTAATTGCTGCCATTGAACTGGCATGGAAGATACTACTAGAGTTCAAAGGGTTAATGGGAAATCAAAAGAACCTTCTTATCCCTTTATCTCCACAGTATCAACGCACTAGATAGCGCTAAAAACATGCACACATGAAATTAGGATTTAGAAAAAAGATCTTAGTAACGGGAGAGACCCTCTCAGTAACAGAATAGACTTCTGATTATCCATATGTTTCTATACATGTTTTCATCATTATACACTTGCAATTAACACACGAATCATTCGTCTAATGGCAAGTAAAACTTACATTCTATGTTCAACCACTGGCTCTAAGATAAGATCAATATGTGATGGCCTTGTCCAGACGATGCAAATGTTGTGGGTGACCTGAAAGCTGGCAAATATATGCATTTCTTCAGAGCGTGCAACAATTCGGTGGTCTAGATCGGTAAAATGTTATCGGCTCATCCACTCGAACACAGCAGATTCCCATTTTCTCATTGGCGCGAAGTTTAAATTTTGAAAAGAGTGGAATTTGCAGCAAACATAGGGCGTACGCCACACGTTTTAATATTTTGAAAAGAAACCGTTGTGTACTTAATGAACATGAATGTGCTTAGTTCTAATCCTTGCAAATATTTCCCAACGAAAATTGACACGCTGCATCGTATTGCTTAATATTATCAGCTTTCAGTCCTTCCGGCAACATTTGCACTGTTTGGAAGAGGCCAATGTTCCCATACAGTTGGCAGGCTAATGAAATTATTCAAAGAAAATGTCGCGGATGCACCACTTAGCTTGCGTTCACATGTTAATATATTAGTCTGAAAAAAGCATAAAAGCATAAAACTGAATCACTCAAAATATGGGACCCTAAACATGCATGTGCACTGGTTTGCATTGATTGTCGATACATGTAGCTAAATATTGATCAACATCGCTGCGCAGTTGACACAAAGTATTACATGCTTAGTATAGAATCTTTAGACTATTACAAGTGCAGGTTGAAGGTAGGTTATGATAGAATTCCAACAATGAACATTTAGTTACAGTTTGGCAATTTTTTGCATTATGATGTTCCAAGCGATTGCGCAAATTTCAAAGTGTGATTTTGATTCAGTTTTGGGAATCGGTTTTGGGACGATTTCCATGACGCCATCCTTCCTATACAATGCCTTATCCTTGAATGACTTTGACAAACGAAAGTAATCGCATAGTATATTTTACCAGTCTTTTCATACAATCCATATACACCCCATGACCGTCAACTTTTTCTACCTGGTCAGGTTAAGGCTTATTACATACTAGCAGGGTTACACGGCGTTGCTCGAGCTGAGGAGAGTATTATAACTGTTGGTGCCCCTCTACACCCCTACCCCCACCCCACCTCGGAACTTTTTAAAACCTCACCATTAGATTCCTGGTAAAAAATTACCCCTAGTAGACCCCTTTGAAGACCTATATGGGTGAGAAAATTTTTGGTCATAACGTTTGGTGCCCCTCTACACCCCCACCCCCACCCCCACCCCGATACTTTTTAAAACCTCACCATTAGATTCCTGATAAAAACGTACCCCTAGTAGACCCCTTTGAAGACATATATCGGTAAAAAAACATTTTGGTAATAACTTTTGGTGCCCCCCTACACCCCCCCCCCCCCCCCGCCACACACACACAAGTAGGTGATAATTGAGAATACGAGCTCACCTGTACATGTACGTGTACACGTACATGTACATTTCCATAGGATTTAGTGTTAAATTGTGTACATGTACACAAATTTTAACGGTTTTTTGGGGTGAGCTCGAATTTTTTTAACACTGAATTGAATCCTAGGTGCGCGTAGTTTTACGTACACGTTCATGTACCGTTTTGATTGAAATCTGTGGACGAGTTTTCCCCATAGGGTCCTGTGTTAAATTGCGAGCAAAAAACCGTTTTGAGAGTTCGAGCTCATCGTTTTTGTCGATTCTAACGATCCGCGTCCGTACACGATTTAACACTGAAACCCTATGGGGAGCGTGAAATTGCGAGCAGAAAAACGTTTTGAGAGTTCGAGCTCACCATCTTGCCGATTCTGACGATCCGTGTCCGTACGCGATTTTAACGCTAAAACCCCACGGTGATCGTCAGATTGCGAGCAAAAAAACGTTTTGAGAGTTCGAACTCAATATCGTCTTTTCCCGATTCTAACGATCGGTGAGCTCGTATTCTCAATCCCATAGGGTTTCAGTGTTAAATCGTGTACGGACCGCGTCCGTACACGATTTTTAACGGTGAGCTCGTATTCCCAATCCCATAGGATTCAGTGTTAAAATCGTGTACGGTTCGTACACGATTTTAACACTGAATCCTATGGGGGGAGAGGAAACTCGCTTGCGGATTTTTAGCTCTGAAATCGCTGTCACGTTTTTGATTGATATATATATAGAGGAGAAAAAAAAATATATAAATAGTTATTTAGAAAAATAAAATATATCAAATCGAATAGATAATAAAAACAAGAGGCCCCACGGGGCCTGAAGCGCTCATCTTGTACAGAACACAATTTGAACAGAGTCCAAGAATGAGTCTACATTAAGCAAGCCATCTCCATAGGCTACACTGTCAATCCTTGAGTCCCTCAGGAGTGACAAAAATAATCTGGGCATCATGCCTTTTCTTCAGTTGATCATAAGTAAAATGTAGAGCTCCCCTATGAAGCCCCTTGATACAACCTATGTGGATTAATCTTAGTACCTCTAGAGGATACTGAATACAAAATTTTTAATTCTTCAGCAAAATGGCCAATTCCGGCTCCCATAGAGAGCCCAAATATTAACCCAGGCTCTTGATTTGAACACAGTTAAATCTGACTTCCCTAGAGATGTTGTGTACCGAATATGAAAGCATTCTGACTGTTGGATCTGAAGAAGAGAAATTGTAAAGAAATTTCTTCGAATTGCACTAAGTTCAAATTTGGGCTACCATAGCGAGCCCAAATATTGACCTATGGATCCGATTTGAACAAACTTGAATCTGACCCCCCCCCTAGAGATGTTGTATACCAAATGTGAAAGCATTCTGACAAGTGAATCTGAAGAAGAAGATTTTTGAAGAAATTCCCTCATATTGTACTAAGTTAAATTTCATGTTCCCATATGGAGCCCAAATATTAACCTAGGCACTTGAATTGAACAACCTGGAATCTGACCCTCCTAGAGATGTTGTATACCAAATATAAAAGCATTCCGACTGGTGGATCTGAAGAAGAAGGTTTTTAAAGAAATTTTCTCATATTGCACTAAGTAAAAATTTGGGCTACCATAGTGAGCCCAAATATATACCTAGGAATTTGATTTGAACAAACTTGAATCTGACCCCCATAGAGATGTTGCATACCAAATATCAAAGCATTCTGACTGATGGATCTGAAGAAGAAGATTTTTTTTAAATTACCCTCCATATTGAACAAAGATAAAATTTGGGCTTCCGTAGGAAGCCAAAATATTAACCTAGGGACTTGGTTTGAACAATCTAGAATCTGACCCTCATAACAATGATGTATACCAAATATTAAAAGATTCTGACTGGTGGTTCTGAAGAAGAAGATTTTTAAAGAATATTCCCCATATTACCCTATGTTAAAACTTCGGGCTCCTGTAGAGAGCCCAAATATGAACCAATGAGCTTTATTTCTACAAACTTTTATCTGACCCCCCTATGAATGCTGTATACCAAATATCAAAAGATTCTGATGATTGGTTCTGGAGAAAAGATTTTTTTAAATTTTTGAAAATATGCTGACTCAGCATTTTTTCGATGCCCATTACAGAACACCCTAACATAACCGATGGCAATTTTTTTTTACCATTCAATTCTACTGGTCATAAGGATACTTCATACCAAATAAAAGCTCTCTGTTCCGTGGGGTTTGGGAAATATGGGTGTTTGAAAATATTTCTATTTTTAGCTCCCAGGGTTCCCATGGGGATGCGGGAATTTTTTTTTTTTTTTGCATGGGTCAAGTACTTATGACCCAATACTACCACAAACCAAATTTGGTTCATACCAGACCATCGGTTCAGAAAATAGAAATTTTGGGCGGGGCCAAAAATCTTACCCCTCCTATTACAAAGCCAAATATTACTTTACGAACTTCGTTTGAACAAACTTGATTCTACATCTCATATGGAAGCTTCATAGCAAATATCAAGTCATTGTACACACTGGTTCTTGAGAAGAAGATTTTTAAAATATTTTGGAGCATTTTCCCCCACTCCCTCCCTATGGGGCTGGGCATGCTGAGTTGAACAAAAATGAAATGCCCCTTTGGGACCATCACTCACACAAACTTTCACTTGAATTGGCCCAGTGGCTTTGGAGGAGAAGACCAAAACATGGTGTTGACGGACGACGGATGACGGACTTAGATTAGCTCAGCTTGACTTTGTCAAGATGAGCTAAAAATACGTAAATCATGAGCGCTTCCCAGATGATTAGAGCGAGGTTTCTTTTAAACCTGCTGATGAGAGCATACGCAATCTGCGTGAACGAACAACTACGTCCCATCTTGTTAGAACGATGCGTCGGATGTCGGGATCATCTAGACTTCGATCACGAGGATCATTTGTGTCTGACGATGGAAAGGGAAGATATGGTCGTCATGTATTTCGAACCGGCGTTCGAACGCGTTAAATTGATCGATGTGATCACGTTTTGGAAGAGATTAGTCTTCTGTAAGAATCGAGACAGGCCCACAGATTCGGAAGAACTGAAATTGGCGCATAGAGGTTTGACTTTAGAAGACAAGGGATGCATCAAGAAATTATTGCTGAACGAAGCATACGTCTAAGTTTTGTTTTTCGTTGATATAAAAAATAAGGGAGAGTAGAAAATAAAAAAAAAAATAAATACACACATAAATTTTTTTATCTAATATTAGAAAAGAAAGAAAAAAAACACAAAATGAGAACCAGAAATAAATTGTATCCGACGTTAGTGGACGACGAGGATGAGAAGCCGAACAGCATTTTGCCGACGGCGCCATCACTAGAAGAAAGAGAAAGAGGAGAGAGGTATCGCATCGATCAAATGAATAGAATCCAAGAGTATCTGACTCGAGAGAGAGATTCTCGTCGTTCCCTCAAGAAGAAGTATTCGCGTTTCGTGAAATTCGTCAACGGGATCGACACGACACTCATCACGATTTCCATTGGTTTACACGTGGCCGGCATCGGATTGTTGTCGACCACAGTCGCCATTCCGATCGTGTTGACCATGGAAGGAGTGGCTCTCGCCGCCGGATTGTTTAGCACGGTCGGAAACTTTTTGAGTAGGAAATTATATCTGAAGGCTAGGAAACACGACAAGATTCGCGTCTTGGCTGACTCCAAGATCGACACGATATCTGAAATGATCTCTATGGCATTGAAAGACGGTAGGATATCGGACGGAGAATACTTCGCGATATTGAGCGAGAAAACGAAATACGATGCCATGAAAGAAGCCGTGAGAATCAAGACTCGTCAGATCATCAAGGAAGAGTTGAAGGATTCTCTCGTGGAAAAGGGGAGGAAAGAGGCCAGGGAGGAATTCAGTAAGATGATAGAACTCAAGAGCAGCGATTGAAAAAAAAAAAATATATATATATATATAATAAGAACAGAATTTTAAAAAAAAAAAAAAAAATTAAATTTATATATAAAATAAAAAAAAACGAAATTAATTTAAATAACTCTTCAAAAAAAATGTATTGCGTGTAAGAGAGTTACCGAGACGAGTAATTCTAGAGAAGTGCGAACTAAAAACGACAGACAGATGCTTCACGGAATTTGCGACATGTGTGGTTCTATCAAGACTAGATTCGTCAAACAAAAGAACGTGAGCAAAGGCAAAGGCATCATGAATAAAATGATCAACAATCTACCTTTCGAAATGCATCTGCCCGGTCACAGTTTCACGGGACCCGGAACGAAATTGAACAAGAGACTCAACGCCGATCTGACTCCCAAATCTTGGAGCAAACCCGTGAATAGGGTACAATAACGATCTGTGCTACGCCGGACATCCTGACACCAAGACTCGCAACGACGTCTGCGACAAAAACATGTTGGCGAGATTGAGAGGCATATCGAATCCGACCAGGAGAGAGAAGATGGAATGTTCGCTGGTCGGCAATCTGATCAGTGCGAAACGTCGATTCGGATGGGGCGTTCAAAAAAAAAAAGCGCATCTGAAAAAGAGAAGAAGAAGAAACGATTATTGACGAGCGAATTGGCCGAGGCGTTACACAAACCCATAGTGCGTAAATTTCGAAAGAGAAGGGTGTTCGTGAAGGGTCTGGACGACATTTGGTCTGCCGACTTGGTCGACATGAGATCGTTTTCGAGGTGGAATGAGGGCGTCAAATATCTATTGACGGTCATCGATGTGTTTTCCAAATACGGTTGGATCAGAGCTTTGAAGAATAAATCGGGACCTTGCGTCGCCGAGGCTCTGAAGAGCGTGTTCGACTCGTCTTCGTGAAAACCGAGTAAATTGTGGGTGGATAAGGGAAAGGAATTCTACAACAAGGACGTTCGTCGATTGGTAGACCTCTACTCAATCGAAAATGAAGAGAAAGCCAGTGTGGTGGAACGTTGGAATCGAACAATGAAGGAGAAGATGCAGAGATACTTCACGGCGAATTCGACCAAGAAATACATATACGCTCTGAACGGTCTGGTGAAAGATTACAACAACACGCAACACAGATCGATCAAGATTACTCCCGCGGAAGCTAGCGATCCTCGAAACGAAAAACGGGTCTACGCGAATCTATATCCCGAGAGATCTAAGATCGGGAAGAAGTCTATAACGCCGAAATTTGCGGTCAGCAATCGAGTGAGAATCTACGCTTATAAGAAGCACTTCAAAAAGGGTTATACTCCTCGATGGACCTCGGAAATTTTTGTGATCATCAAAATATTTCACACCGATCCGGTGACATACGAAATCGAAGCTTTGGATGGAGAAGAGATCATCGGAAAGTTTTACGAACAACAATTACAGAAGACGAAGTTTTGATGAAGAACACAAACATTTTTTTTTTATTTACTCTCTTTGACATTTTCTTGTTTACACACATATATATATATAAGAGAGAAAAAAATAATAATAAAAAAAAATAATTAAAAACTATTTTTTAGATAAAGAAAGCAAGTTAATTAATAAACAAAAAAAAAACAAACTAAAAATCCTTTAAAATGACAAATATACTAGATATAGCACAAAGCATAGTGAAAGATGAAAGTATTCAAGAATATGAGGTTCACGAATACGAACCGGTAACCGGAACGAGTTTGAACAATGCGGGAGAGATAAGAATCAACGTCGAAACTCAAGATTTATTCGTACATCCTAGCGAGAGTTACATAGTGGTGCAGGGACGTCTCACCAAGGTAGATGGAAGCGACTACGCCAACGACGACACGGTTACTCTTGCCAATAATGGCATCATGCATCTATTCAGTAACATAAAATACATGCTATCCGGACAAGAGATAGAATCTGTTTTTCATCCCGGTCAGGCCACCACGATGTTCGGACTCTTGACGTATCCTGATGATTTTTTGAAATCCAGAGGACTTAATCAGTTGTGGGTGAAAGACACCGTCGGCCCTGCTAGTGCTGGCACCGCCACGATATTCGACTACGTCGTCAAGACGTCCAGACCTAAAGGAACGTTTTCGTTCAGGATACCTTTGAAACACATCTTCCGATTCCCGGACGATTACAACAAGATCATGTATGGATTCAAACACAATCTGACGTTGATTCGAAAAGGAAACGACGACGCAATAGTGAGACTCACCGCGACCGATGCGGGTAAGATAACTCTACACAAGATATCGTGGTTCGTTCCGCACGTGGAGCCTTCGATCGATGAGAAACGCGGTCTCTACAAGATCATAGAATCCAAGAGTAAATTACCTGTGGGATTTAGAATGAGACAGTGCGACACGGCTAGCATTCCTCCCTCCACGAATCACTTCGATTGGAGATTGACGGTGAAATCCGCTTCCGAGAGACCGCGTTTCATCGTGGTTGCGTTTCAGACCGATAGGGACGGGTCTCAGGAAAAGAATGCGTTGCTGTTCGATCACTGCCATTTGAGAAACATGCAAGTGTTTCTGAACGCCACGAGATATCCGGCAATCGATTACAACGCGTCGTTCGACAAGAACGATTTCTCCAGACTGTACGGCGACGCCGCTGATTTTAGAAAGAAGTATCACGGTCTAGACGAATTGATGAGCAATCCCAACATATCTCCCGGCGAATACAAGTCGATGTATCCCATGTTCGTGTTCGACGTCAGTAAACAGAGTGAACGACTCAGGAGTAGCGTGTTAGACATTCAGATCAAGATGCAATTCGATAGGAACGTGCCGAGAAAAACTGAAGCCTTTGCCCTGGTCCTGTCGGACAGAGAATTACAATTCGAATCGGACGGAAATAAGATGTCGATCATTCGATGAGAGATGAGTGTGTGAAAAAAAAAAAATAAAAAACAAAAAATAAATAAAAAGTAATGAGTAATTATTAAAAACAAAAAAAAACAAAAAAAAAATAAATGAAGTAATGTGATCTAGAGAGATTGAACATCTCTCTAAATCTCATTACGTTTTTTTTGTTTTTAATAATCACACATTATTTTTTTTTTAATTCATTATTTTCCACGCGTTCACTGTTTGTTCAAAGAATCTAGTTCGATCAGTAGACTCACCACGGAAGTGGTGGCTTCGGGATTATTGGTTTTCGTGACGAAATTAATCCTGTCACCGGCGTTCACTTTGAGAGGCGTGCCAAACGTGCTAACATTCGCGTGTTGATTCTCAGTCTTTTCAACGCTGTATCTCTTATCGCTCTCCACACCATTCACCATGAGATTGACGACCGCTCTGTTATTCAAATCCGAGGAAGCCAGACTCATTCGAAGGATTTCACCTCCCAACGGCATGGGATATCCCACCTGACCGTGTTTCGATCCGCTACCTCCATTTCCGAAAGACCACTCGGCTTTTCCCTCATCTAAGGTGCCGGCCTCTTCGGCCCACACGGTGATCAATTGTCTAGCATATTTGACTTTCTCCACCGCCGAAATCAGGGTGCAGGCATCCGTCATGTTCACGGGATCTGGTAGATTCGTGAGCGCGTGTCCACCCATGTCTAGTTTACCTTCCATGATGTCGCCCTTTCTCCAGACCGAGTTGTCGTCCACGTACTTTCTGCTGACAGCGCTGGAATCGAATTCGGGATCGTGATCGAGACCAAATAAATTGTGACCGTTCATGTTGATGCCACCCTCCATGGTTCCGCCAGATTCTTTGTTCAGGTAGAGATCGTCCACTTACAATTCTAGGTATTCTTGCGATTGTAACACGGAAGAATCTACATAGCCCTTGTTGACCACGGTTGAGTCCGTATCCGTGTTGTCGATCTTCGACAGATTCAATATCTTGTGGAATCCCGCATTCAGATCCGATTTCATTTCAGGTCCGTCAGACTTTCTCTGTTCCAGATCTACATAGTGTTTGGTCGCCACGTCCTTGGGATTCGTGGGAGCGGCCACATTCTTTATCTTGTTATAACTGGCGTTCAATTCCGAGTGCATCGTTTTCGTAACGTATTTTTTTCTCAGGTGTTCGCTGAATCTCGCGTGAGAGTCGTCCGCGTATCTCTTGGTCATGGCATCGGTGGGATCTACGGGATTCGCGACGTTCACCAAACGTTTGGATTTCAGATCGAGATCGTCGGTCATGGTTTTATCCACGTAATTATCCAGCAGGATTCGTTCGAAATCGGCGTTCCCCCTGTCGATGTATTTTTTACTCGCAGCATCTGCGAGATCTATCGGCTCGGGAAGATTATAGAGCTTCTTATCGTTCATGTTCAAAGGTTCTTCTCGAGGTTCGTATCTCCGAATGTAATGCTCGTCCAAGTTGGCAACGTCGTAACCATCGTCGACTTCGAACGTCTTCCTCTTCTTTCTCGGGTTGACTTTTTCGTCATCACTTCTACCAAATTTATCGACTGGCATGTTGTTGTAAGGATTTTTTTTTTGTTTTTTAGAAAAAATATGTTCAAACGCAGTTTATTAAAAAAATGAACTATGTTATTTTATTTTTCGTTTTTTATTCGATTAAAATTTTTTTTAAATAATTTTTTATCTTTATATATACTATAAAAAAAAATCTCTGTCTAATGTAAGTCATTGAGAATGTCTTGAAATTCATCTCCTTCAGACCATCTCTTGAGAATGTAGAGACACAGGTGACCGCAAAACACTTGATCTGGTGATTGCACTTGATCCGTGTTGTAAAGAACCATCGATTTGTCGAAATAGTTCTTTATTTCTTTCGGCGGCGAGATTCCGTAGCTGTCAAAATAATAATTCTTCTTCTTCCCGTTCTTGAACCACGCCACCCAGTGAGTGCCTTCACCCGATGAATCGTCTAGATTTAAAATTCCGCATTCCGATTGCCGAGGTCTTCTCTTCGGCAAGGCATCTCTGGAAAACACACCTAGAAAATCTTCGATTTTCAAATCTTTTGCCGCATTCAACAGATCGATGTTGGATAGGGGTTCGTTGGGTAAGACGACACCTTCTACGGATATCTTTATTTTCTTATTCATAAATAAGTATATATTTTTTTATTTATTTTATTATAATTTACTAAAAGTGATGTTAATTTTTTTCTATTTTTTTCTTTTTCTTTTTAAACTAACTTTCTCGGTGTCACTATCGATTTCTATAATTTTGAATTCGTCTAATTCCTCTTGATTTTCTAGAATCCAATCATCCACATTCATATCGTCTATAGTTAGTTCCGCAGTCCAATGTCCGAGTGCCAAAGTGCTTATTTTATCGTCTAATATGAATCTCTTGTCGTCGTCGGCCGTCAGCGAAATCTTGTTGACTATTTCGGTATACAAGTCGTGATTTTCGCTTCGAATCGATTTCATAGTCTTATACACCAGACCACTTCCTAACAGACAATCTTTATACTCTTGGAAAGAGATGTTTTTCTTCACCACGCATGCTTTAACTCCTTTGCACTTCTTGATCTCTTCATCATCTTCTAGACGATAAGCATAGAGTTTGGGCCTCAAACCCACGAATTCGACGATCTGTTTACCGCCGCTCTCGTCCTTAAATTTACCCAACACCTTCTTGTTGTCGTTCGATTGAATGTTGGACGGGTGATCGACGGGATAATTGCTCGTGTCGAACCACTCGGCCACGTCTGGAGATTTGTCTCGGTAGACGTCTTTCGTCTCTATCTCATAAACTAAACTGTCCGTGTCAGTGAACAGTAGTTTGGCTTTGTCGCCAAATTTTCGTTTGACGTAATCGTAGTGAAACTCGTACATCAATCGCTTGCTGACATCTAAGATGATCGGTCTGAGATAATATGGTTTGTCGAACTTCAGGTGCGTCTTTTGCATGTGAACGGCCACTAGATTTTCGTCGAATATGGTTCGGTGTTTGTAATTGGGTTTCGCCACTAATGTTTTAGCTCTTTTCTCAGATGTGACGAGTCGAACGTCGGTTCTCTTCCTGATGTTTTCCATCGATTTACCATACACGCAGTTGTTCATGAGTTTGAAGAAATCTTTTTCGAAATCGTTCTCGGCTCGAGTTCTGAGATTCGTGTTGAGATCGATGTATTTTTTCATCCAAGACTCTTCGTCGAATCGAATGATGCGATGTATGTTGACTAATTTCATCCCGTAATCGACGTACTGTTTCAAATTCTCACTGTAGACGACATAGTTATGTTTGTTAAATAAATTGGGAATGAGTTTTTCCTCGTCTCCCTCGTTTGGTTCCATTCGTTCGGGAGCCAGTGGATAATCGTTGTGTGGATCGTGTAATTCTTTCGGATAGTTCAAATCGACTTCTAAAATGCAAGGATAGTCTCTCCATTTTTGCATCTCCCCGGTTCCTTCACCCATTCGAAATTTCTAATCAGTAAAGGATGACTCATAGCCCAACCATACAGATTATTAGTGTCCCAATACTGTATGTATTTAGTCGACCATTTCGAATCGAAACCTTCTTTCATGTAGGGATTGTTAGCTTCAGAATGTCTGTGGGAGATCATCGATACGCCACCTCTCGCAGCCCTTTCGAACATGAGCAACATGTCCACATCGGATAATAATTCCAATTGGACTTTGGTGGTCTTCAACAGAGCGTCCCACGCCAAACTGGGTGCGGTGAAATACCAAGCAGGATCCAGATCGTAATTTCGACGACAGACGTCTCGAAAATTTTCGAACACGTCTGCCAAGAGCAGAACGTCGGTCTTCAGATAGAGATTGTGATAATCTCTCATGGTTTTCATATCGAATGATTTTCACACGTTTTTGGCGTGTTCGTAATTCTCGTCGGAAATGTCGGATTTGTATAATTTCGAATAAAAATCTTCTTTCGAAGGTAGTGCAGTGTCTTCGGATCTCTTTAGATCGTTCATGTAATCATAAGGATAGACTCCTTTCCTCAACATGACGTCTACTCGTTCTCCGAAATGTTCGCTCGTGATTTTAAATTTATCCTTGCTCATGTTATCGACTAATTTTTCCAGAGCGGTCGACATGAATTTAAAACTGTCGATGAAACGTATGCCTCTACGAATGGATTTCGTTTTTTCTTCCAACGTCTCTCCATCGATTACTCTTCTCTCCTCCATGACCTTCCATTTTGTGAGGGAAATGTATCTTTCTTCGCTGTTCGCGATGCAATTCAATTCTTCGTGTGAGGTGCCGAGATTTTTCACGAACAGATGACTGTCGTAACCCGAGAGATTGTGAAACATCACCAGACAGAAAGTGGCGTCACGATATTTTAAATTACACCTGCTGTGAGCCGGACTGCGATACAGACCCGTGTAATGATCGTGGTCTCTGACCTTCCTATTTTCCTTCGAATTCTCGTCGAATGATTGTTTGCATATGTGACATTCGGTGGCTCTGTTATTTTCGTCCTGCTGTTCGCGCGTGATGATCATTTCTGCCGGAGTTTTGAATTTGTCGTATAACATTTGAAGTTTCCATTCTAACTCTTCCACGAACCTTTGAGCCACGTCGTCGTCTTCGCACTGTTTCGTGTAGGTGAAGGGACCCATGTCGTGTTGCGAGTCGAAAGCGCATTTCACGTAAATGCAATAGCCCGAAGGTATGTGTTTTTGATATCTTTCGACGTAACTTTGAAGAGCGTTGGGTTGACAGGAACTCATTTTCGTGGTGAAACATTCGAAATCGGCGTACACGACGAATGGTACTTTTAACCTTCTGTTGTGATTTTCAAACTTCGCGATGGTGTTGGGTTTGGGCATTTCGACGGCGACACCTTGATTTTCTTTGCAATATTCCTGATGTTTAGCCAACGAGTCTTCGCTGTGAAACACGTTCATGCAATTGTAACATAAAGATATCTTTCCGTTATGATTATTATTTTGTTTCGACAGTAATCGACTCGGATGTTTAACCCAACAATAATGACGATTGTCACCATTCGAAATCAATAATAAAATAATCGTCTTTTCTCTTCCGAGATACGAAGTCAGTCTGAGAGGATGAATCTTCTGTTTTTCGTCGTCGTATCCCAAGACGTTCACCGCAACGATGGGATTTTGAGCCTCGAAACGTTCGATGTGTTTTAACTGCGTTGGAAAAGTCACTCTGGTCCAATGGAGATTTTTAGAAGTTTCCTCGTACTGAGAAACTCTATCGGAGTTTATTTTGACAGGGTATAAAGCGGATGTGACTGCCCATTTAAAACACTGATCATCGTTATTTTTCACGTTGATCATGGCATATTTCTTAGCGAGGAAATACGGTAATTTCCTGTAGGAAGACCCTTTCAACAAATCGTTTTTAGTTATGTGAATTTCGAGTTTCAACATCTCATCGAACGTCCAATTACTACCTTCATGTTGATAATTCGTGAGAGACGTCAACATCTTGTCTTTCATCTTTTCGAAAATGACCGATAGATCTGAACCTCGAAATACGGGTTCGACGTTAGATCTGAAATATGCATTTTTCACGATGCTCTCGCTGGACTTCACATCGATTTTATTCATCACGCAATGGAGTATCATCTTAATTTTTAGTCCCACCTTCATGTATTTGCGAAACAAATCCAATACCTTTTTCTTCACCCGTTCCATGAACAATTTCGGATCGATTTTCTTCAACGGGGGAACCACGTCGAAAGTTTTAAAAATGCCTTTGATCGCACTCTCCCATTCCACAGACTTCGACTGAAATAGTTCCACGGTGAGTCGCGCTAGATATTCTTCTCCTTTCCCTTCGTCTATTGCTCGTTGAAGTTCGCTCGATATATCTCGTTTGCCTAGAATCTGACGTGCATCACTCGTTTTCGTTTTTCTTTTCTTTTCTTTGGAAACTTGAAGTTCTTCTTCAACGGCTTTTCGTTTAGTTGTCTTCTTATTTTTCACAATCGAAACGTTTTCGGTTTTTTTCGACGTCGGCATTTCGATTCCTTTTACTATCTTTTTCTTCTTCTTCTCATTTTTGACAACCGATGCATTTTTTGACGTCGTTGCTATCGGCATTTTGTTTGCCTTTCTATCGTTTTGCAAATGTTTCTGTATGACTTCAATCATTTTTGATTTAGTTCTATGATTTCTGAAATGTGAAATTTTTAATAGTTTACAAATCTCGTTTAACTGAGGTACGGTTTTCTCATTTAAATTTTCCAATTTTTTTTTATCTATTTGTTTCATTTTGTAAGAATATATTTTTTTTAATTTTGTATTAAATAATTTGTTAAAAAAGTTTTGCTTTTTTTTATGCTATATATATGATAGAAAAAAAAAAAAAGTTAAATTTTAAAATTCAATTTTTTTAATACAAAATTTAAAATAAACATTATTTGTAAGAATTCATAAAAAAAACCAAATAATCGATCATGACAACAACACCTAAAAGATGTGGATTGAAATTGAAACGAGACGAAAGATATGAGAAATCCAGTTTTAATATCTATACATTACAACCACACGATCCCATCGAATTGAATGAGGTCGAGATGGCGGACTTAGAGCGCTACTACCACAAATATTGAATGTGTTTGAAAGTGGATGAAGCCGTGCTTGATTTCTTTTACGAGTACCAAAGCGAACTGTTGATTAATATCATCGTCACCGAAGACAGAGAATTCGACAGGGGTGATTTATTGTTGTCCTATGGAGGTTACATATATCCAATAATCTCACCCGAACTCGTGAAGAAATCGGGTGGTGAGAGCGCATTTGCCTATAAAAAAAAACTCAAAAGAGTAAAGATGAACATTCACACCATTTTCGTATGTGGAAAAATGACGAATGTCAACTTGCTAATAACGGACTTGGAAATATAAACAATAGAGAGATTGAAATTAAAAAAATTAAACTTTTTATATATATAAAGAGAAAAAAAAACTTTTACTAAAAAAATTTTTACATTAAAGAATATTAAAAATTAAAAAAACAACTTTTTTATATATATATAAAGAGCAAAAAAAAAATAACAAACTTTTTTTTTAACAAATTATTATTTAAATACAAAATTTAAAATATACATTATTGCAAGAATTCGTAAAAACAAAAAAAAACCAAATAATCGATCATGAAGACAACAACACCTAAAAGATGCGAATTGAAATTGAAACGAGTCGAAACGTATAAGAAATTCGGTCATAAAATCTATAGATTACAATGACACGATCCCATTGAATTGGACGATGTCGAGACGAAGGGCTTAGAGCACAAATACGAGAAATATAAGATGCATCTGAAATTGAACGAAGCCGTGCTCGATTTGATTTACGAGTACCAAAGCGATCTGCAGAACATCGTCATCGCTGAAGATAGAGAGTTCGACAAGGACGATTTGTCGTTGCCCTATGGAAATTACATATTTCCAAACATCTCATTCGAACTTGTGAAGAAATTGGGTGGTGAGAGCGAGTTGACCGATGTAAAAAAACTCAAAAGAGTAAAGATAAACATTCAACACATTTTCGAAAAAGGAGTAGACACGAGCGTCAACATGCTAATAACGGACTTGGAAATATAAACAATAGAGTGATTGATTTTTAGCGAAGAAAAAATAAAAAAAAAAGTAATGAGATCTCATTTACTTTTTTTTTTCTTTTGTTTTTCTTCTTCTTCACTATCATCATGATATATTATAATAACGTTTCCTTTTCTCTCAAATTTCTGCGTCAATTCTTCTTCTTTTTCTTTTTTTCTTTTTCTCTGTGATGTGATACGTTCATGGTAACATTTTTGTTTATCCGAATCATAATTATGAACGAATGTTGTGCATCTCTTGGTAACACTCGCTTCGGAAGGTAGTGGTGACCGTGGAAAGCATCGTCTCATTCCCAACCGTATATCCTGCGCTTTATCTATCTCTTTCCTTAGATATCCATCATTAGCGTCTAACCATTTTTTTTATTTCTTCACTCTCTGGCTCGCGATGTTCGTCATTATCGTCAAATTCATCCAGGTGATAAATTTGTTTCTCCACCTTTTCACCCATTTTAAATATATTATTTTATACTTTCTATGATTTTATATATTTTATATAATTTTATATTTATAATAACATATTCAAAATTGGTATGTTCTTAAATGGCGAATTCTCACCGAGCAACAAACCTTTGCCGTATCGCTCGACGTTCCGTCCACTCTTCAGAAAGAGACCGTTCCCTCTCAGAGAGTTGCCACCTCTAACGGGTTCTAGATACAATCCTTTACCGCTGTCGTCCACGTGAACGCGACACACGGCTCCTCCCTTCTTCAAAAACAGTCCGTTGCCACCCATTAATTTATCAACTCCCGAACTAGCGAGTCCCGTGAGAGCTCCCATGCCGAGAGTGTTTCCGAGAAAGGGTAGCACCTTTGCGGCGAAGGGTAATGCTTTTGCGGCGATTCCTGCCAATAGCGGTTGGAAACCGCCTTTCATTCTCAAATTGTATCTCAATTGAGCGGGACTCAATCTCACCGCCAACCCTCTTCCACCACGAATCGCTTTCTCCATCCTTTTGATTTGACTTCTGGTCCAGGCGATCGAATCCTGTCCGCCTCTCGTCAGATCTTCGTGAGTGAATTTGAATCTCACCACCTCGCCTCGAGTTGTTAAAGCTCTCTTAAGTTTCTTCCTCTGTCCTGCGGATATGTTCACGTTTTTAACCACGTATTGTGTCATAATTCTGTTTGTTTTTTTTAAATATATTTTACTTCAATTGTTTCTTGTTTAATAATTATATTAAAATAATTTTGTAAAAATTAATATTACCGTTTATTTTATTTTTGTTATCTATATATATATAATATTTTTTTTTTTTTTTTTTTTTTGCTTTTTATATTTCTCTTATGTGAAATCGTATCGTCACTCTCTCTCCGCGAAGATCTAACAGTTCACCATTTTGATCCGTCAATGTGGTTTTGAGACTATACAATGTGTCTAAAATCACTGGTAGATAAACTAAATTTCGAGGTTGCTCCACGATTTATAACCCAGCGACACGTTTGGAAAGAAGGAATAGATCGTCGGCTGAGCGCTACCATTCACGTAGCTTCCGGCAATCACGTCCACGTTCACCAGAATGCTATTGACAGCGAGAATGTCGACCGTATTTTCAGATGCCGCGTGGCCTCGATACATCTTTCGATTGAATACCAACATCTTGCCTATAGAATCGTCCATGATGAAATCCACACGAAAATTATCTTCCAAATCCAACATCGTCTGTAAGGTATTAGGATTGGGAGCGAGTCTGATCTTGTTGCTTCCCTTTCCATCCGTCTTCATTCGCGTCTGAATGTAATGGTTCAAATCGTCTATGTCGTAACTCCCTTTGGGAATTCGAATCTCCAACCAATCCACTCCGTCGGAATACTTGAACGAGTTATTCTTTTCGGTGACGTTGGGAAAGGAATAATAAGTCTCCAGATTCACCAACGCCATCTCGTAACTTTTCTCTCTGTTCAATTCGATGGAAGGTTCGAATTTCGTAGCGAATCGAGTCGAATCGCCACTCACCACGATTTGAATGGATTGTTTCGCAGCCGTATTCTCGGCTATCCGTTCTAACAATTCTCCATGTTCGAACATTATATCTTAATTTTATTTTTTTTATTCAAAACTAATTATTTGAAGATTTATTATTTTTCTAATTTTTTATTTTCACGCTCTATCTTATTATTATTATCACCATCGGGAACATAAAACTTGTCGAATCTGCGATTAAATTCGCTCGTCAAATCGATCACGACGAAATTGTAAAGTCCACCATCCCAAACCCTCTTGCAGAATCTCCTGAATTCGACAGTGCTCATGTCATTTGCGACGTGATCGCCGTAGATGTGATTGAGATTCTTGAGATCTTGGCGAAAGAGACATAGAAAATTAGCGTTCTCCCTTATCGTCTGTCTGGGCAATCGAAAATAATTCTGCGTCAGGTAGAAACAGTCCACGTTGCTGTGTCGACCCCTAACGTAATACGATTCGCATCGGTTCTGTCTCTCCAAAAGCAGATCGTCGAAAATCATGAGATTCTTATCTTCCGATTTCAGTTCCCTAGGATCCGGAATGTCGCTAGCGTTCTCATAAAATCGACACTCGACGTTCGAAGATGCATTTCTCTTCATCAGCTCCGTCACCGCGCCATCCAAAATGGTCGAGAGCGGAGCTCCACACTTGTCGAATTCCTCCCTGCTGTCAAAGATTCTGGCTATGACGTCCTTGGGCAATCTGCGATCCATGCACTCTCGAAGCAATCTGTATTTGGGTTGAAACAAGCTCTTGCCAAACACGAACAATCTGTCGTAATCCAACCAGTCGGGTCGGGACAACAGATTCATCAACAGATTGGTCTTTCCACAATTCGATTTTCCCACTATCA